>JALXJV020000010.1:18343713-19571235 GCA_024633595.2 Lepomis macrochirus
TTTTTTACTTATACATCGAGTGAACTTTGTAAAAGTGTTGCCCTTTGCATGTAATGGGCACTGTGATGGCGCAGTGAATAAGACCCATGCCTTTAGTGTGAGAGACCTGGGTTCAATTCCCCACTGTGATACATCCACCAATGTGTCCCTGAGCAAGACACTTAACCCCTAGTTGCTCCAGAGGCGGAGTTCCACAGACTTAGCAAGGAGCACTGAAGCTGTTCATGCTCCTTGCCAATGAACACTATTCCTCCACAAGGAATCCTCCACCTGCTATGTGCCAAGATAGAAAGGGAAAATTGCTGTTCGTAGTGTAGTATACTAGTATACTATACAGTATTAAATTACTGTTTTACATCTGCTCTCATAAACATGACAGATAAGTGATAAGAAATATCACCTCAGAAATATCCAGTCAAACGACTTTTTCAAATTTTACTAAACGGCTGTGGCTAGCTGGAAAAGTGAAAGGAAGAAATTGTGCACATGAAAAACATGCAAAGCAATATATGAATATTATTCAACATAGCCTTTTGCAGAAAATAATAAAGTAATCATGAACATTTCATAACGTAGCGTAACATTCTGTATGTACAGTATATATATATATATATATACATATATATATATATATATATATATATATATATATATATATATATATATATATATATATATATATATATATATATATATATATATATACATACATACAGTATATAATATAAGATTTATAGACTTAGATATTATAGACTTAAATATTTATATATAATATAAGTCATATATATATATAAATCTGCCATGTAATAATAATAATATTCAGTGTACATTTAGTTTATGTTTCTAATCAGTGCCTTTTACTCATTTTTGTTGTCAGCAATGTGTAGACGAAGAGATATGATCTCTCCCACTAGAGGGCAGTTATTGTGTTGGATAAAACAGCACCTTAGAAGCACAAAGACCACAGAAAAACATTTAAGGGTTTCACTTATAATATTCCCAATGAGGGTTCTTTCTTCTGTCAAACTGTTGTATTATATAGTAGGTTGCCATTGAAATCAAGTGACACAGGCAAAAGAATCTAGTTTCAAGTAAAATAAATGTAATATGCGTTCATATTTGATCAGATGGGATCCAAATTGAGAGTACTCTTGGCACCGCAACTTAGATAAATCCCTTTGGAGGAGTCTTTTGTGTGGGATTTTTTATGAAGCTTTGCCAGACAGCAAAAGAAGTGAATGCAGAGACTGAATGAGCATAACATAACTTTGCTTTATCGGTTTTACCTCTGGGATATATGGACAAACACACACACACACACACACACACACACACACACACACACACACACACACACACACACACACACACACACACACACACACACACACACACATAATCTTGACCAGTCACAGGAAGTACAAAATCAGATTTGCCCTAAATCAATCATGGCAAATATGTCTAGCTCTGATGAATACCATCATGCTACATAACTCAAGTGAAAGACAATGAGAAACAAAAAGAGTTGTGTTGCTAAATATTTAATTCTACTCTAAAATTCAGCCAGGTGTAATGTACGCCTAGCTTTTGTTAAAGTCCTCCCTGTGATGTTGCATTACAAAGTTATTCTTGTCTCATGAAGTAAGCAGTCTGATGTCTTTATTATTCATCCAGATGTGAGTCACTGAAGTATTTTAGTCCACTCTATACTTGCTTTCCTGTGTCTCTGTGATTACAGATAAAGCAGTGGCAATGTGGGTGAGTCAGGTCTAATCACATAATAACCCATCCCATTTAAGTGTATATCTAACTCCCTGCAAGTTGCTGAAATGCCCAAATTCAAAATGCAGAAAAAGCAGAAGTGCAGATTTGATCTCAGTGTCCTCATGGCCAGCATATCACTGTAACGTGGAAGCACCTCCTTTTATGACTACAACAATCTTTTTTCTTCCATTTTTCCTTTTCAAAATGTTTTTTTGTGTGTGTGTTTTTTATTTGTTTTTTCCCATTCGAATTGAGGGTCAAAGGACAGCAGGTGTTGCATGCCGTACAGATTGTAAAGCCCCTTGTTGGTATTTGTGACACTGGGCTATATAAATAAGATTTTCTTGACTTGAGTTGACTATGACAAACAGATAAAATTTAACTTTGCATCTGTACTCCACAAAAATGTATGCTTTTTAAAAGATTTCTATAATGTTTGTTCAAAGTTAATCTTTTCCATCCATGCATCCCTTCCACAACAATATGCAAGCAATTCAGTTGTCACACTGTGAATTTTACAAACACTTTCAATGTAATAATTTTGCATCAGTTATGGAGGAGAAACACTCACAGTATTATTTAATCTCCAGTGTCATATGTGGACTCTCTGGTCTACCCTAAACTGGTTTCGGACGTGTGTCTCACGTCTCAGGTTCAAAATATCTTCCAAGGATCAGTTCTCAGTTTCGTTATCTTCATTTTCCATTTGGTCATGTTATTATGAAGTATGGGATTTTATTGTATCACTATAATGCCCAGACTCAGCTGCACATAATACTGCTTATTTCTTCACTGTTGCTTTATTATTATATTTTAAAGTGCACCTTGACATTCGGGTTAGATTAGCGCAACAGAAACAATGCCAAATGGACTGTAAAGCAGTGGTTTCCAAACCAGGAGTCAGGATACTATAAGATGTCGCAAGATATATATGAGGCAAAAAGCATATATTTCTGTTAAAAACATGTTTTTCTTTTCTGTCTTCTTTATTGTCTCGTCTTCTTTGCTACTTTTGAAATACTGGATATTTGGGCCCTAAAATGTGAACAGGAAGACATGGTCTTTGGTTGAACTGCTTACATTTCATGTCCACAGTAAGGCAGGAACTGTGATGAGGGTTATAAGCTTCATTTTATGGGGTCATAAGCCAAAATGTCTGGGATCCGCAGACATGTAGGGATGGAATATCCTTAACAGCTGTAAAAATACATCACATCATCATGAGGCTTTGTGGAAATTTCAATAAGAAAGATCTTTTCTTTCACTTTTTTCTGCTATTTTTTCACCTGTTTTTAATCTTCTCTTTCACTCCACTTTCCCACATTGTCCCAACATCCACAATTCTGATATCACCATATCTGAGCAATGATCTTTCTTCCTCAAGCCAGTCAGTCTCTGGAAGCTGTTCATATAACTCTGTCAATAACCTCAGTAATTATCATTAATCTCTCCTTATTGAACTGGCTTTAGTGTACTGGCAGCTCCAGTTGTGCACTCACAATTGTCATTCATCGAAAATGTCCTACTGTCCTACTAGAAACTTCAAAAACATTCATTCATTCACTATTCATCCTCGGGTCAAACAACATCCTGGTCATCCGAGCCCTCAGGACAAAGCTCCAACTCTGTGCACTTTGAAAAGATTTCTTCAAAGAATGCCATATGACTGTTGGCAATGATGATGTTCAATTTACTGTTTCATTCACTTTTAATTAAAACATTTCCTGGAACACCTTCTCATAATGATACAAAATACAACTTATTATTTAAATTTTTTTTAGCCCTCCTAGTGTAGATGTCTAACTGTACCTGAGACTTTAGCAAGGGAGCAGCTGAACATGGCTAGCTGGAGATGTTTACTGACTATGGAGTTATATGCCCTGCTCTGAAGGTTATCTAGGTTTACATTTTTTCAATGCAGTGCAAGCAAAGCAGTTGTGCCTCTTTTACAGAAACACAGAAACACAGAAACGTACAATAACGTAGAGGGCACAGGACTAGATACTTTCTCATAAACAACTTGAAGGTTGCATGGTTGTTGTAGGGATCAAACCTATCCCCATGGTAGACCCACGTGATCAAATATTCACGTGAAGAATATGGAGGAATCTGCAGCAGAAGTCCTTAGTGCTAATACAAATCAGTGTCTGTCTATAAAGTGATGAAACTACAAGTTAATATAATAACTTCAGCTTTATCTTCCCTCAGTGACCCTTTCTGTTACCACACAGCTCCACCATACGAAAACATGCTCTCAATTCAGCCTGTCTTTACTTATCATTTTTTCATTTTTCTCATTTTAAAATTCAGTGGCTTTACAGTTTTAGGTGAGCTAAATGATCCTCTTCCAAAAGCAGAAGAACTTGTCATATCCCTTAAAGCCTCTGCTTTTAGAGAAGGATAAGCCTACAAGCCTTGCTAATGAGCCTGAAATGGAGCTGAGGAGGTAATTGTGTGTGAGAAGGGCAATGTGCTGAAGAACATAAGAGGCCATAAAATGAGGAGGAGCCCATTACAGCCAAACTAAGACATTTCAACTGGAAAATAGTTTGTGGTAAGCAGGCAGATTTTCAGCTGGGATGATACAGCTGATTACCTGGGGTTAATGACCAACAGAGACCTATTATAGTAAGTATGAGGAACATATGATAGTGATGTGGCTGACTGATTTTTGAGAGCTCTTCCTCTCATTCTTCACAGTATTTTCTTGATTTATGAGTCATAAGAAAAGCTGAGAGAAAGCTCTTGGGGGAGATTCAGTACCTGGTCATTTGTGGCCATAGAGTAGAAATATTATGTGGAATGTAAATGTGCCACTGTGTCAATGCTGATGCCCATTTCTGAAAGAAAGCAAAAAGTTCAACCCCTGTTTTTTGACTGTCAGATTGAATTCTGGGACATTATAGTTTGATTCTCCACAATTCAATTGTTCATCAGACTTACTGGTATGGTAAATACATGAGACAAGGAAAGCCATATTTTATCCAAGTAATAAGAAACAATTTGATAGTAGCCTATTTTCCACCTTTGCTGAGCAAGAGTTTTGTATGAAAGGAATCAAAGGCCGTCCCATATAGACCCCTATCAAACCTATCCTATCATAGATATAAGCAGTGTAAGTTCAGTTGTTAAGGCAAATAGAAGCCTGGGCTTTTAATTGTTTTACAGTAGTAGTATATGTGGAAATTTTTACTTTAAAGCTCTATACCATACAGTGATACTGAAGGGTATAATTTGTCATTGCTACTCTTACGAGTTTGGAGTAAGCCCTCTGTTTCCATGTACTAATCAGAGTTTAGCAATATTTGAATCAAGATCTGACTAAACCTGTTTGGTTGTTTTTTTTATGTTGACAGACCACTGTCATTCACTTTGGATCAAACCACACCCACACAATCCTAGAAAATACAATAATTAGTTCAAAGCTGCAAAGCCCATACTTTCTTTTATTTTCTTTCCTCGGTTACTGCATTTGTGCAGTTGAATTATGCTATTTTTACTGCCTAATGTGTTCAATGAGTTGGTTGCTCCTTAGCTTAGCTCCTCAGTCTGACATACAGACTGACACGACAGACATCTTCTCTTGGCTCAGTGGATCAGTCCTACAGCTGCCCTCCAGTCTCCAGAAACCTCCATTTGGTATATCTGCTAGCTGCTATTTGTGTCAAAATGTCAACAGAAACACACTGTTTTTTAACATTCATGGCATTTTGCTATGCAAATGGCCCAATAGCAAAGATTACAAATCAAAATATTATAAAGTTCAGGACAATTATTTGAGTCACAATTATTATTCCCTCAACACCTCCTTTAAGTAACAGGTAAAAGCCCTCTGGAAGTTGTTGTGTTCCCTTTGCACAGAGGGAACAAAGAGCAATATTTCATAAAGACAAAATACCTGCCACCCCTACAATCACTTTCCAGTGTCTTGTTTTAACTTTTAATCCTCTATTTTTACAACCATTAGCATACTGTATATTAAAGCTGGGGTGGGCAATGTTAGAGAAACTAGGTAGACAGCTAGATTTTGAAAGTATTCAACTGAAAAATGTTAATTTTCATGCACAGTGACAGTATGGGCAGAGTGTGCATGTCACAGTCTGCCTGTCAGCCATACCTTGTTTTGCACTTTTGAGTTTAGTTTATTGTCTGTCTTATAGTATGTTGGGTTTTCTGTCCTGTCTAGTGCCTGGTGTCCAGTATCTGTTATATAGTCTGTGTTTTGAGTTTCAGCCATTTCTTATGTCCAGTTACTCTGTGTGCTTGTGCTGGTTGGTCTGTTACTGTCTGTGTGTCTGGTTATGGGGTTATTATCTGTCTGCCGGTGTCTGTATTAGTTTGTCGTGTTGTGTACTCCTTTGATCTGTTTAATGTCTGTAACTTGTGTTCTGGCTGTCTCTCTGTTTTCCCTTGCTCTCTCCCTGCCTGATTGTGTCTCATTAGTCTCATGTCTGTCACCTGTGTGCTCCCGCCCTGCTCGTTAGTCCCTGGTGTTTCATTTGGACAGAAACTATTTTATTATCATTGATTTTTCTAATACAAACTGTCTGCCGATATTAAAATGGGAATAAAAAGTCCATTTCATAGAACTTACTGTAATATAGCAAAGAGGAAAAACAATAACATATGAAGGAGATAAACAAGAGCAAGAGAAACAGTCTCCCACAGGCAGATATTGCTGAGAGGCAGCACTGGCCTCTGGCGCTGAAAAACACAGTCGTCTTGGCTCTGATGTCTCACGCATCCCTCCCCCAAACTAACCTCCCACCCGAGGAGTCTCCAGCACTGCCAGCTGTGTCCAATCTCTGCCTGCCAGCTGCACCCCTAGGCAGGCTGCAGTAACATGGAGCTGGGGTCATCATGACACCTTCTCTCCCACTGCTGCAAACAGAAACTGTCAGGTACTGAAGCATATCATGCTACATGGTGGCACAGTGGACACTGAGCATACTAAATATTTTTAACACCACTTACTGTATTACCATGAAATGATTTGCTCAAGACAATCTACACAAATGGTTCAGTCCCTCAGGAAATGAATAATTATGAAATTGCCTCCTGATATGTAGATAAAGGCCAAATATTTAACCTCTAATGAAGCCATAAAAGCTTTTACAATTATGTAAAAAAAAATAAAAGGACATGGTAGTCTCAGCAGCCTCTATGGACATAACGTTAGCTAACAGCAGAGAGGCTATGAGAGAGGACGTTGACAGAGGGAGCTAAGAAGAGAAAAAGAGAGTGACCAAGCAAGAGGCTGGATGTTGGTGAGAGCTTTGTAAAATAACTAAGTACAGTTTATTTAACAAAGAACAAAGTCACAAAGTACTTTACAAGAGTAAAATATTCAAAACAAGAAAAGTAAAGAAACAACAAAACAACATTGTAAAACAGTAAAAGCTAATCAAACAAAACATGAACAACATGCACATAAACAAGGCTGCAAGACAGACACATAGCCTGCATTCTCTCTGTGTACACAATTGGACTAGTAATATATATTGTGTCTTGCTTGATGTTTGGCTGTTGGCAAAGTTGCCAGTTTTTGATCGTAAGAAATGTAATTAAAATGTGTACAGCTGTCCTTATTTATGGCAGCAGTGAATTACACTCTGATTTATTTTATGTTTATACTAACATTTTTTATATTTTATATATTCTTTGTTCTGCGATGGACTGGCGACCTGCCCAGGGTGTACCCCGCCTTTTCCCTCCGACCCTAAGTGGTTGATGATGGATGAATGGATGGATATTCTATGTTTATTTTTCTATGCACCAAGTCACAAAAGTACAGTGGTGCTAAATATCAATGTCAGTATGCAAACAGTGATAATGTTAACATGCTGATGTTATAGTATTCCTTATTATTGCATATGATAATCCTGAGATTCTCACTATTGACTCACCATCATAGTTTTTTGAAACTGCCTGACGAAGATCTCTCTTTGATCCAGTGCCTGTAGAAGTTTTTTAAATGTGCATCCCCAACACCCTTTTTTGCCATCGAAGCTTTTTAACAGCTTATTTGGTCAATAACAGTTGGCACAGAGGATAGAAAGACGAGATACACAAGCAGGATACCCGACTGCTCATCAACCCTCTCTGAACAAAACAAGGATGTTTCAGAAATGCATTAATTAAAGGGTTAACAAGTTAATATGTTACAAGATTTGTATGAAATTCTCAACAAAGTGAAATAGGAAAATGACCAAAGGGACCTGCTGTGGCACTCTGGCTGCTCCTGAAACTCAAACAGTTGGAATTTGATAATGGCAGCTTTAGCAGGCTGAGCCCCTGAAACTCCTCTTGAGAAAATGTTAAAGAACACAGAAACAGCTAATGTATCATGTATGGTCACATTTTTAAAATCATTGTAAAGGTAGAAAATCTAATTTATAGTTTAAACCTCTAACTACTGTTATCTCAGCATTAGTAACTACAGTATATTTTTACAGTCATTGGAAAGCATTTTATAAACAAGTAAGAAAAAAATGGTCAAGCCCCTGAGCTGATGGGAAGATGAATCACAGATGATACTTTGAATAACGATGCCAACGACCCAGCTGCCAAAACAAGAAGAAATAATGGCTTCAAATAATGACATGTCAGCTTTGTATGAGGAAATGAGACAGAAATAGCGCTGCTATTTTTACCCTGTCCTCTTCTCCTTTGTCTAATTTTAGCTAAGAATCACTCTTACTGGCTGCCCAGGCAAAGGTCTCATCTATCTGCACAAGGGTGTTGCAAATATTACAGGAACAAAGTTGAGAGCGATGAAAACCTCTGACGTCCACATTTGAACACCTGGATTCACACAGATAAAAACACTTAGCTCTCAAAGTCACATCATTTTGTTCATTGCGAGGTCAATTTGAGTCACAAGGTTCGAGAGAAGTTTGAGATATTTTGGGATCTTTGGGACTATGATGACATTCTACAACACACCGGTGATAATGGTGTCATTGACTTAATGAGACGTTTCACCTTCGCCGTACCCCAAGTAGATGGTGAGGCATTAGCCCAGCGTACAGGACACAAGAGAAAACTTTGCCATTCAACTTCCAGATTCACGGGCAAAGCATTTGGCTTTTAATTGGCCGTTTGCAATTAGAGTGATTATTTCTCCTCTGTTCTCCTACCCCACAGGACTGCTCTATTGGTCAGAGCCCAAGTAAAGGTTTGGGGTTTAATTAGAAGAAAATTAAGGATTTTTTTAGTTTTCAACATGACCTACAGATATGCAGCCATCTGGCAATTCTATATCAAATTGTGCTAAGAATTACTGACAGGGTTATTCAGTAGTGCTGTGCTCAGAAAGTCACTAACTTCTACAAAATAAGCACCTTAAAGAGTAAAATAACAATAAGTGGCTTGTCAAGCAGTAGTAGAAGCGTGCTCGTATACACATATGTTATACAATGAAAAGCTGATAGCAGGGTTTTTTTTATATAAATATATATACATGTGTGTTTTGGCATGTGGTTCATTTACCATGCATTGTATACAGGTGTGACAAAATGACTTCAATCAATCACTGCTGAGAGAAAAACAAAACTCAGATGTTAAACTCATTACATGATTCTAAAGGATTATTTTTACAGAACAGAACAACTGCCACAATAAATAAATCTAACATACTGCTTACATTGAACCTGTATTCAATTTCTCAATCCGATGGCACTGTATGTGAAAGGAGCAGTTAATGAAGCAGCTCTAATGCAATTTTTAGCCTCTTTTAGCTAATTTGTTTTACAGCCCAAATATTTGCTTTTTGGTTGAATCTGAGCTGCTCTCTCCCATAGTCATCCGTTTCCAGAAGACCAGCTCTGACAAACTCAGGTTACATTACCTCTTCAGCAAAAAAACTCACTAGTAGAGAAAGTCTAACATCTTGAAACTATAAAAGCAGATATTTTTCTCAGGAGTTTGTGCCGAGCAAACCTTAGCTAAAAAGCAAAGTGAATACTGGACTCACATTTGAGAGGGGGAAAATATAAACTAATGTCCGCAGGAGGTGAAAGAAGGTAACAGTTTGCAAACACTTCAGCTCTCACTACTATAAACAGGAGATGTAGAGGTGGTTGTGTTTTGACATTTTCTGCCCCCTGGTGGCGAAAATATGATTACTGCAGCTGAAAGTACGTAATGGCGCTGTCAATTGTGATTGTCATTGTGTGCTGGTGCACATTTGATATCTACACAGGAAAACAAACAAGCAGTTTAATGCTCTCATTTCTCTGGGAATTTGTGACAAACAAACTCAGCTCATATGTAATGTTAAAGGCCTTACAGCACAACTTCTGTTTCCTTTTTTCCCACTAATCACAAACTCTCAGCACAGCCACATCTCAATACTGTTGATTCTGCAGTACATTTACTGCAGAATAAACCAGCAGAGCATACAATAAACACTGACTGTTTCAAAGTTAATTTTGCACTTACATGTTTTATCATGTTTCAAACACACACACACACACACACACACACACACACACACACAGTATACATTTTGACCCATTATAAGAGAGTACAATTTGCTTTTTAAGTGATGCACGCACAGTGTCTGCTTGTCCTTATACGCACTGCCCGTATTTCATGTTCAAACTGAAAGCTGGATATTTTTAGATAAGAGTATCACCATTCTGTCAAATTAGACTCAAACTTTATAAGACAGAAAATGAAATCTTCCAAACAATCCACCAACAAAGTGTCATTCATTGAACTTCCTTGAATAGGACAGCAAATGCAGCTGACAATATCATACTGCAGCAATAACACACACGCACACAAACATGTATAACCATAGAGAAGAAAATAAGCTGTGCAGATTTCATTTGCAGTGACAAAGGCATAAATGAACAAAAGATAAACTTATTTTTTATTAAACTGAAGCCACTAGTTTTATCATATGAACAAGATCAACATTTCTCAGAAGCAACTACTTATGAAAACCACACAATACCTACAGATATTTAACTTAACAACAGGAGTGGTGGAAAAGCTGGGACACAAGTGGGATGTAACTAAAGTTGATTATCAATCAATAAATCAATTAATCATCTATAAAATGTCAGGAAAAAAAGTGAAAAATGCACAACACAATAATCCAGATTTTAAGATTATTACTTGTTTTGTCCAGACAAACAGTCTGAAACCCAAAGATATTCAGTAGCTGCTGATTAATTTTCTGACTGACTAATAATCTATCAGTTCAAAGGGGCACAGCACCGATGGGCGTCCGCTACACCTCCACTTTATGGTTTTGAATCTAGTGTAACCTGTTTCTTTCTCACTCTCACTCTCTCTCTCAATCACCCAAAGCAAGTGTATTGGATGAACAATGGCAAGTTGCACTATCAAGAAGGTGCCTTGGAGGTTATAGCGAGGGCATAGGTGACACAGCAGCCTGAATCACGACACTCTCACTGTGAATACGTCTGTGTAGATAAGTCACCTAAGCCAGAAATCAAATGCAATCACCCTCCACTCTAGTCTCCCAGGAACCTGTTGTTCCTCCACCCTGCAGGAGGTAAACTCCCTGTTGCATCAGGAAAAGACTGTGATTATCTATTAGCTACATGCCTGTAAATAAGCACTATGTATATTATGAGTAAATTAGCTACAAATTGTTATTTTTTAAGGTATAGAATCTCATACAAAAGTGCTGTGTAAAAAGGACTGGATCCCTTGTGCACACCCAGCAGCATGTAATGAAGATGTCCACTTTCTTGTGGTTCACAGTGCCTCTCACAATCATTGTGAAGTGATCCTGCAGGGTGAGATGGACCAACAGGAGATTTGGAGCCCAGCGTGCAGCCGTCATCAGACGGATATGCCCTTTGGACAATTATAGAGATTACATGATTTGTCTTTGCACACAAAAACTCTCTGTCAAGGTCGCAATAAATTAAGTGTGATTGTCAGATTATCATCTTAAAACATCCAATTGAGGAATATTCCAATTTAGCAAGTTAACTCATTGAACAAAGCAGCCAGTACCAAATTTAGTTAGGACTTAACTGAAATGATAAACAGCTATCATTTGAGCTCATTTTTACAGGAACCTAATCTATTTAAAATAAGTCCTGTGTCATATTTTACACACTAAATAAAATCATTGATGTAATACTTTCTCATTCTCTGCTCTTTACTGTAATTTATTTTTGTTGCAGCAAATAAAGCGAATGAATGATAGTGTTTTATGAAAACTTCTGAAGCTGTGAATACCATTTCTGAATACTGATCGTAATAGTGGGTATGATGCTCACATTGAGCACAGTGGAAGTGTTGTCACTAATCAGTAATTGGACCCTTGTTATTAAGACAGATTTGTTTACACAGACTGGGGAGTATTTGTGTAGATTCACAGTATGTGGCACTGTGCAGGTTACCCCGTGGATGATACTCTAGTTTCTTACATGAAAAGACAACATTTGTTCAAATCACAAAGAATTTGGCAAGCAGAAAATCGTTTCATTATTCATTGAATTCCAGTGCCAAATGTCAGTTCCTTGGGAAACTGTGAAGGAGTCTGATAATAAGTGTCAACACTGACATAATGTCCTTTCCACAAAAGCTCTGTTATCCTGAAAAACTGAAAAGAGTTTCATTAAGATTCGGTTAGGCTTTCAGATTGCTTTGATTGCTTTGGATCTCATTGATCCAGTTAGTAACACTATCAATTATATTTAAAAGAATCATATTTAAATATTAATATAATAACAGTTTATTCATTTTTTACCATAATAAAGAGGCACTTGTTTTACTCCTATTACTCCTAACATTACTGATATAAACAGATATTTGACAGCATCAAAAAATAATAAAACTTTGATTTAGCTGCTAACTAGTATTAGTCTGTGCTATGAAGACCTGTGATAGCACATTCCAATGATATGTCTTCAGCTTTGGTGGGGATCTACCCATTTTTATGACACTTGGATGATGATTTTTTTGCTTTGAAAAGAATTAGGCATGACACGATAACCTTAGACTGTTTGGTTTGTGTGTAATTTTCTTTTGTTTGTTTGTTCATCCTCCAGCTGAGGGGGAGGATGATGTGAATAATTGCTGTCTCACTGCAAAAATGGACATATGAAAATCAAAAATTAAAGTTGTGCTAATTGACCAAATGCTTTTCAGGCTGTTGATTTAAGAGCTGTCACCCAGTCACTTATGCCAACAAACTAAATATGCACACATGAAATACTAAACTATCCATTCTCTTACTTCTATAATCTTTGCACACGCACACACACTCACTCACTCTCTACTTGACCCAGTTCAGTCGACACACGAGGAGTCATCTCAGTACACATATTAGTTGCGTTGACCCAACAAGGGGCCTGTGTGCTGTGTCAGGGGGCTCCCTGAGTTCACCTCACAATGAGTGACTGTATACTTTAAGTAGCAATATAAATGTAAATTAGTCCCTTGAATGTAGAGAAGATAGAGTGCGAAGAAACAATATATGTTTCCAGATAAGTACCAATGATAAAGATACCATGGAAATGACTGTCTGGATTACTTGCTTGTTGTGAGGACATAATCCTCAAAGTGGGTGTCTCTTTTGACAGTTGAGCAGTTATTTCTTGATTTATTGTTAAAAAGCACACTGTACATTTGTGTTGTACTGATAAAGATTTCTTCATTTGAACTTCTGTATTATCTGTCCATCTCTACGACAACGCAGATTCTATTGTTGGCTTTTTTCTTTTTGAAATTGAAAGTGTCTCAGCACAATATAAGTCAGTAGAGACTACGTCGTGTGAAATGACACATGAATAGCAAAAAAAAAAGACATTGTGATAACACCCAAAATGACTTTGGAGTGTTTTTTCATACTCTATTTAGTGACACCAGGCCTTTCTACTCTACTGGGTGTTAGTTCTCTCTTTTGTATGTATTTTCAGTAATGCAATCATCGCTGATTGATTATTTATTTATTTTGTATTGTTGTGTTTTGTACTGATTTGTTTTCTGATTGTTCTTGTGTTTTGGGGACACCCATGTAAAGAAGATGATACTTTTCAAGGGGTTTGTCCTGATATGAAACATTTGACTTATGAATAAATTTCATCAGCTGCTCACCAGTCTATTATGGCCACTTTCAGGTCAAACTTTGGCGACAGGTCAAGACTCTGTGGCGGCATTTGTTCCTTTGGGCTACTGTAAAAAACATGGTGGCACAACATGCCGATGTCCAAGAGGACGTGCAGTGTATGTCAATAGAAATGGCTCATTCTAAGGTAATAAAAACAGTTATGGATATAATATTGCATTTCTGTCTATAAATTCTCCTAAATACCTGACCTTAAATTGCTCTATAGGTGTGAAGATGGGTTAGTGATAAACTTGCCTCTCTCCCAGTGTGTGCTGGGACCTGTTCCAGCTCTCTGTGACCTTGCACAGGATAAGCAGGTATAGAAAATGGCTGGAAGGAGGTTTGCTGTTGTTTGTGTCGAGAGGGAGCATGACTCAGCAGTCGACCAGTGGGGATTGGGACCAGCAGGTTAGAGGGGAAGAGTCTGTTTTCTCAGAGCTCTCAAAGGCCACATAACAATCTCAGCTCGTCTGAACCTGCCACATTTCATTTGATGTTTGTTTATCAGTCTGGGGTCGAACACCTCCTCCTCCTCAATCAAAAAAACAAGCCTTGCATTTTTCAAGACAAGGCACTTTGAACAATACAAAGTTTCAGCAAATGTTTGCAGTTCAACAAAAGGAATCATGCAAATGCAGCTTGCAGAATTATGCAAATCATTCATCACAGCGAGACCAGGGAACAAAGAAAAAAAAGAAAAAGATGCATATAAATAAAACAAAAGTGCTGATAGACTGAGAGGTTTAGATATGAATAAAGAAAATTGTTGTGAATGTTACTACAATGCCCAACTATTCCATCATTTTAACATTGGATTTTAACATTGTGAGTGTGCACGATCAAATGCACATGTACACAACTATAGACATTAAAATAAATCTAAAAATATAATATACTGTATATAGAATGTGCAGATTAGATCCATGTGTGTCAACTCTCCATCTATTAAAAATCCAAATGTGGTAATGACTTAATAGGGCACAAGTGATGGCTAAATCATGGTGGTCTATTAGATGCATTTATATTTATGAGTCTTCCAAAGAAGAGCAGTGTGCCCTGCTGTCCCTCATGCCATGTCTTGCATTTTTTGTTAGTTGTATGACTAATGCATCCTTACGGTATTCAGTGCTGTCTTCCTCCAGTCAGATCTACGTCTGGGCAAACCTCTCCACAGAAAATGTCTGGAGTTAGACTGTGAGCTGATCCAGAGGCATGTAGAGACATAAAGTCAGGTGTACAAAGACAAAAATAAGATAATTTATAACTAAATGTGATAAGCTGATCGAAATCAATGTCAGAAGAACCTTCTTTTATAATTAAACATTTACTCATGAGCTTCTCAGGATCTGCATTCTTTATGAGGCCATTTTTAGGTTGCACACGTCATCCATTCACCCATCACCCTGTAGAAGAGAATTCTAACTCACTTATTTCCCCCCATTTCTCTCTCATCTTAACAATTCCAGTGAGACTAATTACCTGAGATGATTAGTAAAAAAAACTGCAGGCTGCTGTCAGCTCACGGATGAGGGAACGACACAGAGTTGGCAGGGAGTGACAGTAATGTGAAAGAGGAGTGGATAGATGAGGAACATTTAAGAGTTGATGCATTATGGTGCAGAAAACTACAGCCCAAGCACCGTGATTGTATTACAATTCAGTTTGAACAACTCCTTGAATCTTAACATCAAGCTGGAGCTTAATCACACCCATGTTAGAAACAATCACCCTGCTTCAAATTCATACCGAATACCACATTTCACAGTCAGGAGTATTTTATAGTTCTGATTGAGACACAATGTCGGTGAAGTGCACCAACATCTCGAGGCCTTGCAGCCAAGTGGCAGCCAAGGTCATACTTACTGATGTCAAGTGGCCTACTTTCCATGAAGTGAACATGTTACTGATGTGTGGTCAGAGGCTTTCTCACTGGTTTCACACAAAGTGTCTGCCATGGGGATAGCCTTTTGATTTCAGTGTGTTTAGGGTGTTTTTTTCTTTTGTAACTGGCCTGCTGTCAGAAACCTACTGGAAGAAGTCTTTTTTACCCATATTGAAACCCATACGTACGTTATGTACATGTAGGGATATATGTGGCCTGTATACACACGTAGACGCTCTGCGGATAGTAACCAAGGCAACAGCTTCTATGCACTACACAGTTGCAGCCTATTCAACTTAAGTTAAAATTATAGGCTACATAACTTTCCCCTTAGGCCTTCATCTAGTTTTGCGGGAATGCTCTGCTATGTGAATTCCCTCCTGTTGATGTCCTGTTTAGGACCACTAAGATTCTGGAAACTCACAAACCGCAATGATCAGTCTCTCGTCCAATGATTTGTGCTGCGCGCCGCATCCAAAAGTTCTGTACAATTCAACTTTGGCAGCAGGCGGGCATGTGTGTGAGGCGACCACTTCACCTCACTCTTACAGAGACTCTTGCTACTGAACATAGGCTGTTTATGCTGCTCCCTGATAAAGGAAAAATGTTTCTGTTGAAACCTGTTCAGACAAAAACTAGAAAACAGATTTATATATGTTAACCTGTTGCTCAAAAGGTGCCTGTTATGTTGTTATGATCGTGGCTCAGTATGGTAACTTGTTTTAACAACCTAGTTAAAAGATAATACCCTGCAGTGGCAAATAGCTTTGGTTTTATATTTGATTTGATGACATTAATGTTTAAATTGAGATTTACAAGAAATATTTTAGTACTTCTGTGTAAAGGGAATACTGCTGGTAAAAGCACCTTATTTGTTTAAAGTGTTTGGAAACCAAATGTTATTGCACTTTTGTGTGTATAGCAGTACATTTAAATTAAAAGTGCTCAATACACTACTTTAGAATTCATTATTCAATTTTGCCACGACTATGCGATCAATTGCGATTAAAAATATTAAACGCTACCCAGCACTAATATATATATTGTAGCATGAGCACTGGCTATGTGCCAATATCATTAATATTAATATTTTTATACTGTATACTCCTTAAAAGGCTTGTGGATGTCCCTCTAGGCATCAATAAAGTCTTATTGATATAATAATACTCTCATAAGATGTTTGTTGATTATATTTTTTAGCCTAATCTGAATCTACTTAAGTAACTTAAATTATCAAATAAATGTACAACGAATAATAGGAACACTTATTACATTATTTACTTATATTTTCATATTATATCATACCAATTTAATTGAAATATACTGTATGTCTGTACAAAATTTTATTTTATTTAAATTATTTATTAATCATACTATTTCATTAGTAGGTGTTATTTTGGTTATACAACTATGATAGTTATTCTATACATTTCACCTTTTTTAACCATAACTATTTCCTAATACTACATATACTGCAGATGAAGAATTGTGCATATTATACTTTTTGCAACAAATAATCAATGCAGAGCATTTAAATGTGGGTCGTTTAGGAGCCAAAATGGGCAGCACTTGGAAAGGAACTGAACCATAAAATCCAAAGAGCCGTAATTCCCATCCCTACCGCATAGAACATGTTATCTGCATAGAATAGCTGTGTATGTACTGTATATATGTAGACATTTGTTGTTGTTTACACACAGGAGACTTGTTCAAAATGAAGAGAAAAGAACTGTGAGACAATAAAGGACGTGTCAGTGTTACATAAGGCAGTGATTGCTCCTTTTAAAGCCACTGGCACCTCTGTGCTTTTCTCAGCTTCTATATTGGCAAAGATTGGATCTAGTACATGCTGAAATGTCAGTATTTTGGCTCTAACTTGAAATACTGTAAAACAATGCAATGAATGGGCCAAATTTATCACAGATTTGTCTCATTTCTTAAGAAAAGGAGGACACTTGCATTTAATCTGTATGAGGATTAACTCCCTGCTGAGAGGACGTATAATCCCTAAAGACATATGTTTATTAAAGTTGTGGTTTAGCATTGAAGCATCCTCCTAGCACTGTCCTTCATTAAAATCGGTTCAGACTATTTTGAAAGAACACCCACCCTCAGATGACATACAGTTTAATATTTATACAATCGATCAGTGATCTTCTATACTAGTCATGTTTTGGGAGTACCCACTTTTTCTTGATTTGTCTTGATCTGCTGGATCTTGTTCTTTCTTAGTTGTTGGTATTTTGCTGCATGAACACTGGTTATGTATGATACAGTATATACTGCGTATCTACATATGGAAGTGTAGAGAGTTGTATAGGATTAGAAAGTAATGGAGCAATTGCTATTAAGTCCACTGTTGTGAGCGAGACCAAAGTCCCTCCAAGGTTCATATCCAAACTTTAACTTCACCAAACTCCAACCATCTTTAACCAAAGATATCAGACCTGATTATATCAAATCTTATATCCAATATTTTTTTAACTTCTGCCCGTTACTAACCTTCTGGTTTGACTTGTCATCCCCAGTGCATCTTCTCACAATCCTGAGAAGAAAGAAAATGTTGCCGTGTTTGAAGTTTGATTTATTTTTGAACTTCACACATTACAGCATGTGATTTTTTTCCCATTCCTGGCTAATAAGTGCTATTTCCTAATTGCTTATGCCTTTCACATAAACTCAGAAAAAAACAACATATGAATCCAAATGAACATGTATTTATACATGTGTTTATATTAACTTTGATCTTTGCCTCAGACGGCCGAGAGAAGAAGTCTTAAAGCGACATTAAGGCTGCAGACTCCTTATCTAGAGCTCTGACACACCGTTTCATACGGCCAAATTTGATGTGCAATAGTGGCATCAGCACCTTCTGATTTGACAAAAATACACAAATTTGCCTGTTTTCCTATTGGAAATAGGTACATTTGAAAATATCACTGTACTGGTCACAAAGCAAAAATAGTGGGGAATAATAGCCATATCCATATTGTTGAGGCATAAGCAATTAGGAAATAACACTTCCTACTCAGGAACAAAAATTGTCTTACATAGTGATTTCAGACATCTGAAATCAACAGCTTGGGCTACAGATTTTTTCTGTGTTGACTATTTTTAACACTATCTTGATACAGTATTAAATAGAGAACTTCTAACCTACAGTAGTTTGCAGCAAAATAAATTATATTGCCTTCAAATACCTTACTATAAAGATGGCTACAAACAATGATATTGTTTTCATTGTGCTACAAACTCATATGTGTTCCTGTGTTCAGCAGCTGTTTACCTTGAGTTGTGTGGTTACTTTTCTCTCTTCAGGGATTCCTATCCATACGTACTGTGCTGGCTGAGCTCACTATTGGCTCCTGACCCACGTAATAAAAAGATTGAATTTGTCTCAGCTTGGCAGAGTTACTGAGTGCTGGCGATGTTGCTTGTCTCAGTATGTGCTGCTGTCTGAACAGCTTGTTCAGGTGTTCAAAACCAGGATTCAGAGCTGATATCATGAAAGCCTGCAGACGTTTGCTGAGGTAAACTGGTGGTTGTTAGTTACAGGCTTCTTTTTATATGAACTTGTGTAAATTATTTAATTAGCTTTAAGCTATTATTTGTCTTTCAGATACAATATAAAGTAATATAAACAACTAACCCTTAAGTCTTAAATTTAAGTCTAACGCATAAGTCTTAAATTTTAAAGCATAATTGTGTCATGGTTCTGAGTTTTGAGTGTTGTTAGTTCCTTTTTTGATAATCTTTTCTCTTTTGTCTACATTTACTTACTCCCTGTCCTTATGTTAACTTGTTATCTGTGTTGTTTTGTCATCAAGTGCGTTTGACTTTATGCAGCGCTTCGCTGACTTAACATTATGCATGCTTGACTTAACAAAGTATGCTGGTTAGAAATTTTGTCCAACTTTTGCCGGCGCTGCAAAATGTCACCATGTCACATGACAATAAAACCTTGTGGGAGCAAGTAGGCTGCAGTTTTCTGAGCCCGGCAACCACAGTTGGTTTTCTCCGGGTGCAAGTTGGAACCACCTTTTGTCTGATCTTGCGCTATTTGCAAAAGCAAATACAGCAAGATCAGTCATTGTTCTTAGCTCATGCACTCTATGGGAGGTAGACGGTGTACGACTTGATGACAGTGTTATTATACCCTACCCCTGCAGTCGCCTGCAGCTCATGTTTGACTATAAAGTCATCGAAAGTCAGCCGCAGTCATCTCAAATGCACCTATTGAGTCCAACAGTTCCTGTTGCCTCACTTCATTGCATGAAGCAAAGGGCAATTTCTTCCTACCACAGTGTGCTCTAATGTCAAGTTCAGAGGTCACTAAAGGTACCCACTAATTGGTCACTGATGAATTAATTGTTTTCAGATGAGTACAGACACTGCTAATCAGCATGTAATCCGCGTTTACTCAAGGAAATGAATCGAATCAATTTTCTGACTGATTTCTGACATAGATGTCGTTCCTAAATTTGGTGGCATATAAATTAACAGCTGCAATGCTTAATCACCTGGTGTGCAGACAATGCAATGTACAATGACTGGACAGATTTCATTATTGTAGTGCTATTTTTAAACAATTTAAAATTTTCCAAAAGGAACAGCTCACTGCAATTTATGCATTTTGTGCTTTGAACATTGAACTCAGCTAATCAGTGGTCTATTCAGTAGTGTGTGACAAAGGGGGCTTACATGCTTGTGTTTGAGTCAGTGAAGAAGGAATAGAGAAAGTAAAGTAAACATGACTACAAAAGAGTGTGAGGAAACAAAATCTGTCTCTTTCCCTCTAGACTGGCACCTCATATGTTTCCTAAAAGCAGTGAGTACAGTAACTATCTTTACCGATATTCCTTCTGCTTTCCCGTCTGCTCACCTGTCACAATGGTGACAAGACCGGGCTCAGAGAGGAGGTGGCAGACAGCCAGAGAGAGAGTGAGATTAATAGAGAGAGCGGTTCTTCTTTGCTGCATTGCTGAGCTTACGCCCCATCATTTCTCCATCTCATTTAATTTATCAGATATAGCCTGGCAGAATCACCCAACCTTGGCAGTGATTATGCTCACCTTGTCAGTCATTCTCTTGTGTCTGTGGAATCACATGAGAGTTGCAGAAATGTTAACATTGGTACACTGCAAAGTCATTATAACTAAAGGAGTTAGTTATAGTATGTTCATATACAGTAACTGCTTGCTAAAGAGAGGGTTAATTTGCAGTTGAGAATGATGCATTGTAATATAATAATATAGATACATGTCAATACAATAAGCTCTGCTTTGTGACTTTAGGTTGCAGAAAGAGGTCAATTTGCTGTCATTCAACAAAAAAAAATATCAATGGCTTTTCATCATTGCATTGGGGGAACAGGTGTATCCAAGGAAAAAAAGCTGAATTTGTAAGATCTAACATGTGCAGCTTTTAAATGCAAAACAATGTCAGTGAAACAAAATTCCTAAAACATGCTTTAATCTGCCTTACATTCAAGTAAGCTATAATGTTTAGTTTTTGTTGACTCTATCTCAGAGAGGTATTTGTTTTACTTAACATCACCTTTAAACAACACCACAAACTGCAGACTCCAACATAACTAGTAAGATGAATCTACACCTCTCTGAAACTGTTTAAAACATTGTAACTCTATGAGGGTAGGATTTATTGTGGGACTGTTGTGTTAGACAACACAGAATTGTTTTCCAAAAATATACTGTGAGCACAAATTCCTTTCACAACTGACAGAGCATTTAACTGTTGAGATACCATATGGTGATGTGATTCACACATGCTTACCTGCGTGTTCAAATCCCCAGTTTCAATTTTTCAGAACATCAGCCAGCTGTTCTGGTGTGAGGTATCAGCACAGGATTGTCTTGACTCTATTATGACACCACACAGCTGCCCAAAGAGTGCCAGAGTGGGATATTGTTTCCATCAGTGGCTATAATGTCAAAATGCCCTTGAGAAAATGTGATTTTCCCAGTAGACCTGCTTAACTGATTTTAAAAGAGATGCACTGATGAAAGGAAGCAAGCATTATCCTTCTGAACAGGGGTGAGCTCTGTACAGATGGGAAATCGGATAAAATATCGCAACAAAATGAGAAACAATTCATTTCTATGCTGATGAACTACATATACTAATCTTCTAGTTATAATCAGGTAATTTAGAGTTTCCTGTTTACAGTTTATTGCACACCTAAACATCTCATTGTCATCACAGAAACTTGGACGAGTCCTTATTCTAATTTTGAGAAGCCATTGCATGCAAGCTGTGTGATTCTGAAAAAAGCCAGGTTAGTAAACAATAAGGTCATGACTTCTGCATGAGCACATCTTCAGCTTGCGTGATGTGGTCAGAAAATCCAAAACATGAATGAAAGAATAAACAGAATTAAGTATGGCAAAAAACAACAACAACAAAAACAAAAAACACTACTATTTGCAGCAAATTATGGTGATGGAAGTATGTTTGTTTCATTCTGCCAGTAAAAGAAATCTGTCCAATTATCAGTCAGACTCATTGTTCTGTCACCTAAATCCATCTGTACCGCACTCTGAAATGATTAGTTTCATAACTTTGTCAGTCAGCTTTCTCATCTTTCTTTCTCGAGTTGTCTATGAATGGCTGCCTATTCAGCAATTATTTTGCTTAAAGGTGGAGTAAGTGATTCTGGAGAAATCTAATTACACTATAAGTACCATGATAAAGAGTAAACAATGACACAGTGTTGGCCAAATTTTGTTGTTGTTTTACACAGCACACAGCAACAAAACTGCAGCTAAAAAAATGGAATCCTCTAACAACAAAAAACGACAGGGTCCCAGCACAACACAGATTCCAACCCAAGGATTAAAAAACAGCAAAAAGTTTTACATGCTGAAGCCCGTCAGACCAAACGACAACCAGATTGACAACGGGCGAAAGCACAGTCAACATTGGAAAGGTGTTTGAGTCATGGAGAGACCTCGCTTTGTTTAGAATATCAAAACCCAGCCAGAGTTGAATTTTATGTTATTGGACAGGTAAAGCAACATTACTGCAAAGCATGTGAAATATATTGTGATTTTGTGCTTTAGTCAGCTCAAGTTATCTTACCTGCTAAAGCTGACCAGCTGCTACTGTAATCCGTTGCAAAATACTATAGTTGTATTTCTTGCCATGTTACTTAGCCAGCTGACACTGGTGGCCAGCTAAATTAGCATAAATCTGCCATTGTTTGCTTCATAACATTCCAATAAACCCTTAATTCACAGAGTTATATGTGCAAAATATTCTGGCCATACATGCACATCTCTGATGCCTGACCTCCCTCTTGCTCCTCTCCTGACCTCGACTTGTCTACACCGTCCTGGAGTAAATCACTTATATATGTCAGCCTCAGAGGCTGTGTTCACTGGGAGGATGCTGACCACGGTTCAATTGCATGCTCGCCCTCCTCCAGCTATGGTCCCCATTCTGGACTCAGTCATCTAATCAGGCTGCCAATTTATGATGATACACTATTTATATGGATTATGAATTCAGTAGTGTCAATTAATACACATTGTACCACACTGTAGTGAAAACATGAAAAAGTGATATTATGAGCTTTTCACACAGTGTCGTGTCACTCATGGTGCCACCGTAAGTCTATCCAGCTAATTATCTCATTGTGCTGTTTGTGTATGGGGAGGTCACAGAAGTGTTTCTGGCTGTCACCACTGACAGGTGGCACTGAGAAACAATCACACCATCTCTGTGTCAGTCTGAAGCCTGAAAACACTGCACCCGGTCAAATCACGCACCAGGCATGCAGCCAACTTTGATGGGATTTACACAAGAGGAAAAAAATACTGATGTCTAATCCGAGTCAAATGTAATCATTTTTTGTCATGCAGGTTGAATATGAAAATATTAGTGTCACAATTGGCACAAATGTTACTAAGTTCAGATGTAAATCCAGCGCGAACACAAAATGAGGACTTATATAATGTTTTCATATTAATACACTTTGAAATAATTTCATAAAATGACTGGTTTTAATCCTTGTCAAAAATTCCAATCATCCTCAGTTTTTCTCTCTCCTATAATCTCAGGCTTCCTGACTACACCACCATTTATCTCACAGGCCACAGGTCAGTAGCTTGAATGCGGTAAATGTTAATGTTTAATTCACAAAGCAAAAAAGTTAGCATATGAATCAGTACAGCAAGTACTAATCAACTAAAAGAGTGAAGAAAAATAATGAGGTGTGGTTTTGTCTCTGCACCAACAATAAGTTGTAACCTTTTAACACACCAATATTTTAGATGCAATAAGGCTGCATAGTTTTTGGTAGGTATGCCTCCGTGACTTTATGCCTCCTGTCAAGTGAAATTGTAACATCCAAACTTGGTATTGTTGCCTTTGTGAGAGGGTCCCAGTGAGTGTCTTGAAGTCCTAGAAATGGTACAACCATAGGGATGCTGAATGAAAAATAAAATCCACATATGCCTCCAAACAATGCGCGGCATCGCATCACCAAATATTGCCTTATATTGTGCTAGCTAACTAGCTGGCTAACACATGTGCAGACTAATCTAGATCAGATGTGGAAAAAATGCTGTGAAGTATGAATACTTCAAAACTAGACACACATTATATTCATGAATTAACAAAATGCAAACTCAATGAATGAAGACAAATCTAAATCAAATCAATATTTGTGACTACCCTTTGCCTTCAAAATTCTTCTAGGTACTCTTGCCCATAGTGTTTTGTAGTTTTTGAAGAAACTCAGCAGGTAGGTTGTCATGCTGCAGAATACATTTGGGGCCAATCAGATGCCTCCCTGATGGTATTGTATGGGGAATACATATCTGCCTGTACTCAGCATTGAGGAGACCATTAGTTCTGTCCAAATCCCCAACTCTGTTTGCAGAAATGCAGCCCCAAATTTGCAAGGAGCCTCCACCACGCTACATTGTAGTCTGCAGAGACTCATTTTTGTTCTGCCCGCCCTTCGGTGAACTGCCACCTCTCACGCATTGAGCATGAGATGCAATTGACAGTTTTCACACGCTCTCACACACCACACATCAATTTTCTCACACAGCAAAAAAACTGATAACGTCGACTCTGTGCAAATCAACACGGAGTAGTGACTGAGAAGTAACGTAACAGTAGAATTGAAAAGTTGTCAAATTTTGACTCATCAGTCCAGAGCACCTGCTGCCATTTTCTGCATTCCAGTTCCTGTGCTTTTGTGCATAGTTGAGTCGTTTGGCCTTGTTTTCATGTCAGAGGTATGGCTTTTTAGCTGCAAGTTTTCCATGACTGCTTAGGTTTACATTTTTTACATTTTTATTAGTGATATCTTTTGGCTTTAGAAGTTGTAGTAGTAGTGTTTTCAGGAGTATGGAGTAAACCTACAACCTTGAGATTAAGAGTCTCATGCTCTACTGACAGTATAATTATATCTTTGATTGGGACTCAAAATCTGCCACTGTCACTAAAACTGATTTAACATATTTCAAATTATTTAAAATCAAATCTTAAAAATCTTAATTCCAGGCTACTTACTCTCGATCACTCAATCTGTCTCATATCTCATCTCCTAATATCGCCATCCCTTTGTTCTGAAGGTGTCAGATTTCTATTCATTGGTGTGAGCAAGCAGATGAGACTGGAAAGAGAGAGAGATCAAATAAAGGGATGACTAACTGCTCATTGTTATGGACAGGGAGCTTGTTCGCATGTGACCCAACCTGTTCGACGCAGTAATGCCAAACTGCTGTTACTACTTCAAAGTACAAATATGCTTCTTCTCTTTGTGGTGCATGATATATGGTGCCATGTTGCTGAAACAGTTTTGAAAAAGATGAATCATTTAAAAGGCTGCACACAAGAACATTCTGTATTTTTTAACTGTAAACTATAACATGTGGCTATGGGGTAATCCAACAATCTAAAGTCCTGGTTTTATTCAGGGTCAACTGCATTCACTGCACTTCTATCAGCTATGAGCTAGAAACACAAGTCACCAGCCAAGTCAGGCCAAGTCACACAATCTTTCTACTCAACCAGCCAACAGGTTATAAACTGGAGGTCTTACTACCACAGCAGCCAATGTATTCAGGTGAGCAGCAGCAACTGCCAACAGTGGCCTGATCAATATATAAACACGATACCAACAGTACTATGTCTTGTTATCTCAGTACAAAGAATCTTTGCATCTGTGCAAGCACATTGCTATCACTTTGGTATTTAAGATAATTCACAAAATAAACGTTTTTGTTATTTACCATTAAAACTAATGTGTGTTTTAATTTGTGTATGAATATATTAGAGAAAAATAAAAAGAAACAGTAAATGTCTGGCGAATCACTTGGTGATAATGAAAACTGATTCAGAAGTAGCTCTAATGATCTCATAAATCTTCACATATTGCTCTCCCTTAGCCGCTTTTAATAATGAAAATGATCAATAATGGTGATTCTATCCCTGAATTATTCACAATAATTAACTCATGCTGACACAGAAGAGGTCACAGAACATGACCTTATATAGGACTGCCTATCAATAAGCACAAAAAGAAGCATGAAAACAAGCGTGTGTCAATCATAGTACAAAGCACTTTGTACTATCTATTTACATTGTCAGTGCTACATGGTCTTCTGATTGTCTTTTCTGCCATGCTGGGAGGAATGGAGCTCACCTTTGGCATCAGCTAAAGAGGATCCTTATTAAAATACAAATAATCTCTACTGCTGCAGTAATTGACCTTGCCACAAACAGTAAAGTGCATAGATAAAAGGAGAGGCACTGAGGGTCAACATTGTTTGAAGGCGTTCGCAGCTCAGTGGGCTTGTGAATGCAACCAGCTTTTATCGGCCACCAAACAACTAAATGTAGCAAAAGCAGACAGCTGAATTTGCATTCGAAACACTCTAACAATCAGTGGGTAGTAATATCAAAGCACTGCAGACCCCTTGATCTACTTTTGTATTCATCAAGAAAATCCTGCATTTGCTGATAAACATAAATACTTATGCATATGAATATTCCTAGTTCGGTTAATCTGGCACAGTTCAGCTGACATACAATTATGTGTTTGCATTAGAAATGAATGGGATTTCTGTGTACGCCTCTACTCAACTGAGGGAATATTTGAGAAACATTAATTATGAATCCCATGCCGTGCACAGATAACCGTGGTAACGAAGCCCGCAACAACTGGATAGGCTACATATTTAAAGAGGCTGCTTGCTTTGTGGACATGTCACCTGGGCATTAAAGATTCAGACGCTGTTATAGCCCAACATTACAGAGGCCTGCAGGGTGAGTGGGCTGGAGATGAGAGCGTTATCTGGCCAGCATTATGGGGCTGACGCTTGCTGGAAACCAGAGCTGCCAGGGCTAGGCTGACATAACAAGACGGCACATGTAAGCTTTACCGTGAAGTGTCCATAATAACTCTGCAAACACTTATCCTATCCACAAAACCCTGTCAATTGTTGATGTTACACATTTGGGATGGTAATGATATTCACATGCTAATTATACTTAGCATCAGAAAATATACACAAGCACATGCGTGGGGATTAAATATTGCTCCCAACTTCACAGTGTCTACAAACAACCTCTTTAATCACACTAGTACCAGGATTGAAACATTCTCTTACAAACCATAAACTCTTGGCTCAGGTAGGATTAACCCTAAAAATAACAAGCCACTTTCAGTAAGACAGCTGCAATATGTTTCTAATTACTATGGAGAATTAAGTAGTTTCTGTGTAATTAGACAGTCCTGCTACAATAGGATGCATCTCTGCCCACACCGTCCAGTTTCTCTGCAACATTAGCCTTACTTGATCCTTATCCTGTCTATGATACCTGGTTACAGACGTGAACCAGGCTATAAATTACCAGGGGAGAGAACAAGTCAAATGCATGCTGTTTAATCCTCCAATACATCATGGTTAACTAAGACCATTTGTTTAATCAAACTCCAAATGGAGGAGTTCACTGCAGACACTGATAAAGAAATAGTACACCACTGAAAGGTCCTGACTGTCATTAAAGCACTGAAAGAGTATGTCAACCTTTGGCCAGGTGGATCTCTCTTAGACCCAAAGACTGCTGGTTGGAATGAACTGGTAGCAGCTTCACTTGAGTACATGTTTAGGGTTATAATTAGCCAGCCAGTACTGTTCGCTAGATATACATGGTGAGATCCAGTTTGTGCCTCTCATGTATTATCATTAGTTTGTAGGCCCAGAGCTAAGCATCAGTTTTTCCAAAAAATAAATAACAAGCAATGTTTCAGAAACCCAACTCTTAAATCGCTGTATTGAAGGTATTTCCAGAATGAAAAAAGACTCTTTTATACATCGGGATAAAAAATGTTCTGTTCACTACACCCTTAAAAAGACTGTTGACCTATTTCCCACGTTACAACTGTGACTTTTCTATCCAGGTGGCCAAAAATGATATAAGTCAAGTCTATGCTTGTTTTGTACAATACAAGAAAAATATAAACATGTTATTTTGTATAAAAATGGGAAATAATACAATGTAACATCAAAATAGACAAATATCAATTAATCAATCAATTTTGATTTATATAGCACTTTTCATACAACAGCGATGTCTGACTGAAATATGATTTTTTAAATTTTACTTCTCTTTGTTTGGATGAGGAAAAAGAGTCAGTTGAGAAAAAGGTTAAAATATTTTCCATTGTGCAGCAGACAGAATATTTATTCATCCAATTGATTTGAAGACTCTTTAAGGACTCTGGAAAAACCTTTAGAACAACAGTAAGTCTTGTTGAATGACCGTCTGTGTTTTTAGCCATGTCATACTGGCACAGCTTTATGGATAAGAGTGTCTGTCAGTCCACCACTTTGGTCCAGACAAAAATATCTCAACAAATATTTTAAATGGATAATGAGCCTCCTTTTTTCTCTAACGCCACCATGAGGTTGACATTTGTGGTTCAGAATGAAATACCTCAACAACTATTGCATTAATTATCATACAATTTGCTACAGATATTTAAGGTCCCTTAGAGGATTAATTCTAATGATTGTGATGATGCTCTGATATTTCCTCTAGTGCCTACAGCAGGTCAAAGTTCTCACTTATCCTGTGAAATATCTCGTCATCTACTCGATAGATTGGTACAACATTTGGTTGTGCCAGTCTATCCAGAATCTATCCAGAGGATGAATTGTAATCAAAGGCATAGAATTTAGTAGGGATGGACACGTCCCTACCAATGTCCAGTGGACAATTCAGTAGTTGCTGGATATTTGAGAGGTTTGACGCTACTATTACTATGAAGGCAAATGACTGTTGTACTGGCTATTTAAGCTGTCAGTTTCTGTTGCAAATGCAGTGGGAGTCACTCATTTTGCTTCAGTTTCTTGGTTTACTTTGGTAGGTTCTGTCTTTTTTTTGCAATTTTCCAAAGCCATAACAACATTTGCATCACCCATTCAGATTTTTTCTTAGGCTAACTGCTAACTTCACATCTATAGCATTTCTATAGATGGCCCGGCCCACAAAACTGATGCAAAGAGAGATCATGTCAACATACATTGTGGTAAAGTATAAAAATGTAAAATTGTGACCAGTCTATTAACATTAATACATTCAGTATATGGTAATATAACAGTAATATTATCACACTGTGGCTCAAAGGGATATTGTTAGAGAGTAAACTGGTACAAAGTGGCTGCCACTCTACATCATTTGACATAATTTGTTTGCACTATTAACTTTTTGTCATTCTCCTCCTCGGTTCTGTGTTTTGTTGGCTCACTGTTAAAGACTTGTCCTCCAAACAGCAGATTAGGTGTTAGTGTGGTAGTTACGCTGTGTGCTAAATCAAAATAAATCACATTTTGTCTGAAGTGTCCCAATGGAGCATGGATGGAGCATTTTCAGGGGAAAAAAGGGAATAACCTACAGTGTGACCAAACAAATCACACTGCATGTACAATTTCCTAAAGTTGATCAAACAGAAAAACTGATTAATCTTCTGAATATTAGTCTGAATGACTACAGTACAGAAGTCTCTCCGGTTACAGAAAAGAACAAACAACACACACCTCCTGGTGTGGTTTATAGGTTTGTTTGTGAAAATACACACTTTCAGATTGCTGGATGACACTGACTGAAGGTCACTCCTCTCAAGCAAACAAAGCATGATGATGACGTCATTGCGCTCTATTGCACCACGAAAACAAACACAATACCCAGACTGACAAATGGCAGAAGACATAAGATGGCAATTTCTATTCGACCATGATTGGAGGTGAAGAATTGTGTTGACTGATACAGTCTGTGGCCTGTTGCTTTGAGTTGTGCAACCACTGGCTGCCTGAAAATTACTTCTGGAAAAATGAGAGATACAGGCTGAGCCGCATGCTTCACTGTAAGAAATGTATGATTGAATTAATTTGAGACCCTACTTAGGCACAATTGACAAATTCAGTTAAACAAAACTTGACAATTCCTTATGTGCTTTGCCCACATGTTCAGATGCACTTACCTCAACTTGAATGAAACCAACTGTGACGTTACATTATATACCTATCAGCCAATAGATGTTACATGACGACATGTGAGATAAAATTAAGTTCTTAATGTTTAATCAGCACATTTATCAGGTGACTTTGGTATATGTCTGCTAATAATGGGCTCACTGAATGTTTCAACTGCATCTATTTTTGTCCCTTTTCATAGTATTCAGGCACTACTTAATTTCAAATACTGTGAAGCCAGAGATTAAGATTAAGTATTCTGACATATTCTGGAGATTTATGGTGTTTTTACAATTTAAAGAACTTAAAGAACTGTCCTGAGAGGCTATTACCATCTGTGATCCAGTTTTAAAAGGAAATGATTGAATTATGGTCAAGTGAATACATGTGTTATGAATACACAGCCCGTATTGCAAAACAAGGCTGTACTGCCCTCAGTATGTTTTTTGCACTAGAAATGCCACTGCTGTTCATGATTAAAACAAGTGTGTAATTTTTCTTGATTATCATGATTATCATAAACACTCAACTGAAGTGGCACTACATGTGCCTCTTGAGGTGTGATTCAGTCATCAAAGTAATTAAGTGAAGCGAGTGTCTTTGTGCAAAAACAATTTACACACACAGTAGTATTCCTGTTTGGCTGTTGGAATAAAACCTCATATCCCCAGCCTTAGTGTATTTAATGTTTTTAGGCAAATTAACAGATAGCATGTTTACCAATAATGAGCTGTGAAAAGGCTTAAAATGAGCAGGATAAGTTGGATAACCACACACTCTAGTTATACCTGTGACACTTAAGAAGTTTGTTCATTAAGTCTATATAATAATATATAATAATCTATATAATAGTTACTCTGGACCAAAGTGGTGGACCCACCATCAACACTACCATCCCTAGAGCCACTTGTAAAAAGCAATAAATAACTAATTTATGATACAAGGTTTTGATTTTAGACCAATTTGCTTCAATTATCTTATAAAAATGTATGAGAAATACTGCACACACGGTGTACCTGAACCAAATGTTACATTGAAATCAAGTGTAAGTAAACTGCAATTTTATTTGACGATTCAGTATATTTTCTCATGCATTAGATGAATTTCTGTATTTCAGACACAGCATGCCAGAATTCAGGTGCACAAAAGCCAAATGTTGTGGCCCCTGTTTCTCTTAGCATTACTTTACTCATGAAATCCCTCAAGCTTGGCAGCTAAATTCTCCATCATTGTGGAAACACACATTAAATTTACATTTCACCTAAAACAACTAATAATTATCAGCTGTTTTGTAAAGGTTCCAGAGTGTGGCTCACGCTGGCATAATGGCTCACGTGGAATAATATACACATGCAACTTACTCACTTATGATTTTATTTTCACTGTTTCCTGCACAGCATTGATAAAAACTCTGTGTCTCTCTCTAGCTACATTTCAGTGGCAGAAAAAGAAGAATCACAGTCCGATGAAATCTAAAAATAGATTCAGAGGCCAGCACATACATGTTGTCTCACATAACGTGAGCATGAATTTGTAATTATTATTCATTGATAAAAAACGTGTGGGAGGGAATATAAAAGTGATTCTGCACACAACACACAAGGTCTAATGATCATGCTGATTATCTGAGGTTTGGGTGGTTGCTACATAGGAACAGATAGAGGGTTCTCTTTTTTAGTGATATCTAAATACCAGCAGAAGTGGAGAAGAAAAGACTGTTTCACCAAGTGATATTTTTTGTAAAAATGTAGGCCTCAGACACAAACTCTGTTCACCCCAAAAATCTCTCATGTCAGGTATGGACACAAGAATTGACGTGTTCTGTTTTGTTCTCCTGTCTGTTGTCCGTATGTGTGTGTGTCTGTCTGGGCGTGGTGCTCGAGCTCTCCTCTGGCCAATCTTCTCTGCACCTGTGAACACCTGTGCAGCTGAGGCTCATCACAGCAATCAAGCTCTCTGCATTTAAACGCCAGTCCTTCACACAGGTCTTCAGATTGTCAGTTCTCTGTGGTACAGTGCTACGGCTTCCTCTTGAACTCAGTGAGTGACTTTTGCTTCTTTGTGACATCCCCATTTCTGGCCATGATTTTTGCCTGTGCTACTGATCCCTGCCTCCTGTGGAGAATCGTGCCAGTCTGCCTCAGTGCCTTTCCTATGTGTTCAGCCTCTCAGTGGCCTCTCAGAGAAAACTCCAAGCAAGATTCAGTGTTTTTGAACATTCTTGCAAGTTAAATAAATTGGACTGTTTCTTTTAACTTAAATTCCCTATTTGTGTTGCTGCACTTTGGTTCTAGAAAACCATTACATGCATAACATCACATTACATGATTTCTGGACAGAGAAGTTTATAATGCCAGTCACCTCTTGTTACCATCTGGAGCCGCCAGTGTGAGAAGTTGCTTAGCGCAGCTTTAATTCACGCACTGTTTTATACCTCTGACCTGAGTACAGCGTATACTAGTAACTGTCCAGATGCTGATACGCTGAGATCCTTACTATTCACCAACATCCAATGCGCAGCTACAAGGGTCATAAATCGGTTTGCATACAAAACATATGGTGAAAACGTGAAATCACAAGTACATTTTCTTATTTAGAAAAGAGAGAGGCTATTTATATTATTGATCCAGGCCTGGATATATCATGTAAAAGCTGAACAGCAGGTTATAACAAGTTGCCAAAATCCAAGTATCCCTAAAATGGGTATAGTTGAAATGTTCAGTGTATCAAATGACATGAATGCGAATGTGAAATGTGTCGATCGTGTGAACCTTCAGAATATCACCTGAATGTGTAGCTTCTATTGGTTTAACTGAGCTTTATTTGTTGAGCTGTTCAGCCCACAACTTTACTGTTTTGGTTCACTCTCACTGCTTTCATAGTGTCATTTTCTGCCACAGCAAAGAAAAAAAACACTGTACATTACCTGCTCAGTGCCAATCAGCAGACAGAAACAGTTAGCAACTAGCTGGTGAACATAGTTGAGCATTTAGCAACCAAAGATCCAGATATTTCTCTTGGTAGAGACCAAAAACACAACTAAATGAGAGTGAATATTGGACTTGCCAGGTGACTATAAACAAAAATAATAAATGATAAATGTTCTTCTGTAATATCTGCATATTTTTAAAAACTGGCAGTCTTATATGCTTATTTATACAAACAGACAAAGACAAGTCTAACAATCCTTAAATCTCAAAACAAAATAATAAAAAACTGGGGTTTGGAGATCTGCTGCTATTCTACAAATAATCAGTAGTCATATTATTATATAGTCATATTGCTGTTTAAACTGCACACTGTGCATATCCATTTCCCTGAGGGTTGTGAAGACTGGAATGTACATGCACAATGTCTTACTGTCTCAAAAGTCTTTCCAGGTCTCACTTGTAAATTGTGGATCATTATCGCTTGCCTCTATACTCACGTCTACGACTCATTTAGGTAGAGGTGTAGTGGCTCTTCCACTTTGTACATTTGTTTTCCTGGCAGAAATGGCAGTTTCCACTATGTTTAATATCAGAAGATATTTTAGGCTCAAACAAAGTTTCTTGTGCTCGTTCTCTGCATTTTGACAGGCTTTTGATGTCCATTGTGTATGCGTTCTAACATTTCCTGTCTCAATGACAGCCTAGTGTGATGGACCTCACATTTTGATAATGAGTCTTTTACAGTGTTATAGTGTTTTCCACTGTGTGTGATGCTACTCATACATTCAGGCCATTCATCTTTGATCAGCTCCAGTACACTTTGCAGCTGCTCATTCCTCTGTGCAGAAGACTTCATAATGTCCAGTTTGTGCTGCGATGTTGATTACTGTGAGTGACAGCCTTTACATGACAAGCCCCATCTGTCTCTGTGGCGTTGTCTCTGTCCTTTAATGGGCTGCGTGACAATGCATCAGCAATGACTGTTTTTTTCATACTCTGCCTTTGGCATTGAACCGCATCAGCTACATCAGGAGTCACTGACATTGTACTAGTACAGTGTCTAAATCCTTCCTTTTGATCAGTTGCACAGGAGGCTTGTGATTAGCCAGAATCTGTCCATGTCCATGTCTACCAGGTACTTTGGGAACCTCTCACCTACATTATTTCATAATTTGCATGTGCCTGATTTCTGCATCTATCAGTCTCCCAGAACAATATGCAACTGGCTTCCAGCTTTCTCTGTGCACCTGTAGGACACCCCTAACCCCCAACTATATCTGTAAAACAATATTAATATTGTTATGTACTCTCATGTATAGAGTATCTTTGGCACCCTGTAAATGTCATGATCCTGTCTGTGTGTGTTCTGTTGGGGGGTTTTAGTTTCTTGTCTTTAGTCTTGGTTCTTTATTTTGGTATGTTGGGTTTTGGGGTTCTGTCTTGACTAGTGTTTTGTAATCTTTGTTTCCCCTGTGATCCCTTTGCACGTGTCTCTGTCTTCCTCTGCTCTCTCCCTGCTTGTGCCTTGTTACCCTGATTCCTGTCACCTGTGTTGCTCCCGCCCTGCTCGTTAGTCCATGTATATATACCTGGTGTTTCTGTCTTGTCTTTGTCGGATCATTGTGATTGTGTTCTTGTGCCTTCTGTTACTCGCCATTTGTGGATACCCTGTGTTCTTTGCCTTCCCTGTTCTATCGTATTTTGGTTCTTGTTTTTTTTCATGTTCTGAATTTGGATTTTGGACTTTGGTTTTGGACTCTGTTTTCACCCACTCACCAGTAAGTGTGCTCGCCTTTTGTGGCCTTTGTGTTTGTTAATAAACTTTTGAACTGAAACTGCCGGCATCGTGTCCTGCGTTTGTGTCCTCAACCTGCTCTGCTCTGCACACCACACACCTCAGTGTGACAGTAAACCCAAATAAGTTCAGAATACTCCAAATATTTGTGGAAACGGATTACCTCAAACTTTTATAGTAATGGTAATATTTTTGAGTAAATTTTAACTGAAATATAATACATTTTTAAAAAACATAAAATTTCTGCATACTAAATTACATTGATTGACTGATGCTGATTAAAATTAAATTCCACTGATTCTTTACTCAGTAAACGTAATTGTGCACAACCCACACGTGCTAGACTCAAGTACTAGTGGAAAATCACTCAGCAAAATTACAACTAGTAAACAGCCCATTTTCAGATAGTAAATACGAATACAACTCCATTACTACAATTCGAGTTCCCTTTATTAGTATCAAAACCATAAACATCTCATTTCTACATTTGACATTAAAGGAATCTGAAAAGGGATCACAGGTGGAAATATCCAGAAAAATTACAAGTTCTGTGTCTTTTCTGCAACTTTATAAAACATAACCCACTGTTTATGAAAAAACTCAGGGGAGCAGACAGAGAGGCGAGGAAAGCTGGTGTGTTTGCAGTAGGGCTGAACGATTTTGGAAAATAATTAATTGCGATTTTTTTTAACCAATATTACCTCCTGTATTATTCAAAATGGACAAGCAGTAAATCAGTGTATAGTATGACCAACACAATATTAGATTAAACATATGCTGTTTTTTTTGTAGGTCAGGTCTGTGTTATAATGAAATTAGGTGATGCATGAAATATTATGAGCAATGGTGGAAAAATATCACATTTTAATGATATGAGAAAGATAAGTTGAGAGTCAAGTCATGGCATTAAATGATATATCATTAGGTATTTGTTCACCACAGTGTAGTATACAGTAAGTGCTCAACACAAAACCCACAGTTCAACCACCAATTAATGAGTCTCTCAAAAACCTCCAAAAATACTCCGTTTGAGGTTCAATTCAAATGTTTGCCAACAAAAATAAAACAAAGTGACGCCTCGTGTTTAATAGACAAACTTAATCTCCGACAACACCGGTGAATAAAATAATGTCCGTGAGGATTAAAACATGCTTTGCAGGGTGTAACATGTAAAAGTTTTCCAATAAAGAAATATGCAATTCCACATAATTTTGGAACATTTTTATTTTCATATCTGTGAATAACAAGTAGAGTAAAGATTTTGAATAAATTACACCCAAAAGCTAAACTTGCTAAATAAGTCTTCAATAGTAATGAGCATACTTATTGCCTTTGGTGTGAGAGACCGACCATCCATCCATCCATCTTCATCCGCTTATCCGGGGTGGGGTGAGAGAACTGCATTCGATTTCAACTGACACATCCATCAATGTGTCCCTGAGCAAGACACTTAACTCCTAGTTGTTCCAGAGGTGTGCCACCTTTAACATATATAGCAATTGTAAGTCATTTTGGATTAAAGCAAAAAAAAAAGATAAATGTATTTATTATACAAGTGGAATACACTCCACCTGGTTCACTTTACTGGCCCCACTTCCCCTTACAGCATTCAGGTCTGCTGACTTTGCTTGGTGTGTATGAGGCAGATGCTGTAGCATTATATTAAACTAACTTACACCCAAAACTTAAGATGCAGAGATAAAAGAACCAGTAATGTTGCAGCTTATCAATACCAACAGTACAATCTTTAATAATTTAGCCCTGAGCTCATTTAATACCCATCTCTAAAAGAAACATAACAGTTTGTCAATACCACCACCTATAACAATCTTTCTTTAACTTAACATTACTAAGACAAGACTGTTTTACATTTACTCATTTGTTTTACAATTTTACATTTACTCATTTGGTAGACGCTTTTATCAAAAGCAACTTACATTTCAGAAACATACAAGCATTAACAAAGCAATATTAATTTAACTAGCTAACATGACTGCCAAACACACTTTTGAAAGGGCTGTGAAATTAGTAAGGTAACACTACTAAATAGGCAGTTACTTATTCATGTGACACTAATTTGCTACATCCTTGTAGGAATGCTCGCGAGTTGTTCGGCAGGGATATCTACACTACATCAAGCTAGAGTTAGTTTGTTTAATGGAGCATTGCGGAGTTTCCAGCGGCCACTAAAGGTGCAGTTTTAAGATTGCTACCAGGTGTGTGCTCGTACGCATGCTCGCTGAACTCATGAGCGAGCATAACCCGAAACCCAGCCGCTTTCATACAGTAAAGACATGTTCAGGCTCTGTTACTTCCTGTTCCCGTCTCAGAGGCAGATCAAGACAGGTGTTTATCGTTACTTCATTCAGCGCAGCGAGACACCCGTATATTGGCACAGTACTCCCGGGAAAAAAGACAGAGTGACAGTGTTCTGTCGATTTATGCTGCCTTGTCGAAAAATGCTACCGTAGCGCAAATCGACAGCAGATCTATCGAGTCGCGCTGCCCTATCAAAAAATGCTACCTTATGTGTTCCCATTTCCAATCCTATAAGTTACAACTCTTGCAGTATTATGACGTCATCTTTTGATTATATTATAATATCATTTCAGGGGTAGCGTATTCTGATAGAGTAATATCTCCTATCAAATAATGCTCCCACTACAGAATCATTTTATATTGCACCATTACTCACTCCATATGTACTGTAAGGAGATGGGGAGCATGTTGAAATACTATGACATCTTTATTTAAGATATCAGGGGGTAGCATATTCTGATAAGACTAATATGAATAATGAATATTTTGATATTGCTGACGATCAACCACTGTGTTGAGGCACACCCGCCTAACAGCAGGGTTGCACAGATTTATAGGCGTGGAAACAGACCGCGCTTGTGAGTCATGCGCAGAACCGCTAAGTAGCGCATCTCGATAGGTAGCATAAATCGACAGAACAATATATTAGATTAGATTAAACATATGCTGTTTAGGCTATAGAGAGGTAGGGAGACAGCTTCACACTATATACTAGAAACTCAGGTAAACCCCTACTGCAACCTTACAGTAATAGTTTTATCAGCTGCAGGTTGAACTAATCCATGCTGGATACATGGTCAGGGAACATTTACTGCATTTAGCCGACGTGCTACAGCATTAGCTCGGCAATGTCAGCACAGCTAAGTGTATTGGATGATAGGAAACGGGTAGTGAGCATAGTGAGTTGGACTGATTACAACGAGATTGTGTCACACTTTATAATAATAAGACCGCAGTAAGTAACTTTAGTGTAGTGTTAGTGGATGGCTCTTCCTCTGGGTTGTTGTCGCTGTGAAGTTGTAGTTTTACGTTAGTGTTTTAGGAAGCAAACAGCGCCAGGTCCGACCTACTGTAGCGTTAGCTGGCTGCATCACTAACATTTGCTTTTTACCGTTACATCTTTTCCTGCAGGCTAAATCAACAGTGGTACATGGGATAGTAACATGGATCATCTGAACTAGTGGGCTTCAGCACATAAACTTTCATTGTTGATTCAGATCCTTACGTGGAGACTGTATTTTGCTGTGAGCCGGTTGTTTTAGGTGTTAGTGGACTGCATGTCTTTAGCTGCCGTGTTGTCGCTGTAGTACGAGAACGCCTCGGGAGCGCACACATGGCTGAATCCGACCTGGAGTCCCCGCATTAAAAGCAGAATAGTGTCTGATGCAAGCAACGAAGAAAACAGGAGTGTGCTTCATTTCTAAGTGACTTTTGAGCCAATAATAAGACAATTAAAATTGGATTAATTTCACTGAAAAACTTACATATATTCCATTTTTAACATTAGCCAACTCCTCACATATGTACTCCGACATTTTAATTAATATATGGAAGATTTTAAGTATTACAACAAAATTACTCTTCCACGATAACAATGTTACCAACATGGTCTAGTTTGACTAGTTAGTTACTTATCAGCTTCTCAATTTAATGGCACATTTAAGCTAGCTATATCATCTCGGTCACATTAGCCCTTTTGAATTCTGTTTAAAGATAAATCCAGCCAGCTGTTATGGTGAGCATCAATATCAACTTATTCTACAACACTGCTTCTGTTAAAATACAAAACAATGGTTTAATAAGTAGGAGAGACTTACCACAGTCCAGTGATGAACCCTTTGATACAGACGTGGACGTTGATTTTGCTTTTACAAAGCGACTGCTTTGTACTTCACGAAATTTTGCGCCAAATGATGCTGACATATGAAGGGGGCGTGGCATGAACGAGGTTATGTCACCACTGGATGTAGGCTAAATTCAGCAGAAAAAACGTAGCAAAACATATTTTTAAACAGAAACGGTAGTGCCTTGAACACACAGTTGCAAGCACTTATTTTTACTGCATTTTAAACACAGCTGTGTTTATAAATGTGTTGCAGCTGATTGGGTAACAACTGACACGCCCACCAAAAGGGGAACACATGCACAGTGTTGATTGAAAAACTAATTAATAACTAATTTACAATGTTGGAAAGAACCCAGCTTTCTTTGCAGCGCTGTGAAAGTGTTTTTTCTGTTCTGTGACTTTATTTTATAACCGTACACTGGGATGACCGGAGGCAGTATGTGGAGTCAGTTTGCTGCATTTCTGTTATGCTGACATTAGCAACCGACAGCTAATGTAAGCTAACATAACATATCACCAGTAACTGAAACCTTTCCAGACAGTCGTCAGCACTTATGATTTTTCATCTGGGGCTGCTTCTTGTTACATGCGCTTTGGTCTGGTAAGTGGAAAAGTTCTGTTTTCAGGCGCAGTAATGTTAACAGAAAGGCTAACATTAATGTTAGTTGAAGTCAGCTGGCTAATACAATGAGGTAACGTTAATGTTCACTTTGCACTGAACTGCTGTTACTTAGTTAATGTTACTTTAGTCCCATAATGCTATAATGCATAATATACTGTACTGTTTTAGAAAAGTGCATTAGTCCAGCTGCCATGGGGCTGTCCCATGCCTTCATTTAAGCCAGTGGGAGCAGTGGTCTTAGCATGCTAAGCTAACTTCAGCATGACCATTAGCATTGGACTTTAAGCATAGCATTACCTTTAGCATGTGGGCTAGCATCAATGGAAATGGCTTGCCATTTCATGTCATTTCATTTCAGTTCATTTAAGCACTAGTGAAAGAGTAGATAGTGATGTCAGTGCGACACTAAAGCTTCAATACATGCTTCAAACCCCTGGACTACAATCCTATTGAACCACTGCTTCAAAGCTTCATTTGGTGTGAAAAAAATCACGTGACATGTGATGTCCGAAGCAGCAACTGCTCAGTAGAAAATATACTTTTAATCCAAGGGAGATTAAAGCAAAGATGCTTTATAACTAATGGTCTTTTCTACAAAAGTAAAGTAGTTTCTCCAGCACTGCTCATCAAGGGGCGTGCGTGTAACTTATGTAATTAAAAGCCTCCTGTCCACAAGCTAGTCCATCTAATTTGCCTGCAGCCTTGAACTTCGCCAGGAGAGGTCACTGTAACTATGAAGCTTCGAGTAATTAACTCATTTTCAAAACAGGGGTTTCGGTGATTCACAAAAGCTTCATTTGCCCGTCACTAAGAGTAGAAATCATGATTAGATAAATACAACACATACACAGTTAATTTCAAGTCACTTATTTTAGTTTATCCAGATGTTTGCATGGTTCTTTCACCTGTTCTTATCCTCAAGCAGGGATCTGGGTCTAAGTGGCAAACAAGAAGAGATGGAGTCTGCAGTAATTTATAGGGGGGGGAAGACCTGGAATGGTCCAAGTGTTAGCCAGTACAGAGGGGTGTACTGGAGTACCTGAAGTTTTCTGTTTTGAGAAGCTTGTTCAGCATGTAACATTTAATTTCTGGTTTTATAGTTGATCTATTGTGTATTGATGTAGCCAGAAATGTTTGTGAACGTTGAGGTAGCATAATGTTGTTTGATTGATTTTCAATTAACTTTGGTTTGTCTTGTAGGAGCAGCTTCCCGGATGAGGCAGAGGCTCCTCTTGCCAGAACATCTTTGGTCTGGAAGGGCACATGTGCTGGAGCCCAATAGTCAAGGCCTAATATAGTTTTTTTCGGTTGTTTACTATCAGTTTGTAATGATAATTTGAATAGTTTATACTTAGTTTCCTCATTGTTTTTTTTTTCATTTTTGATATATTTTTGCAATAATTCACCCTTGCACTACTGCACTTTCCACGTGTCTGGTGAAGAAATAAATTGAAGCACCAGGTGAACAACTCCTGAGTCCATGCATCCTCCTTCCACCATGGGGCTAAACATTACAGTGACTGTTAGATTTTATAATGACTATGGCAATTTAGCAATTTAAAATTTTCTTATTTCTTTCAGAAATGATTGGCAGTGATTAAAAGATCTATTACAGCATGAAGTGTAAACATTTTTCACTGTAGCCTCTGTTAAAGGCTGTTATAAACTCATGGTGAGATGGTTGAATGACTCCTTTATGGTTCTTAAACTATTTAGTACCTGACTGAAATTCTGTCTCAACCCTGTTCTGACCAAAAATGGCACTGTGTTGGTGTGGGAATGTTGCTTCAGATAGAAGCTAAATGATGAAATATTATGCAATTAGTCTAGTTTTAAATATATTTGATTGGCTTACTCATTTTGGCATGTGAGTATTGTATCAAGACATGCTTGGAAAAAATAAAAAATATGCTGTGTGCGGCAGGCACCGATGAGCATGCAGTGCTAGCTTTCTTTTATAATTATCCTCATAATTAAATTGTTTGTATTTTGCAGTGCAAAGATGAACCAGACATTACTGACACTCCTCACTGTGGTCACTGACATTGATGCTCCTGGTGCAGTCAATTTTAGCCAAAGTGAAAGGTGGCTATGGATGGATTTGTCTATTTATCTGGGGGTGGTGATGGAACAGCGGATGAGACACATGCCTTTGGTGTGAGAGACCCCATTCCCCAATGTGTCTCTGAACAGGACACTTTACTCCTAGAAAAACATGTTAGTTCTTCAGTCAGTGCAATTTACCGGGCTCTAAAAACCTTGAGTTGGCCGGGCGCTGCACAGCGGCTGCCCACTGCTCCCTTGAGGGATGGTTTAAAGTTCCCAATCCCCCACACAAAAATACCATCTTAATTTTTTAAATTATACTGCCCTGTGAAAGCATGTTTTGATCCCCATGGACATTATTATTATTTGTAAATGTACCTGCTTTGCGCCTGCCTCAACTTCTCCCTGCACTCAAATTCAAATTCAGATTAGCTTTATTGGCATGAATGTATAGCAAAAATATTGCCAAAGCTACATATAAAAACATAACAATTTGTTTCATACATTTCATTAGATAAGGGAATAAAACAGCAAAAGTTGTGTTTGTGTGTGTTAATACAAAATAAAAAAACATAAAATACAAAAATTCTGTAAAGTAAATATTAGAAATAAAACAGTAAAGAGTAGTGTGTGTGTGTGTGTGTTAAAAAGAGCAAATAAATAAAAATTAAAAAAACAAAGTAAATAACAGTAAAGTGTTTGTGTTAAAAAATAAATAAATAAAAAATAAATAGATAAAACCGTGTGTGCGTGTATATATTAATAGGCAAAAAATAATAATTCATTCATTTTAAAAAAACAAAGTAAAAAAATCAGTATCAAATGTGTGATTTAAAAACACAATAACTAAAACTAAAATATCAAACAATCAAAATAATAATAATTTGAAGATTAGTACAATTATCAATAACTCACACACATACCTTTACCTCTGGTCTCTCACTACAAACACATCTGCTTTCCCTGCTTCTCTCTCCCTGTCTGCTCCCCTGAGTTTATCCATCAGCAGTAGGTTATGTTTTGTAAAGTTACCGAAAAACTCTGGACTGGTCTTTTATTACATAAACTCTGAATAAAAAATCACTGTGGACAGCATCAACACTAACCACATGAATTTTCCCATATCTAATGGTTAGAATTCAACCCCAGTAGACTTATTTAGCAAGTTTAGCTTTTGGAGTGTAGTTTATTATTGTCTCTCTGTCTGCTCCCCTGAGTTTATCCATCAGCAGTAGGTTAAGTTTTATAAAGTCGCCAAAAAGACACAGAACTCGATTTTTCTACCGGTGATCCAGTTTTCATGTCAGCAGGTGCACCTCATGGCAGCTTATTAATTACGTTAGTTAGATATCTTTATTTGCTTGTGATTCCATAAAACTACACATTTAATGCTCTCTTTTATAGTGTGTCAGTTAAAGTGCTGCTGAAGGAATAAAATTATGCATAGTCACTTTTTCCACAAAACACAGTAAAGTAGTAAAAGGAAAATTTATTATCACTTAACACCAAAAAATCTCATTAAGAATCTGAGAATGTTCAACATGATTGCAAAAAAGAATGAAAACAAATTGATTATAAAAAATGTTGCTGGTTAATAATCTGATGAAGCAGTCAGTTACTTAGTGTGAGATGTGTCTTATTTTGTGTCTGTTCAATGTAGAAATGACAGAAGAGTTTGTGAGAAGATGATATTAATAAATAGAACTTGACTTGTAATAATGGAGTAGTATTTGTATTTTTCAGGACTACTATCTGAAAATGAGCATTTTTTAAATCATAAGTTTAAGTAGTAATTTTGTTGAGTGATTCTCTACTAGTATTTGAGTCTAGCACAATTATTTTTTTTGAGATTTCCCTCAGAATATAAGTTGTTCACAATTATTGAGTAAAGAATAAGTGGAATTTAATTTTAATAAGCATCAGTGAATCAAAATCCCTTCCTTTTTACAATGGTGAATGACTTGAAAATATTTTCAGCATTGTAGCCCAACACAAGAACTTCTCATGTTGTTATAGGAGGTGTTACAGTTGTTGCCTACACTCCTCAGCAGCTGGCCTGGGGCATGTTATTAGGCTACTGGTCATGTAGTGAATATTAATGTGTCAGGCAGGGTCAAGTCTGGAACTGAACTAGAGATAATTACGGGCTAGGAGTCGGTCAATGCTGAATGACAAAAAATGTCAAACCATTTTCCAAAATTTTTTTATAACATTTATTCTATCTTTCGTTGCATATAAGCATATTGGATAAAACATTGTGTTTGTTGATGTGTGTTACTTTACACACTGATAAGGGTAATTTCTTCTCCTACATATTTTTTCTTATAATCTGCATGTACATTTTGGACACGTTCTGTGTTTATCTGAACATGCTCTGAAAGAAGTGAGTGAAATTTCTCGTATGCCTCCTTGTGGAGTACGTCAGCACTGAAGGAGGCACCAGAGGGCTGGGTCAGAGGGAGTTAGAAAACAGGAAAGAGGAGCGCACTATAAGAAGAGACAACCCAGAGGAGCGTCAAAACATTTAAACCACGGCCGAGAGAGGAGAGAGGCGAAGGCGAAAGACAGAGAGGAGGAGAGATAGGCTCCGCGGACATCTGCAACGTTCAGGATGAAGACTTAAATCGCGGTGATTTGTGTCTCAGTCCAGCGTCAGCACTCTGTGAGGAAAGGTAAAAGTGCGTCCGGCGCGCCTCGGTGTCACCAGCGCGGAGAAATCCTGGATGAGCCCAAAGTATCAGCTTCAGCACTTGAGGAGAAGGACAGCTCCACTCTGTGCGTTCCTCCGGACCTCCTGTCCAAAAACTCTGCCTCAGCTTTTAATGTCAATACTTCCAGTCTGACTCTGCTTCACAAGTCTGGAAGAAGTCTAAAGAGCCGCTGACGGAGAGATCCGCGACTGACTGTGTGCTCAATATGTACCAGGGGCATTTACAGGTAAGAAGACAGCCTCTTTTTTTGTTGTCCATCGTCCATGAGAGAGCTGATTTTAGTTGTGATGGTGCACATGAACTGATGTGAACAGGGCGCACTTCTACATGCAGCCTAGTTTATGTCAAGGGCATTTTTACACAAGGGATATGAGGCAATCACGGTTAGTCCGAGGCAAATAGAGATTTCTGTGACCAACTAACTGTACGCTGACAACAGAGACATGCATGGTGTTAATAAGAATGGGAAACACCTGCTCATTTTCACCTTTTCCTTAACTGACGGTTGCTTTGATCAGTTACAGCTGAAAATACAGTGGGGCTTTGATGTTTGAGGTAAACTGATTAAATTGATGGGAACGAATGACCAAGGAGCTGTAAATGCACCTACTCCACTGTAGTCAGCTATAACCTGTATTATTTACAATATTCATTGAGAAAACAGAGCTACTGTAGCACGCCTATTGCACGTGCAGGCGCGTGACAGATGTAAACAGGAGGTGAACCTGCACGGTTTTTAAGCACAGCAGCCTCGACGCTGGGAACAACAAATCATTAGTTTCTTAACATGCATGCTTATGCTCACGTGACGTCACGCAATCTGACGTCACTTTTCAAACAGCAAACTACATTACTGACGATATACTTTGTATTACATAACCAAAGAGACTGAAACTCGCCTCAGACACCAGAAATTGGGACTAGAAGGCACAAAATGATCATAAACATTGCTGGAATCATGAACAGCTTGATTATGGCCTCAGCTATTTTCCTTCTTTAGAAATCAAGAAGACTACTCTGTGATCTCCAGTGCTTCCAACACTTCATGTTTCATGTACAGTATAATGACACATTTTCATTTGAACACAAGAAGCTCATGGAGCTAAACAATTTCTCAGTGGTAAATGACAGCCTCTCCTCAATTTTAGGCACATGGATTGAAATGAACACTGCTGGTTGACAGAGATAGCCTACTTCGAGTCCTAGACAGTTGATTATGTAATAAAAGACCAGTCCTGACTCAGTACTCGGGAGTATTAAACATCAACATTTAATATTTCATGATATATTGCTCAAGCAGCAGTATTCATTGAAAATGCATGAAAAGGCGGTCAGCCGTACTTGTCTGGGTTACCAGCTGTGTTTGTAAAGGGTCAATGAAAAGACTGAGTTATGGTATGTAAAAGACATCACAAATTAAACGTGTATTTTTTAATCACATTTCATCCCATGCCCTTCAAGTTCTCTCACACTTTATATGTTTCTCATCACATGCATGCAAGTCATTACCTTGTTTAGACTCTTCCTCAACCATTAGATGTGGGCTAATTTAGCAGCAAATGTCCAGTGAATCCCAAGCAGAGGCTCTATCTGTATTGGATCTTTAGCCATGATGCCCGCCTACGTAAGTGGTGCATTTATCTTGAAGTTGACAACACTTGTTCCTTGAAGTCAGTGTGTGTGCATTTAAAGTCAGATCTACCTGAATTTGTGAGTAACACAGCCAGACCTTTGTCAGGAAGAGAGTGGAAATAGGTACTGCCTGTGTGGGGGAATGGGCGGGGTTTGGTATATCATGACAGCTACAGGCAAACATAAAACATTTCTAAAAAAAATTCTGGTGGTGGTTGACCAACATGGAACTCTTTCTTTTAAAATGAAATGCTCAGAAACACGGTCGTAATTTACATTTCATTGTGCAGAAGTTGCATTTTAGAAAGGCAAATTAAAGTGAGGGTGCATGCTTTAAGAACAAGAGGAACATAAATGTGAGGTTTTTCATATTTTGCATATATTTTATTTAAGTCAGAGTATATATTGCTTTCAACATAGTAAACAAATTACATGAATGTGGAGCTTATATAATTCACTGTCAACGTGACCTCTGAATGCATGCTTGGGGCATAAATCATTGAGACCTGTGAGTCTCCATAGCTTGGAATTTTAAATGAAGATCATACTGTACACACTTCTTGATGTAACAGCGATGCAGCATCAGTCAGTCAACGCTATCAGATTTCCTTCCTCATAGCAGATACACTTGTAAGTCCTTCTTTATTACACGATTGTCAGTCAGAAAGATATGTCAGCTTATGGTGTTACAGTTCAGGAGGCAGTTGGCTGTGGGAACAAGATAAGGATGTTATATCTTTTCCCTTTTCATTGTATGTTTCATTTGTTGACCTTCTCATTTCCCCACTGATCTGGTGCATCCATATGTGTGAGTTAATGTAGCAGTGTAATCCACGGAGCGTAAGGTATTTCCATAAACACAGTAACATGTTTGCATGATTGCTGTGGATCTGAACCGGATGATACCATATTGGGTGGATCAAATATCTTGGCAGGAGTTTCACAGACAATGCCAAATCTTGTCCTCATGGTTGGTTATTTGGGCTCTGCATGGGTAATATCTGAGTTTGCCGTGACCAGTGCTGCTTGGCAGATATATACTGCACAACTCTATGTCTCAAAAGCATTATAAACATGTTCATGAAATTACTGTCAGTCTTCTGCAGAAGTTACCAATTTTTTGTGTGGTTCCATTTTTTGTGAGCAGTGTATCAAGTGTTGGAAAAGATTCATTGCAGTTGAACAAGAAGTGATTTAGAGGTATGGATGTCAGCCTCATTGCTCTTTCTATGGAGGTGCAGCTGAAGATGCTGCAGGGCGAGCTGATTCAGCACGGCTGCTCATTTTTATCAAAACAAAAAAACAGAAGAACAATTGTTTCAGTCAATGTACTGTATATACTTTGCTTTGATGTACAACCTATAACAAAGACCTTGAGATTGTCTCCATCCATTCTCTCTCAGATGGCTCATTCCCATAACAATCTGACATTATAGATTGCAGTGTAATTGCTATAGTGGTTTCCCTACTTCGGCATTCATGTTTACAGTGAATCTAATCACAGGAGTGCTTGTATAGTGTGTATAAATTGCACCATGGCTTAATGGAAGTGATGCATTTTATGCCTTTGGATATTAGCTCTGTTAAGCACAACATGATTACATAATTAGATTACCATATTCCAAGTCCCCCGGGGGGAAACTTGGATGGATGCTATCGTTGATCAGAAGTAGATCAAGTCTCCTAAGATCACAGTCTTTCACACCATATTTTCATTAAGCTCCTGATTTGTCTATACACTTTGGTTTGCTGGGTGAAATATTTGTTTAGCGGTTCTCCTCCAGCACTCTGCAATAATCAGTTGGCCACTGATACAATCTAAAATTCAATGACTTGCTCGGAATCAGTTTTGTTTATTTGTATTTCCTGCATCACTTTGTGTTTTTCAGTTTCTCCTCATTGTAGCCAAGACTTTCTCTGAAGGGACACCAAGTCCTGATAGATTCTTGTTACTAGAGTCTCCCTCACTCCTGTAGCCCGTTTTCATAGACAGGCTCAGTATTGATACACTTGAAATGCAGTTGCTCAGCACAATCAGTTGTGTTTTATGAAGTGCAAAATACAAGTCCTAATGATTTAACATAGTCCTACCAATGCTAAAAGAAAAACGAATCAGTGTTTAACAGGGGAAAACCTCTTGAATATATGTTGCAGCACAATCAGCCAACAAACACAGCAGAGCAGTCAAATCAATCAGTTGACGTACAGGCCGACAGGACATCACAGCACCAGCAGGAGTCTATGCAAGCATGCACCTCACACCACCAATACAAGCACTCATCAATCATCAACTGCACAGTCCATCAGACCATCATTCATGGATCTTGACCTCTGGTTGAAGTCCTCCTATTATACACTATTGCACTAAGAGCCCTCCGTTAGCCGTGGTGGTCAGCAACAGGCATGACAAAGGGGTCCTAAACGCTTTTTCCACTGAGACGGTTTTAAAGTCCCCTTGATTTAATGAACCATGGTCTTGATTAAGAGTGATTTAATAGGCCTGACTATTTCAGGAGCCAGGATAATGAGTGAAATCAGGTGGTATCCGGCTGGAACGAAAGCTCCACAGACAGCACTGCTCTCCTTGTTGGAGATATGGTGGTGGGGTAGGAAGCTAAATATGTACAAGAAACATAGTCCACAGCTGTTCATTTAGAGTATTTTGGAGCCTAGTTTCAGGAAATTGTGAGAAATAAGCACTTCTAAAAATGCCAAAAGAGAAAAATATATATTTCCACACCACAGGATAATTAGAACGAGCAGAGCCGACTAGAAACAAGCATTGTTTGATTGTAAAGTTGTGCTGAAATGTATGAAAAAGCATTGAACTGAAGGCAAATTCCCTTTTCAGCGTTCTTGATTAGACTTCTGTCTTGCTAAATCAGGAAATTGCATGCTTAATGTTAATATAATGTTTTGTGGAAGAGTAACACAATACTGATATTATTAATGTACATGCTCAATGTAAGTGTAAATGCTCTGTATGGTGCCTTTTCGACCACTCAAGGCACTTTTACACTACATCTGCATTCACCATTCACAAGTGCTCAAACAGAAACTAACATTCTCACACTGAGCCTAAGTGCGAAAACAGAAACTAATATTCACACACATTCTTACAACAGCCACCAGGGGCAATTTGGGGTTCAGTATCCTTCCCAAGGACACTTTAACATGCAGGAGGAGCCAGGGATTGAACCACTAACCTTCTGATTAAGGGGCAGTTCACTCTACCTCCTGAGCCACAGTCGCAATGTACTGTACATAACCTGAGTTTGTGCTCATGTCAAACAAATTTATGATAATAGTGTTCATTTTGTTTTAAATATTTATCTGAATGGTATGTGTGGAGGGTGTCTTGTAACCTTGTGGCCTTGCAAGGCTTTCACACCAACATAGCAAGTTTGATATTTGAACAGAGTAAGGTCATTATTTCCAGTGGAGAGAGCAGTGTACAACTACATTGGTTTTCTGTCAGGTTTTTGTGGCCGACGTCCAGCTTTTACCCCAGATATGCAGACCTGAACAATGGGCATTAAGTAGGATTCTGTCATAGACAGGAGGTGAATAAGAAGAATGATGGAAAATTGAATTTGCACATCTTTGAATGAATCTATATTCAAGCATCTCAAATTCTCAAACATGGGTGAAAAGGACTGGGGATACCAGGTTATAAAAATTATTACGTTCACATCCTAGTTGGCTGCTTTGGAAAGTTATGTGCTGCTTTACATTTTCAACACAAACTGTTTGAAATTTGGTCTGAAACCAGCATTAGGGTTACCTTCTCTTTCACAATTTATTCAATTACTGTTTAGTTTACAAGTGTGACATTATTTGTGAGCAGAAAGAGACACTTCCACTGTTTGAGAGTGGCTGTGCAGTGGATTTTTGAAAAGTACAGCACCATCAAGGATTTGCACCGTGCTTACCAAGGTGGCTGGCATCCAGTCCTCAGTTACTGGTGACAGTGGGGAGGCATAATGGGAATCTCTCCTTCTCCCTGGTTGAGTAGTTACAGCTCTATAGAGGCAATGAGCAGCTTGTAGAGCCTCTAAAGCAGACTAGAGGGAGACTAAGAAGGATTCAGGCATACATCAGCAGCAGTTGTTCCAGAAGCTGATTGTGGTGTTGCGTTTGCTGACATAGCATCTGAATTTGGTAATTTTTCTGTTTACTGTCATCTGTGCTCTCCTAACACCCACCCACCCACGAAATAATTTACAAAAAAATGTGAACATTAGCGACAGATGTGGGTGTGAATGATGAAAGGGGATATGAGAGATAGGGATGAAAGGAGTGGACCGAGGAGACAATATTGTCATGGTGTTTAAATATATTGCATACTTATTTTATGCACATTTTAATCATGTCTAATCTGTTCTTCAGTCATTATATCACAATGAATTCCTGCTGTCTGACTGACATGATGTGATCAAATCGGGACCTTGTGGGTTTCATATGTTGTTACGCAGTTAATAATTCTAGTCCAAGTTTGACAGAAGGAGTGTGTGTCTGTAAACAGTATGTGTGCCCAACCTTGCGTCAGTCACTCTTCCCTGTTTGAGAATCTAATTCATGGTTAATATCCTGATGTAAAGCCGAAAGATAGAGCTGTGATGGGATTGAAATGATGAGATTGGGCCTCCAGAGCATTTGTGTCCAGTCTAATAAAGATGTGGTTTCAGACTGATTACATAGACTTGTTTACATTTTTTGCATGGATTCATTCACCCAAACTGAAGCATCTATTTAAGTGAAGTGAAAACAAATTTTTTGTCCTCATTATTCAATATATCAAGCTATGAATTCAACCAAAACCCTAAGATGAAATAGAGATTCTATATCTAAATGAACCAACCGCAACTTTGGGAAATCAACATTATTCCAACTAACAACCAAATTCACAAATCTGGCACTGTACTCCAGATGATAAGGCTTATGAGCTTAAGCATGTGGTGGAGAAAAGAACCTTCCCTAGTAGAGGATGTTTTAAAAGAACAAAATAATGAAGCTACATTCAGAGAAAGAACAATTAAAAATGTTTTAATAATGTTTTTTCTTTGTACTTTCACTTATTTCTGATAAACTGACACTTTGGAGGTGGATTATGGTACACATGTGCAGCTCTTTTGCAAGTAGACCCCCCATACCTGCTTGAAAAATAAATAATCGTCATTCTGTAGTTCAGACTTGTGTTTATTATTTTACAGTAAATTAAACTGGCAGCGTAGCTGCTCACAAGCCTTGCCATTACATTATGAGTCTCAGACTGCATTTCATGGGGTCTGAACTACAGACACACGCACCAAATGTCAACACAGTGTACCAGGCTTTGTCAAACAAGAAGCCTGTATCTGAGAAGGGATATAATCAATGTGAAGCACCCAAACTCACAGCTTCACAGCTCCACATCCTTCTCTCTGTTGGTAGATTTCCTCTGGGTATCTTTCTGCTCTAAGTCTTTTAACATGGCAGCCCTCGCAGCCCCACATGGAGAGTCCCCTGAGCTACTGTACAAAGCCACATTTTTCTTCCCACAAAAGTAGGACAAGCCCCAGCATCTTTGTTACTGGGAGCAGAGGGCTGTGCAGAAGAATGGGTAGCCCATCCATCTCTCTCGGCCAACCCATTCATAACAGTCATTCTCCAACTGGGAATTAATTTGCTCCAGAAACCAGGCATCTCAGCACCGGAGAGAGCATGTGTTTGGTCCTCCAGGGAGAGCTATCATGGATGGGAGCTGTTGATAAACAAATGTGCACTTTACCGTGGCAGATGTGAGCAGCATTTTCACCTAGATATTTAAAGGGACTTCCCAGTGGTGAGTTAGTACTGCCCCTCCGCTGTAAATTAAAACAAAAATACAGACATTGTACTGTACTTTTATACTCATACCACTGCTCCTAAAGCAATAGTAAATCTGCATATTATTTTACATTTAATTGATTCGGTTAGTCTACAAAATGTCAGACAATTGGAAAAAAGCCCCTCACAGTCTTCAAAGGTCTTGTTTTGTCCAACCAAAAGTCCAAACCCCAAAGATAGTAAATTTACAGGCATTTTTTACCTCTTTATCAGCAATGGCAGCTCTAGGGAAGGCAATGTCAGTCTGTTGGTTGGACCACAACTTTGGTCTAGACTGAAATAACTATTCAATGGATTGCCTTAGAATATTGTACAGACATCCGGTCCCCAGAGAAAGAATCACAGTGACTTTGGCAATGCCCTGGTTTTCAAAGTCACACACTGTGGCTTTTGAGTCAACGGCAGAACAGTTTGTTATTTTAGATGTTTTCATTTACATCCTACTAAAAGTTTTAGGCTGCAATGTTCTTAGTTTCAAACAACACTTCAAGTACCTTGATGGCCTCCATGAGCTGTGTTCCACAACAGCCACTGCTACTTGTGGAACAGTGTTGATGAGCCAGCCAAATCAGTGGGCTAAACTACAATAACTAACTTTGTATTGTTTTTTTTACAACATCAGCATGCAACTATCTCTTTCACTTATGCATTAGCTTTGCCTCTTTGAGCCCCCCTTCCATTCCTTACATGAGCTGAAGTTCACAGTTTAAAAGTCTCTGCTCTAGGGCCACCGTGAGGTTTATGTTTTGGTTTTTGGTGCAATGTCTCGACAACTATTGGGCAATATCTATGACATTTGGTTCATAGCAAATGCTCATGTTTCCAACAGGATTAGGGCTGAACAATTAATCGTTTTGAAATGGTGCGATTAGCCTATACGTTTTTAACATGTTGTTAATTTGTCATTTTGTGTTCTTCAACTACGTATAACAGCTTTCTTTGAGCATGTTCCGTTCCGCTTTCTGCAGGCTAATGTTACACATCCACATGGAGCATTTCAGAATAAGAGCGTTTTGCCTGTCTGGATTTGCTGACTTGTTCAGATTTAGCTTATTTTTTGAGTTGTCCTTGATTTTTGTGCTTTTATGGTTAATTAGGCTACATAGTTTAATTGTTTCCTTTTTGTCTGGTTTAACTGTGTTTGTTGATGTACAATTGGGAGTCTGCAAAGGGTATTTTATTTTAAAAAATTGACCGGCTTCTCTGTGCCGTACTGTGTCTGACTTCCTACCTGGTTCATCTGGGGCGAGTAATCTCAAAACGTTTGGCACCGGTTTGCAACATTTTCAGATTGAATTCCTTGAAACGTTGCACAACATTCTGTAACGGGCTTTGACGTTTGCTCCCGTTTGGTGAACGTGTCTCAGGTGTTACCCAATCAGCTGCAACAAACACAACGGCGTTAAAAAGGCAGGGAAATGCAGTGCGCTTGCGTACACAACAGGGTGTTCAGGGGACCACCGTTTCCGTTGAAAAAAATTATTTGCTACGTTTTGTCTGCGCTGAACTTGCCCCTGCTCTGTGCTGCTTGGTGCGGCTTCTGTCAAAAATTGACTGACATTAAATAGTGAACTTTAGCAAAACTTCAGTTTTAAAAAATGCAAATCGAAATTTTAATCACAATATCTGGCAGATTTTTTTTTTCCTCAAATCGTTCAGCTCTAAACAGGATAAACTGTATCAATTTTGGTGATCTCTTAACTTTCAACGGTCAAAATTTCAGCTTGTGCAATACTTTGCTTTACCTGCAAACACAGACCTTCCCATCAGCCTTAGTTTTATGTTTATTATTTAGAAGATTTATTTCTTTATTTCCTGCTGCCTAATCCCATTTCTGAGACATTTTTTCAAATCTCATACAGTGAATACAGTTTAAACAAGCAGATACACTTGCACATGTTATGTTTGGCTCTCTCTTTGTGCTTTTAAAGATACAGAAGCTACAATAAACTAAGAATGGATAGTGAGGGCAGATTCACACATTAGAAGTGAGGTATATCCAAAGGCTGTTCTTACATGGGGAACACATGAAAGTCTGCTTCCGTCTTTATCATGGCTCTCATCGCTGTTTTGCTTTGTTTTCGCACCTCGAGCCAAAGATACACATCTTTTGATTTGCCGACTTCTGACATCCTGCCTCTGGATTTGAACCTAGCAACACTATCTTCACCCTCAGCCCTACACAATAGCTCTTGCTCTCTGAGCCAGTGATCTTGTCAGATAATTGCAGGAGAACACTCCACAAAAACCAAGGTCTGCATATTATCACAGCAATTAGCATGTACCCACAAATACCAATTACCTCCCCTTCATGATCTCCTCTAATGACAATTTCAGCACTCTGCGCAACAGCCCAGTACTTACAACTGAACACTAAGCGGCAGTTTACAGCAAGGAAAAGCAAGCTGTTTGCAGAGAAGTCAAAATAATGAAATGTAAACTGAAGCTGCTCTAATTTCCCGATAATTTAATTTCAAGAGCTTTTTGACGCATGAACCAATAATTTGTCTCTCCAAAGCTCTCTTGTGTAAGGCTAGAGTGGAAATACGAATCTTTGATGTTATTTGTCGACGCTGAATGAAGGATTGAGTGTGGAGGATAATGACACTGTAGCTGAACAATTTGGCAATTTAACATTTTTTGCAAAGGCAGACACAGAAAATGTGTGAATATGGAATTTGTTTAGTGTTTTGAGGAGGATGAATATACAGCAGTTGGTACCTTACGTGTAGACAGGGGAAGTAAAGAGGCCAGACGAAAGATCAAACAATACCGCCTTCCTTCAGCTATTCACTAAGTGTGTCTCAAATTCAAAAGTGCATTTCAGTGTCTATGCACCATAACTTTCTGTACGAGTTTGTCTGTTGGAAGCGGTTGAGAGGGAATTGCGTTGCATTTCTATAAATACCTCTGAGACATGCAGTTAATGAATTCCTTGGCAGAAGTTGAGGTCTGGGCTGCAGTGCGAAGCACAGAGAGGAGCTGAGTGTACAGATGGGATGTATGCAAGTTCAAGGGTACACCAGCTGAGAGGTCTAAAGGCAGGAAGGTTTCATTAGCAGAGCAGGACCGACTCCTCGCCTGGAGCAGTCCCACAGGCCTCAATATGACTGTGGCTGCATGGGCACCTCAGCACACCACTGAATGTGTGCAGGTAGACGCATTTTCCAGATGCACATAATATATTTGCATGCAGGCATGTTCACACAAGTGTAGTTAATGAGGCAAGGCATGGATGTGTGATTCATGTTTCTCCACATGACAGGAGCTGTAGCAGAGGGAAGAGGTCAAAGCCCTTGCTCCCCCCTGACTTCTCTCCACACATGCAGGGAATGAACAAGGCATCTTGGCAGCCAAGTGAACGATGAAACATACACGCTAACATGATGATGCAAGAACCAGGTCTTGCATGGGATATCTGGTGTGTGTGTGTGTGTGTGTGTGTGTGTGTGTGTGTGTGTGTGTGTGTGTGTGTGTGTGTGTGTGTGTGTGTGTGTGTGTGTGTGTGTGTGTGTGTGTGTGAGTGAGAGAGAGAGAGAAATTGTTTTGCAGTTTGTTTCAGTAGTAAGGTTCATAATACTGGGAAACATTCTAGCCTATGGTCAGCTTTAGTTGGTTAGAAACAGCCCTACAATTTTCATATATATTGGAATTGGAAATGTAAGACCAGGTTGTATACGGCTTCTGGGCAGACCCATTTTAAGTCACACTAGTGCTGAAGAGCAAAAAAGGTGTACTGAAATTACCCTCTCTTATTAGCTGGTCCTTGGTGTCAAGTGATATCACTATCAGGAATCTATAGTAGTTTTATCATCTGACAGTCAACACCTGAGATTCACTTTTCAGCAGCCGGTGCCAGTCTCACAAATGTAGTCTTTCTTATCTCTTTACTTTAAAAGGATACACTGTTAGGGGTTAGGGCTGTGGGGATAAAGCATTGTGTACTCAAGAAGATGTGTTTTATATGTAACAGGTAAACATTTTAATGGACTTTGACTTCGTCCTCTTAATTGGAAACTGAGACCATATAGCAACATCTTTAATACCCAATGGACCCAAACCTGTACTGCCATGGCCTGACACAACTTGACATGCTAAGTTAGATAAGTTAGATTTTAAATAATACAAAATTTATATTTACAGTATGGAATGATCACCTAGAAGGAGATTAACAAAGATGATGTGACATTTTAGTTACTTGGGAACAAGACAGATTGTGTATATTGAGGATGCCGAAGTCCAGAAGACAGCAATGTAGACATAAAGGCAAAACAAAGGAACATCTCACTTTCTGTCCCTGACTGTTTATCAAAACACCTATTCATTCAACAACCCTTGTCTCTCTTGTGGCAAAATGAATAGTGTTCCATTGTATCCTCCGAGTCATTCCTCTCTCAGTGTAATCCATCACTGACAGAGGCAATGATAGTGTAGGTGTGTCTGTGACAGGGTCTGTATCCGAGGAAACAGCCCTGTGCGTCAGTTAGGGGCTTGCTGGCTTTGGAAACAAGTAATATAGATACCAGAGTTTGTAGCTATTTTGGGCTGTTCAAGCTTTCTATCTGTGTGTGCGTGTGCTGTACTGTGTCGGATCATTACACACTCGTAGAGAAAGTGATTTGATCGATCCATGCCTCTTTCCCCTATATGACAATAGGCAGAAATTCAGCGATACCATATACAGTAAATTATGCCATACCTGGGTAACTCAGTTTCTAATGCTGTCATCACAATTAACCTTATTTCCCCAGGATCCAGGGACTCATCTGAAATTTTGTAAAGTGAGCAAGATGTCTTAAAATGCAAGTAGGCAAAGTTCTTCAAGCATTAAAAACAGAGAAGAAAATGTTTCCTTCTGCTAAAGTGTTATGCTAATGTTCCACAAAACAAAAGGCTGCAGTCCATCAATGAAATAGTAGGAAGGATGATGGTTCTGTATAAATTTGTCTGCTCCAGGGTTACAGCAATGTGGGCTCCGTTGCCAAGTCATAAGCTTAACACATCAAAAGCTACAGTGAATCTGGACCGTTAACTTTCACAATTAAAACTGCCTGCAGGATTTAGTAATGAATCTGTTGTTGTTACAAGTGGTCTTTTTCTAATAAGTTGCTCTTACATGTTAATCAACTGTTGTTAACCAGGCTGTTGTGAGGGCGGCCCTGCGGGTGGAGTAATGCCATAGCTCTTAGAGTCTTTTGAGTGCTAAATAAATGCTTTCATTGCTCAACGTTCTGGTAGCTTGTTAAGCAACTAACTGGCAGTGTGAGGCTCAACAAAATACTGATAAAATACATTTTATTTGACTACATTATTACTTTGAACATTACACAATGTAAAGTATTTCCATTTTTAACATTTGTTAGTTTTATGTTAAGTAAATCTTATGTAAATGTGCAATAAAGAGATGGTATGACTGTGAAAAATTAAGTTTTGAATATTTATGACATGGGTGGTGCTGTGGTGCAGTGGTTAGCACTGTTGCCTCACAGCAAGAAGGTCGTGGGTTCAAACCCCAGCTGCCCTGGCTTTTCTGTGTGGAGTTTGCATGTTCTCCCTGTGTCCGTGTGGGTTCTCTCTACACAGGATAAGCGGTTGACAATGGATGGATATTTCTAACAATATATTGAAGTGTCTTATCTTTTTGTATTACGCAATTAATGCAAACCAAGTAGTGAATGTAAAAAGTGAAAGTAAAGGAGTGTTCTTCCCTTGTTTGCCTATAAAGGTGAGGTTTCTTGAGTACGCAGAAAACTCTGATGGTAAGATATTCAAACTGATGAGACCAGAAGCCTGATCTGATGTGAAAAAAATAATGATAGAAGCTAAAACCATATCACCTGACTATTGAGAAAGAGGACGATATTAAGGATCAACACTACTACTGTACAGTCGGGTAGGTCTTTATTCACTATTACAATCATTGAAAAACAGAACAGTAGGGCTTTATAATGTTACATTCAGTAGTAAGTTAGCTAGCGTTAGCTAACTAACATTACTTTAGGAACAATCCACAACCAACATTATTCTGGATTTGTTTTAGGTTTTGGAAAGAGAATAAATCGTACCTCTCTGGATAGTGACTGTCACTATTACAAGTCTCCCAGGAACACTGTTTCACCATATCTTGGAAAAATACGGCAAATGAAAGATAGAAAACGACAACTTTTGCATAACAGTCAATGGATCACAGCCATGAAAGTGTCGGACCTCAGTTAGTGCATGTCCTATACTGCGGTGTGATTGGCCAGCCGAATGTTCAGGGCGTGGCTTAGCGAAGGGTCAATTTACTGCTACCCGGTTCCCAACACATTCCCATCTCTTTTTTTGACTTAAATCTTACTGGACAGACTGTCTTCCCTGGGACTGAACTAGATCATCTTGAGGTGTTTTGTTGGTTGTGTGTGTGCCATTAGTAAATGAGTACAAAGAATAAGCAGAAATGTTGTCTTTACAGATGTATATTCACAGCTGCTGTTTCAGGATCAGGTGCAGCCACTTCTAATAGTATCTGGCTAGTACCTAACTGAACAGTGATTCCGTTACAGGACGTAGCTAAATCTCATACAGACGCATTTTATTCAAAGCATTATCTAACACTACGGTTAATCCTATAGCATTACATTTTGGCTTCTGTCTTCTTGCAGACTTGTTTTTGACTCATTAAAAGCTGCAGTCAGAACACACTAACTTATTTACTTACACTAACTTGGCAGCTTGGGGCTGCTCGTATCTGGTTAATTAGCGTAATGAGCTAACATTAAGCTAACAAGCTATATGCAGATACCTGTTAAATGTTAACACATAATTAAAATACAGGAATTTCACTCACCAAGTAGAACACGGACTTCCTGGAGGTTCTCTCTTCTATGAACTGCACAGCCTGCCATTATTCATTATCATTGTATTGGCTTCAGGCAGGAGACCGGACGTTTGCTGCTTGGTTGAAACAGCAGCTGGCATTTCCTTCATTAGCAACAAGCTGGCACATTCAGGCAGTTCAGAGGCCGTTTTACTTTGAAATATGGAAATTACGTCATCAGCGGGCGTCAGCAGGCACCATCACATGGTCTCCGAAAGCAACCGAATGACACGAGTCGATGTTCTTTCCCACCAGCGGAGAGTTTGTTTCAAAACTCCGTGTGTGAAGAACTGAGATCGACAAATACAGGCGGGACTCACAAATGCTTGTTTGAAAGTTGTAAATGTTGGGAAGATCTTCACAAATGTTTTTCAACAATTTGTAAGTTAAAACTTGACTCACAAATGCCTATTTGAAAGTTGCAAATGTTTTGAAGATTTTCAGAAATGTGGTTAATTTATTTGTAAACTATTAAATATATTCACAGATTTTTTTATTTGTGGAATTTGTTCATTGTTTGCAAATCTGTTAAATCTGCATGCCTTTTCAACTATTAATAATGCCCTGCAGTATAAGACAGTGATGTGGCTCAATCATATAGGCCAGGTGAAAACGCATCAATTCACACTATGTGGTGCACTATATGCTGAAGCCTCTGAATGCAAGAATAGATGAATAACGTCCAGTAAAAATAATGAATCATGCCTCCACTTCTATTTCCAATCTGCCAAAAACTCCATTGTGATTCATCTCTGTGGATGATTGGCTTTGACTATCATCTAATAATGTATAGACATTAAATACTGTATTACATGGTTAGTTTTGATCTATTAAATGTATTTTGAAATGAATGCAATGGATACAATGGAAGATTCACTCAAGTTCATTTAGAGTTGAGACCGTACTACAAAAGATTCATCTTGCAACAGCTCACAAAAGATATGCGAGCTGTTGAGATAACTGTTGTATGTCTGTGGTACTTCAAGCATACCAGGAGCCAGTGGAGTATTTTCCCAGGCTTGGTATTGTTGTTTTGTTTCCAGCTCAACTAGAGATGAATCTATACCATCAAATGAAAAGGTCGTAGAAATGACTTTGGCTGAATTAGGTGCAGTCAGGCAGTGAAACATGGTTCTACTGAATACATTCAAAATGACTTCCTAAATTGACTATACAACTACTCTAAAGTGGTCTTTAACTGAAGCCACTGCATGTCATGGAAGAAATTCCATTTTTTAAAATCTGTAACCTCATTTTAAGTAAAAGCAATAACCATATCATTGTGTAGCTGTACTGCTGAAAAAGAAAAATACTTTAAATTAGCAAGAAACCCAGCTGTCTCACATCACATCACTGTCAATGTCTCAAATCTCATGAAAAGACATTTCCAACCTTGAGAAAGACGACTCAAGAGCGTAACCTTTCTACTTTCAACATTTCTCAGTACCCACTCCTCTCCCTCACCTTACCCAACCTCAAGAATGCTATCACGTCAATTAAAGCCTATCCTTCAGCTATCATATACCCCAGGGTAGTTAGACAGGCTGCCACAGTAAAGGTCAGTCCAGGCTTTTACAATGGTGTAGCTAGAAATAAAGACAGAGAAGAAAGGGGAGTGTTGTTGTTATTAATGACAGTAAGGACTGACAGAAAACAGCAGCAGGTCAGACTAGTACTTATTTATGGTTTTACAAAATCTTACAAAGAATGTTTGGATTTGGATTTGTCTTCTATGTAACTTTAAGGAGTTATAATATACAAACCCTTTTTTAATTCCTTTAAGTTACAAATAGTAAACTTAAACTTTATTCAACTCAAACTTTGTTTAAAAGGGGCTAAATGTATTTTTTTCCAATCACTAAATCACTAAATCACTAAATAAATCAAATGTTTACTTCCTTTTTGTAAATGGTCTCAAACCTCACTTAAAATTAATCACATTGTCAGGTCTGGGTCCCAGAAACTCAGACGCAGACGAGAGTGTAGGTTTAATAATGGTGAATTTATTCAAAACAAGTGCAAATACGAAAGCGGGCTGGGTGGTTGATGTTCTGGTTGGGTTGAGGGTTTGTGGTCTGGGCTCTAGTGCTCGAGGTCTTGTGGGGCTGGTGAGTATTCGGGTCCGGGGTCCAGGCAGGTGCTCTGCGGTTGACACAGGGAAAAGACAAGGTACTCTCAGTTTCTCAAAACAGACAAGATTCAAATGGTCAGGATAAGGTGGCTGTGTGTGCTCATACTGAGTGGTACAACAATCTGGCGGAGACTGGAAAGTTGAGCTGGTCTTTAAAGGGTGAGTTGATTGCTGAATGTGGAACCGGTGTGCTTGATTATCTTGATGAGTCTCAGGTGAGTGTACTGGAGAGCTGGAGCCACGCCCACCAGCAGCCTCAGAACATGGGGGACATAGCAGAGACACAGAGACAGACGCAAAACCGAAACACACCAATCACACAGAAGACACACCAAAAGATAAAAAAATAACTCAAAACTCCATTCACCCACATGCCAGCAAGCAGGCCAGGGTCACGACCAGGGGTTCGTTCATACATGCCTGTTTCCTCTTTTGCTTGCATCAGCCACTATTCTGCTTTTAATGTGAGAACACTGGGTTGGGATGTAGCTACATCCGCGCTCCTGAGCTTCTTATCGTTATACAGTGCGAAGTTGTATCGCTTTCCATATTACGTCACCAACTAATGCGACCTATATTACTATCCTGTGTACCACCGATATTATGTCAAAGTGTTGATTTAGCCTGCAAGAAAGGCTGTAACGGTACAAAGCAAATGTGGAGCGATTTGTTTACTAGCCTATGGTGATGCAGGGCAGCGCAGCCAGCTAACACTACATTAGCTCGGACCTGCCGCTGTTTGCTTCGTAACATTAAGTTAAGATTTATTGTCATTTATCGATATTCAGGTACACAGCTACTCCACTGTCTAAATTGGTAATATTATACCCATTGCAATCTCAGTAACACGCGTTACAAGACATTTTAACCCAAAATTAAGTGGTATTTTGTTTTTTAGTAATTGACGAACACCGAGTAACATTTCGGCACCAGAAAAACAAATCCATGAGAAAAATAGTAATGTAATTTGTTTATTTGTTTTGGGAATCCAAAGGTTGAGATTGTTGGCTGGGTGCAAGGAGCTTAGCTCCTCTTAAGAAGACAGTAGCTCCCTTGATGGATCATGCGTAAATAGTTAAATATTTCTACAGGCTATGTGTTTGTGCTTTAACAAATTACTTTCATGATCAGATGCTGCTGTGAGTTCATCCTCACTAGTCGGGAAATTCAAGTAATCAGAGACATAATGCTGCTGTACCACGTGTGTAAATGCGCAGTGTCTTACTATCAGAATAATGCATCCTTTATAAATAGCAGTGAAAGTAACTCAAAAGTTAGTAAGTTTCACAAAAGTAGTGTAAAGCAATTCAAAGACAGTCATTATGGAATAAAACTAATTACTCTCAAATGACAGTAACTAGTAATCTATAATGTATTACATTTTGACATGAAAGGTCCAGTGTCGGTGTTGAGCTGCCCCTGAGCCAAGAACATTGAAGAAACAGAGCCTGAACATGTCTGTATGAAAAGCCACAGCTGAAATGCTGGTGTTCCGAATTGATTGCAGGATCTTTGTATGAAAGCAGTTGTGTTTTGGATTATGCTCGCAAAACTGATCTTCAACTAATCAGTTAAACATTAATCATTTTGACTCCGGTTGCATAATAATGTTTGAAGATGAAGGGTATTTATTCACTCATCTGCCAGCCTGACATCCTTCCTTTCATCAGCAGTATTTCAAGTAAAATGTGTCTCCTCTCTCATTTTTTAGTGCACAGATCCTTTAACTTGCATTTGAAGTCCTATATATTAACTCCATGATTCCTTCTAATAAGAAAATCAATGCACAGACATTGCTCATTATATCCATGACAGACAGCAGTGAATGTATATTTTAAATTCAAATGAGTAACTCAGAGGTATCCCGAAAGACATGCATAATGCAGCCAAAGTAAAAACACAAGCAGGTTCCGGCTCCATCAATCCTGTTTGAGTGTTATTATATAGCATCATCTTTTCTGTTAATGTAAATCAGTCTGTTATGGAGAACAGAGGATGTGTTTATGCTTTGAAGAGCGAGAGAATGCGTGGTGTTTTACTGCGCAGTTGGCAGCCTCGCTTATGGACAACAGCTTTAACTCCAATAACAGACTGAGACTACAGGAGAAAAATCATATATTGGAACTATCAGAGACGAGACGGCTGCCTCTTCACAGCAAGTTCATTATTACAGTTTGTTCCTCACTGCATTCATTTGCTGCTCAAAGTTTTCAAAAGGCAGCCAGACAGAGCGGAGATGGAAACTCTCCAGTCTGGCAGAGGGTAAGAGGTGGTAACAAACTAAGCTGTATGACGTGATTACATGTGCCTCACAGCCCCTTGTGTAATCAGCACCGCTGCCCACATCTAATCTTGTGTGAAGAGCACCCTCACACCACACCCTAGACACTAACACACACACAGACACACACACTCAAAACCATCAATCTATTATAAACATCCAGGAAAGAAAATGTCCATTGATGATGAACTCCTCAGTGTGGTGATTTGCACTGAAAGTCTGACATTTACATGAGGAAATCTACAAGAGCAGCCTCCTTCCTTCATCAAAAATAACAGCTTGAGACAACTTGAGCGACCCCACATGAGATAATGGTCATACCAAATGTCTTTTCTGCATGGAGGAAGGCAGCTTTTTACACTGATTGATAGGTGATATCGTGTGTCTAGTCTGTTATTATCAGAAGTGTTTTGCTGATGTTTAAGGGCACCAACGACTTGCTGACAGAAAATGAAAAACTAAAAAAGAGCTGCTTCATTTTTAAAAATAGGAACCTAAATTCGCCGCACACCTGAAAGCCATAGTGAAATGTGAGATCTCCCAATCGATGGTCGGGCACAAAGCCAGCCTCTGCTCTAAACTTGTGGATGTTGTGCTGAGGAATCCCTGCCCTGTGTCATTAGTGAATATCTGTTTCCATGCAAAAAACATCCTTCTCACTCTGAAATCATCCATGCAGGCACCTAATAATTAAAGATTACCAAGTGATACCATGCTTTTGGTTAAAGAACATCTTTTGACTGAAAATAATGCTTCTCTCATTTCCCTCCTTTGTTTAAGCGATGGAAGAGGAAGGACTTGGAATAGCAAGTTGATGTCCTTTATAGAAGGCTATGAAGTGGCTTAATGAGACAGCATGATGCTTTAATCAAGAAATCTATAGATTTTATTGTAAAAGAACGTAATCCTGACATAATCTTGCATGGAAGGGCATCTGTTGAAGTGGGACTGTATGTGTGTTTGCCAAAGGGTGAGATCATAATAGATTAGCCTAATTACATGTGACGCTAATGGGTTGCCTTGCGCTAATTCATTGTTTGATGATGAATGAAAGTAGCTATCTTGTATTGGTGGTGTGACCGGCTACTGCTTAGGTTTAAAAGGAGTAAACGTCAAAGAAATGTCTGGGGGGAAAAGACAAAAAGGCACAAAGTGTCTAAATCTGCTTTAAACACCATCAGGACAACAGCAAACGAAAGCCAGTGTGCCAGTGTGCAGGGAATTAGAAATAGCTGGCAATAAAGCTGCTGCCAGTATCTCACCTTGCACAGCTACTCTGCATGAATGGCTGTGGTCTCCCGAAAATCTGTTTTTGTGATGTTCGGCTTAGTGCTAGCAGTCATATCAGGACATCAGTCTTCTTCTGATAAAGGGCTCGGGGGGAAAATCCAGCCTGCTCTGAGTTTTGCCAAAGATAGATGACGTAACACTGGCACTGCTTTTTGATGCCTCCTTCACTTGCAGTAAGTGGCATTAGGCCGCATTGACCCTTGATCTGAGGTTGATTTACTGTCACACATTTCAAAAGGGATTACTGCTGATTTTAAGTAAAGACCCTTAAAATCTTTTAATCTGACAAGTGAGAAACCAAGACTGAACACAGACACATCACCATGTTTTGGCTACGTGAAAGATTCATGGACGTGTATTGCAAATGTGGTGACCCTGCGTGTTAGTCAGTGATGCCTTGCCATGTTGAGTTAGATGGCATCCTGCCATCGCTGAGATCAATGGTGCTGTGAGAAGGCATTTATCATCTGACAAATTCCTTGTGATTGTTGTGGACGGGTAATGAGCTGCCTGTGGGCGTCACTCTCTCTTTCTGTCTTTGTCACAACTTCTCTTTATCACACGCACAGGTGCACCAGCACTAATCTGTACACCTCCCCAACCTCAAACACACACACACACACACACACACACACACACACACACACACACACACACACACACAGATATATTAAAATAGAGAAGAAATTCTTGCTCATTGTAAGGCATTCTCACAATAGTGAACCATCTATAACAGCTGGCAGTTCCCATTGAAGACACATTTCTCTCTATGGCTCATACTTCAGTTTGATAGATTTGTACTATTACAATGTGATGATAACAATAGAGCCATTAGATGGTTGGCTGCACCCTTTCTTAAAATGAAATGACTTTGCATACCTTGAAGGTACAGAGTCATTGTAAGAAAGTCTGCAAATTCATTCCGTCCATTGTGTGCAGAGAAAAAAATACAAGTGACAAGCAACTCTTCATTCAGAATTCTGAAATTTTCCACTATAAATAGGGTGTGAGGTCATCCACTTGAACAACTGACTAGCTTGACTGGACTCCCTGAAATTGTCCATCAAATACTTTTAAAACATCAGCAAACACAAATGATTTGCTAAGTGCACATAGCTGCTTAATGCCCCCCGGATGTGCCTTTACATTACGTTTGCATAAGATTTGAGGTTTTGGCTTCTTCTTGAAACATTGATTATAAACTTAGTAATTCTAACTCCTTAAAGTTTCTGAGCTGATGGACAGCAGTGTTGTTCCTTTCTGAATTAGAGAGATATTTTCTGTTAAAATCTCTCATGAAGCCCCATATCTAGTATATTCATCTCAGTTCAAATCCACTAAGATAAAGTGAGTACATTAGTATTTGTAAACTGTCCTGGCATCCATAGTCACTGCCAGACCAATAACTCATTTTGTTGCTCAAACACAAAGCACTGCTAAAAACAGAAACCTTGTATGACAGCGGCTTCCAAAAGCTTGTAATTCATCACTTTATTGAAGTTTAAACGGCAGCTTTTTTTCCTTTGGAAAATGTGAAAATTAGTTCATATTATTTATGTGTATTTCAAAAATACAGAATGTGTGTTACAGAGTGCAAGCAAGACAAAAATAAAAAATAAAAACAGAGAGATGGAGAAGTGGAAGCTGGCAGTCTGAGGTGTAATTCAGCCTCGTAATAGCTTTTTTAAATGTTTGCTTAATCACTTGGATCTGTATGTGCACTGAAAGTCCAAAAAGCTTCCTGGCTCAGTTGTACTGATAACAGTATTGGCTCAAATAGGCGCTGGTCCAGATAGCGTTCTTTAGACAAAATGCCTGACTGGAACAAACTCTCAGTTCACTTTAGAGTACAATTACTTATAATGCAAAGAAATAGGAAAAATTAAGGAAAGAATTTTAAAGCTGCCAAATTTTGTGTTTGTCAGAAAATAAATCTCATGGGGAAAATAATCACATTAATAAAAGCACATTATGAAGAAATCCTCCATGAACAACGGATGAATGATTACTTTACTGTCATATCCTCAAGTAGTCAGATCTTTTTATGATGATATGTAAATGACTGCATCTAAAGAGCATTAATTTCCTCTCACAGCATGGGTGAGCATCCTCAAACAATAAGCCAGTACTGGCAGCCTATCTTGTTTGCGCAGCAGGACCTCGATCCATTCCAATGAATGGCTGGTGAACGAGAGGCAGCCTCAGTGACAGCAGGGAGTTGGGGTTTGGTGTTTCAGGGCCTTCAAAGAGGCAGTGGGACTTAAAACTAATCAGGATGGGGGTGGAAAAGTGTAACATCATTTCATGGGACCGGTGATCATGCCATACACGAATTCCTAACTTTTGCAGCTCTAATGGAGAGAGCATTGGAGGTAGATATTTGGATTGGTATGTTGGCCTTTTAGGACTGTAATCAGTGAGCCACACATATTGGCAAGCAGGAAATAACTAACTCGATGGAGTGGATATGGGATTTTGATGGTATGTGATACAATGTCTAAAAAAGGAGGAATGGGTTAGAAATTGGTCATGATCAGCAGGCTGGGAGGTTGTTATGGTGCTGATGCTTGCACATAATCCCTTCCTCCGCCTCCTCCTCCTCCCAACAAGTCTCTATTCCTGCAGCTGCTGTTTTCAAAGGCTTTAATTGGCCAAAGTCACTCAAGGTAACAAGAGCCTCATGGGTCTGTGTCTGGGCAACCTGATTACTGTGTGTGTGTGTGTGTGTGTGTGTGTGTGTGTGTGTGTGTGTGTGTGTGTGTGTGTGTGCGTGTGCGTGCGTGTGGTAAAGGTACCACCACCAGGACACTGAAGTTGACAAGGAGGACATACAATTGCATGTAGTGGTACAATGAGGCCAATGCTTTGCTTTGATTAAAATTCAGTTTCACTACCAAAATGCGAGAAATGTGAGAAAACTGATGTTAGGCAAAATCCTAGCCCGAATACACACGGTACGAAAATCCAAAGGTAATAGATCTATCCAGGTAAAGCTTTAGAAGAAAGACTATTACCCTTGCATGACTGACAAATTTTAGCCATATGTTTAGCATGGTTGTATGGATGGAAATGTTGATCTGTCTATCAGATGGTCCCTCACTTAGGTCCAGATTGATATATCTCAGCAACTATTGGATAGATTGATGAAATTTGGTACAGATATTCATGGTCCCCATAGGGTAAATCCTGTTGACTTTGGTGATCCTCGACATTTCCTCTAGTGCCACCATGAGGTTGACATTTATGGTTTTAAGTAACTGTGTGTCTAAAGTATCTAACTATTAGATGGATTGCCTTGAAATTTGGTTCACTCGATCATGCCTCAAGTGTACTTGGTGAAACTGGTAAACATCATACATGTTAAGCTTCAGCATGTTAGCATTGTCATCATGAGCATGTTAGCATTTATCTCAAAGCATCACTGTACCTTAGTATAGCCTGCTCTTAGCAAAGCTATAGACTCCACACACTTATGTTGTGTCAATTCGCGTTCTTCCGTATTTACATACTTGCCATTTTGAGTGAGTCGATGCATTCACTCTGACAATTATGGCAAAACACTGTGAGTACCCCGAAGGTGTACAAAAGCAAGTTATGCTTGTTTAATCCCTCCCCCACTAAGTACCACTATACGGTTGTCAGATAGAAGCCATCATTATGTTAACTGGGTTAATAATATGTTAACTGTAATGATTTGGTAGCAAAAAGGTGGCAATTTGCCATTAAAAAGAAGAAGAAGCTGTCGATTGTTGCGATTGTCATGTTTGAATTGAGACAACGTCAAAATTGTCGCACTATAGTACATAGTGTACACATTGTACTTCAGGAAGGTGTACTAACGAAAGTATCCAAATTGAGAGACAGCATGGGTGTTTTTTTTACTGAATGTCTATGCGACCATTCCTCTCTCTCTCTTTCTCTCTCTGTCTCTCTCTCTCTCCATAAATAGCTCTGGGTCTATTTCAGTACCACAGATACTTGAGACTGAACAGACAATTGAATGGGGCTGGATTGAATTGCAGGTATCCAAATGATAAAAGCCAATTTTCTGTTTTAAATCAACTCATTAAGAGGTCGCCCTGTGAAAAGTTTCGAGGCTTTGAAGTTGCACAGAATGGTCTGTTGTTATCCTACTGTCCACATCTCAGCTATAATTCCCAGTGGCTTACTGTATTCAACGACATCTTCATCATATAATAGAGTGGTAGCTGGACCCCTTATTTTAGGTGGATAATCAAATCAAATTACAGCTTGATGGACTAGTATAGTAATGCATAAGGAAGACAAAAAAATACACATTTTGCAATCAAAGCACTCAGGGACAGACAGCTGACTAGCAGCCGTGTGGATGACAGGTCCTTACAAAGCACAATGATAAACTCATCCACAAAGAGAAAGAGTGCAGCCGCACAGATCTAGGACAGTCGAAGGCTCAGTATAAGGCTAAGTATGAGACGGTCTGAAGCGAGAATGTAATGCCATTTTCCAGGCAGCCACTACTAATCAGGTTACTGTACCCTCCTGCTCAATGCACAGAGGGGATCCTCCTCCTTTTACTCCCATCCCTCATCATTAGCAGCCGCGGGTCAAGCTGCAAGTAGTAACGCAGCTATAGTGTAAGTAATGACTTACTGGCTCTGTAAGAGGGACTCAGTGTCTTCTTTCTCCACAGTTTTTCTTAATGGGAAGGTAATGGGAAAAGGGGAAATTGGCCACTGGAGCCTGGAGAGGGCTTTTGTTCTGCCAGGATATGACGAATTATCAAAGGGAGAGAGAGTAAAAGCAGAGGGAGAGTTCAGCCTGAGTGTTACCACCCAGCTGCCATTACCTGCCTTCGTCCTTCAGTCATGTTCTCTCTTGCCATCGTGGTCCCCCCTCACATAGTCAAGGGTATGTGATATAACTTGAAGAAGGTAGGATCTGGAATGAATCAGATTTTGTGTTGATTTTTAATGTGTTGACTAAAACTAAAATTGTGTCAAAAACCTGGACTTCTAGGAATTCTCTTTATATGCTACTAATTTGAAAAAGCAAAGTTTCATGTCACCAGAATTTTTTTTTATTTTTATCAAACATAATGAGGTTTTAAATTAACATATTGTATCTGTCACAAAAATGTTCATTCTGAATGCATTTGGAAAACGTTGACTGACAGGCCAAATACATTTTTACATGTACATCCACTTGTAGCAATACAATATCTGACAGCCAACTAAACCATGAATCATGGTTTTTATGGTTATGTTTAGGCGCTTGGCTAAGATTAATAAAAGATTATGGTCTTGGATTATACATCGGAAGAGACATATTAACGTCTTTTTGTTGACTAAACTTAATGCGAACCCTGGATACCAGTGTCAAAAGTCCTGCACTTTGTACAACCACAATCAACCACTACCACACCCCTACAACTTCTGAATGGTATAATAAGACTTAGAGTCATACAAAGGGCACCTGAGGTGTCAGTTTTACAAGTATTTGGTCATAAATCAAAGTAATGAACAAATTGAAAATCTGACCTGGTGATGGTGCTAGGGGTTAGATAGGGGTCTACTAATGTCATTACAATGAATCCTCCAGGGAACATGAATGTCTGTACGTCATTTTATGTCAGTCCATTTAACAGTTGTTAGACTAATGTGATGGACCATCCGACCAGCCAACAGATTGACATTGCCATCCCTACAGCCATGCTGCTAGCATGGCTAGCAACCCCTCACGACCTTCATAAAAATGTTGCCACTCAAAATAATCCAGCCAGCAATTTAATTTCCACCCAATATTTGGCAAAACAAATTAGCTTATAAAAGTAATTTCTTGGAGACAGGGTTGTGAATAATTAAAATGATTAAGTAATCATCTAACTTGCAAAACTATCTATAAGATAAAACAAAAACACCAAGTGTGAAATGTCAAATGAAATTTGTATCCTCTGTTGCAGCTCAGTGATCTTTCAGCGTTGCTCTGTTCTGCCCTCATACTTCTCCCTTTTAGGTTAATTATAGTGAGAGATGTAGATGTGAGAAATGTTAAGAAGAAGCACTCTTACAAGGCTGTAATTTCAGCTTCTTTTATTACCCTCCAGCTGGTGGCTGTGCTGCTGGTGGAGGAATTACAAGTTCAGCACTGACAGAAGCCCTGCAGGTCTCTATGATCACTGATGAGGAAAAGGGAGGAGTCGGGTAATAGGAGTTGTAATGGGGTCAAATTTTAAATGCACAAGGTCAATTAGGACGACTGTGTAATGTTTTTTATTACAAATGTTTCCCTTTGATTGCACCAGCATGGGATGGCAGGATGAGATAATTAATTTATTGTTTCCTTTTATCCTTTCAGGTCGTTTCTGTCCATCAGACTCCTCACTATTAAATCAGATAGATGAGTTCCTTTTGTTTGGATTCTGACTCATGACAAGTATAATCTGAGATCTACATTCTACTTGATTCAAACAAGTCTGGTTTCAGGGCATCAGTGTTCTCTAACAGATCAAACAAATTTGGTTTTGTTGTTTTTTTTCAATTTTGAATAATGATTGGGGGAAGACAGGGTCTAGTCACGCCAGAAAAGAATAGGACTAATAATCTGGGTTAGTTGTGTCCTTCGAAAAAGCAGTGCAGGAAAACAAACACATAAAGCTAAATGATTATCATAATTATGCAGGGCTATTTTGGCTCAAACCTTCTACCATAAACTCTGTTGAAACACTCTGAAAATCTGATTCAAACCATAACTAAGGAGATATACTGGGATACAAAAGTGCTTGTCTGATAGTCACATAGCTTCAAAACAAAACCTCCCCTCATGTCTTTCACATGTCAGATTGGGGGGTAGTGTCAGACCATTTCTGTAACTTTCTGCAACCAACAATCAGACATTCACATGCCCTTCACGTCATGATTTGCCAGCTGTGCTGTAGGGCTGGGGCGATTTATCAATGACATCAATTATGGAAATAATGTACATGTGCACTGCAGGGCTTGCAGTTGCGGCTGAAAGATTTTAAAAAAAAAATATGTAATTGCAATTATTTTGACTGATATTGCAATTAGGATATTGGTGATACAAGAGGGAATTATAATTTTTACATCATTATTTTCATTTTAATTGAGAAACATTAAAATAAATTGTGGTGTGATTTTTGAGGAATCAAAATAAGTTTTCTTAAGTCTGTAGAATATGATGTGTATGCCAGGAGATCTCTACAGCATGACAATATTTAATTTAAAATGGTATTTTGACTCATATCACCTTTTAAAAACATTGCAATAGGCCATATTACATAAAAAAATTAGAAAAAAGTTTGATTAATTGTTCAGCCCTACAGTGCAGCTGCAAAAACTTGCCCACAACCATCAAAAAATTTGGGAGTATTTTAGACAGAGACCCAACAATATGGTGCCCTGTAAGCTCTGTTTACTGGAAATGGCTTATCACAACAGCACAACTGCCGTGTACGAAGACTTGAAGCAAAATCATCGCGGATCACTTTGTCAAGACACAGTGGAAGCAAGACAGCACCACAAATCCTGTTTACTTTTTGTTCCCACACAAACATGATGTATTCGGGTGATTAACACGAGTAACATGTTTCTGTTAGTAGTAGTCCCTTAAAATAGATTTTATGAATCTTCATCGTCCCCATGTTAATTTCTGCTCCATGTTAAAGCATCAAATGTTCGGACGTTTTATATTTTCTATTTACTTTAACAGCTACGTATTAAGAAAATGGCTTAATCTAATTAGAGTTAGTTACAACTTGTTGTGACTGTAACCACAAGTAAAAATATTCATTCTCCAGTTCAGCAAAACTAGAGACCTCAATCCTTTTGAATTTGAGATCCAGTATTTTGCTAATCAGACATCTGACAAATTGGGTCTGTTGTTATTATTAATATGACATCAGTGAATTAGAAATTATTAAATTAAAAGAGATGTGTCTATTATCATTCTAATGTGCTTTTTGTGTCTCTTTTGCAGGAAAATGATTGAATAAAATATTGAAATACTAATGAAGTTTTTTATATTTATTTTGGATAACTGATTTTTTATATAAATTACGTTACAAAAAAATATTTTTGATAGAAAATTTGATAAACAAAATCAATTTTGACCTGCTGGATTCATCCTCTGGGCACTATGGTTATCTGTACCCAACTGCATGGCGATCCATCTGAAGATATGTTACTAAAAGCCAATATGTGAACCTGAGTCAGTGGACTTCAATATCTGGGGAACACAAATGTATGTATACTATTTCATGACAATCCATCTAATAGTTGCTAAGATGGTTCATATAGTATGACAAATTTAACTTAAGCAGAGTGTGTTCCTATGAAATTAGCTTTTCCAAATGTACAGATCAACTAGGAAAAACTCTGTAGTCATTTGGAGCTGTTTCAAGATTGCAGTTCACCAATGTTTAAGACTACACAGCTATATAAATATTTAAGAGGGCATTACTGACAAATGTACTTTCAACAAATCTTTTCTTGATTAAAAAAAACATAAAATATCCCTTAAAACATCAGTATATGTGTAAACTATTGCATAACATCACATAATGAAATAAATGAAATCAAACAACATACTATTTTAAACACACCTGTGTTGAATTCCTCAAAGAGGCATTCAACACAGGTGTGTTTAAAATAAAGCCAACGCTGCATATCATTAGTCTTTGCCGACAGCGTGCACTAAGGAGCAAATTCGCATGAGGAATTGCTGAATTGCTGGTATTTCACAAGTTCGCCACATCCTTCAGTAGCTCACAGATGGCTCATGTGTTTTTGAGCCCTGCACTATAGCTACTGTACACAGAATGATTAAGGACAGAACTGACTCACTGATATTTATTTCACAGCTGACATAGACTTTTTCACTTACCGTTATGTCAAGCCTTGCTGCCAGGTCATTAGTCTTCTGGGAAATGCACAATGAACTCAATATAATAACATATAAGCCAGTGCACCCTTCAGAAAGCTTTTATTCAGTATTGTCATTATGCAGGGGAAGAAATGAGCATTTTACAAAAAGCATTTTTTTTGCTTCTTTAATCTTATTTGTGTTGTGTTCAGCAATTTTATGGGTAAACATATTTTATTACAAGCTATTAATGGTGCTATCCTGTGCCGTATAAGACCAGGTTGAAAATAGAACTATGATAAATTGATCTGTAGTTCTAGTTTTGTAGCCCAGGCCTCTGCTGTCTATGTTGGCATACGTAGCACATTTGGGTATAGCTCACCTGCTAACAAAAGTAATCTATGATCAGTTCAATATGTATACTGTCATCACTCACATGAGTAATAAAATAACCACTCTGTTCAGTGTTCAATATGTTCTATTTAAATTTACAGCTGTCGTAAATAGACAGCTGTTCACATGGATATCACTTATGATGAAAAACTAACAAGTCAACAACTTTGCAACAACACAGCCAAACATCAATGAAGTGCGACAACACAAGATATAGAAAGCAAGCTAAAGTTAATAAGTTATTACTTGTTACGCCAACAGGAAGAATGCAGCTCAGCGTCTGTCTTGCAGCCTTTTATTTCACAAAGCTCTCACTAATGTCCAGCAGCCTCTTGCTTGTTCACTCTCTTTTTCAAATTCTTAGCTTCCTCCATTAACATCCTCTTTAGTCTCTTCGACTGTCGGTAGCTAATTAATTATATTATTAATTATAGTTAAATACACAGAGGCTGCTGAGTCGGTTACACTGGTGCCGTTCTCTACCAGCTGTTATTTTATGGTAGTTACATAATGTTGCCTGAAACATGGGTGGCAAGCTAGCCAACAAAGCTAGACAGCAACCAACGCGAGAGCACTTAACAGTAATATTGTTGATGTCCAAGTGTGTTATTAAGTTTGCTTGCAAAATCTTTAGATTTACAGCTAGTGGCTAAATCTCTGTATATGAAACCTCTGATTGATTTTGTTCAAGTTGACAGCTTTGCTAATAAAGGCAAACAAACAAGCAAGAAAAATGACACAAGACATAGCAAGCCAGCTAATAAGTTTTTCATTACTAGATCAACAGCAAGATGGCCAGTGCGCCATCTGTACTGCATCCTTTCAGCTAATGCCAACGAGCAACAGCCCCGTCAGTTAACTCTTAGCTGGTCTCTTGTTCGGTCACTCTATTTCTTGTCCCGTTTCTTCGGCCTCTTTGCAGCCTCTGTCACAATATATACTGAGAACACCAAGCTAGCTTCTTCCAAAGAACCTATATTGCTACACTTTTTGCTTCTTCTTATATCTTGCTTGCTGAAGAGTTTTGTTGGTGTGTGATGTAGTGCTGTAAAGCACTTCACTGTTCTCGCAATAGATTTCCTGCCCAGGATTTTAATGTTAAATAGTACAATAGAAGTAGTAGTCTCATGACGACAGCTGTTTGAGTCATGTCAGCAAGGGGGAGGGGCGTCACTCAACGACTGATCTGAGACTAATCAAAGTGCTAAGAACATAGGAAATGGGATCTTTTGTCGTTTACAAGCTGTTTTGGGTTTTTTTTATCTCTTTACATGCAGAACATTACAGCTCTATTGACATGTTGCTTTTCTCTCAGGGCCAAAATTAATGAACTTGTCAATCAGAAACAGCAGCAGTCCTTATCTGGAAGCTGTCTCTGATGTGTAATTTGCAGCTATTCAAATTAGGTAAAAGAACTGCAGGGACGCACTGAGGATTTGTTCATTTCTGGCAGCAGGGCTTACAAGGTTGGTTTGCGTGTGTGTTGAGTATATGGTCACAGCCGCTCACATGAAAGCCTGTTCCCTGTCCTTGTGGCTGACATGATCATAAAGAACCAACAGAGGGTTTTCCCAAAATAGGTGGATCAGTGCTGCGAGCTGTAGAAGGACTTACAGCTTTAAATTCACTTTCACTTCTGTATCAGCAGACATAAGAACTAATTTAAATAGTCCAAAGAAAGAATCAATATGTCAAACAAAGCCAAGCAAATCAATGGATGTCAAAACAAAGAATTTTATTTGGTGTCATGGTACCTGATAGTGGAGCTCTATCCATTCTCTGAATAGAACACATTTAGAGGGGGAAAGGGGAAAGAAGAGCATGTTGAAAGAAAAGTAAATACAGAATAGTGCATCTGAGAGTTTGCAAGAATATGTTAACACAAGCTTGTGAAAATGAATAACATGGCAATTGTTGCAACAAGTAAAATAAAATAAAACAGAAATACAACTAAACACAGCTCTGATATATTGCTCATGCTTGAGATGTTATTATTAAATACTATAAATATGGATGATACCAGCCCCTAATTGTTTCCTCATGAAAAAAATGTGACGAAATGCAAATTTATTGACAGTTTAATTTGTTTTTAATCCCATTATCTTCCCCATACATGCCTTACAGACTGTTTAATCTGTGCATGTACTCTATATTAGAAGCCTGAGTTACACAATATAAGAAATGTAAATATATGCAGTTGTAATGAGAAAGGGGAATGTATTATCCACCACTAAGAGTGCTCAACCGAGCACACTAGAAACACCAGCAAAATCCTTGTGTTTTTCTTGCCAAATCGGATTCTAGTTAATGAAATGTTCATCTTCCAAAAAACATCTCATGTGAATACTCCAACTGGGAGGGGCCCAAAGCTGTCTGTAATGAATACCACAAGCCACTTTTACACTAATGCAGACACTTCTTGAGCAGTTTCTGTCACCAGTTCACAAATGTTTTCAGCCAAGTAGATACAGTATCCAGTGTGTGTGCATACATGTATATATTGATGAGTAAAACATACATCCTCTGGTGTATGATGGGAGTTGTGCCTAGTTGAAGTTGAAATTGACATGCTTTTACATGCTCTGTGATCCAGTATTAATGTTTTATGAGCAACCGCCTGAGTTTCATGTTCATGTTTCAACACGAGCCTACAGTATCCACGGGGATAACGCTCACATTATTCCCATCCAGGTTGGAAGGTTTAGTGTGAGTATTGTGTTGTCATCCACCAGCAGGCTGTTTTTTTAATGATGTGCAGTGCAGGTTTAGTTCATGTCACTGGGTGAAAGTTTGCTTTGCTTAGGATAGGTGTTGCAGTGTTCTCCTCCTGGCCTCCTGACTTTTGACCTACATTATTATATCAGCCCGAAGACCAAAGCAAGGATGATGTTCGATTACTGTCCTAAAGTATATTTATGGTAGATATGTAAATAAAAATATTGTTTCCGAGTTCTTTTCAGACAAGACAAGACTCAGTGCAGACATAAGAGAATCTGAAAGTTAAAAGCATGTGTCAGATCAGTCATTTATAAATGTCTGCGGTTCTTTTTCTTCAATTTTTTATGCTTTTGGTCTTTGAACAGAAGGAAGTATCTCATAATTCTGGTTGGTGAAAGAAGCTTATGTGATGTCATGTGAAGTCTGTTGTTACTCACGTCTGAATACCCTGCTTTTATTAGAGTACAGAGCCTTTAATCACACAAGCACATCTTAAAAATAGGTTGGTTTTTTTTCTCGGAATATTACCCCCTCGCCAGGCTTCGTAATTTGTTTTTGTTTTTTTCCTACAATGGCCCTAATACGTCATTGAGCCACTTGGAATAGAATCATATTTGCTTGAGTCCCTCTCCATACATATTGTCTACCGCAGATTGACCAAAAACAGTTGGGCTCATAAATCTGCAATATTAGTTTAAACTGTTGTATACTACACATCATTTAATTGATGGAGAATAATCAAGAGAGTGATTGATGGAAAGATTATTGTAGACAAACCGGTGGCATTCAAAGTCTTATGTAAAGCATTGAACTAATGGAATAGGGTTCTCACGATCAGAGAGTGATTCTTTGCATTCATTTGTCATTTTTAGTTCAGCAGCTCAGCATTTAATTAGATTCTGGGTTGGAAAATAGCTAGAATCATTCATTTCTGTTACAGTGCATGCTTTTGAATTTCTTGACAGATTTAGCATAAAATTGTATTTGAACCAAAAAAGTGAAAGAGAAAGTAATATTAAATGTGATTAATTGTTAATTCCTGTAATTTATTTTTTATTTTTACTCTAATCCAGTCAGGTTCAAGTTTAAGCCAGCCAAGCCTTTATTTAATTCTCTTTTTTATTTGCCTTTTACAGATGTGAAAGGCAAATAAAACAAGAATTAAATAAAGAGACAGTCTGTGTATTATTAGTTCACATGTTGACATTTTAAGTGTGGAAAATCTCCATGGAATATAAAAATGAAAGACAACAATATTTTAGTCTATGGGGTCTATACCAGACATCCAAAGGAAAATAATGTTTCATGTTCATTTTAAACCTGTTTTGATTTATCTGTTCACAAATGTTTCACTATCCTCGGGGATACTGTTAAAATCCTAATTTTCTGATAATGTTTGAATCCAAAACAGCCTTTTTTCATTTAGAATAAGGTTTTTCATACTGATGACCATTTTAATTTTATAAAATGGGTCTTATAATCCCTCGTTTCCTTTTTTTTTTTAAATGTACGCACTAGTGATTATTTAATATATTTTTGGTTCTAATGAAAGCAATAGTTCTGTTCTAAAGGTTTTCAACACCAGACAACAGTGCATGGTCAGATGTAAGAGTGATGATGGCGGATGTCCAGGTGTTTGTGTGCACTAGACTCATAATGAACTGCACAGCACACTGCTTTACTCTGCAGTGTGTGATGTCAGCTCTACTGGGAAAGACACACACTTTTTAAAGATAACTGCTTTTAAAAAGGTCAGAATTTGCACTTAGCTGCTGAACAAGTGGCATGCTACTTTACTATGCAAATCATCTGACAGTGTGTTCTTTTAGTTTTAGTTGTTCTTCTCTTTTGTAACCAAGTGAAAAACCAATTAAGTAGTTCTTACAGTCAATAGATTTTTACCGAAAGAAGAAACTAACAGATTGTTTCTGTTACAGTATGATTCCACTTCTAAATCGTGTTAGTGCTGTGATAGACTGGAAACCTATCTTTGCTGTATCTTCTTCTCTCCAAATGCATGCTGGGATAGGCTCCAGGACCCCACTACCTTGAAGAGGATAAGCAGATATAGACAAGATAAGATGTTCCTTTATTAATTTAATATGTATTTATTAGTTAGATTGTTAGTTATTCATTATTTAATTAGTAAATTATTGATATTGTGGGTATAGCTTCTTGTGGAGACTGTAGCTCTCTATACCCTCTATAAAAACATACATGTATGACAGTTAACGATAATAAAAACATATGATGTATGTATATATTAGTGGAGATTGTCTGGTACTAACAAATATAATATTATATTATATATTATTGAAGAATTGGATATGAATTGTTAATTGTTTTGAGATGTTTATAACCCTAGGCAGGTTGGATGGTTAACCACATCCAACCTGTCATCATAGTCTCTTGTTTTACAAAGTACATGTTTGTGGTTTATTCATTTTTAAACCGTCTGATCTGATACAGAGAACAACTGTCAGTGAAATGTGGTCCATTTCAATACATTTATGCGCTGAAAGCAGTATGCATCAATGCTGATTTCCAAAGAGTTTTGCACCTACATATGTCAACACTCCTTGTAAACAAACGTCAATTGTTGACAAAGGCCCTTTTCCAGGTTCAGTTCCAGTCCATCAGCAGCAAGTGTTGTGCTAGCACCGCTATAGTAACGAGTAGGCTATTCTTAATAGTGTGAACTCAAGAGGTAGGTTTGTTGTTGTTTGGGCCATAACACTAGCACTCAGAAGGCGGCCTGATGCTTTTGCACTTCCATTTAAGTCGTATTTGCTCAGCTGTAAAGGAGCAGCAGCCTGTAAACCCTCAGGGACACTTTTTCGTCATCGATCCCTATTATAAGGCATTACAGTCCTTTGCCTTTCCCAGAGTGTCACTTCATTTTTTGTGAAAGCTCTGCCATGGAACATCCTCTCTGTAATGAAATACATTCAGTTGTGCTGCGCTGAGATCAGGTTTACAGGGAATGAGTGGAATAATTATTCCCCTGTACATAAATCTAATAGTGGACAGTGACTGCAGATCTTGTTTGCTGATGAAAACATAGTTACTTTAATCTTGGTAAATAAATCTGGTGCAGCATAGAAGATAAACATTGTTGGATCCAAGTTATAAAAGATAACAGTTTATCTTTTTTTCAGAATGTGCACAATACCAGCTTGTCTGTGGACTTTAGTTTTATATTTGGTCCTATGGGCTCTATTAAGTTCAGTGTACATCCTCCTGACATTCACAGCAGAGCAAGGTTGAACACAATTTCAACACAATCCTTATTGTTTGTTTTTTGCTGCTGCATGGGATACCTGGACGTTGGAGTTTTCACTTGAGGACAATTCAAAAGCCAGACGCACTTGCATCTGTCACATTCCTAAATCAAAAATGAATGTACTGTGATTCCAGTGATAGATGTTACTTCTTTATCAATGAGAGTGGTAAAGGTGTTGAAATTATTCTAAATCTAGCATTTAATGAAAAGATTATAGTTTCATGATGTTAAGACTCTACCCCCACACTCATCAATCAAATAAGTTGTTCAAATAAATTAAGTTCATGGTACACATCCACAAAATGTAAACAAAGTTGCTGGCAAACCATAATTAATGTTGCTATGCCTCTCATGAGATATTCACTGTAGTGAGAATACTAGAATTTCAATACTATAATTTAATCAAAACAAGCGAAAACAATAAACGTCAATTTAATATATTTGTAAATCACAACAAAAACAATTCAGTCATCTTAATTCTACATGGCTAATCTCAGTTAAGTGACACCTGAACCAGGTAAAGCAAACTCTAGAAAGTATTTGTCTTGGGTCTGATTCACAGCAGAAGACCAGCGTGCCCTCCAGTAGTTAAATGCTGCAGGTGCAGAAATGCAGCCACAGGGTGGATTTCAGCAAATAGCCTGAAACCTCTTTTGTTGACTGAGAGATTTAAAGCCTCACCAAAGCTTAAATCCATACAAACTTGTCTGTCACAGTACTATGGGAGACATTCCTGACAGGCAAACACTTTTACACAGATCACCGGCTAAGCGCTGCTGTCCAAGCAATCTGTGGGTGAAAATCTGTTCAACTGAAATAAGCTGATTCGCTTTAAAGTGACTGAAAATTTGTGTGATAAGAGGTCATCTGGTCAAATATTTTTTATGCATTTAAGCTTTAAATCAATGAAGTTAATTAGTCTGAGTTTTTTATAGGATGGTTATCTGTTTATTTAACAGAATTGTGGTTAGCTATTGTTACACAAATCAAATAATGTATTTATATACAGATATACGTCGTTTTATATATTGCTACCCATATTTTAAATACAAAACTTTTAAATGAATAGTTTGACAATTTGGGAAATAAGCTTTTTTCACATCATCAAATTTTTTCTTACTGAAAGGTAGATGCACACAGAGTCCGGACACCAGAGCAGAACGGAGGCTGTAGAGACCAGGGGAAGTGAAGGAGTTTAAAGTAGAAATAATAAAAGGTTTTTTTTTCCACCTGGTTTGTCCACAGTTGTTGTTGTTAAGCAAATATGGTTAAGAACAAGCTGTCTTTAGCTTATCTTAGTTTGCCACAAATCTTAAAATTTGGTAAATTCTTTTAAACTCACCCTCCTCTCTTTACCATCGGTACCTGCAAGCACTGAAAACAGCAGCAGCAATATTGACTGCTCATTCTTTCTAAACTTCACTTTTATGATGTCTGAAATATTATTTATTTTTCTGACCCAGACCCAGGAGACCGGCATTCAGTTCCCAAGTCAAACAATAATTACACAACATTAGGTTTTGGGTTTTATTTACGTTAGGTTATGTTATGTAAGTTACCATACTACATCGTTGCTAACGTTAGCTACGTAAGCTACATAGCGTTAGCCACATTGCTTATGTTAGCTAAGTAACACTTAGCTAAGGATAATAGTATTGACATCCCACCGATGTACTTTGCTAACCTTAACCATCATTAATTATATATCCATGTCGACCGGTTAACCCTACAGTTGTACAGATAGGGTTAACCTCCTTTGCGTTGCTTAGGTCTAAAGGGACTGAATTGCGTGGAATGACACACGAAATGCTTAAAATGTGTTGACATGGAACACCAAAATATCAAGTGGCGTGCTATTTACTCGCCATTCCTTGATATCACGTTGGATGTGAGCTCACCAGTCTCACAAACTCCTGCAGGAAACACAGGCTTAGCATAGCACAAGGACTGAATACCGGGAAACAGCTAGCCTGTTTCTGTTAAAAAGTTACAAATTGTACCTACTTGAAAATAAATTAATGAAATATGATTATTTTTGACCTTTATAGGTTCTTTATAGTTGTTACCTTCAGACAGAGCCATGCTAGTTGTTTCCAGTCGTTGTGCCAAACTAAGCTAATTTAGTTGAGCCAGCTTTACTGTATAGACATTAGTGGTATCAATTAGCAAAAATGTTTATTTCCCAAAATGTCACACTATTCTGTTAACTCAATGCAGAAAGGAGGCAAATCATTTTATTTTGATTGATTGTTCTGCCATCATTGTAAATTACCGGTCTTTCTTGATTGTGTCTAGAAAACATTCCAAATGAAAATAATTAACCAACTAACTTTCACTGCCTCTGGCACAGTCATCCATTTTTTCTATGCAATACAATACTGCATTGGATGACATCATATGCACACAAGAGACAATTAAAAACAAATTGATTTAAAACTTTGCTGCAGCCTACGATGCTCTAATTAGTTCGATGGCCTGAATTCAGTTATGGAAAAAATAAGGTAACCAAGGAATCCAAAAACTGATTAGAAATGAGAAATAAATTCATCATGCTGTTTTTCAGGGTTATAGTTATGTTCACATTAGAATAATTGCAATTAAATAAGATAATTTTGCCACAAGCAAAAAAAACATTGCTTCACAAACAAAAATGTGTGTTGATCCTGGATGTGCTTTTAACTGTTTTAAGCTTTGAGAGTTAGATAATGTCTAGTATTCAGATATATTTATTCGACTTGCAATAATAATAATAATAATAATAATAATAATAATAATAATAATAATAATAATAATAATAATAATAATGTCAAATTTTTCAAGCCTTTATAAACAACTCTGGGAACATGAGTGGGTAATAAATGTATCCTTAAAAAACAAGACTTGGCGTAGAGGGCAGTTATTTGTACTGGAACGTAAATTTCCCTCTGCTGCAGGCTGTAATTCTAGACATGATTTCTATTAGCCATCATCGACAAAGAGATATCATCTTTGACTTGACACTGCTGCAAAGACTATTACAGTACAGGTCAATAGTTTAGGTCTGTGATGTACTGTATAAACAGCTGTAACAATATTCAAATTCAAATTATTTTTCAAGACTGTATCAGGTTGCAGTTTTTAGTGACATATTCTGTGTGCTGGCACCATACCCCATTCATTACAACAAACAATCCCCATAAAGTGTATAAAAGCCAATAAACAGTGGCAGGAAATGTCACACTGATGGAAAACCTCCTCATGATCCCCTTCAGTTGAAATGGCAGCAATAAAATTGAAGGCCCTTGGTAACATTTATAGGTATTAGCCTAGTTCATCCAGAGTATTAGCACTATAGGAAGTTGGTTATTGCCTTTAATACCTGGAGAATTCAGCATCCTATGACACACTGAACCTCAGCACTAGAGTATTCCACAGAGTGTGTTTGTGTGTGCGATCTGGCGCTGCATAATTTTCTCTTCCACAAACACATGTGAATCCACATGTATGTTTGTAAAGGACAATGACCTATAATTTTGTTCCAGCAAAAAACACTAATATGATTAATTTGTGATGTCTGGCTACAAAAAAACAAACAGGCTTGTCTCCAAGTGAATGGAGTGGCACAGCTGAGGTTGTGGTTAAGGAGATCTGGTGGCGCAATGCAATTTTGGTACTTGTTTTGGCATAAAAGTGCCCTGCTCACTGAATGGCCATTATTGCAGCTCTTGTTTCTGACCTTTTCAGCTTCAGGCCACCTAAAAGAAAGCACTTATAAGACAAGCATTGTGACCAGTTAAACCAAAGGCTGATTTACTCTCACTTTTTTTGAAACATTCTCAAAAATGCCTGAAACACCCAGAATTATGTAATGATATGTAAAAAAATGTAGCTGTAATCTCTTTCTATACCAACCTTGTTAATGATCTTGCAACCTTTATAATGTAACTTTGTTCCAGGGGGTCCCAACCTGCCCATGTATTTGTATTTGTATTGTATATCATTTCAATATTCTTTTTTTGACAAATACATTATTGAAGCCCAACTTTTACAACTCTCTTTTCCAGTTTGAGCTGCATCAGGAATGATTTTGCACGTCTGGCCACCAAACTTTTCAAAATTTTATCGCAACTAAAATTTGCACTTGTAAATCAGACTTGCAAATTTTTAGTAATTAGGAAGCCAGAGTGTAACCTCAGAGCGTCATCATTAGCTGATTACTGACTGAGAGACTGGTATGAAACTATGCCTGTGGTCTCTGATGAGGGCCCCATTCCCTGTACAGAGGACCTGCCTAATCATGATTTATTTACACAGCCTCCCTGAGTCCCTGTTAGGATGCTGCAGCTTACTCATTATCAGCTCAATGTAGCCACTAAGTAGCGTGCCACATATTTTCCTCACAAGCATAGCATAGAGTATGCACTCATCCCTGACTGTGATCAATTTCCCGTCTGCAGAGAGGCATCCTAGCCATTGTTTGTGGTATCTCTCTGATGGTAATAGAGCATCAGAGGTGAGAGGCTAGAGGTCCGCCAGGAGCGTAGACAGAGGCATCAAAAACTACACTGCGTTATCACAACCAGCTGATACTGTAGCATGTTGCCAACCTGGAGAGCAGATTGTGCTACAGTTACAGTGGAGAATTGACATTGTTTTCTTATTCAACATTACTACCTGAATTTTATGTGAGACAAGATAAACTAAAATTATATCTGTGAAAATAACGTGAGTAGACATGTTTTATATGTCTACAAGTGCATTCTGGCTCTGAAATTGATCTTGAAGTGAAGTCTCTGAAAACCATCTTTTAGATCAACTCACCTTTTATTAAATTATTAAATACTTTAAATGCCAAAAACTTCAATGTACTGGAGCTACTTATTTATTTAATGGACATTGACAGAACTTCAAGTAAGAATTCTTTTAGCCCTGAGCAGATGTTCAGTCATACCACAGTTAAATCCCATAGTTATTGCTGCAATGAGTCACCAACTGTACTGCAACTACAGCACATACATCACAGTGCTAAACAGGTTTGTTGCTCTTCAATATGGTTAAAGGCAGTCAACTTGTTTTTACACTGAAGACACCGGTCTGGACAATCTCATGCTTGGTCAGACAATCCTATCCTTTAAATCATTTATTTTCTACTTGGCAGACTGTTAAGGTTTGCCAAGTAAAGAATGTAGAAGTAATGTAGAGGGGAGAGTTCTACTGAGAAGAAAATGTATTGTCTTCAATAGGCACAATAATAAGCCATGGAACAGGAACCTGTTTTCTTTCTTTCATAAGAAAAAGTAGACAAGGTTACAATATTACCCTTCCCCACTGCACTCTTGACATATCAACATCCAAAAAAGATGGTCCCATGTACAGCAAATTGTTTTAACAGCTAAAAGGCTATGGTACAGTCATCAGCTAACATGAAAATTCACTTTATTTTTTAAAAACATCCCATCTCTGCTGCAAAAATTTACAATATTTTATCTCTACAGAGGTAAGAAACTAAATTTCTTTAGTGTAGAAGCAATGAAATGCACAAAAGTTTGTTTTATTTAAGTTTATTTTACTTCATCTTGTGTAAACTGCTTGATGGGGATATCACATGCAGGTCATTAAACTTGGTCTCAAACAGTCCCACACTGGAATCACAGGGTTCATTGCTGGTAGTCTTTGATGGAAAGCGAATACCAGACCCTGATTAAAACCTGGTCAAGAGCAGAGGTGTGATCTCGGTCAGATATGAAACATATTGTATGTCTGAATGACAAAAAGCCTTCACTTTTAACAGATGAAGCCAGCAATGCTACAAATTCCATGTTTTAAATGTTATGTTTGCCAAGCGTAGACACAGAGAAACTGGGTTTAGGACCCAACACAGGCTGAGAACTTACACCAAAGATAAAGCATGCAGTTCATAAGGAACACAAAATAATAATAATCCAAATACAAAGAAGTCCAGGAAGTAAGGCAAAAGGTAAACCAAACACATGGGGAAACACAAAGGAAGGCCTGGGACCCATGACCAGATAACAAAGATCACCCAACAAATGCAAACACACCAAACAATATGTACACACAAGAGAGGTTGAAATAATGAGGGACAGGTGAAGCACGCAAAGACACATGAGGAAGGATTTAACAAAATAAAACAGGAACTAACACTCAAAACTAAAACCATGACATTAATAGGGCTATAGTCTGAGCTAAGTTCACAAATATCATACTTTAAAATTGCTGGCAAATAGATAAACCCAGGCCTGTGCAAATGTCCAAAACATTATTTTAACATTTTTAACAGTCCTCAGTAGAATAGACAAAGCAGGCCATAATTGGCTTCTTTGCTGAAGAATTCACCGTTGTTACTTATTGACTGCAGACAGGGACTTTGAAAACAACAGACAGGAAGCAGGATGCAATAGTCGGTCAAATGAGACAATCTGTCGAGTCAGGCCAAAGCCAAGCTGCCTCCTTCACCTAACAACAAATAAGGTGCTCTCAGGTCATTGCTTCAGCATGAAAGCCAAGTTCTTCAAATAGACCATTTTCAAGTAATGATGCCTTTCCCCAGAATAGATACAGCTTATTGCATGGAACAAACTCTCTCCAGACATAGAAAAACAACACACTCATGTTGTTACCACTGAATACTATAAATTTAACATTGCTATGAAATTCATATCAATTTTCAATCCAACCTGTGAGAATGCCTGCGTAGAACACCAACTTCCCGGGAAATATATTAGATTGGAGTGATTAATACGCTGTGGTGGCTGGGAAATTGTAAATTAATTTTCTGAGCCTTGAGATAAACAGCAACGTTTATGTCCTCTGCTGCCAAAAGCACCTAATGATTTGATTTGAACTGTTTGCATAATGCTGCATTCAATCTCATCTGATGTGGATCATTTGTTCTTTGATTTTATCTTCCAGAACAGCTCCTCAGTGACCAAATCTTTTGTCAGATGCTGCTGTATTAGGGAAGGAAACTATTTTATCAAAATGTGTTACTGTGGTTTCATTCAGCTCAGACACTGAAATAAGACGGTCTTAAACAAAACAATTACTAATTGTTTACTATTTCCGTCTTTGGCAGCCTGCACGCTTGGAAAAAAAAGCCTCCATTCTCAGCACATAATTGTCTTATTGTCAAGCTATGTTGATCAAGAAAACAAAGTTGTAAAAAAAAAACAAAGGCCATGAAGTTCCTCGATAGTTGTCCACTGCATTATGCTGGTGCCTGGTGGAAGATATTCTCGACACTGTTGGCTCACACAATACCTGCACATCCTGCACAGAGGGAGCATTCAGTGTTTTTCAAATGGTATCATCTGCCATTCAGAAAAACAACTATAAACAAATGTTTAGGCTTGTTAAGAGCTTTTCTGAATCATCTCTGGTCGTGTGAATGCCACTTTGCTATTGGCATCACCTTGGCAATGTTGTTCATTTATAATGAGTGAGACTAAGCTAGAGAGTGGGCGCAGGTGGCTTTTGAGGCTTTATTAGGCTTTCAAGGGAACATGCAATTTGTGACATGATCAGTGGAAGAAATTCCTAATTCCTTTTTCTGGCAAGTGGAAATATGAAAAGCCCTAATAAGATCCAGCTAAACGGCTTCCAGTGTGCTTCATGTTTAGTCTGTACAGGCAGCTTCACTGAGTCTACAAAATGTAGAAGGAGTGTGATGAACAGCAGTTTTGTCTCTCTCTGGTCAGCAAATTTAATTGCAGGAGCATAAGCTCTTTCCTAAAATGAAATGTGTAATCTCCTGTGACAATTCTAATTCTACAACATCTGTGGATCATAAAAATATTAATAGCATTTCCAGCAAAAAACACTAATCAATAGTTAGTGGAAACTAGCTCACTGGTGTCTTAGACTAATTTAGCCTGGCTCATAGCTGATGGTAACATATAGTAAGCCCAATCTCCACACTTCATTTTAGTGCTGTGCCAACCTGGAGAGGGAAGTATGGTAAGTAGCTGATAACAGTGGTCCAGACTGCTCTGCTGATGAAGGATGGTAGAGAGATGTTGTGGTGGAGTGAACTTATTTCCTCTGCAGTAGCAAACAAGATACAAAACCATAACACTATAAGGCTGCAACCTGAACATCAAGCCCATCTCACAGGGCTGTAGGTGATATATAGTCTGGCATAGCCTATTTGATGTCTTATATAATCAATTTAACTGTTATGTAATGTGGCCTTGACAATGTACAAATGATCAAAAGCTCCATAGGGTCCCTTTAACAAGTGAGCACAGCAATCTGAGATTGGACTCACCAACATTAGCTCTTTTTCCTCTTTTATTCTTTCATAACTTTGGTATTCTTTGTTGAGAAACTTCATAGATCAGCTGAGCTTGACAACATGAGCACTGTCTATTTATTTACTGCCACTTAATATTGTATTACTTTTCACTGAGCATTTCAATTCCCTCTGCAATTCCCTATGTCATTAGGCATGTTGTGATCGCAACATGCCTAATGTAGTTTTACAATGACCACAACCAGAGATCCATAACAACTGTGAGCTGCCCAGTAGACATTGACATTCATCTTCCATTCGCTGTACATAATTCTTAGTAAAGAATATGGTCTGTACAATGAGCCCTGTATGATATTTTGTCATTATAAGTACTGGATAACTACTGCCGTGGCAAACCATGCTCATCATCGTCTACAGTCAACCCTCTACATTGTGTAGTGACCCTCTTTTCATTGCCATAGTCTTGTGGAAATGTCTTTAGTGGATGTTTTGTTACCATAGACAGCCCCACACAGTATTTCCATCATCATAAGGTTAAGTCTTTTCTGTAAGATGCCCTGGACGAGGGCAAAAAGCACTGAGTTGTCCAACTGTCCTGACACAAGTCATTGTTGATTTCACTGTTGTAGGGGAAAGACTCTAGGGCTGCAGATAAGACTGTTGCCATGGTCCTGAAGGAGATACCAAGTAAGGCGTCATCAGAAGGGAAGCCCCTCCTCACAGTGACTACCAAGGTGGGCAGAACCATTTCAGAAACCCCCCCGCCCTCCCTCCCTGCCCCTCCTATGTTGGTCATACTGAACAATAGTGTCCTATAACTGACCTCCACTGTCTACTAACTCATTACTTAACCCTTATGACTGTTTAATCTAACAAAGAAGCGACAAATATTTCCAGCTGCTCTATGGGGTATAAAACCCTTATACCACATCACTACATTTCCACAACAGTGAATAATGATCTTACGATCTTTAGAGGCAGCGTCAAATTGCTGCAATTACCCATGTTACTTTTTATCTTTTCAAATTAGACTCGGGGAGATGCGTAGTGCTCTTCTAGTTAACACTGTGCAGAGGGTCACACAAATTTCCTCTCCCATTCCTAATCAGGTCAGAAAAACTTCCTCATGAACTTTTTACACCTCATAAGCAGCTAATCCTCCACATACACAGCGTATGAATTTCCTAAATGCTATGCTACACAGCATGGCATTGAGCTACTGATTGAGCTCTCTGTGTACAAAATATGGCAGCAAATTACTGTTTACCTGCTGCTGAGCTTCTCTTGCTTTTTAAGTGTTTTAGCTGGATGGAGTCGGTGCTCCAGATCCCAAAATGAGTTGTCTTTGCTATGTGCTTGATTGCTTTTGTACAGTATGTGTGTGTGCTGCTGTGTGTGTCCTCTTGCATATCTGTCTGTGTTTTACTAACCTGTAGCATGCTTTATACTCATTTCTTATACAATGTCTGGTTTGATAAGCTGTCATACAACTAAGATAATGCTTTCACTCAAGTGGAAGGCCATGAAGAACACATTTACTGGAAGTCTGCCTCAGCATTTGTGCTGACAGATGGAAGTTACAGAATTCACAATAACAAGATATGACTTGTATATTTGTAAAATAAATAAATAAATAAATACATATATTGTTCTCTTTGTTGCAATGTGTAAATCTTGATTTATCATGATTGAAATTACTGTATAAGTCTGTGAACATGCCTCTACAACAAGTTTAGTTGTTAATTGTTTGGCATATATCTACTGCATGTCAGGAGAACTGCTTATTGCACTTCACCCTGAATGCCTCTGGTGCATCTATTGAATAGACAAAATATACAATATTACCTTAACATACTTCATTGTTACCAAAATCAATATTATGGAGACAAGAAGTTGATATTTACCTTTTCATAACATTTTTTTCATAACAACTAATTGTAAATATCAATACCTTGTTGGACATGATACATGTACAACAACCATGACTGTGTCCAGTTAGTATAGCACAATATTGACTGAAATGGTTCAGTCCGGTCATGAGGGTTTTCAGCAAGCATTTTCCCTCTGGTTCACAGGTTTACATTAATGAGTTTCATTTTTCCATTATAGACCAAGAAAATGCACCACCTTTAGAAACTCCCACTTCATTTCAAAAGGTCACTAATACAAAGCAATACATGATAGATATGTTAAGATATGTTAAGACGTCAAGACTTTCTCTGCCAATTATTTTTAGCCACATACTATATTGAGGAACATACATACATAATGCTCAAATAATGCCACCAAACACATCACTTTTTTGAGGTTGTTTGACATATTACCATGACTACCCACAACAATCAATGACACCTACCCAAAAACAACCAACAGTTTAGACAGACTGTATTTATACACACATATCAGAAGTAAGCCAACATTATCAAAGGAAAAAAACTTGAAAATGAACTGTTCTAGATTTTCACAAGTCACCTTTGACTTGAATTTTTTACATGACTTTGCTAAACATCCTTTTTTCGGGAAAACAAACACAAAACTGAAATAGCTGCAGTGTCAAGCTTTGACATTATTTCCACGTGGCCGGACACAACTCCTGATTGTGGCCCTCTCTCCTCTGGCTGAGGCTGCAGTTTGAGAGGCATCATGTCCAAGCTTGATGTCACTTAGCAAGTGACAGAGGCTAAGTGACAGGCTGTGGCTCCTCACGCTACATGTCATGTCAAGTCAAGTCTATTTGCATAGCCCAGTATCACATATGATGTCTCAATGTGCTTCACAGAGTCAGGGGTCTCAGCCCAGCCAAAGCGCTCTGAGAAGATAAGGAAAACTTTAAAGAAAGCAAAGCACATAAGAAGTTGTAGCAGCATGAAACAAGATGTACAACTAATTAACTATAGCAAGGTGAAAACACAATTATTTTAACAGTCTCCCCATTCAGTTCTTTGCTTGTTAGATATCCCAAATTCCAAAGAGTAAATAAAAGGTACATGGTACACTTATTCATCACATTACAACATGGCTGTAAAATGAAATGCAGTATATAGTTAGCTTTATGCTACAAAAAGCAAATGACTTGAATTCTAAATTATAAGATGCTATACAGAAATAAACTCAGAGATGCACTGCTCTCTGTAAAACAACAATTAATCTGCTCAAAACCACACTTCACTGATATATGCTAATTGATTTGCTGCATTAAGTATCAGGCTAGTCTTCGTCTTTATGTTATTATCAACAAATCCTATGAAAAGAGCAAAGCTAACAATGAATTATTTCTACCAGTGCTGCCTGAGCAGTGAAATACTGATATAGCTTATTTCTCTGTACCATAGAGAACTGTTGTCCAAAACAATTAAAAACACAATAATGAGCCCCACTGTTGCACTGGGTTACTTCATTACAATAAACAAGGGCACTGAAGTTTATTTTGAGTCAATACCACATTGTTATGGTTCTATTAATAGTTACAAAAGTACCACTTATGTATTAACCTGCAGCTAAAATAGTTCCAAACAAATATACTATTTACTCCTGTTTGAGTAGCACTTCTGAAAAACTACAGTGCCCAGCTGTTTTAGAAAATGACTGAGCTTTTTTTAATGAAATATATTTGTGACCAGTTTTTAGATTTACAGAATGATGCACTGTCCTTTAAAAAGCAAAACCCACAATAGTAGAATATGTAGCCTATTCTTTCTCACAATTGAATTTCCATTTTTGCAGCCTAAGGGCAAATCATGCAAGGCCATTAAGATGAGTCATAAAATACCTAACTAGCTGAACTCCAGTATGCAGGCCTGTGGGAGTACATGGAACAGTTCATTGCCACCCACAGTAACAGCTTCAAAACAGCTTTAATGAATAACCAACCTGCTGGATTACAGATAAGATTTACAAAGATCATAATCAAGACAACACAACCTAGCATAAAAAAGACGCTCAAGAGTTAAATGTGATATACTGTAAGTCCTGATCTCAACAAACTAACATGTGAACTACACACACTGAAATATCTTGATTTTTTTTTAAGAAACATAGTCTTCAGGTTTTATCTAACAACTGTTATTAAGCACTCTGCTATGATATTTTAACCACCTTTCCCTTTATGTAGTGTTTTCCATCCTTTCCACCTCCTCTTGTCCTTGCCTCAACCTCCCCGCCTTCAAAACTCTGTCAAGTTTAACTGGTACACAGTTCCTTTAACAGCAACATCTAAGAGATCTCTTGGAGTCAAGCCCAAGCGGCACAATTAGCTGGAGTTTTCCCATTACACAGTTTCTACATTACTCCTTAAAGCACTTGTAAACAAAGTACAGAAGTGCTTTGCATAGTGGAGGAGCAAAAAGGTATAACAGGAGGGGAGCGAAGGAGGAAAAAGGCAGTGAGGGAATATGGTAACGTCCTCGTAGTGCTCTCTTGGGTTGAGTGAACCTATAATTGGCGTTGGCATGCTACCTGCTACTGAAGTGCCTGACACATCTCCCCATATGAATGTGGTAGATCTTCTGTCCCTATTTTCAGGGTGATTAGAAGAGGAAAATGCAGAGGTCTCATCATTTCAAAACCATTATTTAAAATTGGCCCCAATGGCAATCACATGGAGTGCTTTGAAGAACATGATCATGTAGTGTGCTGTTCAGATAGTGCAGTGTCCTCCATTAGGAGACTGCCAGCAGTGATCTAAAGTCACAACCTTGATCCCTACAGTTATGGTTCATCTTTTAGGCAGGTCTTTTCAAAACTGACAGTGAAATATGAGCTCAAAATACAAAATCAGACTGACTGATATTTAGAAGCTATAAATCATGCAGTTATTCTATGAACACCTACAGCAGATATTTTTGCTAAATGCTAAAGTCATTATCCCAACATGCTCACATTAGCTAGGTGTCCATCCAAATGTAGTGCAAATTTGCAGAGAAAACCCTTATGCGTAGGCTATATTAGGAGTTGTTCCTCAAGATGAACAGCTGGTTGTGTTAATTTTGCAGATGGACATCATTAAACCATTGCAGAAAAAGGGGACGCAGCAGGATGAAGTACTTAACGGAGCGCCAGTCAAACTTCAAACGATTAAAAAAAACAATGTAGAACACATGGTGGGAAAATGGCATTTATTTTTGTTTTGTGTATTAATTCCATACTACCCAACACAAATCTGAAGTTTTTGCCTGTATCTTTATGTTTAAGTTATACGTTTAATGTACATAATGATTTATTTGTTCAATTTCCTCTGGACTTTGGCATTTATTTTGCTTTTAGCGATAAACCAATTTTCCCACCTCAGCCAAGCATAAAAGTTTTTGCAACTTTTGGTGTTTCCACCACATGTTTAAAGGAGACCTATTATACTGTTTTTCCAGTCCTATATTGTAGTTCTGTGACTCCTGTATGGCAGCTTTGCATAATTGAAAGTTCAAAAAAATATTTTTTTTTCTTATACTGGCTTTTCATGTAGGACTTCATTCATCTCAGCCTCTGTCTGAACAAGACTTAGATGCTCCTGTCTCTTTAAGGCCCCCCCCTCAAAGCCCACTGTCTTCTGATTGGCCAAGACCAGGCTGTTGTTTTTGCTGGGCGGAACATGCAGACTGGGTGTCGCCCTGCCTTTAGTATTACTTAGAATGGAGCCATTGGTAGAAAAAGAAGTTCAAAACAGAGCGTTCAGAACAGGACGAAACCTGACGTTTTAGCTCACAGTGATTTTTTTATAAATGCTTTAACTTCATGTTTTTGAAACTTTGGCCATGTTTAACACAAACATTCAACATTATAACCTTGTAAATAAGTCTTAAAATGTGGAAAAGTATAATAGGTCTCATTTAATAAGAAGCCGAAACAGTCATTAGGGAATTAAGAAGGAAGGTATTTGGTTATAATAATAATAACAATATCAATCTTTATTTATAGAGCACTTTTCAAAAACCAGTTACAAAGTGCCAAAGTATTAACTTGAGTAAAAGTTTGAACAATTGAAACCAAATTTCATAGTGTTCCGTCCAATAATTGTGGATAAATTTCATTACATACCACACATGCCAAACTCATGAGGGAACTAGAGGAAAAGATCAGCATTTCAGATCAGCAAACCATGTTTTGTGAGAGTATGTGAATGCTGCCAACTTTCAGCAGTGAACATGACTCAGCAGGGCCAAGATTCTGTTACCATCACTCATTAATTTGTAAAAACCTCAGAACGATTTAATGAATAAATGCTGGAAATGTCCAGCAGGCTGCTCCAGCACACTGCTCCTTTGACAGTGCTGACCTTCAATCAGTCAGTTATAACATCAAAAACAGTGACTCTTGCAGGGAAAGTCTCACAGCTGGTTATGCAAAGCAAAAGCAAAAAGACCCAAATGCAGACAGAGAAGGCAGCAGGATGACTTCAGTGGTTTACGTCCAAAAATAGCTTACAGGCTGGTACAGGCAGGGAGACAGATAAGAGGCAGGTATAGGAAGGGCCAGGTTAAGGTTAAGGTCTGGGTTTGGGTGACAGAAAATAAAAAGCAAAAGGGTAAGACAGGGAGATTGCAACAAGGCAACTAGGATGAACTGGCAAAGTATGAGTGTGAATGAGCTGGTTTAAGTATTTCCAGGCTGATGAGGAAGAGTGAAAACAGGTGAGCAAAGTTCAGGTGACTGGGACTGAAGGAAAAGAGGTTATTGCCAAGGGGGTAAGCCAGAGTTGGAACAGTGAAGTTGACCAAAGTCTGCATGGAAGGTTCCACGTAGGGCCAAAAATGACGTCAAAACCCTTTAACATCCCATTGCACATGAGAGATGTAACTGTATTGCTTAGATTATGAACTCTAAAAAACACTATTCACAATAGGAAAAAAATTCAGAGGGCATCTGGTGAATAGGACAAAAATGGCAATGAATGTGTTTGAGCAAGTGGGAATGACAGAGAGACTGAGGACCAAAATGTGACCAAAGGTGACTGAGTTCCTTTGGATTGCCCAAAAAATTGAGATTGGAGAAGTCTGAATTCTATCATGACAGGAAATTTGAAACTGAATGTAGGGGATTTATCAGTGCACCTTGGTTAGATGCAGACAGTAACTCTCGGATACAAGCGTCACAAAAATTGTTATTCACTGACAGATGTTTCTTTGGTTACCATCCACTCAGCCTCTGCGAGCATGTGCATTTACGAATATCATTTACATTGTTAAGAGATTCCACCCCTCCGGTCTTCAGGTCCCATACCTCCACTGAGTTTTTACACTATGTTTATACCGCTCAGCTTGCATTGATGCCAGTTGGGAAGCTATTTGAAAGGAGCTACAATAGAAAAATTAATTTTATACAGAATCATAAAACACAACAGGATGAAATCTTATATTGGTATTACAATCTATAATATGCAATATCAGTAATGTATCCAGCTGTAGATTTTCAAGACACTGGAACCCTGCTGAGATAATGTATTTATTTACCAGCAAATACTGATTCATAATGCATGCTTTTAAGGAAAGCTAAATGAAACAAACGCCATATAAATAGATCAATTACTGATACATCTTAAAACACTAATAAACCTTAATAACCATGTATGTCAATAATAAGCAAAATGTACAAGGTAGGAAAAGGCTCTAATAACGGTTAATCATTTATTAATTAAGTGGTAATTCCTTTGTGACAAATTTATTAATATTCTAAAATGTTCATAAAATGTCAAAACATAGTGAAAAATTTGGTGACATCTTCAGATTACTTGTTTTGTCTGACCAACGGGCCAAAACCCAAAAATATTCGACTTATAAACTATTTAAAAAGAGAAAGATACCACATTGTCACATTGGAGAAGCTCAAACCAGATAATATTTTAAATTACCAAAATTGTTGCAGGGTCATTTTCTGACAGTCTCACTAATCAATGAATCAACTAATCATTTCAGCTCTTGTTTTCAGATCCACCACCTGCCTGGCATAAAGCTCAAAACAAACTAATTAAAATTGTTTATGAATCATTTTAATGTGATTTAGGTTGGTAAAATGTTTGCATGCCTGAGTAAACCACATCGATATTGTGCATCACCTCATTAAGGCAGCAGAAGCCATTTGAGATGATTCATTTCTTCCATTAAAGGCTAACGTTTGAGTGGTTATTATTTAGGTTTTGAAGCCAGGGTAAATGAGCCGTCTAACTCTTTCACAACACCAACAATTGTAACGGAGTCAGCTGTGGCTAAGCCTTCACTCAGACTCAATTACACTTTTCCCGAACAAGCACAAAGTATAAATAACTCAATAAATTCAACCTTTAAAAACAGATGATTTGTTGTTGTAGTCCAAAATTGGGGGGTAATGCATGGTCTGGCAGCAGTGGAGGATAAAATCAGGTTACTTCACACTGTGAGACTTCCCATGAACCAAAGCTGTATTCTGACACCAGAACAGCACAAACTCTAATTACCTATGCTGGATCAGCATTCTTGCAGTGTAGCACAAACTCAAAGTAATGACCCCTTCCTCTGGATATCATTTATGCACTTTTTTCAGAGGTTTTCTTCTCTGCCTGCAAAAGTTTGTGCTGCTAAATATGATCTCTTTTCCAAACTAGTTGTCAGCTTCTCAAACATTTATTCATTTCACTCATCATTGTTTAACATCATTATTAACTCATAAAATCAACCCCATTACGAATTACAATTTGTTTTCACTATTAACCCTTATATTCTGTGTGTGTCCCTGGAAACCCCAGGCCCTCTTTTAACAGCTTAAAATGGTTCAGCAAGGTGCTTTGTCACCATGATACTCCATGACCTTTGTGTATGAGAGTTGGTACTAAAAAGAAGACCACTAAAGAAAATGACTTATCACTTCTATTTGAGATCTGGGATTTGTGATCTCACATACATAAAACATGGTTGTTAACAATGAATTTTCATTGTATCTTTCATCTTTCATTGTATTTCACTGCTCTATATCTGTGATTGGTGCTGATGGTTACTTTTTCACTGCATGAATCCCAAGTCTATTTGGCTTTCTGGTATTTTTGGGTTTTAATAGTTTGTTCATAAGAGGTCGGACCTCTCTCGAGTGAAACTGACCCCAATTTGCAATGGCTGTTATTTTTACACATATGAGGTGTAAAGCCAATGTGAACATGGGTTAAATGGCCACTATAACATCACATATAATGGATATAGTATACGTTTGTAATTGTAAGGGCACGTACAGTGTAGCCCTTTCATATTAAGCATATGGCAGGCTGTGTGCACTCCATTCCATGCTCAGTGATTAAACTTTAAGATCCTTCATTACAATTCTGATCGCAAGCACGGTCTGGAGAGCAACAATAGCAAATGTCATGTTTTTTCGCTGCCAGTATACACACTGCACAGGCTGACAACAGTGGTGGTGGCTTACCCTTTCTGTGAGACAAAACTGGTTTTCACCTCCAAATTATGAAGCATTGGTTGGCAGATTGTGGCCAGCTGCACCTGGAGTATCGAAGCTTCAGGGTACTAATAATGAATTGGATGTAACCTATTCTGCAGCTGCACTGGCAAGCCTACAAATTGGTGCATCACAGACAACGTGATTTGCATTTTCATGGTTTGGAAGGCGAGATAAGCAATAATGGATAAGCAATTATTGTTTGGGACACAACCATCGAGTTTCTCTCAGCCCGGCTCGTGTTGGTGGTGACTATACGACTCATTCAGTGAGATTACATGCACTGTAACCTGGTAATCTCTCTGTAATAATTGGATTTTTTAAACAAATTTAATGTATATGAGACACCCAGTTTTCTTAATTGCGTACTTACCTGGGATTCTAACTGGGGGTTTTACATCTGCATGACTTAAAACAAGGAAAATATGTAGCAGCAGTGCAGAGGGATGAAATATATTTGTAATGTGTTTTCTTGTAGAAAAAAAACAGAATCTTAAATAATACAAATCACTACACACCTATGATTCACCCACACAGATTTTTTCACTTATGGTACCTAGGAAGACCTTTTCTGAAGGTCATACCAGATTTCATTTCCATTCATTTCCAAGAAGAAAGAGAGAGGTATTAGCTTCCAGTCACGAATTAAACCCACCCGAACACAATCTGATTTAAATTGCTCTCCAATGTCCAGCCAGCTTGAAAGACTTTTTATTACTGACCTCTCAATCAGGGAATATTGATTTTTATACTCTTGACTTGTATATCATAGTGGCTGGCAAAATTAAAAAAGCAGCAAAGAAGGAGGGATGCTGCTTGGCTCTAATAAGCACAAGGACAGTGACAGAGGTCAATGACAAAACCGTGTGTCACAATTAGTCCCATAGCTTACAACTTTTAGTATGATGTTGTTAGCTCACTAGCTAAGCTAGCTCATGCAGTTTATGTTTACAACCCTACCCGAGCTATTTCTTGTCCTGCCTGCTTTTTGCCAGACCACCCAAAAAACATTTCTGAGGCAAAATCTGGTTTGATCAGTCTTTACACCCATTTGACTAAAAATTAAAATTAAAACTGGTTTTCACAGCTCAACTGTAAAAATCAAACACATGTAGCTACACAAAGGAGAAACTATCTGTCTCACTACAGGGCTGTCCACTTTGTGGCCATCTGTACAAATGCTCTGAAAAATTAACAGATCTGCGGGCAACACCGTAATTACTATACTAATTATTACACATTTAAAATGTTAGTTTGGTTTAAAAACTGTGGTTTTGGGTTTGACAGCTCATTGCAGAAATGTGTATGACAGGTTTCACAGCAACCAGATAATTTCATTGCATGTAAAAAAAGTTTTTTGCCTCACACTGATTTTTGCCAAAGACCGTGTTTTGTGTGCGCATGCAAACGTAGCGATGTAATTGTTTGCTGAAGATAATTCTCCATCAACCAATGGCCAGAAAAGCTTAATCCTATATTAATGCAGCAATACTATACAGCAGTTGTAAAACATCACCGTAACAAGTAGCTTTGCAAAGGGCAGCCACTGGGCCTTACCATGACTCAAAATATACAGTACATGATTGAATGTGGGTAAAGACAGCATACATTAGGGTCTCTGTTGTATGTCAAAATATTTCATTAAAATAAGGCTCACATAGTTTAAGTTTCTCTGTGCACACCACATAAACATTAAAACAACCAAAGTATAAACTTTGACACTTAAGACTGTTAAAAAGCCTGCAACATCTCTAATGTCTGAGTGGATCAACACGCATATGAATCTCTTCAGTGTATCTGTGTCAAGATGCAGTAAATAAATAATGCCCTGCAAAGAAACACAAAAATGTGTTATCTACCTCAAACGACACACAGACATGTTGAAACCATTTTTGCAATGCAGGGACTTGTCAGCATAGAGACACTGCTGTCATCTGTATCACGACCAAAGGGCTAACCTTCACTTAATGTTAACATACCAGGGTCTCTTGTGGACATTGTGATGGGAATTTCATGCCGAGTGAGAGCCTAAACTGTCTTGTCTGTTTGCCCTTGCAGCTGGTGAGTGAGCAACAAGAGAGCCGTCCGCTTCTAAGTCCTTCCATTGACGATTTCCTCTGCGAGACCAAGTGTGATGGGGTTTCCCGCCCAGTGACCTCCAACACAGCTGGTATAGTACAGTCATACAGTCATTTAGTCTGCAAAAAGTCTAAATAATGGCATGCAAACCTGCGTGCATGACTACACAGCAAAAATTTTTAATGCGCTCTTTAAGATGCCCTTCAACCATTTATACCAGCTACAATGTCAAAAGAATGATATGCAATACAAATGTACAATTAACCTGCAGTATATGGAGAAGAAAGGTCTTTGATACCATGCTGTGGCTGTTAACACGTGAGGGACTTGAAAGACAAATTGGATGCTGCCTCCTGCTAACAACATGTTTTCATCAACCATGGCAACAATACTGGAGGGGTTTTTTTTACTTGGCTGTGTCATGTGTCTATTAAATCAACATCATAACTCTGACAACTGTTACTACCAACACAAAGAGTATCTTATCTGATGTTTTTAACAGACATTCACGTGCAGAACAAAGCTCCTTAGTAACCACATGAGTTTGACTTGCAACCAATAGTGTATTGCTGCCTGCACAATAATTCACTGTATATCTAAGTAAATAATTAAACAGGGCGTCTCCTGCCACATGTGCTCAATTTAAAAAGGGATTATTAATGGTCAATGCCGATCCTAATGGCATTTCCTTCCTGTTTGTCAGCTAATGCATGACTCCATGTTCATGTGCGCTCTTTCTATTTAGTAATATACTCATAGAAAATTCAAGATTTCCAGTAGATATTATAGTATATTATATTATAGTATGTAGTATATTGGTGACACCTGTTTTCAAGCATGTAGGCTTTTTAAAACATCTGTTTGTTTATTTGACATTACTTAGGTTTCCATCAAAAGGTAGCACAAATTATAACAAAATTCCCCAAAAAATCTGCAATAGAAAATGCCAAATAATGTTTCCGTTTAGTACATGTGTGCATTATAACCTTTTCATTCTTCCAAAATATAAACTAAAAATCAATTCAATTTCAATTCAGTTTTATTTATATAGCGCCAAATCACAACAACAGTTATCTCACAGCGCTTTTCATAAAGAGCAGGTCTAGACTGTACTCTGAAGTTATTTACAGAAGAATTCCCACCAAGAGCAGCACTAGGCGACACAGGCAAGGAAAAACTTCCTTTTAAGAGGCAGAAACCTCGAGCAGAACCATGGCTCAGGGTGGGCGGCCATCTGCCTCGACCAGTTGGGGGTGAGGGAGAGAGAGAGAGAGACAGAGAGAGAGAGAGAAGGACAGAGAGAGAGAGCAGAGGGAGGCAGCCTACACAGTATACACAGAGGTACAGACAGTAAAGGTAATGTTGCTATAGACTGAATGAAAAATGGTACAGATATTTATAGTAATGTTAATGATAATAATAACAGTAATAACAGCAATAGGCCTAGTAACAGCAGTTGCAACTGTAGCAGAGGGCGTCAAGCAGGAACACGGGGGCAGCAGGAGACTCCCAACCACAGATCCAGACTCCACAGCTCCAGAGCCAGGAACACCTGCAGGAAGTGACAGGAGGAGACAGGAGAGGGACGAGAAAGCACACGACCACGGGAGAGGGAAGAAATCGAGTTAGTAACATGCATTAATGGGATGAGGTTGCAATCTGAGGGAGAGAGAGAAGAGGAGAGAGGAGCTCAGTGCATCCTCTCTCCTCTTCTAGGACTTTGCCATTGGTGAAATCACCAAAGGCAAAGTAGGTGTTGAATGGTCTGACTCTAACAGATGCAAGGTGCATCTTGGTTTCTATGTGGGTGGGACCTTGATCACTGAGCTCAGCCATTTTTTGAATGACTATTTGCAGAACCAGATTGCACAGCTGACATGTGTCATCTCCAAACTGGTCGCTCACTGTGCTGATTCAGCCAGTGACGTGGGGGGGGGTCATGGCAAACTCTCCACCTTCTGTCTCCCCAATGCTTCCTGTTGCTACCGCTGACAATGATTGCTTAATATAGCCTAATAGGTTGTGAATCACCAATTGGTCAAAACCAGTCTAGAACTTATGTGCAATGTTGTAAAGTTACAATCATCCTGAATATAAGTTATAAGCATCCTGAATGCTTATACACATGAAATCATCAGAGCCGAGTGGTTATGGATGTGGAACATCTTGTGTTCAAAGACTATAAGCCATTTTCACATTCTCCACATGTTCACTAGGGTTTCCTCCAGCTGCTCTGATTTCCTCCCACGGTCTAAAGACATGCAGGTGAAGTGGATTTTAGGTGCAATAGTCTTGTTTTCACGCTGTGGCGGACAAAGTGTCCAGCAGTGAATAACACTGAACAGGAATTAGTGAGCAAAGGAAATCAATAATAACTGGTAATGACCAGTTGTGCTCTGCAGTCTGAGTTTGAGGTTTTTTGGCCTCTGAAGCTATGAACAAACCAAATCAGCTGCTTGCCCCTGAAATGTCTTTCCCATGCTGGTTTGGATATCCATCACTACTCATTTCTTGATGTATAGGCTCAGTTTTAGTCAAGAAGGGCTTCTCATCAACACCTCTTGCTGAATAAAATTCCCTCTCCTCAATACTCATACTCTTTGCACTTTGCTCTAACATGCTGGTTCAATAGTCACAGGAACACTCTATAGACACAACAGTTGACCTCTGATCTTAAATTGATTCCTGAAATCTCAAGAAATCAGTTGTGAAGCCATCAATCTCTTCTCTATTGAAACGTGTTGTTATCAAATGTAAATTTGTAAATCTAAATATTATATAATCCTATAATCCTATAAATGTCATGTGTTTGTATTATAATTTTGACACGTGTTTGCATTCATTTCATGTTAACCAAACCTTTGTTTTATGGACATTTCTCATAATTATTTTGCGACATTCCATGAACCTGAGCGTTCGAGCTACCTTTCCATCAGCAGTAACTGTCACCAGTATTTACCACACTAACAGGGAATTTTCAGGTTTCTTATATGCCTCAAGTCAGATTCGGATTCAGATGTTTGGCATTTAGAAAGCATGATTCTTTCTCCCAAAAGGAGACATCTCCTTGGAGCCTACTGCTTGATGACGTGATGCCGGTCTGATGGATACACCCATCCCCTGAACAGTGATTGTCCAATCGTAGCCTAGCAACCATAACTAGACAAGCTTTGGATCTGTATTTCAGGTGACTGCTCTAGTAAACACGGTACTTTGTATTCAAAGACTCTGGAGGTTCAGGTCTTATTTTATCACTTTCCCAAAACCAAAAACACTAAAGCTAAATTGTAAAGTAAAAAGTTAGCATGGCCTGCCAACTTGCTTACTATCTAGTGATCCAGAGTTCCTCCCAAGACCAAGTAACACATCATTAGCTATGTTATTTTGTGGTGTTAAAGCTAGGGTAGACAACTTTGGTGAAACTTGCAAGAGACAGCGAGATTGAAAGTATCCAAGTGAAAAAATCCCACCCGCTCCCTTCAGGCCTACCTCCAAAGCCACTCCAAAACACATTTTCATGCACAGGCAGAGTGCGCACAGGTAGGCAGACAGTTAGGTAAACCAGCTAAGAAATGATTGGCCATGCTTATTACAGTCCTGTGACAACCACAGATACTGGATTCTTATTCATTTTTGTGTCCAGGCATTTGATTTATTAATTGCTGTCGGGTTGTAAAAAAAAATATGCTTCTGAAATAAATTGCCCCAGGTTACATTAGAAAAAGGCCTGTTCAAGACTGGCACATCTATTGTGTAGTATTTCCCCCACTGCACAGGAGCTGACTAACTGGCAAACACAGTGGCACAGTGGTCCTGCTCTATTGAATTTAGGAATGCTTACACTCCAGCAACCTCAGCTGAACAAACCCAAGCATCCAGCACTGAATAACACTGAAAAGGAGCAAAGAAAATCATTGATAAATGATAAATAACAGTTGTTCTCTCTCTTGCATGCAGTTTTACTTTCAGCTGATTTTGAGGTTGAAGACTATTTTTGCCCCTTGATGGAATTTTAAGAACTCCATGATAAATTATAAATTGGTTTCATGGGTGTCTGGGGTTTAGAAACACACTAGTCACATACATGTCTAATTAGGTTTTCAATTTTATAAGGAGGAGAGAAGAAAATGAGAACGAGCTATGAACTAGCCAAATCAGATGGTTGCCCCTGAAATGTCCTTCCTACACCGGTTAGGATCTCCATCACTACTCATTTCTCGATGTATAGACTCAGCTCATTTAGTCAAGAAGGGCATTGGCTAGCTGGATAATACAGAGGCTCTGTCCTGCTTTAATAAATTTATGGGAAGTTTACACTCCAGCAATCTCAGCTGAACTTACCCAAGATTGCGCCACATTTACCAAACTAATCAGTTAATCCTCATCCTCAAACCTTTTACTCTAGTAAAAGTGAAACATAAAAGCACAAAGACATAAGCACAATATAGAATATATGCAACCTCTGCATGGCTTAGATAGCATCCAAGCAGGGCTACGTTAGAACAACATATAATTTCCGTTGTCCTTATAATACCATACAGTAGTAGTAGTAGTTGTTCATTATGTTGTAACGCTAAAAAGCTCAAGACTCCATAAAAATGCTCAATAGTCATATTTATTTGCTCACCATCAGTCCATTGGCCACCATGGAGCAAATCACTATCCATTATATAAATATACAGTATACATGCAAGTTAAACTCAAATCCAGTTGATGGGGAAAACTTGTGTAATTCTCTTCCCTGTTTTATAATTCCAAGTAGACTCGAGGGTGCCAAAACATTTTTGACATCATTGCCTTTTCATGAACAGCTTCTGTATCTTTTTGATGCTGAAAACTCTTCAGGCAACCTTCCCCACGAGCATGTCTCCCTTGATTTGCAATTGTACTTGTCATAGAAAGAGCACAAGGCATGGAAGACAAGTACACTCTCTAATTACACAGAGATTTCAGTCAACAAATGCTCTCAGTTGGTTGTCATAAAACAGCAGCACGCCAATTATGCAGTCATCTGTAGTTTTGAGTTTGGGTTCGTATTGCACAAAAGACACAGTCAGGGTTCTTAAAAATGAGCAAGAAACCTTTGTAGGTTCCTCAAATAACCAATGCATAAAAGGCCTTTTTTTACTAGGGTTATGAACCTTTTATCTTACCTGAACCTATAGACAAGATGCCATCCCATGTGTTTTCTGCAAACATATGTTTATAAAAGTCAAGTGGCAATGTCAGAGATAATTAAACTCATTTTATTGCATATTAACAAAGAAAATCCCATTCCATTCCAGCTTCCAGATGTGCTTCATGTACAATATGTGCATTACACTGACATTAAAATGTGATATAACATGTATAATGAATTTAAGAGAAATAATAATATTCACCTTCAAGGCAACAAAGTAATTACCAGTCTCAAAAATGTACATCACATAAAATGTCAAATTTTCCATTACAATGATATTAAGAGGGACAACCCAGAATGTGGAGCCTTTGTGTGGATTTCACCCTGTTTACTCAAAGTTCAATAAACACATGGCTGTAAACAGAGAAGGGAAAAATCTGCACTGGGGGAAAAAATGCAGTGTGGGTTTGATTTACAATGATTGGATGACAGCCCACACAAAAGTTCAGCCCCTTGACATAAAGCTCTGTCCTTCTTTGCCGCTCTACAAACCTGAGATTGAATTACTTAATTGACCAAACTGGAGCTCCTCAAGGGGCTGTCTTATCCTTATCCTTAACTGTGCAGCGGCCTCTAGTATATTTAGATTCTTTGAAAAGAGCAGCAGCAAATTTTTTAGATGTCCACCCAGGGGGCAATACCGTGACAGCTTAAGTACCCTTGACAGCTCAACTCGCCGTGTCAGAAAATGTGTAGATCAAAATCAAAGCTTTGTGTGGTACAATGAATGAAACCTGCCGTTCTATCTTATTACAAAGCCGAAGGAAAGTTTCCGATGATACATGCTTGAAGAATCTAAAAAAAACACTTAGCAGAGTGAATGACCTTGACATAACTAAGCACACAGTTCTTCTACGACATGAGAACAGAGAAAAAAACATAGCAGAAGACATTAAAGGGCACTTGAAGGATCCATTTATACCTGAATGATTTTATGTGATACAGTGAATTTACTATTACAATAATAAATCATAAACATTGGCAAATAATGTTTAAATAGCAAAATTGTGTGACCAAATGACTTATAACTGAAAATTTTAAAATTTACATGCAAATGATTCAACCAATTGTATATTATATCTATATTATAACTATTGATGGCAAAATTCAATTAAGTATCTATACATTTTGTATATACTATATATTGTTTATAGAAGAAAAGTGTACTTTTCCTGTTTCACAATTCCATCAGTAGTGAAACCTATCTTTCAGCCAGTCACATTTATAAATATGTTTAAAGGAGACCTATTATACTTCATTCCTAGTCCTATATTGTAGTTCTGTAACTCATATATGGCAGCTTTGCATGATTCAAAGTTCAAGAAAATAATTCTCTGTCTTATACAGGTTTTTCATGTAGGCCTTTGTTTCAGCCTCTGTCTGACTTGACTGGCCAAGACCTGAAGCATGTTACCAGGCTGTGGTTGTTGCTGAGTGGTACAGACAGATTATGCCGCTTTCAGATCAAAAGCTAAGTGAGCGTTGGGGGCAGTGTGTTTACATACAAAGTCGATGTAAAGATGCAAAGAGCAGCAATTTCCAGTGCGAAGGGGACACTGTTGACGACGCGAAGGCCTTTGCATGTGTTGAAAATTTTCAACTCGAGCGAGAAAGTCGCATGACGCTGAGTCACGACAGCCTATCAGCATTGACTTTATGCAGATGTCACTGATGGCTCCAGAGCATTCTGTGGAGGGCTCCAGACAGAGTGGGGGGATTGAAATGCTGCTGGCCAGGGAGAACTAATAAACTGCGGCGAAAAGCCGAGGACAGAGCCGGCAGCAGCGCCGCAGCTTTTGGACAAATATACACCCATAGTCAGACTGGATTATGCTCTCATAACGCTGATAGTGCTGTTTATTTGCGAGAGGAGCTCGAAGTAAACTGCTTTTATTAAATTAGCTTTTTACTGTAGTTTTTGGGATTACAAGGTTGATTTATCTTCACTCAAGCTTCTCAGCAGCTAGATTCCATGCAAATCCGGTCCCACTGTTGTTGTTAGCATCAGTTGGCACCCAAAGCTCTGCTGGACTACTACTTCATATTTATATAAAAAACAGACAAAACTGGATATTACTTGGAGAAAAGAAAGCAAGGATGTTGGACTACCTGGTGAGCTCAGAAAATATGTGTCTGCAAATCTTAATCATATTGTAGTTATTTCGTCATCAGTTTGATCCGTTTATTGCTATTAAATCACATCAAAATGTTTACTTGGGGTTCAAACAGCTGTAATTGGCGAGTTGTGTTTATTTGTGTTATGGCGTTGTGTGTGAACACTTGGCAGATGTCCAGCAATAAAACCCCTGCGAGGAAAGCGGTGTGAGGATTAAATTTGCGTTTAGTCTGAATGGACCCCCTCGAAAACGAGATGGTGCATCTCAAGGGGTTTATCCTAATAAATAAATTTTGAAGAATGCAGGTGAGTGTTGCTGTGCTGCTGCTGTGCAAAGCAAATGACCATATATGGAATACCAGCTCCGTCTAGCTCCATATGTTGTAGAAAGGAGCTTTTTGTAGAAAAACCAGTTCAAAACAGAGTCTTCAGAACAGGAGGAAATCCGAGGTTTTGGCTTACAGGGATTTCTTTTAAATACTTTAATCTCATTATTTGAAGCTTTGGCCATGATTAACATGAACATCCAACATTGTAACATTGTAGATAAGTCATAAAATGTGGAAAAGCATAATAGATCTTTTTAAAATGAACAAGCAATAAACACAGAAGTCATATTACTGGTGCAAACTACAGTACTTTTGGCCAGTGATTTCCCTCATATACAGATGTGGAACATGTGAACCTGCTCACCCCCAAACGAGTATCATGTTCCCAAAATCCCTAAGAGAAAGGCTAAAGTACTGTCATGTTCCTCACAGTCCTGTCTTCAACACTGGACCTGCTGGATCTCAGTGAACCTGGCGACAGGAGGAACAGCAAGGACAGGAAGAGTCCCCTGTTGTCCCGGGGCAACGTCCAGAAGAACAACCCTCACAGGAAGAAGACAGATGAGACTGAGTTGATCCAGGTAGAAGTTGAACAGACAGCACCAAGCATGAGAAGCCCAGAGAGAGCATCACTGGATTCAGGTAGAGATTGTTGTAGGTTGTAAACAGTAGATTTTTCACAATCTTTTAGAACAGTATATACACTGGTACACAGGGAAAAAACAATTAACAGCTCATACACTAGAGATTCAAGTAGTGTCATATACCAGCAATATCACATACATCTATAAAACTGAAATACTATATGATTTCACATAGTACCCTGCCCTGCTTTATCTTGCTATCAAACACCTCACCCAGTTTCTCAAAAGCCATAAAACTTTCACAAACCACCCAGCCTCCTACATACCCCAGCAGCTCGGACTCCCATCATCGCCTGTGGAATTGACCTCGCACATCTATGAGACAGGCCAAAGAAGGATCAAGGCAATTTACTGTAATGAAAGGAATCATGTTAAAGGCATTAAGAGGAAACAGCCAATTACTTCCGTATTTGCCTGTTAAAAAGGTTAAAGTCATCAACGAGAACTAATTATGCAGAGCGGGTCAAAATATAGTGTGGTGAATAATTTGTGGCAGTGAGATAGATTATAACTCTATCATCATTTACCAGCAAATGTCCTGTTAGAATTGTGGGCAGATGTTTTTTTGTTTACACCCACAGTACTTATAGTCTGCCAGTTTTAGCTCACTGTTTGTCCTCTCAGAATGATTCCATTAGTGGTGTGATCTGGTGTTAAAAGGTTTGTATTTCAAATAAAGGAAAACACAACTAGTTAGTTTTTTTAAAATAGTATTATTGCTTAATGACATGGCAAAATTTAAATATGCATCTTTCCCTTTTTCAAGAAGCTTAAAACAGAATTAGTCCAAATTAACAGATTTAAGATGTGTCTGGGTAGCTGATATTTCCGAATTTTATATTTAAAGTGATTAATTTGATCTAAGCTGAGGGCTTTTGATGTGCAACCAACTTAATTTAATTTTCTGTCATTTCAGTCTGTTTCATGATTTTATTATTATTTTATTCTTATTTGTTTTATTACTGTCACCAGTTAACATTGGTTCACCATTGGATAAATGGGAAGAGCTGAACCCCAACTCTGAGAGGAATGGCAACAGAAAATGGAAAATGGAGAGACGGCGATCTTCTAAAAATTCATCCAATGAGTTTCTGTGGTAGGTATTGTCCTGATAGTGACATTTTTTATAAGCCCAGTATCCATACAAACTATGCCTATGTTGGAAATTCAATGGCTTAGAATTTACATCCTCTACAGATTTTTATAGGGTCGTGGTCCAGTCCACATCACCACTGCAGCAGGAAGCTGTTTTCAGCAAAAACGCTCTAAAAATCAACTTTTTGCTATCAGAAAACAGACAAAGTCAAGGAGTGAGTGGTGAACATTATGAGTAGAATTTTGAGCAGCTAAAGAGTCAGATACTTCCCTTAGGAGTTGGTGGAATTAAACGGAGAGTGGATAGTGGACATAGATTCCCAAGGTGGCCAGAAATACAAATCTAAATGACAGTAATGTTGCTCCATATCTGCTAGGTGTGTAAATTAGCAATTGTTTCCCAACATCACCTTTATAGGGATGTTGGTTACAGTTTGCTGTGCTATCCTCAAGTGGCCAAAAGAATCTGTGTGCTTTAGTCGCCTATTCTTAAACATACTCTTAACATGTGTTCCCAACATTTACCACACCGTAGTTGCCATGCACTTGTAGCAATTTAAAAATGTTGGCAGTGAACATTATCATGACTTTTGTCAAGTTGTCCAGTATCAGCGAAAGCCCCTGGATTTTGGGTCAGAAATGGCTCTAAAAGTTGTAAATGTGCATCCATTTGAGATACTACATCTTCTAGACTATAAGAAGTATCAGAAATGTTCTTCCTATCAAGTTTAGCACAATATTAACCACCTGTCTCTCCTCTACTTTAGGTCCATAGACTGTAAAACCCAATTGGAGTCATCAAATAAGAACTCCTTGGAAGCAAATACCAAAGTCGAGCCAGAGTCAGCCCTGGCATCTCAAGTAAGTGTTCAGTTTGAGCAGGCAGTAATCATCATTATTGTATGCTCTGTCTTCACTTGAAATCAACATACTTTTGAAGTGAGAAAGCTTCACACATCTCAAACATTATTGTTCTTACTACTAGTTAAGCCACCATAAGAATTTTATAAAATTATTAATTTAACTTGTTTATTTAACAACTTCATGTCAATGCATGATAATGTAACCTTAATATTTAAGCCTGTTTCTGATGAGAAACTCTGTTGTGTAACCCGTCATTTTGTCCTAACACCTACAATTCTTCCATTTCAGCTCAACAGGCAGTATATTAGTGGAAGACATGTAAGCCTCCCTATGCATCCTTTCATATAATACTGAAAGACGTCTACATTTGCACCGGAATAAAAGCATCACACCATCTCATAAAATTTGACTTAAAAGACAAAAAAGAGGAGATTGCATTAAAGCCAAAAGGAGCCTTTGCGGAAATCCAGATATACTGTCAGCCTTGAGATCGTTCCTTTGTGGTGCTATGAGGTCCAAATGTTAAGCGCTTTCCTCCTGAGTTGATGTCTCTGTCTGGGTCTGCATAAGGGGTCTTGTTTCCAGACGCCATTATTAGATTATTAGCCTATGAATTATTCAACATCCTTACTCTGAGCCCATTAGTGTTGATTTCGCCAAGCTAGATAAACATACATCACCTTTTCAGCACTAAATAATAGATATGGGATTAAAGATATCCATCCGAGACAGAAGGAAGTTTTTGGCAAACAAATGCATTAAATGTGTTTCGCATAGGAGTTACGTACTAGCTGATAGACACTGTAAACAGTGATTTAAGTTTCCTACTGTTTGTGTGTGTATAGCAATCGCTATACACACACAAACAGAAAACACATGCAAACAAGGGAGACGTGTGTTTACATACACTGGACCGACACGAAAAATCCACCTGACAAGGAAAAATCCACCCTCAGTTAGATACCGGGCTGAAGCCCCAGTACAGTCCAGGAGTGATCAAGTGATTTAAATTACTTTAACATGGAAACCAATTAATGACCACAAGATCAATACGAAACATGACAAAATAATCATGTCCACTAACTAGCTTTTTCTGAGCTTTCAACTGCATCTCACGGTATTCATCATCAAATGGAATTGGTGGAAATTGAACCATATAACAAAATTTTGGTGTGCCTTATTGACAATTTGCTAAACTCCTCTTCTGAACACAGATTGTCCAACCAGAGCTTAGCAACCGTAAATAGGCACTGCAAGCCTGTCCAGCTTTGGATGTTCTCTACATGTTTGTGGGTCAAGCACTTTTTTTTTAGGTTTTCTAAAGCAAGCTTACATGTAAGAAATGGCTTTCTTCCTGTGTTTAAGTGAAAATGAAAATTTGTGAGTCTGGAAAAAACCTTTCTGTTACTGAAACACTGGCACCAGAGCCCAAAATCAACCGGTTATTTCTGGTATTAAATGATAGCCAGGCTCGTAATCTCTTGTCAGAATAACCAAATCTTTAGGGGGATTAAATAAATAAATACAACCAGAAAGTAAAAAAATGGCCAATACCTGTTTTGTAAACAATGTTACAGTGTTTCTGGGTGGATTTTTCCTTATAACAGCATACTGCAGTTTCTTCACACAACACAGCAACGACTATTGTAAATGTGGTGAAATTTTCTTTTACTGCATGCATTTTGTTCTTGTATATTAAAAATATGGTTATCTACAATGAACGCATGAAGCAATTTGCAGAGTCCATTAATACTAAGATTAAGTAACCTCAATTAATCCTGCATAATGGAAGTTTGTAGAGATGGAATTTATACAGGTACTGGCTGGTCTGATTGCCAAGCAGCCCTTTCTGGGGAAAGTCACTGACTTCACACACAGCAGCTGATTCTGCAGTCTCTGTAATGGATTTACAAGCCCTGGTATACAGTTCTTGCTATTTATAGTAAATGTAGTGCCATATCACATCTGAGCATGAAAGGGTATCATTTACCCTTTGCAGTTAAATGTGTAGGTGTAATGTTGAATAATGTAAACTACAACGTACTCTCATAATGCAAGACCACATGTGTGTAATTGGTCGATTTTCATTTGTCCAGCAGAAGAAGGTTTGTGACTGAGAGACTATCAGCATATCTCAGAGTTTGATATTGCATGAGCAGGAGCACGGGAAAGCGAGGAGGTGGGGGTTGAAAATGAGAGAGGCTGGATGAGAAGCACTGCATTCAGATGGAGGGTGGGGCGAGATGCTGACGGTAGTGATTCTGCTGGCCTTCCTAAGCATGTCAGAGGCTTTGTCGAGGCAAGGGTATTTACTTGTCCCTGAGAAAGCAGAGACGGCTGACCCTGCACACTCTCCCTGCCTGTCTCTTCCTCTGGCCGATTGTGTGTGTGATGTGGATGTGTGTTTGTGATGTGTTGTGTGAATGTGAGTGTGATTAATGGATTTTGTTTGTGTATATATGTATATTTTATGAAACGTGTGTGTGTATGTGTGTGACAGGCTCGCCTTAGCAAGGAGCAGCGGTGGGGCAGTGCCCTCCTGTCCAGACATCAGTCCCTGGAGGAGGAGTTTGAGCGGGCCAAGGCTGCTGTTGAGGTAAGCTAAGTGCTGCTTAGTACACCTCACATCTGTCATCTGTCAACCGAGAGCCATCTCCACCAATGACTTTCAGTAAGACCAACAGGAGAGTTGGTGTTTCAATATTAAACAGCAGAACTTTGTCTGCGCTGTGCCCTGTCCTTGTCAGCTTTGTACAGGTATCAGGGTGCACTAGTGGTTAAAAATTCTGCTTGAAACCTCCCTGCTCAACTGTTTTTGAACAGGAAACTGAATCATGAGCAGCTCAAAAAAATTCTTCTGTAGATTACCCCTGACTGTAGCCCGATTTGCTTTAGGAGACAGCTGCTTGCTGCTGAGCTGCCCACAGGCGGCCAAACAAATCAATTATCCCACATTTAAACAAGTGTTTTATTTGGCTGTCCTTAACTACTATTACTTTAACCATCTTCCCCCAACATTTACTAAATTGACATTTACATTTTTATTTATTTAGCTGACGCTTTTATCCAAAGCGACTTACAATTGCTATATATCAGACGTCGCACGCCGCTGGAGCAACTAAGGGTTAAGTGTCTTGCTCAGGGACGCAATGGCAGATGGGTCCCAGCGGGGGAATGAACCTGGATCTCTCACACCAAAGGCGTAGTCTTATCCATTGCGCCATCGCCACCTATTGGTTTAGATAAGCAGCTGTGGACCCCACATTAACCACACACAACATTTGTCAACATAACCACGTAACCTCAAGGAGCCCATTTTAGCCAAACTTTAACTTTTCTATTTCCCAGTGTAAAAGTCTTCAAGAATGAGGACTGACTGGTTGGTTTGTAAAATGCACATACAGCTAACACCCCACCACCAATAAAGAGCAGTATACAGCCACTTCTCTAAACTAAAAAAACTCCAACCCTGCCATTACACCCAAACTTTATGAGAAAGGGATAGATAAATCCCTTGAGTGCTTGTAGAGATATTAAATACAGAAATGCAATAAAGTAAGAATTCTGTGAACTTTAAACCAAGAAAGCATTTTTCAATATCACATTTCCAACATCATTGCTCATAGCCTCATAATCGTTCCAGCAGTTTGAATCTATATCTACCTGAAGCCCTGCGGAACTAATTTCCATTTGACTCCTTCAGCCTTTTTATCTCTTTGTCAAATGATCACTATTCGCTTCCTGCAATTCGTCCCTGTGGTGCTAGCTGACAGTTTAATTGTCCATGCTATATTCACACACTCAAGTTCACAGGGTGTTTGACCCAGAAAAATATTCACAACTTTCAGTTGGCTCGAACTTACAGTAATTACAATAATATGGCTTAATTCTTTATAGGACTATGTATCGACACGCTGCATGTGTTGAGAAGTATGCCTGACATTGTCATGCTATCAGGAAAGGCCTTTTTCATACTGACAACATAGAGAATTATTTGAAAACCTCCTACACCTTTGAGAAAGAATACACTTTCGAAGCGAAAAGCACTTTCATCACACATTTCCCACTTTAATGTCATTGTGCATTAAGTTACTATTTGATCCACTGATAAGATGGGCGGTCTAAAACAAGAACTTCCAATCCCTATATTGAGATTTTTGGCATTAGGTTGGAATACTTTTATAAGTTTTCTTTCAGCTTGAGATATTTTTTAAGGTTACATCACACTGGCCCAACAGCAGCTACCTAAAAAAACATAATTTCTGTACTGTACAGGAGTTTAGAGCAGACACAACCAGGAAAGTTTTTGTTACTTGCAATAAAACCACTATACCACTCAATGGACATCCCCCTTCCCAGATAATGGGAGTGAACCCTACAGTGTTGAGTTACTTCAGCTTTACTGAGGGCTAAAGTAAACTGTTGCACACTGAGCTTTGTGTAATGGTCAATAAATAATAGAGCAGGGACAGGAAGATGTTGCGAAAGTGAGAGGAACAGCTGCAGAGAAGTGGACCACCCGCTTGGGGATCCCTCCCCAAAGTTAGTGATGATGTCACATCTTGTATAAGCCGTGAGCTGCATCCTCACAAATAATTGCATAGTTTGAGTACATGCGTCAGCCAAAGGGCAGGTAAGTGATGAGATTTTGAGATCCTCCTGGGCAAGCATCTAAGCATGGAGCATCGATTTGTAACAGTATCTTACAGCTTCGATCGAGTAGCTTGAGTGCTGGCTTCCACTCTAGAGCAGCTCTGATGCAAACGGCCAGCCATTTTGGTTTTAGCTGCCAATGTCAAAGACCACAATCAGATCATTCCCATTTAAGTAGCTGTGCATATGCATGCTTGTCCATACTTACAAAGACATGGAGATAGAGACTGTTCAGATGGCACAAAGAACATTAAATCAGCACACCGCCTTTGTGACAATTCATTTAATTAGACGAAGAAGCCAAATGTAAGAAAATTAGGACCCACAGAGGGAGTAGACAAGGAATTAGGCTCCCAAATATAATCCATTTTACAAAGCTGGCACTGGTAAAAACCCTTGAAAAGAGAGGTTAGATTGCAGTGGGCCTATAGAGGGAACTCAGTTTTGAATTCATTTACAAAGAGGCTGATAAAGAGATATTTTCCTAGTAGGTAAGTGGCTGTTAATGTCACAGGAGGACACCGTCAATTACTCTGAACTGATGACAATGTAATACTTTTATTAAATAGAGAACCACTGGAACAGCTGCAGGGTAAATTGTGACTTCAGGGAACAATGTTTTGGCAGTGGGGCATAAGAAAGCACTCCCAAAGTGGTGATAAAGAGAAGATGAAGGTGACTGTGTGGCCTCTTGTTTGATTAAAACAGCAGCAGGACAAGCTTACTTTTATCTCACAGAATATTGGTCTGAGGCAGTTCTGGTTCTGTGAGAGATTGCAGAGGCAGTGCAGTTGCCTAGAAGTCAGAGATGCAGGCTTGTGATCAAAAGGTCAGTGCTTTTAATCCACAGATCTGCTGGGAAAATGCAGATGGGGAAAGTTAATGAGTAATGCTTTCACCTCCCTCAACAACTCCCATCAGTATGCTCCCAAGGAGACTTCGAAACTTTTCCAGTGGAGCTGCAAGGTTTCCTATATGAGAATGAGAGAGCACATGGCAATTACCAAAAACCCTGCAAGAGTAAATTCAAATTTCACATTATTATCCCCTAGAAGAAATTAATTTGGTAAGAGGTGCGTACAGGGGTGATTTTAGTACAAGAAAGTAACATAAAATACATAGTAGTAGTAGTAGTAAAACATTTAAGACCATACGTAAAAGGAATTATATCAGAGAAAAGCTATACCTCGTCCTCTGAACCACTTCAGAATTTGTTTGTGACAGCATAGAGACCACGTCCTTTAACCTAAGTGCGATTGTTCTGATCTACTCAAATTAACTGCACGAGGGGGAACGAACTAGAACCTAATTCAACCGAACTAAACAACGCTGGTTTGAAAATACCCTCAGTCCGCTTCGAATCAGACTCAGCAGTTTTTTGTTCGGTGAAAGCAAAATGCAACCGCAGGATTTGAGCACAATAGATATTTTAGCATAACCTCAAAAGCTAAACTACTATTAAATTCATCATCTGCTCCATGACCTGTCAAGGAAGCAGTCTGTATAAGTGACACAAATATTTATGCAAATTATTTGGTTATCATGGTAACATATTGATCAATCAGAAAGTGAAAAGGAGTTGTGCTCAGATAAGATAGACAGATAAACTATACATAAGTAGAAGTAAAAAAAAAGTTATGTGTCATCGACTATATCTGTGCACATTAGTGTAGAAGGATGTGTATTGTAGAATTGTCATTCAGGAGAAATAAGTCTCATCTCCCTGCCCAGAGAGGAGTCATATATTGTAATAAAAGTGGGCAGGAATGCCTTCATGTATCGGTCCTTATTACAGCGGCGCTCAAGGGGTCTCCAACCAGTAGTTCATGCAGAGGATTCGAAGTGTTGTCCATACGTTTGAGCAGTTTGTGCAGCATCCCTCTCTCCACAATCAACTCAATAGGCTTCAGGGCAGTTCCCAACACAGAGCCAGATGTACTTGTTCATCTTCTGGCCTTAAAGGCCAATTTATTTTTCTGTGTCAAGTCTACACATGTGCCATGCGCCATCATGAGCATTTATACTATGTGTCTGTGTCACTCTGTAATTACAATGCCAAAAGGCTAGCTGGTGGTGTGGTTTCTATGTTCCACTGTGTTGAGTTTCTTCTTTATTGATGTAGGCTACTACAAACAGTGGCGACTGAAACTGAGTGAATTATGTTGGAGTTGGAGCTGATTGATGTTAAACAGCTGCTGTTACTTTAAATTGAAATTAGTAAAACACAGAGATGAGAAAAGGCATCGGAGGAGATAGTATGTATGACCCTTGAACCGGTTGAGGCAGAAAAAGGACAAATGCGGAAGGAAATGCATAGGAGGAAATGAGTCACATCAAGGAATAAAGCCAATGGGGAAAAGGCAGACCAAGTATGAGTAACACATCAGACAACAAAATAGACAACAGAATAAAACATGCAAACAGACCAACTGCAAGACAGGGATCAAAACAGGAAACAGGATAAAAAGGACACTGAACAGACAGACCAAATAATCAAAACAGGCAGAGAAATAAACTAAACACAGAGCAGACAGACCAAAATAATACATACATATAAGTACAGACAGAACTGTTGACAGCCTCAGTTTTAAACTTCCTGTCAAGTATGTTAAGGTATCTGTAGCCCTCCACCACCTCAACAGATGTAGATGGTGTTCAGAGTTGTCCTGGTCCTGGTAAAGTCCACAACCATATCCTTACACAGAGAAGGACAAAACCTTCGTCTTGACACGAAGTTTGTGTCCTTCTCTGTGTATTTTGGCATTTCTCATTAACAAACAGTGAAACACAGTATACACAACCATGATATTACAATAAAAGACGTCTGTTTTTCATCCTTTTTTGACATTGTTTGTCACTTTTCATAAAATGAGGTTGAGCTGCAGCCTAATAATGCTCATAACCAGTTATTTCGTAGATTTTTATGACACCAGAGAACATAAATACACAAGTAAGGAGCAGTCAAGTGCAGCATGGCTTGCCAGAATTGGATTTCCACACATGGACTTTATGCCAGCAGTTCTTGCTTTGTTTGCTAGTGTGAACTCAAACTGAACCAGAACTGAAAGGCAACAGCCTATAAATTCTTTCCATGGTCCAGACCACAAAAAAAACAAAATACAGGTGTGAAAGCGTTGGTAATTTAGCCCAACATAACCAACTCACCTCAGAACACTGTTACATGAATTCACATTTGATCGCAATCTTTGTGGCTATCAGCTGTAATTCCCTGGCCACAGTAGATCTATGTGTTGTTATCACAGACATCCATGTGGCTCATCACATTGTTTACCAAAATGCATTCATGGCACATTGTCTACTGAAATGTAGTGTATTCTTCTCTGAGTGACATTATCTTCTGGACTACAGCTTCCTATTTTTGTCTCAATGACCAGGGACTTGGCCTATGCAGCAGAACAGAGGGTGGCTCATCAACATTAAAAGGCCAGGCCAGCCCTGCTCTCTTTTTTTCCTAAGGCTGCTCTGTGTCACTGGTAAATAATGAGACTTTTTGTAATATAAGCCCCCTGGGCAAAGTGGATATGTACACCCTATTCATGTGCTTTGTTTTTTTTTTCAAAGGTTGAGTCTCACGTTAACTCAACTCACCTTGACATAAGAAGTTAAGGTTAGAGTTGGATATTTAAGATAAAATATTTTTACTGAACATCTTATTATAATATCTGATTCTGGAGGCAAAGCAGTTGCTCCAGGAATTTAAAATCTTGCTAAACCAACAAATGAATGGAATTCAAACATCTACCAATTTACCAATCTAATTGAAGGGACCTGCTTTAGTTAATAAGGTCTTAACAATGTCCATTTCAGTAGTACAAACACTTAGCAAGCAGTACATGAAAAATGTGTCACTTGTCTGAAATAGCGTGTTTGATGGTTGCCAAAAGAGTCAAAGCATATAGGCCATTTGACTGACATATTTGTATACATGGAAACAGTCCAATGAATACATCCAAACTCAAAAACACACAGGATAAAGCCTAATGTTACAGTTTAAATATTGTTTGCTTGGGAACAACTGAATATGTTGCTTAATAAAGGTGAACTGATACCAAACAGGCCTTCTGAGTGGTATTAACTAAGATCATTACATATTTCTCTCTATATTCATATATTTATTCATACAGCTGTTTACAGCTTTTTACAATCCATTATGTTTTTGTGTACCCAGTCAATTTACGTTTTGTTTTGTAAAATAAAGTCTGAGGTAATTGTTTTTTACCACTCTTTCTAAGAGCATCAGTTTCTGTATTTTAGCTGACATATCATGAATTATTAGGTTTCACAAATTACCTTCCTGGCAGTGGGCATTTATTTTCATTTTATATATTACCTCAGTCCACCAGACTAAGAAACACTACTTGGATTCTAAAGGCAAAACATAAATAAAAAAGTAGATGATACCAACAGCAGAGTGTATGTGTCACTTAAGTGTGTGTTCTTAGGCCATGATTATACATGTTGTCAATAATGTATTGATGAAGAAACTAATGAATCACCGACCCACGTCCAACCCCTGGTTTCTTTCCAAACACTGGTGACACATTTGGTGGCAGGAAGCACTCTGGATTCAATCCATTGCATGTGACACTTCATCAGAGCTGCTGAAATTAGAGTCCCAGCCATGGGTTCGCTCCAGTGATACACAGGATATAAATGACCTCGCTGTATCTTTGCCTTGTTCCACATAATTAAACTGCCAATGTCAGTGTAAAAAATGCCCTTAACAGCCTTACAAAGAAATATGACTACATTTCCTGTAAATTAAAAACATGTCGGTATATTTGCTCCATTTTAATCCTGTGAGCAATTTGATGTCACCCGACGTGCAATTAGGGGGGGCAGACAAGTACCACACCAGAAAGGATTTCACAATCTACTGTCTATACGATGCAAATAACAACATGATGGAATAGGTCACCATGGAAATGGAAACATGGAAACAGGCCCACAACATGATGAAAAATAATTTTAAAAATGCAGATTATATTATTTAAATGAACATATAGCATGAGAACCATTCACATGACTATAAAGCTGAAGATGACTAGAGGCCAGGAGCAGTGCTGGGCTGTGCATCAAATCTGTCGCAGGACAGTTGAAACTGCCCTAACCAACACCGTTACATGTATATAAACTAGTTCCTGTTTCAGTAGTAAAAATCCAATAATATAATCCAATAATAGTTGTTTTCTTTTTATTATGATTGTTATTATTATTTGGATACTATTTTGCTAATAATACTTGTGTACTTTTACTTTTTCTAGTAAAACAAGCATTATATAGCATGATGAATGCAAGACTTACTTAAATGTTACATTGCAGTGTTACTACTTTTATGACTGCAAAAGAAATATTCATTAGAATAAAAGTGGCTGTAAAACTTAGTTAAATCATTGCAGTTTGGCCCATATTATCCCATAAATATAAAGCCGTCAAGGCTCTTATCAAGACATGCTTTCATGATATTCATGTGTGTGGGAGTTGAATAGTTGAATTTTTACTATCAAAACCAAATGAAACCACTGTGGTCATATTTATGTGAACTTTGAATAAGGCTTCAGTGGAGAACTAACACCGTTACATGTATGTAAACTAGTTCCTGTTACAAATACTTACAACATCTATCTCCTGGCTCCATCTCAGGAACTCTTGGTAGTACATTTGTCTGAGAGTCAGCAGTCAGCAATTACCTGCCATCTCTCACCATGAAGGGCCACACTGTGGCCTCCATGTCAATCATATGCCTCTAAGATGTGGAGATGAGAAGACCTTTGACATAGACACACATATTCCTACATTAGATGTTTCTGACCTTGCTCCCTTCTGCATTGTCACCACACACACACATTTACTGTATACAGTGCTGTCCTGTACTGATGGGTTTCTGGCTATAGAGGACTCAATAAGTCACATGAGGCTGTTCTGCTCTGTTTGGCATTATTCTTCCTGGTTTGCTCTCCCTCTGACAGGAAGACAGCCAAAAATCATGGACTCAGCCAACTGGATGAATACAAGATTAACATGAAAAAGAGGCATGACGTCTGTAGTGACAATACTGAACGTGTGAAGCAACGGAATAGCTCACAGGGAACTTGGTGTATGTTTTTACCACAATAGGAAGAAATTTACAAGACAGAAAAATAAACTGTACATAAAACTGAATATATTTAAAACAAATGAAAAGCCATAAGAAACTAAGGCATTATAAAACACTGAATAAAATAAGCTAAAATATCATAAACCATAAGTGAAATAAACAAAAAGTAATTTTTAGGAAGTGGTTTGTTAAAAGTGATTTTAAAAGATGCAAAAGAGTTTGCAGCCCTGATCTCCTCAGGGAGGTTATTCCACGGTCTTGGAGCCCTAATTGCAAAGGCTCTATCACCTTTGAGGATAAATCTGAACCTAGGAACAACCAGGAATGACATCCGAAGATCTGTTGATAACTTGGGGCTAGGTTTCTCAATGCTTTGTGAGTAACCAATAATATCTTAAATTCAAAGCAACAGATAGCCAGTGTTGGGAAGCCAGGATCATATATGATGTGATCATATTTCTTAGTCCAATCCAGGCAACAATAATCAATAATGAGTCTGGTGGTTGAAAATCAAGGTGGACTGAAACACATGCAGAACAACAGAAAGTATACATTATCATACATATGTTAGTTAGCAGTAAACACAAACCACAGCTGGTGAGAATGTCATTAGTTTTGCAGGTATTTGTTCATAAACCAAAATATTAGACCAATCAAAATGTTCTGGTGGCACTAGATTAAAAGTCAGGGGATCACCAAGTTATTACAATTCTACCTGAGGGAAACATTAATGGTCACATTTTTATGCCAATCCATCCAATCCATTTCACTAAAGAACAAAAATGTCTATTTGAAATCCATCAGTCCAAAGTGATGGATTGAACAACAAACCAACTTTGCCATCCCCGGATCCACGCCAAAAGCATGGCTAAAAATTGCATTACTTCCCATGCACCACAGTTTTGGTGTGAAGTGCATTGCATGTGAGAATAAAAGTTTCATTACATTATATAGGTTTCAAGTAAAAACTGATTAAAAAAAATAGAGCTTTAAATAAACAGTATATGTTTATATAGAAAAATAAACAAATAATCTATTGTGAAAAAAGTCACCACATGGACCTTTTAATCAGCTCTAACAAAAACAGGTATGCAACAAGAAGATGGTAAAACAGGAGAGATACTGTGTGGTCCTGTTAAATAGTTTTAGTTAAATCCCATGATGCAGCTTTTGAACACACTGAAGCTGTTTCAACTCCTCTTGGCTAAGGCAGATAAATAGAGTGTTGCACTACTCAAAGTGAGAAGAGATAAAGGCAGCTATAATCCTCTCTGTATCACTAAAATTCATGATGGTTCTAATTTTAGCAGTGCTCCAAATATGGCTAAACAGGTTTTGAGTATCTCTTTCAAAACCACAGCTTGAGTCTCATCCGACTCCTCAGGTTTTAGAGACAGGACAGGATATGTGTTTGTTAAGCATCAAGAACAGGTTGGATTTGGCTGGTAAATTTTCTTTCATGTGTCAAATGATTAATATTTTTAAAAATATGCAAAGATGAAAATGCATTTGCCTGGAGTAAGATGTTAAAGAGGGTGTCATCTGCAAAACAATGAAAGTACATTTCATGATGTGTATTTAAATGGACTAAAAGAGCACCTACACTCTGATCAGTGGGGCAGAAGCTAAAAGGTCATACATGCTTACTTGTCACTAAAGACAAGACCCACTGTATGAATTCTGAAATATTCAAGATGTGAAATTTCACACAATTAATACAAATGCCTTCAAATATACAGTAAGCAACATCATTATACTTTTCACATGGTTGTGGAATTTGTACTAACATAGAAACAACTTAACCTCAAGTCCAAGTTTAAATATGAAAATTGGAGTTTGAAGTTCGTCCACAACACTTTCCCTGTCGACCACAAAAAACAATCAATTAAACAGAAAAGTAGACCATTGTATGTCTGACTCATGATTATATGAGTTGCTCTGCGTACTGCCTCACCTTTTCACTGCATCTTATCCAAACTACTCATTTGGTCTGGTCTGGATTTCAGGCTTATACGAGTTGAAACATGACAAAACCCTCAATTAATCTAATGAGGCAAACTCAGCATCCAAACAACATTGCAGTCATTAGCTGCAGAGGCTTTTGAGACACTGTCGGCACAACTGATTGCTGAGATGTACAACAATTTCTGGCAACAGTTTAGTGCAAAAGCTGTAATGTGCACTGTTTTCTTTTTAGCAAAGTAATAATCGCTTATCTTGACTCATGATGGTCTCTTTACTGACCTACTAAACAACTGGCTGGTGATGCTGGCAGGTGCACTATGTTGATTATCATCGTGCAGTATTAGCATATTGTTGAAACAGCTTTTTTTAAATGAAGTGTATATGTTTCTTTGCAAGGACTTGAATCCCTTTTTTCTTTTTTTACAAGTGGAACCGATTCATTTCAGCCAATTATTATGTTATGTACATTGTAGGTAAATAAAATAAAGGTTGTGTACCAGAAGATTTGGACTGAGATACATTCCAACCATACTGGTTGTTGTTGTTGCTTGAAGATGTATGACTAATATAAAAGTGTGTCCAATTGGTTCATTCTACAGGCTTTAGTTTCCTGGATACAAAATGGAAAACTATTCCAGGAGGTGAATTGACATATTAACATTAACTGATGGTTATTCATCCACGATGACCTTCTAGGATTCTGTCAGCTAACTGAAATGCTAACAAATAACAGTTTAAATGTCAAACTAATTGAGACATTTCTTGACCACATAAATGTATAGTTTATTTGTATGCATAATTAAAAAGTTTTGTCTTAAAGACCAGATATGAGCACTTTGTGCATTTCTGAACTGATGTGAAAATACAGGCCTGTTTTCCAGCTATACCATGACATTAATATTTTGGATTTAGCTACTGTTAAGCATTATTTTGCATTTTAGAAGGTCTGCCAATCAATTAGAAAGTGAAGGTAGGTTTTAATCTTGTTTATTGACTGCTTTGGTGGTGGAGCCATCCATTTATTTGCATTTGAAGTGCAGATAGTTACTTATTATTTGTTTATTTGGATCCCCATTAGCAAAGCAAAAGCTTGTGCTATTCTTCCTGGGGTCCAGAAAAAGGTTTGCATGAATATTACAAAACATGTGTAAAACAATACATTACAAAATCTGTACATAATACAAACAAAAACAACCAGCAACAATTTTCAGTTTTTACACCATACAGAAGTTTAAAGTAGTTTTCACAAAGTTATGAGACAGTGTATAAGACAGACTTCTATCTTGACTTGCAAATGTGTTGATTTATAAGTATGTTAAAGCCAGCCACTGAGCTGGACAGACATGACATTTGCAACTGTAGGATATTGGGAAATTACAAGGGCTGTTGTTCTACTATGCACTAATCAGTCATTCCCTCCTCTCCCCCTCCTCACCTTCTCCCCTCCCACATCCATCCCTCCCTCTTCCTCTCACCGTGTCCTATTCTCTCTCTCACTGACGTCTGTAGTCAGATACCGAGTTCTGGGATAAGATGCAGGCAGAGTGGGAAGAACTCGCTCGGCGGAACTGGCTGACTGAAAACGAGCAGGCACAGATTCCCTCCAGTGTCTCTCCACATGAGAAGGTCACTGTCATTAAAATGTTGCAATGAGCATGTACAGACATTTCTCTTGATGACAGTGATGTAGAGATATACAGTGTTAACAGCTTCTGTAATTTAAACAGTGCAAACCCTGAGTTATACTATAAAATGAGTTACACAACAAAAAAAGTGAGAATGTTTATAGTACTTTTTAAAAATGTCAGACTCATTCATATGCTCCAAATGTAGAGCTCACAGATTCGTCTTGCAGAGAGTTAGATGAAAAGATCTCTCATGTCTCCATTACGCTTGAGCCAAGAGGTGATTAGCTTAGCTTAACTTAGAATAATGACTGGAAGCAGGAGGAAACAGCTAGTCTGGCAATCTCCAAAGTTCAAATATATTCCTACCAACACTTTCAACAGCGCTCAGTAAGTAACACATTATGTTACACTTGTGATTTAAAGACCTGACAGAGATTTAAAAAATATGCGTATGTTTGGATGAAACACATAAATATATTGTCAGTGAATTAGTGAGCTTTAGTGAGCAAGCAGAGATTGTTAGCTGTTCCCCCTGTTTCCAGCCTTTATGCTAAGCTAAGAAAGCTAAGTTCTAGCTTCATACTTGTACAGATAATAGAGTGGTATAGGTCTTCTCATCCAACTATCTGCAGAAAAGCAAAAAACACATCTTCCGATATGTCAAACTATTTGTTTCTACCCTTTTGTTGGGTGTGGATACATAAGAGTGAAATACAAGCTGAAAACAGAAGCTGCTGCAGTGTCCTTCGATTGGAAGAATTATAGAGCTTTCTGGTGTGTACACTTGAGCACTTGCTGTCATTCCTAAAACGTGCAGGGCTTCCTTGTACAGTTGTAAAATTTACCAGGGAATTCAAAACCCACCCAAATCATTGGGTAACAAAATTACTTGAAAAGGTTACCTTTTACTTTATGTATTGAATAATAACATTTATGTTAACTTACATTTCCGCAAAACCAATATATAAAACATTTTGGAATAGTCTGAACAATGGACATATAGCCTATATTCTATCATATGTGTATAGCATCACTGTATATGATATACATGATTGTGGGTTTCAGAGGACAGAGCAAAGGTCTGAGCAGTATACTTTACTCATCAGTTGACCTTCTTATATAAGGAAATCATACAAGGTCAGACTTCTGAGCTATCTGATTGATCCCAGCATAGAGTTAGTTCTTAAGAAAAAAGCTCTTTCAAAGTCATTGTACTCAGAAGTGGTCAACAACACACCAGGGTAATCACAGTTTGAAAATGCAAAGTTTAACATTTAAAGAGAACAGATAAACCCCGGGGAGCTCAGCCCAGGTTTGATGTGAAGCAGAAAAGATCAATTCCTACTGCTGGAGCTTGGCTTAAATATACAACTACACAGAACAGTTGCCCTGGTTTGCATCTGAATATGGAAGAAAGTGAAACTGACATTGCCACTGTCCCTATTTTTTGTTGTTTTCTTTTTTGCTGACAGGGTTACTACTTCCACACAGATAATCCTTATAAGGACTTTCCTAACGCATTTGAAGAAGGACTAAAGAAGTCTCGAGAGGGAGACTTGCAAAATGCTGTGCTTTTGCTGGAAGCAGCTGTCTTGCAGGACCCTAATGATTCAGAGGTGAATACATTTAGTACACACATGCACATACACACATTAACACACACATTGTTTTTTCATTATTTAACGAGACAAGTTAACTGGGGGGACATTTGTATTTACAGCTCGGGGTATATTTTACTACAGGAATGGAGGCACATTTATAGCACAGATGGCCAATAAAACAGCAGTCCTGCACTGGTCAACCTGACTGGAGGAGTTTTTCAGTGCAAACTTAAGGCTAAAACCAACCCTAATAACTCCACCTCACGTTGAGAGAAGCTAGAGCAGGAAGGATGCCTCACTGACCACAGGCTGTGTGAAGCAGATTTAGTAGGCAGTACCCACAGGCTAGACGCTGATTGCCTGTAGAGGGAAAATTATTATTTTTTTCTTGGTAAAAGAGTTGTTTATTGTAGCAAAAATACTCAACTTGTACATACTCTTAATGAGAATTTCCATTTGCCCAGTGAGCTGAATAATAGCTCATTCTGCAAGTTTTTTTCTCCTTTTTTTCTTCTCCACGTTTCAAAAGAAGTGACCTCTTTGCAGCCTGAAAGAGCAAAGCCTTCATACTTTCGAATATACAGAAATGTGCCAGTTATTCCGAGGAGAGGATTATCCCGCGGTGTATGGAACTAATACGATTCCAAAATTCCTCCTAGGGCTCTTAGTGGCTTATTGCCCCACTGTAAAGACCTCTGAATCATTCAGAAATAATTTCGAACCTCATTTGAAAGAGTGGAAGAAAAAAGCATCTACAGAGATTATCCTTAGAACAGGTTCTTAAGTGTGTCCTTACAGACACAAAATACGGAAGGGTAATCTCATAATCTCACATTTTTGGATTCGAGGTTAGTTGCATATCTGCCCTCTTGTGCTGATAAAGGGTACTTTCAATTGTTGTCTCTCTGCTGAGGACCAAACACAAAGACCAATCCCAGTGCCTCTCACACAGTTACTTTCAAGGTTTACTGAACAACAAACATTTAGTCAATTCATCTAGTAGTCAAAAGTGAACTGGCAACTAATTTGATGATCAGTTATAATTTGAGTCAGGTTTCAAGCAAAAATGACAACAAATCATTGGCTTGTAACAAGCACCCACTGATGATGTCTTGTCCAATGTGAGGATTTGTTACTTCTCTCTAACTTATTTCACTGTAAATTGAATATTTGGGGGTTTGCACTGTTGCTGGGACAAAACAAGGCATTTGAGGACAATACCAGGGGCTTTGGGAAGCTGTGATTTGTTGTTTTCTGACATTTTATAGACAAAACAATTAATCAATTAACTTAGAGCACTATCGATAATGAAAGTAATTTTTTTTTTTGCAGCTCTAATATTCATCATGTGGTGTACTTAACATACTGTGTTCCTTCCAATAAATGTAGAATGCAATTTATTAATTAAATTTTTATCGATTAATCTGACGATTCATTGTTTTATCTATAAAATGGCAGAAAATAGTGAAAAGTGTCCACCACAATTTCCCAGAAGCCAAGGTGATGTCTTCAGTGTGTTGTTTTGTCGGAACAGTGTAAACTCCAAAGATGTTCAGTGTAAAAATTACTAAAACAATAAATCCATGCTTAAAATACCTTAGTTCATTTTCTGGTGACTGACTAATCAACTCAACCTTCAGCCATAAATAAATGAGGAATCCTCTCATGAATTATCACTTGCATTTTTTAAAGAGATAAAGCACTAAGTCATCTCCAATTGCTTTACTGAATAATACATGGCTTTCTACTGCTTGGATGATATCATGGAGTATTGGAGAGTATCTAAGGATTACCCTTAAAGCTTAACACTTTGCCAACTTTTAATCATTATTGCATTATGCACTTGTTTGTCCTCATGAAGGTTTTACATTCTATGGATGTGTCATCCTCTGTTGTGTCTGAAACACTGGCATCCTTTGCTCTGTGCTGGATCCCACTCACTGTGCCTGACAGATGATGCTGAGCCATTGTAACTGTGTTTTAGCCCCTGGAGAATACCAGCCAAATGTAGGGTCCAGGTTTCATCCCCGCTGTTTACTGTTACCTGCATTTTGTTTCCCTGCAGGCTTGGCAAGTGCTGGGGACCACCCAGGCTGAAAATGAGAATGAGCAGTCTGCGATCGTCTCCCTCCAGAGGTAAGGCTAAACAACTGCATCCAAAGTCCCATTTAATGAAAAATTGCTCCCAGACTTGTCAGCTATTACTGCTCAGGGACACCTATGTTTGCAGAAGTGGGACTCATGGGGAAATGTCATGTTTAAAGATGAATCTCAGCGCATGCAATTTGCCTAGGGGTTTCAATGAACTTTTTGACAGCAGTCTATTCAGCAGCATTCGATTGTAAAGATTTGTTATATTTATAATCCCGAGAAGAACGGCACCATAATGTTACGGTAATTTAACTTTGCCAATCAGCGATTACAAGGAAACATTCACGATTTTTATTTTTTAAAATAGGAGGCACCCCACGTGGATGGTGATTGCACAGAGCCAGGGTATAAGCAAAGTCCTTAATGGGAGGTGGCCCACATTACTTCATAACACTGCTGAAACCAGAAATTGCACTTATCTGGGAGTGTGAAAACTGATATATCAACTGAAAACACACGGGAGTGCCATTCAGGGGGTAAAAAAAACATCCTGCCTTTTTAAGTGCACATAGACAGTCCATTCTGTTTTTTTTTAAATAATAATACGAAATAAAAACTTTTAATTGCTGTTTTACATAAATGAAATTACTAAGGATGAAATTTCAGTTCCTGAATCCTGAATCTCAGTTAATCCAATGGACTCGTGCATATTCTGAAACACCATTGAGGTAGTTTGCATGGTGTACATTTAAGTTTGTTTGTTATGTAATAGCTCCCTCTGTGAGTGTTTGGGTATGAAGTGAGATTAGATGTTTACCTGGCATTAGTCATGTTGTTGATACACTGGCAACACTTCAGTTGGCAAGCACCATATTATCCTGCTCTGTTTTTACCACTTCATGAATAACGCCACAGAGAATGTGACCAAAAGAAAAACATCTTATCATATGGAAAATTAACCTTTTCTTTGTCTAATGTATATTTAATGTGTATTTTTTTTTTATCTAAATTAGTGTGGTTATTTTATGTTGCAATTTTTTTGGCAGCCGGTTTAATTCTGCATACAAACAAAGCTGCCAAATCTGGCACTGTCCCTGGAAAACATGGGGACCTGAGAAAAATATGGATAAGTTTAACTTCTCTTTCCATTTTTACACCGTGTACACATGGGAAGCAAAACAATTTGTACACAGAACACATTCTTGGAAGTGTACAGTGGATTTGAAAGTTTATGTAATCTTCACCTACAGCACATTGCAGTGAGAGTGACTGAAATAATTTGACTTGACTGGGATTATGAGGGTTTTAAGGAAGTTGGTACATCAGATGTAGCAAATCTGGCCTAGAAAAATATCTTGATGAGAGCTAAATCTTGTTTTGGCCTCTCTCTCCAGTCTCTTAACTAATCCAAGTTTTTTTATCCAACACAGTGCTGCTCTTCTCCCCTTTTCAATTACAAACGCCAGCGTAGATCTTAGTGGCAGTTCTACAAATGATGTAACCGGTGATATAACTCTAGCACTCAGAACAAACACACTTTCCATCTCTAGCTCTGGAACAATCACCAAGGGCATTTTTTTCCTAAATGCAAACCTAATGCAAATCACCTTCTCTTGCTGCTGAGGGCTGCATGAAAACATGGTCACCTGCAGCAGGCGCAGAGCACAAGAGGTGCAGCTTATCCATTCTGACCGAGAAATCATTAGCCTCCCCCTTATGTTCCCTTGCTTTGGCTTGTCCCAATTAATACCTGTCAAATATAGATCTCCCTTTGAAGTGCACACCTTACATCACCTCTTCTCTCCTATGCCCGGGTCCTGTCTCCATCCAGGTGTTTGGAGCTCCACCCAAACAACCTCCCAGCCCTCATGGCTCTGGCAGTGAGCCTGACCAACACTGGTATGCGCCATGATGCCTGCGAGGCCCTGCTCCGCTGGCTGCGGCACAATCCAAAGTACAAGCACCTGCTGAAGGGCAAGACCCACCTGTTGGGATCCCCAAACTCCCAACGCAGGATGTCTCATGCTCTCAACATGGGCAAACACGAAAGGTGGAGTATTGACACTGAACAAGCAAATGGTTCAACAATATTTAAGACATGATGAAATCAAAGAATGGAGATTTTAGCTGTATATTTAGTTCAGAAAGAAGGGCAGTTTTTATCTGGGACACCTTGCAATGCCCAGTGTCCAAACAGCTATACACAGCTGGAAGTCATCTATCACTCGCCTCTTGGCAAAAGCCACTGCAACAACTGGAAGTTATGTACCCTGCTTAAAGGTTTGTTGTTGAGGAAGTAGACAGCAACATTTACTTACTGTAACTCTAGATTAGATCAGATCATTGTGGGCAATAGGCTGCAAATAACGACTCGAGATCCAAGACAAAACTGACAGGAAGAAGGACTGAGAGAAAAAAACACAATTACAAATTCATCTGCTGCTTCAGCACCACGCACAGTGCCATGGATTTATCAATACGTGGCACAGTTAGGCTACTTATTTTTCATAGTCACGATCGGGGCCATAGATTCTAATTTGCACAAACCTCAGTCAAATAAAGGATCAATGAGTCAGGCCACTTTCAACAGAACACTGGCCGGGTCAGGTAGACTAAACTAACATACACAACCCCTCTGCCACTGCACTCTCTCTGCTGCTAGAGGATGAGGAGGATGGTGGCATCTGCCCTCAAATTGACTACTGACTGTAGTGGACAATATTGCAAATCAGTGATGAATAATTATTGGATTTTTATATGACTTTTGGATAACGTGATGAAGTACTCCCAGCTTTTCGCCCAATGTCAGCTGGGATTGGCTCCAGCCCCCAGCGACATTCTACGCATAAGCGGTTGAGGATGAATGGATGGATGGATGGTGATGAAGTACTTTGATTTGTCAAGTATTCAAATCACTTCGGTAGCCATATCACATATTCCTGTCTAGTTATTTTATCCATTCATAGTAACAATTGTTTTTCAGAGAAAGTATTATACTTACCATTATATATACTGATATTGTGATATAAAACTTACTTGCCCCCCACAGGTCTGAAACAGTAGATGTAAACATTATCAGAGAAAATAGTCCATCTGTAGCAGTTACATGATGATGCAGGACCCATCTAAGACTTTTACTGAAATTAATTTTAGTATTTGAGAAGTGAAGTCATTAGGTAGCTGGCAAACATATGATATGTCATGTACTGCATGTTGCACACTCAAAACCAGATCTTTAACAGCTGGTTAAGACTCTCATTTGTTTTACTTAAACTGCTATTACTCTGACAGAGAGAGCCAAAAGTTATTTCAAGGTCTCTCAACCACAGCACATCTTGGTGTATTTTCACTGGCGAGACGGCATAAATGGCGCTACGGGTATCTTGTCAAACCACTCTCACTGCTGTAGAAGGCAGATGTCTCAGTTATCTTAAGCCAGAAAAAATAGGTTGTTATGTATATCAGATTGAAAAGGCCTAATTCTGCTTCCAAGGTAAAGCAGCACTTTATCAAATCATTAATCGTCTAGTCAATGTGAAGACATTCAGGTACATCTCTATTACTGTGGTCTCCCCTCTAATCCATACAACATCATTCTTTTCATTTCTGCAGCTTACTCCATCCCTCCCTCTTTACACTTCTCTCTGCAGTTCTCCTTTTTCCTTTTCCTCACTCCTCTAACTTTCCTTTACCCTTGCTCCCTTTATAATGATGGGTGGAAACTAAAATATAACATAAAGGGCCATCCTTATTGTTACCCAAAAACCAAGGACCAAATGACCGCTGAGGATTTAGTTTCTTGACATTTATCCTTCTGTTCCTCACTGCAATATTAAAAAGTGACCAACTAGCTCTGATTATGTCCATATCTGGTTGACGAGACCTGTTTTTATTAAAGAATAACACTGCTAATGAAGCTCTGATGTGAATCAGCAACAGAAGGAAAAGTTCAGTTTACGTCAGTAATAACTTAATCTATCTATCTATCTATCTATCTATCTATCTATCTATCTATGGCATGGCAAAGTGGGCCATCTCAGGCTCATGGAAAGCCTATATGTAATATATAACTACAACCCATGAGAAACATGGAATACATAATGTTTATAATAATAATATTACTATATTAATTTGGCTGATTTAACCGGACCATAAAGTCCCCAGTTCACGTTTGTCTATGGACCCATGCTTCATGTCGTTTCTGTCTCCCTCTCCCCTCATCTCCTGTCATCGCTCTGCTGTTGATTTGGCTATCCACTACAGGCATAAAGTGTCCCCAAAAATAATTTTGAGAACCTGCTAGCCCAGAACACCAAACATAACAATGTAACAATAATGTACAATAATGTAAATAACAAAACTTAAAAGGCAAGACATCCAAACACTATACTATACTAAACTAGTTTTTTCTGTCACAACCAGTGAAAAAAATGAAAATGAAATAAAAATGAATACAGACCCGTCTGTTACTGAAGTCTGCATTTTTCCTTGTTTTAATTTCTCTTTTTCCTTCTTTACTCACTTTATCTCTCCTTTACCCTCGTGTCAATCTTCCTCTCTCTTTTTCTTACACTTCTCTTACACAAAGTTGACATGCAGTACAATGCACTTTATAGCTCTGCAATCTTAAGAGTGCTCACTCAGCCGCCTTAAGCAACACTAATCCTTAGCTTTGTGTGTGTGTGTGTGTGTGTGTGTGTGTGTGTGTGTGTGTGTGTGTGTGTGTGTGTGTGTGTGTGTGTGTTCACAGCTCCCTGCAACCCGAGGTCAAGGAGCTCTTCCTGGAAGCAGTTCAGCATAACTCTGACGGCATCGACCCAGATTTGCAGACGGGCCTCGGGGTGCTCTACAACATCAGCGGAGAGTTCAACAAAGCAGTGGAGGCCTTCAATACGGCCCTGTCAGTGCGGCCCGAAGTAGGAACTCCACATACACACACATGGAAATATGCAGATTAGACAGAGCGGAGCTGTAGTTATACAAACTCTTATCAGAGGCAGAGACGCTCTGCAGGCACAAATAACCTTATTGGTCCATTCCACATCAGCACACATGTTGTAGATAACCACATCCTTAAAGGGTCAGTTCACCACAAAACATACAGCACTTTTGTAATTACACCTCGTCATATCCAGCAATACAGATGTTTTAATTTTAATTATAGAATTTTAAAACCTCTATATTCTTATATATATTCGCTATGTATTGGTTGCCAAGATTTCAAAACCAGCCTGACTGTGGTTGGTGAACTCATGGGATGCACTGGTTTTCTTGCAGAAGCAACATGTCTGACAGCTGGTTGACTCCAGCTGGCAATCCATTATGCCAGTGATGTACCTTTCAGGGAATGAACACTTTTAATGGGTGATCAGAGGCTTGTTCTGATATTCACAGCCAATACATTTTACAAAATTGTTGCTGCTCATTTTTGCCTGATAGGGATCTAAGGATGCTGGTTTGTTTGAACATTGTAGCCGGTGGCTATTGATAGGCTACTGCATTACAGGGAGTCATGCAACATTTCAAAGGCTACATTCACACGGCAGACCTTATATTGCTCAGATCCAAATTTTTTGATTGCTGTTCACATAATGTTTTTAAAATTGGACCATATCAGACTCCAGTGTGAAGTGGCCATGGCCTGAAAGTGAACCGCATGCTCAGAAGAATAATAAGACATCACCCGCAACATGCTATCATACGTAAAGTAAACATGGAGGTTAGCTCATACTTCCTGATGGAGAATTTTGACGACCATCGCATTAAAGTGACGTCAGAGTTGCACAAATTCCGATCTGAATTCCATGTGACTTGGGCTGTTCACACTGTTCAGATCTGAGTCATATAATGAGTAATTGGGTCACTTTGACCTGCAGTCAAAACGCAGCCTTTTGCTGTCCAAAATGATCCCTGTATACACCGTTATCTCTTGTTACTCTAAAGACTAACATACTTCATATTCACTGCAAAATTCAATTCAAAGAACTTTACTTATCCTTTAGGAACTTCATTCGTGCTGAGCATCAGTACGTGTACCACTGTATCCACAAACACAGCACAATATACCACACACACATTACATATAAGTAATAAAGAGTTCTAAGTAAAATAAAAGTATGTCAACAAGAATATTTAGTCACATCACAGTCACACTATCCCAACCATTATTTCCAGCAAAAAGCATTTTGTGAGATTTCACATTCAGAGTTAAGTGTTGAAATGAGTCATAATCCATCCATCCATCCATCTGCTTATCCGGGGTCGGGTCGCGGTGGCAGCAGCTCCAGCAGGGGACCTCAAACTTCCCTTTCCCGAGCCACATTAACCAGCTCTGACTGGGGGATCCCGAGGCGTTCCCAGGCCAGTGTGGAGATATAATCTCTCCACCTAGTCCTGGGTCTTCCCCGGGGCCTCCTCCCAGCTGGACGTGCCTGGAACACCTCCCTAGGGAGGTGTCCAGGAGGCATACTTACCAGATACCCAAACCACCTCAACTGGCTCCTTTCAACGCAAAGGAGCAGCGGCTCTACTCTGAGCTCCTCGCGGATGGCCGAATTTCTCACCCTATCTCTAAGAGAGACACCAGCCACCCACCTGAGGAAACCCATTTCGGCCGCTTATACCCGCAATCTCGTTCTTTCGGTCATGACCCAGCCTTCCTGACCATAGGTGAGGTTTGGAACGAAAATTGACCGGTAGATCGAGAGCTTTGCCTTACGGCTCAGCTCTCTTTTCGTCACAACGGTACGGTAAAGCAAGTGCAATACCGACCCCGCTGCTCCTATTCTCCGGCCATTCTCCTGCTCCAGTCTCCCCTCGCTCGTGAACAAGACCCCGAGGTACTTGAACTCCTTCACTTGGGGCAAGGACTCATTCCCTACCTGGAGTTGGCACTCCACCGGTTACCTGCTGAGAACCACGGCCACAGATTTAGAGGTGCTAATCATCATCCCAGCCGCTTCGCACTCTGCTGCGAACCGATCCAGTGAGAGCTGAAGGCTACGGATCGATGATGCCATCAAGACCTCCGTTCCAGCACCCTGGAGTCGACTTTACTGGGGAGGCTGAGAAGTGTGATACCCCTATAATTGGCACACACTCTCTGTTCACCCTTTTTAAACAGGGGAACCACCACCCCAGTCCGCCACTCCTTGGGCACTGTACCCGACTTCCACGCATTGTTGAGGAGACGTGTCATCCAAGACAGCCCCTCCACACCCAAAGCTTTTAGCATTTCTGGGCAGAGCTCATCAATCCCTGGGGCTTTGCCACTGTGGAGTTGTTTGACTACCTCAGTGACTTCCTCCAGGGAAATTGACGGAAACCCCATCAGCCTCCAGTTCTGCCTCTACTAGAGAGGGCGTGTCAGTGGGATTTAGGAGTTCCTCAAAGTGTTCCTTCCACCACCCAATTACTTCCCAAGTTGAGGTCAACAGGGTCGCATCCTTACTGTACACAGCTTGGACGGTTCCCCGCTTCCCCCTCCTGAGATGGCAGACAGTTCTCCAGAAACACTTTGGTGCCGACTGAAAGTTCTTCTCCATGTCTTCTCCGAACTTCTCCCACACCCGCTGCTTTGCTTCTGCCACAGCACAGGCTGCTGCCCTTCGGGCCTGTCGGTATCTTGCAACCGCCTCCGGAGTCCTCCGAGACAACAAATCCCGGAAGGCGTTCTTCTTCAGTGGGACGGCTTCCCTGACCACCGGTATCCACCACAGTGTTCGAGGGTTACCGCCCCTTGAGGCACCTAAGACGTTGAGACTACAGCGTTCCGCTGCAGCTTCAGCAACAGAGGCTTTGAACATTGCCCACTCATGTTCAATGTCCCCAACCTCCACAGGGATGCCAGAAAAGCTCCGCCGGAGGTTTCAGTTGAAGATCTCACGGACAGGGGCCTCCTTCAGACGTTCCCAGTTCACCTGCACTACCCGTTTGGGCTTACCAGGTCTGTCCAAAGTCTTCCCCAACCCCCTGACCCAACTCACCACTAGACGGTGATCAGTTGACAGCTCCGCCCCTCTCTTCACCTGAGTGTCCAAAACATGCGGCCTCAAATCAGATGAAACAATTACAAAATCGATCATCGATCTCCGCACAAGTTCCGGCTCCTTCCCCCACAGAGAGGTGACGTTCCACGTCCCCAGAGCCAGCCTCTGCCACCCGGGTCGGGTCGGTCGAGGTCCCTTCACCGCCACCCAGGGCTGGACTGGGACAAAATATCGGCCCTGGCATTTTTGGCCCAGGCAGCCAACGAAAATCGGTTGGACACCCCTCACGATACACCATCTATCCATTTAGGGGGGTCTGATTAGGGGTGTGATAAAACACTGAGATGTAACATTTGCACATGATTGGTGTGCATGAATACAAGACAAGAATACAGTGGGTACGGAAAGTATTCAGACCCCTTTAAATATTTCACTCTTTGTTTCATTGCAGCCATTTTCCAAAAATCAAAAAAGTTCATTTTATTTCTCAGTAATGTACACTCAGCACCCCATCTTGACAGAAAAAAACAGAAATGTAGAAATTTTTGCAAATTTATTAAAAAAGAAAAACTGAAATATCACATGGTCATAAGTATTCAGACCCTTTGCTGTGACACTCATATTTAACTCAGGTGCTGTCTATTTCTTCTGATCATTCTTGAGATGGTTCTACACCTTCATTTGAGTCCAGCTGTGTTTGATTATACTGATTGGACTTGATTAGGAAAGCCACACACCTGTCTATATAAGACCTTACAGCTCACAGTGCATGTCAGAGCAAATGAGAATCATGAGGTCAAAGGAACTGCCTGAAGAGCTCAGAGACAGAATTGTGGCAAGGCACAGATTTGGCCAAGGTTACAAAAAAATTTCTGCTGCACTTAAGGTTCCTAAGAGCATAGTGGCCTCCATAATCCTTAAATGGAAGACGTTTGGGACGACCAGAACCCTTCCTAGAGCTGGCCGTCCGGCCAAACTGAGCTATCGGGGGAGAAGAGCCTTGGTGAGAGAGGTAAAGAAGAACCCAAAGATCACTGTGGCTGAGCTCCAGAGATGCAGTCGGGAGATGGGAGAAAGTTGTAGTAAGTCAACCATCACTGCAGCAATCCACCAGTCGGGGCTTTATGGCAGAGTGGCCCGACGGAAGCCTCTCCTCAGTGCAAGACACATGAAAGCCCGCATGGAGTTTGCTAAAAAACACCTGAAGGACTCCAAGATGGTGATAAATAACATCCTCTGGTCTGATGAGACCAAGATAGAACTTTTTGGCCTTAATTCTAAGCGGTATGTGTGGAGAAAACCAGGCACTGCTCATCACCTGTCCAATACAGTCTCAACAGTGAAGCATGGTGGTGGCAGCATCATGCTGTGGGGTGTTTTTCAGCTGCAGGGACAGGACGACTGGTTGCAATCGAGGGAAAGATGAATGCGCCAAGTACAGGGATATCCTGGACGAAAACCTTTTCCAGAGTGCTCTGGACCTCAGACTGGGCCGAAGGTTTACCTTCCAACAAGACAATGACCCTAAGCACACCGCTAAAATAACGAAGGAGTGGCATCACAACAACTCCGTGGCTGTTCTTGAATGGCCCAGCCAGAGCCCTGACTTAAACCCAATTGAGCATCTCTGGAGAGACCTGAAAATGGCTGTCCACCAACGTTTACCATCCAACCTGACAGAACTGGAGAGGATCTGCAAGGAGGAATGGCAGAGGATACCCAAATCCAGATGTGAAAAACTTGTTGCATCTTTCCCAAAACGACTCATGGCTGTATTAGATCAAAAGGGTGCTTCTACTAAATACTGAGCAAAGGGTCTGAATACTTGTGACCATGTGATATTTCAGTTTTTCTTTTTTAATAAATTTGCAAAAGTTTCTACATTTCTGTTTTTTTCTGTCAAGATGGGGTGCTGAGTGTACATTACTGAGAAATAAAATGAACTTTTTTGATTTTTGGAAAATGGCTGCAATGAAACAAAGAGTGAAACAAAGTCTGAATACTTTCCGTACCCACTGTATATTGTAAAAGACCTACTATTTCGGAAAAATATTTATAGATGAAATATTTGATAGGGGGGTCTTTGGTCTAGAAGATTTTTAGCATTAAACACTTAATCTCCTGCATTCTGGAGACATTTTCTGCACCAATTTATGGTGGAAATGTCTTTATTTTTATAAAGGGAAGCATAAAATTCAGGTGGCAAATGACAATTTACAATAAAAAATATAATAAAATATAATGCAGTAATCAGTCGCTTATTATTTTTTGCTTAAGTTACTTTTTTTTGGACAATGCACATGTTTCTTCTATATTTACATTGCAGGTTTTCTTATTGTGCAAATAAACCTTTCTCATAGCATTTTTATTTGTTAATCAACATTTCTTGGTGCAAGCCATTTTTCAGAACATTTTTAACAAACGCTCAAAAAGTGAACCTCCCTCCCTACAGGTTAAGCCAGTCCATGCTTACCGCTTCACCCCCACTCTCCTCCTGCTCTCTCTCTCATTCAGCCCTGTCACTTTGTCCCTCTGTTTCGCTAACACCTGCCTCCTGCTCTGCCTGGCAGAGGCCACCACAGCTCTTATACTCCTTCAGGTGCCTGTGGCTGCTTTACGCAGGGTACTGCAGCTGATGTTGAAGCTACCGCTGCCCCGGCACCAAACATATCGGTTGTTCTCGCGCATTTGGCTCTGAAAAAATTTTTTGGCTTTTGATGCAAGAAACAGAGCAGAGGGGGTGTGGGCTAGTAAGAGATGTGATTGGGCCAGATCATTGGCCCATTTTTAAAAAATATATATGGTTATATAAACAAATAATTTACATTACACCGGCCCCAATGGTGCGTCGGCCCACCGGGCATTTGCCCGGTATGCAAGATTACCAGTCCAGCCCTGCTGCCACCCATGTGGCAGCGCACCCGACCCCTGCGGATCTTCCGATGGATGGTGGGTCCAAAGGATGTAGAGGGGGGTGCCACATAGCCTTTTTTCGGGCTGTGCCCAGCCGGGCTCCGGGGCAAACCCGGCCACCAGGCGCTAGCCGACAAGCCCTCTCTCTGGGCCTGGCTCCAGACGGGAGCCCTGGGCTTCCTCCGGGCAGGGTCTCTCCTCCTCTTATTTGCTCTACCATCAGGGGTCTTTGTCAACCATTCTTGGTCTGGCCCCTCACCTGGGACCACTTTGCCTTGGGAGACCCAACCAGGAGAGCTAGGCTCCAGACAACAAAGCCTCCAGGTTCACCGGGGAACGCAAACCTCTCCTCCGCGATAAGGTGATGGTTCCCGGAGAGGATGAGTCACAATACTTTTCTGAATATGAGCTTTTTTGGTAAATGAGCAACAAAACAATATTAGTCCTCCATATATGGAATAAACTGCATGTTTTCATTTAATACAGGATTCATTACAATCACTCAGATATATAATCTTGGAGGGTCAATGTGCAAGCTAAAATTTAAATGTTATGGCTGCTGCCATTTATTTGCAATAATAATATGCATAATATTGGCTTCCTCCTACGTTTGGTCTGTTGGACAATAAACTGATTTGGCCTAAAAAAACACACTCAGTGCCTAAAGGATCTGATAAAAACACATACGCACATGTAGAAACACACACACTTGAAAACCATGATCTGTCACACACCACATGTTCCCATGCAAACACATACAGCAGATGCAAAACCCTCAAGCTTGCACACATGCTAAGAGAGATGGAGCCGCAATTATCAAGGGGAAAGCTCATGCGAACAGATGCAGTGAAGCTCATCAAACTGTCACGGCAATATGTGAAGCAAGGAGCTGCCAAACCTGGCCTCATGAACTCTTGACTGGCACACATATGCTCGCTCATGATCCAGCACAAGAGTAAAACAAGATCTAGTCCACACACATGCACATTTATGCAGAAAACTAACAGACTTTGGCACATATTTCATACAATGGAATGCACACATTTACACAACAAACAAAATAAACACGCACACACAAATTAACAACCACAAACGTTTCCTCCATCTCTGCATCTCCTTCATGCAAATCAGTCTCTGTCCTCTGAGCACTGTCCCAGGCCGGCAAGAATATTACTCACTGTTAAGTCCAACCTCCCACATTTGACTTGGTAATATCTGCTCCCCTGCTGGAAAAATAGCTCTGAACGCAAAGGGAGATAATTATTACTAGGCTTAGCCAAAGATGAAGGACCCCTATACTGTAGCAGACCATGACCTCTGTATGTGCCTGCAGGTGGGAAACAACGGCAAGGACACTCTGTGTGATGTAACTCAGCTCTCCTTAAATTACCCTTGTTAGGTTACTTCATAGCAGGGAGCTGTGTAATCCTCCAAACACTTCCTTGTTATTTGTGCGTTGAAACCCCCCCAGCAAATTATAGCTCTAACACTGCTTTGTCATGCTGTCACTGCAGATACAAGGCTGAGTGTTGTGTAGCAGCCCAGATTATTCAGCTCTATTTCACTTGTACTTCTCAGTTAAACACAATGTCAGCCACTTGATCAGGTCTTTCAAAAGGGGGCAACTAGCATGTAGCACTTAAAGATAGCTGAGTAGATTTTGCTGATGAGTTTTTTAATTCAGGCTAATAGGAACTGTGTTTACTAATTAAATACATCCAGTAAATGCAAGCCACGTTATAAAAGCTGACAGCATTTGACAACACATATAGCAAATTTTATTAAATACAAATCTTTCATCCTCACCCTCTGACATTGCTTATCCCTCGACTAACTCCACCACTCCATCTAGGACTACTTGTTGTGGAACCGCCTGGGGGGCCACGCTGGCAAACGGGGACCGGAGTGAGGAGGCAGTGGAAGCTTACACGCGAGCACTAGAGCTGCAGCCAGGGTTTATCAGATCCCGCTACAACCTGGGCATCAGCTGTATTAACCTAGGGTCACACAGGTGAGTAACCTGGGGCTATAGAGGAGTGTGACAAAGTTCAAATACTTGTTTGATGCAGTAGAGTATAATTACTTTGGGTAGCACCCATGAGGAGGTGAGACTATTTACAGTTGATATTAGGGATCAATACGTTTTGATCTCACTACTCACCACAAGCTTAGATCAAACCCAGCAGAGCATAGATTGGGTGTGATGATTATTAAAGCACATTAGAAACAAGCTCAACATCAGGTACTATGTGGATTTGTCTTGTGATGTATAAATCTAAACTCAACAGTATGCCTGCTATTCAGCAGCAAACTACGTCCTTTCAGCTATGCAGCAAAACACCGAGGTCACATATTCAGATTGCTTGTTTTATTCGGCCGAGGGTCCAAATTAAAATCAGTTAACTATCTAACTAACCAAAGAAAAGCATCAAATCCTCACACTGAAGATGCTGCAACCAAGGAATTTTTGGCATTTTGCCTGAAAAATGACTGAATCAATTAAACCATTATTTGGAGTTTCAAGGCAATTGTTTTTGAGTGCTATTTCTCAAATGCTTGACTGATTATAAAAGAAAGTGTGACTAAAAAGCTAATTTTGTGTGTGACAAAAGCCTGTTGAGCTTTAGAATATTAGACACAAAATTATGTGAATTGGCAAAAAAAAACAAGTCAACCTATATCATTCATGATGCCCACCACCACAATCAGTAACATGACAGGAAGTGCAATCAATAATATTTAATTGATGTTCATCCCATTTGAAATGCGGGTGTGAGAGGATGTCAAATTATTCCAAAGAAGTGAAATCATCAGTTTGGGTGTACTATGGTTGCACAGTTGGGTCAACCCACATGACATGCCCTAAAACCAAACTGATTCCTATCACTGTTGATTCCCCAGAGAGGCAGCCAGGAACTTCCTGACTGCATTAAGCCTTCAGAGGAAAAGCCGGAGTCGCCAGCAGTCCCACCAGGTGATGTCTGGAAACATCTGGGCTGCTCTGAGGATAGCTTTATCTATGATGGACCAGCCCGAACTCTTCCAGGCTGCAAATATTGGTGACCTGGATCTTCTCATGCGGGCCTTCAACCTAGACATTTGAGGAATGGGAGGTAGTGACAATAGCGTCTCCCCTTTCACTTACTCTTACTCGATTTCTACCCAACAGCCAAAAGCCCAAAGTGCACACATCAGAATGGATTGGATCTGATGTTAGAGACAATAGTGTAGTTTTTATGCACGTCAAAATGAACTACAGTTGCCAGAGTTGTTATATTTTTCGCCCAAGTACCTTGGAGTGAGGACAGGTTCTTCCAAGTGCTTGAAGTGACTGCTTTGTGATGGATTTGCACTGCAATTTGTGATTTCCCTGAAGAGCACAAGGACGGGCAAAGATTGTATGAACAATGCCTTAGAGAACACATCAATTAAAAACTGACTCATCCAGTGGAACAGAGCTGAGCCAGGAGAGACGGGCAGAGAGACAGTTTGAGTTTCTCACAGAGGAACCCTCACATGCTGTTTGCAGAGAAAAGATGAGGTCTTCAGAAAAAAAGGTTTCATTATCCAATTACTTTCAAAGACTCAAACTGTCTCACACTCCTGAAGGATGGATTTAGTGAGCAAATCTTAAAGACTGCACCATATGACCTGGAACTGCAAATTCTGTTCCTGGCTTGTTTTCATCTTCTTTCAATGGAGAATGATACTGCATGCATAAGCATTTTCATAAATGGATTCTTGTTTAAAATTAACATACTTTTAAAAGTTTTCCCTTTGCACTTCAGACAAACAGATAACTTCCTCAACCCAAGTGGAATGCGCAAGCCAAGTTGTAAAGCCTTACTCAAATGCATGCGAACAACCATATTTATTTATACAATTTTTATGGCAACTCAACAACACTAAGCCATTTTCAGACTGGTTTTGACTCCTTTAAATAACTGCCGTCTTCTGGACTTGAAAGCTTTCTGAGCCGTTTTGTTGGGTTTATTTATTTTTTTTTATTGGCTCATAGCTTCTCTTTGTTCCCTTTATGCTCACTAGTTGGAGAAATACACAGAAAAGCTGGGCAACGTGGATCTGTAAAACATTCATTAGTGTGAAAACTTTTAATTGTGAAAAAAGTTTTTACAGGTCTAAAAATATCTCTTTCATCTTTACCTTGTGGCTGGCTTTAGTAACGTGTTCCTGACTGTATTAATTTCAATACAGTATAATAACATTACAGGTAAAAGATGTGTAGCTACAAGCCAAGACCTCAGAGAGCTTGGGGTATTTCCAAACGCAGCCATTTGTATCTTTGCTGCGCCTCCACAGTCAGCGAAGCTCATACATTTAATTAGTTCAGTTTGCCTCACCAATCATGCATGATTTATATACATTTATGTAAGCTTAGGCAGAACGCCGCACATATTTGAGAAGCTATTTGCTTTACCATCTGCACACTTCCATTCATATCAACATTTAATTATTGTGCATCCACAAAACACATGATTGTAAGGGACCAGATATTTTGGATAATCATTCTGCACCTGTCAGAAGCAAAGCTTTTTCTTTCTTTTCAGCTTCACTTGCGTCACTGTTGCTAGTTTGAAAGTGACTCTGTGAAGTGAACATCACGTTTCTCACCGTGCAACAGAGTAAATGTACTGTATAGCTCAGCACCTTGGTGTTTAACAGGCGGGTCCACAGTCTGGGTGTGCTGTCAAAAGTACACTTTTTATTCTCAGATCCTATGCAAAAGGTCATGTTTTATGTTGCCAGTCAGTTTGTCCCCGTCTGCCTCAGTGGACGAAAAAAAGGAAGTGGTGATTCTGTACTTTGAAAGAATGCTATCAGAGGAAAGCAGAGACCAGTACGAGAGCCATTCATCTTCCAAACTGCACAGCTTTGACATCATGGTATGTATAAGAAGTGCTTCTTTAGCAAACTGGGGGAGAACAAAAACAAGTGTTCCTGTTCAAGAGAGAAACATGACGTGTCAATGATTCTGAAAAATACAGACATACCATCCACCTAAAGTGTAGCCTTCAATGTTTTATAACCCTGTTGTGTAGCAATGTGTCTTTGACCTCAGTTGCACCCCCCAAAATTCACTGTCAGGTTTGCTATCAGATCTCTCCTTTTTAAGCACACAACAAGTAAACTGTTGTCAAAGCAATGACATTAATATGTAAGCCATTTGTGGAAATTGCAATAAAATGAGTAAGATGATACTTCAGGCTGAAACAGATGAGTAGCTACTGCAGTCAGATACGTTAAAAAAATGTTGGCAGAGTGTCTCTGTGGCCAACCATGATGTATAATAGATCAAGGAGGCAGAGGAACCCAGTGAGACAGAGCACATATGTGCCTGCTACTAACAATCTACATGGCAAAGGCTATGAGGCCAAAGCAGAGGTGGATGTGCAAATGTATTCACAATATCACAATATAGACTGGAATATCTCAGCAACTGTTGGATAGATTGCTATGAAATTTGGTACAGATGTCTGTGTTCCCCAGAATGAACCTGAACCAGAATGAAGTGAAATTTATTGACAACTGTGTGGGATGGATTGCAATTAAATGTGGTGCAGACATTGTTGCCCCACTCAGGATGAATTGTAATAACTTTGGTGATCCCCTGACTTTTTATCTAGAGCCATAATCAGGTATTTTAAATCAAAATGTGTCCAATACTTGGGTTTCTAACTGAATACATTTCTAATTAATTACTTTCTCATCAGCCTCAGCTGGACTGCTTTGTTCTGATTAGCAAATGTTTGCATGCTAGCATTCCTAAAAGTAAGATGGTGACAATGACACACTGTACATTATAACTGCTAAACATCAGCATGTTAGCATTGTCATTGTGAGCATCACTGAACTTAACCTCACATAGCTGTCAGCATTGCTGCAGTCTTAGTGTCGATTGCATCTACGTTACAACTGCACAGCTGTATCAGCCAAGTGTTTGTTTCTGTTAACATCCACCTCATACACTTGTATACTTGTACTTGTGTATGTGCTAACGCTGCCAGCTAGCACACTTGGCCAGCATGTTGAGCACTGTCTCCCATGGATTTACTTATGAGGTTTTATTTGTGTCAGATCAGACTCAGCATGTCCAATACAAGCGTTCATCCACTTTTCTTTCCAGAACCCATAAATCCACCTATCTGTCAAAGTTTCCTGTGAGATTGTTGAAAGACATTATTCTTCAGGCCAGTATCCCATTTTTAAATATGAACACATAATCCGTCCTATGTCCTCCCACCTGTCTTTTTTGAACTGTAGAAAATCTAGTTTTCTCATGAGGTTGTAGGCCTTTGCTTTTTGCATTTCAAGATACTGTAGTGATAAAAAACATATTTTTTTAAAGAGACATTATCTAAACTACTGTGTACATCGTACTGCAGTGCATTGAGATAGGATGCCTGGTGACAGTTTTCTTTGTGTAGAACCTACCTACTATTGTACCTTCTCAGGTGAACTGAACTAGCTTAACGCATGCTCCTGAGGAACAGATCGAGGTTGATCGCATGCTAGATCCTCTACATTTTATTTTTTTGAATGCTATTTTACTTTATTTGTATGCATGAAATACATGGAAGTGCTTTCTTTCTCTCCCACTAACTTATAAAAATGAAATATATCATGAAGTTTCCTTGCAATATTTCTACAATGCACTTTTAAAAGCTGTAACCTTGACAAAAAGTGATGTATATATTCAGTATATATTCTACACAAGATGCTTTTTCTTTTCATAGAACTAGCGAGTTGCGCAAGGCTCAAGCAGAGAAATGAGAGCCTTGAGCTTGAATACTTGCCCATTGCTACAACTGGCTAATTAGTTATATTCTGTAGAAATGTTGTCATTGTGACTTCTGCAAATGATAAATGTACTATTAACACTTTTAATAACCCCAGCCTATAAAGCTATGTGTTGTTACCAAACGTCTTTTAGTATTGAAACTTGATCATGCTTAATTTGTTATGCACACATTCATAAAGATACTGTGATCTATTAATAGTTATTTAATGTTATAATGTTATATACCGTTAAGCATCAAAGCTTCATTAGTTTTGGTTACACATGTAATCAGAAAAAGTCAGTAAAGTAAAAAAACAACATTTAAATCAATAATATTAATACATACAGTACCGATTACACACCCTTACTCAATATGATTTATATATGGAGATCCAAAGTGTACAAACTCATCTTAATATTATGGGTAACAGAGTGTATTGCAGGTCATTTTAGCCAGTTATGTGACTGGCTGTCGAAGCCACAGCCACATCACAATAACTGTCTCTGACCTGTTTGCCTGGATTGACGAAGACTTTGTGATGAAATGTTATGAAAAACATATTGGTAAAAATGCCGTGACATAGAAACAGACTTTAGAAAAAGGACATTTTGAAATAATGAAACTGCTGGAATGAAAAATAAATCATCTGCAATACACTGAAAAAAAAATGCAAAAAGCAGACTGAAATAATGGTTATATGGATATGTGGTTATGTTAATGTATTTGGTTTGTATTTATTTACAAGTACAGAAGTATGATGGGAAAACCAGTAGGGCCTAGAATTATTCTTATATCGCATTTTTGCAGTACTTCACTGCAGTATGTAAAAATAATTTGGAAAACCTATTAATTTATTTACATTAATTACTTTGTTTTTGTTAACACTTGCCCATTCTGAGACAATGAGCTTCCCTGCTACAGTAGCTAGCAGTAGTGACAGTGTCTACAGGTGTCATCACATGTCTTCTTCATCTGTCGCAACAATCCCACCTCTAGTTTATAACATCTCCTGACAGATACAAAAACATTTAATAACTATTATAACTGTCTACAAGTAGGCAAGATGAAACATTGAAGACCTTTAAATACCGTCTAAGGCCTTTTCTTTCCTGAGGAAACAGAGTTAATTTTCTTTTTTAAGAATTTTACAGACCTACAGATACCCTGTATTTATGCATTAAATTTCAAACATTTACTTAGAAATATAAAGCATTTGTTATTACTTTGTGAGTGTGGTAATAATTCTTCTTGCATAAACTATCAAGTTCTCACATACTACTAAAGCATTTAAAAAATCTAACAGCATCATTGGTTGGGGTTCATAAATGTTATCAGTACATATGTGCATTGTCTTCACTTTAATTCCACGTGTTCAAAGTTTGTTCTGGTTTAGTTATTGATGCATCAGACATGTATGAATAAAATGATGAATTTTGATGAATGAACTTAGAAATTATATACTTTATATACATTAATTCATTTATTGAAACTCCTACTATAATGCATATTACTCTCCCTGTATAATCACAAGGAAAGCATTAGCACCTTTGAAACATACAATATCAAAGTAATCTTTTAAAATAAACTGTTGCTATATATTCTATGCTCTTGTGTCTTTATTTTCCTAAAATGAAAAGTCACACTTGAAGTGCAGATTGTGTTCATTCTTAAAGAAGGCAAGTCTCAACAAAGGTGTAGTTTATTAAATTATCCAAACCTCATAAGTAAACAGTGCCACAGAGTATACTGTCATTACTCTATTCACATACACCTAAGCCATATTTGGATAAACGCATACATTACAAAAGTCAACTTAAAATAATCCTTTCAGGAAAACTATGTAATGAAAACTACCAAATTGGCACAAACGTATTTGCAAAAAGGCAACAGAGTAAAAACAGGTGAAGAACCTTTTTTGACATTTAGTTAAATGAAAAAGAATAAAACTCACAAAAGTACAATTGTACAATCCAAATGACTAAATGTCAACGTCTAGTGCACATGCTGACAGTTAAAAAGCTTTTTTGTGACAAACTAAACCTTTACGTTTTAACAACATAGAGGAAAACAATGGAAGAGACCGAGCTGGAGGGAAAACTGAAACAAAAAAAATACAAAGACAATAACGTTATCGGGGGGCGACAAAGGGTGCTGAGAATTTAAATTAATTGCACAGAATAAAGAAATGTGTGACCAAACATTAAGCAAGACGACAAGTTTTTTCACCCGGCACTGATGATGAAAAGCAGAAACACTGATTTTACACCAGGATTTGACAGGATACATTTGCTTTCTGAAAAATTTACCTTTCATAGGAAGAACGGCAGAAACACAAGACTTGCATAGAAAGAACTTTTAGAATTCCCCGCTGCATAGACAATGAACGCTGCAGCAGTTTATCAAGTAGTATCTAATGAAGATGAGAGGGGAGACACAGTGTTGTCAAAGGGGAGCGCCGCTGAAATGTGGAGTTATTCTGTAAAATGGATATTTATCTGAAAGCTTTCATAAATATGTTTTTGTCTGTAAAGTCCTCAAGTAAAGACGCTCCTATAACTTTAGCATTACCTAAAAGGACAGCAATATTCCTTCACTACAATAGATATGCAGTCCTTTCAACCCTCTTAAGAAATTTCAATTTTTGTCAAAGGATTGTCCTTTCCTCTCTCTGTTAAGGCATCCACTTTAGCAGAATACTGTAACACTCAGAATGTCTATTTTCAGCAAAGCTCCCCTTTAAAATATGCACCCAAAAGTGCACCATTGAGTGCAGATTCCCCACATACAGTCACCAATCTGCAACTATATTTTTCCCCAAAACACTTTGTAATATTACACTGACTTTCTGAAACCAGATTCAGGTCCAGTTTTACATAGTTTACACATTTAAGTAAGAACATCAACCCAAACAGGTTGAATCTGTCCGGCACATTATGAACATGTTGAGTAGATAAATGAATAGAGTACAGAGTCGGTAGATAATCCAGCATGAGGTTATAGTGACTAAACAGCAAAGGGCCAGTTCTACGTTCACTGTGGTTTCTGAGTATTAAAGCTGACCAGGAGATGTTGGTTGCAGTGAGCACCATAAAGTTATACATTCAGCACTGCAACATGTCTGTCAGTACAAGAACGCACATTTGAGAGGATATAAAGGTCAGCTTTTATCATACATTAGGTAAGAGGAGATTTGGTTGAGGTGCATGTATTGCTTTAGACGTGAAAACAGTTCAGGTGCATAACTGAATTAACTGACCTGTAAAAAGTGGCGACGGGTCAAGGAAAACATTCATTTTAACTTTTGGGTCGTAGTCTAAATCTGTCAAAGCGAGGAACCAAACTGGACCGGCTGCAGCTGAGAGTTGAAGTTTTGCCTTAATGCAGATATTTTGCAGTTTGAGCAAACACTTGATGAAAGAGGTTCACGGCAGGATTGAGGACTTCTATTCAACCCAGATGTACACTAAGATGGCTGCCAAATCATCACAGTTAGTACAGCTTCGCTTATGATATGCATCAATCTTATGAAAAACTGTCATCTCTTTGTAGACTGGCCACTTCAAATATTTACCAGCTCAGCAGTAATTAAGTTGAAATTTAAGATATCACATTCAATTGTTTATAGCTGGTGAATAAAAAGTCCACTTTAACAGCATCAGGTGCATAATATAAACCTTTTTTAGTCAAAAAGTACTTTCAGGGAAGGAAAAATACTTCTCTCTTGATATCTCAGCCAGTGTACCTTCAAAAGTTTCTCAATAAGAGGGACAAACTTGCACGTCATCTCCAGGTAAAACTGGGGCAGGTTTGAGCCATAATTTAGCCAGTGTACTGTATTTTTAACTATGTTAACATCTATTCATGGCCGCCTTGGTGCTCTCCTTCAGTCTGAAACTTGTATTCAGTCAAAGTTTGTTGTTAATGTCTTTGTGTCCAACCAAAAACATTTTAATTCTTGATGCACTTTCAATTTCCTGTGGATGAAAAACATTCTTTTGTATTTCAATGTAAAATGCAAAGCCACCAGCAGCAGGGTATTTTCTTGTTTGTTGTTGCAGGTTCAGAGCATTTCCTTGGCAGTGAAGCACTCCCATTTTAATACACATTTACAAAATGTACCACTTTGAAAATATTGGCACAGTAGCTGAAGGCATAGAGAAGGAACAATCAGATTTGATATGTGACATTATTTTGTCAACAGAGCACTCCAGAAGTGGAAATTGCACACATCCCTCTGTACTTTGACACTATCAAGAAATTGTCTTTTCTTAAACATAAACACTGAACATTTAAAGCATAACGTAACACAAATGCACAAAAAGCACATTGCTTTCCCTTTCTGACCAGAGTTCCTGGTTGCTCCTGAATGACATCCCGGTGAGGCGAGCAGCTGGTCTGAGAGGTTACTTCCATCGTTTCCGCTGTGGCTGTTAATAAAGTTGTCTGCCAGTCTGCGGGGTGAACGACCACGGTTCTTTAAAAAGGTTGCGTGGTGGAGAGGGAGGGGCTGTAACTTTAGTTTAACTGCTAGACAGTCGATGGTAAAAGTAGATGTAGCCTAAGTCTTTTGGAGGCCTTTCTGACAAACACACTTTGTGGTCGTTGTAGATCACCCACCTACAGGAAGAGAGAATATTTGTTGTTTTATTTCAGTATGAAATGCTTTCAAAATGTCACTTCTTTCAAAGTGGACTGCTATGAGGACAGACGAAATGGGTCAATTTATTTTTTCCATTCAGTCTAAAAAAAAGAAAGAAAAAAAATGCACTGTCCCAGCGAGTTTGAATAATTAATTTTCAGACTTCTGGTGGCAAAAATAATGAATACAACATATAATTTCTTTTTTTGTTGTTGACATGATTAATATGAAAGTAAAAACACTTTCTGTTTGTGTGATTAACAGGAGGTCCCTCATTGTGATAAAGAATATGCTCAGTCAGTTTTGTTCCTTTTGTACCACAATAGACTGCATGAATGAAAACTGTGTGCAACTCACCTTCCCTCCTTTTTGATGTGACAAACATAATGTCCAGACATTGTGGATGCTCCCATGTGGCTGATGAAAGCAAAGAGCTCATAACCTGAAAAAGGTAACATCCTGTTACAGTTGGTTCCTCAGTCCCTGGCTTCAACCACAATGTTTCATCCCCAGCCCTCTGCATTGCTCTTTGTCCCTTTCTCTGGCTCTCCACCAGATGCCCTCAGACTTTCCCTCCAGGTGAAAATACCAAGGGTCATGTTGCATAATTAAAGTTCAAATTCATTTAATTTTTGAGGCAAGAAGCAGCTTTCCTTTGTGTGTGAAAACAGCTTTATGTCACAAGTCCATTTTTTTTGGAATATAGGGCCCTGTAATGTAATTTCTCCCAGATTCCATGGTTTTCATTTTAATAGAACTGAATTCTGTGTTTTACAATTTAAGCGCATTTTGTCATCAGAAAGAGTGTGTATCCATGTGGCAGATTAATACTATTTCAAAGATTTAATAACAAAATATTACAAATTGAATCAATATCAATAAATTCATGTAATATGCAATTTTGAAATATTACAATATGGGCCTATTGTTTATGGGGAAAAATCATAATAAATGTATTGCAACAGAAGAATATTAAAATTCTATAATACTATTTAATATGAGACAATTCACAATGAATGTATTGTTACATTACATCATGTACTGTGACTTGTCCCCTATCAAACAGGTTATTCCTTGACAGACTCCATATAGTGCTGAACACACAGTAGGTAGGTCTGAGGGAGGCCACTCTTATGTGGGCAGCACTCCTGCATGTTTACAAAGCTTGATGGATGTAGCTTTTAGTTTGTTGGAGGTCAGAAATCTCAGAGTTCTGAGTTGCCTGGAATGCAGCATAATTCCCTCATCAGCCACTCAACATTTACACCAGCTCACTTCCTTTGTTCACTGTCAGTTCATCCTGTTTTCGATGTTCCCAGATTTTGCATTTCCATTACCTGACCTATATTTGGCCTGCCAGCCTGTTACCTGTTGGTTGCCTGATTGACATCAGCAAAGTTGGCTTGTGAATGGAAGCCTTGCTGCTTTTGATTTGTAGTTTATGTTGCATGGACCTGTATCTGCCCGTATGGCATGTAAGCTCATTTATGAACAATAAATCATTGTACCGCACCAATGTGCCTGCTTCATCTGCATTTGGCTCAATTCCTGGCAAATCCACCCTGACACATCGAGTCACATATAGAATATATTTAACTACATTTAGTAGTAGGCTTATACCATCTGTTACACAATCTGTTATGATCATGTAAACAAAAGGCATTCATCAGTGTACAGATGAGCCGTGGCTATTAAGTCTCTTTTAAAGCCTCCGCACAGGTGGACACAGTAAAATAAAATGACAGTTGCTGATTCATGTTAAAGATCAAGTAGCGCATACAAAACTAATCAAAAAGATAAAATGTACAGCTATATTTCTAACTTGTTCAACATTAATTTACAGATTTAACAACAACTTTATTGTTTTTTCTTGACATTTTTTATTTATACTTTTTGTTTTGTTTCAGCTACAAGAGCACACCGTTTACCATTATGGACACTACAAACAGGATCCTTTTATGGCAAGGACAGTTCAGAATATGCTTCTGCACAAATAAATTACAAATAATGAAAAAACAGTTCATCTGCTAATGGGATTTTATGATTTTTACCCACAATTTTGCGTGGTTGTTGTTTAAATTCCACTGGTATGCAAGGATGTAGATGCATTATTACATTGTACATATTTTTGTGTTTTGCGTTAAGAGTTAAAAAGCTCTTGAATCATGTTTTTAATGCCACTGTGCCTAAATTTGGTCTGGCAGAGCAGGTCAGTGCCCAGGAGCACCAGAGGGCAATCTGTATCAGCACAGACAGTAATTGGAGCTGAGGGTAAACTGGCCTGTGAGAGTTCATAACATCTAGGTGAAACTAATCAAGAGGCAGAAAACATCCCCTGTCACATTTCAACTCTAAACACATGTTAATTTCTTTGTAATGCAGGTCTGTCTTGACTGCATCTCTGTTCACATTTCCAAGCTTACTCTTAAATGGTACTCAGTTACTCACGTCCTGGTCCATCTTTGACCCGCGGCCCTGATATGTCTCTGTCTGGGGAAAGTGTGGAGTCGCTGTGGGAGTTGGCGTTGGAAAAAGCATTGTCATTGGGCTCTGTGTCAGCCATGTCTGAAAGGGCGTCACTCTCCTCCTCCTCCGGATGGGTGAAGATCCAGTCGAGCGCTCGCTCCAGATTATTGTTCTGAAAGAATGTCTCAAGGTTACCACTTAATCTCACTGAAAGTCCAAACCAAAATGCCTTTAATATACCAGTGTTGACAGAAAACATCTTTATTGTTGGATTCATACAACAGTATGAACTATAAGTCAGTTCAGAAAACCTTTACATTTGCACTGTGGGAGGGATTCTCCCTCTCCTGGGAAAATCCTCTGCTGTAAGGAAACTGATGCATAATATTCTAATGACTCAATCAGCACTTTCTTTTCAAAAATACTAGTAGTAACAGGAAATATTAGCACATAGAAGACATATGGTCTACAGATACAATGCAGATGGGCAATGTAGCTCCTCAAAAAAAGGGCAATGCTCAAAATGTTAAAAATGAGAAATAATTTGTCAGGGAAGTGGCAGGCATCCATCTGTGATAAATTCCCCCCTGAGGATGTTTAATCCAAAATAGAGGTGTGATTCCTGGAGAATGTCTGTCTTGGTTGGCAAGTGAAACTGTTTGCTTCTTGTGTCTATCCCAGTCAGGTCACTGAGGTTGAAAAAAGTTCCTCCTCCTAATTTTGGGCTGATAATAAACAGGCCGTGAGACCTCTTTCTGTTTCACACCTCCATCTCCCCTCATGAGGAAAATGTGTTAATTTCTTTTTCACTTCAACAACATCATGGATGGCAGGGAGTTTGGTGACATTGAGGATGATAAACAAGGAAGCCTGGTGTCTATTTTTGTGTCTTAATAACAGTGTGCTGGGATATTTTTGCTGAGGAGGCTGTTTGAAATATGAAACACGAAACGTGAGAATCGGGGGCCAACTCACAACAAGTCAACACAGTCAGAATAAGCGCTACCCACAGAAGTCTGACTTTCTGGAAGTGGTGCTGTTTCCTCTGTCCATTCAGTCATGGCAGCCATCACTGCACACTCTAGCTACCCTTCTTTTTGTCATCTTTCAAAACAAATTACTTTTGTCAAAAACACAATATATCCCTTTGTGTGCAGCAGAGGATTTCAGTCTCGGGAGCAAGAGATGTATTAGACCCACAGTGTTTGCAGCAGCAAATGAAGGAATTAATAAACTTGGGTTGATAAACAATAAACAGACAACTCTTTATAATAAATGTTGAGGATTAAGACTCATATAAATAATCTCCTGGCAGAAACAAATTATTAAAAGAAAATATATGCCTTGTAATAACTCTTGGTGCAGGCTAAGAAAGAAAAACAAAGTCATGTGTTAGTACACAAAGTGCAAACATGAACAGAGTGGGCAGAAGACTGACCGTGGCTTTGAGTGCTTGGATGCTGTGAGCGCGGGGGAAGCCCATGGAAGTGAGGATGGCGATGCTCTCCTCAGGGGGCGAGTTGCCTAGAAGTGTGGCACCCATGGGGCTGTCACTCGTGGAGGGACCAGGATCCATCATGGAGGGCAGAGTGAGAGGCTCTGCGAAGTCTGAGAAAAAGGGGAGAGAATAAAAATGAGATGCTGTAGCTCTCTATTTATTTTTAACCCCACATGTACACATAAAGCCATATTAAAACGTGAACACAGTAGAGGCACAGACAGCTGCTTACACGAGATACTTCTTAGTACATGTCTCTACAGCGATCAAGTGTTTTTCTGTTTAATATTTTCTTTAACACAAGTAAAACTCATTTTAGAATATTCTGGGAAGTTCACGTCATCGTCAACATCTCTAACCATGGATTATCTAGTGAGTATTTTTTTAAGAAACAAAACATCTTGAAAGGTGAAACACAGATCCCTGATATTACTGCTGTTCAGAAGAATCCCCACAGGAGGAACATGGCATGAATTTACATCAATTCAGGAAGCATCCTCAACTGAGAATACAGACTTTCTAATTTCTAAGTCAACCGCAATGCTTTGAGCACTTTCAACAGTTTCAAATGAAAGTGAAGAGACCCTCAACCTGGGAACAAGGACACTTTTACTGTAATTACTCTGCTGTTGGCCATAAACAGAGCCTTCATTACTTGCCATAAATGAAAATGCACTTATCTCCCACTATCGTCTCTATCTCGCCCTAATTGACTGGTGTCCTTTCGATTGCCCATAACACAGTTTTTATGCGACAGGGAGAAGGCCGTCTTGCAGGCCAAGTAATAAGATAACTGAACAGTGTGCATCTGCATGTTAAGCTAAATTATTGTTAAACTAGTTGTTATTATTTAACTTCTAGCATAAACTTTGACAGCTTCAATCTGTCTTTCGATCTCATCACAGCCTTTATTAAAGTTTATATGAACTCTGGTCCAATTCAATGAAGCTCATTTTTTTAACTTCACTGAAAAATAATCATGATAATTCAGTATAATAATTGAGTTGCCTTGCCTGCTTAGTGCACCTCTTAAAATAAGGTGCCATTAGGTTACCTTTGTAAATGAAACACGTTCACCTCAGCCAAAAAAATAGTTATGTGGTACTGCATCTAAAAATGATGAAGTGAAAAGTTAAGTTGTAAAAAAAACAAAACAAGTTGAAGTAATGCTAATGGGAAAGTAAAGAAACTGAACAAATGTGGGGGAGGAATAAGAAGTAGTAACACTTGTGCAGCAGTAAGGGACGGACCGTTTTACTGACGCTTTTGAGCCTGAATGCAGCCCATTTTGCAGATGCATTAAGCCCATTTAAAAACTAACAGGCAGGGGACTGCTCTAATTTCCCTCCACTGTAGAGGCCTATTACAGCCAACCAGGGAAATAAGAGTGACAAGAGTCGACGCCTCGGGGAACGTCTCCACTACTGAGAGGCTTTACAAGAGACAAAGTCAGCTTACAAAGTTTCTGATGATCTCACACACAACAAGGCAGAAATAAACACCTGCAGTACACAAAGTGATGCAAAGTCTGACACTTGCAAAAACGACTGACAGTAATGGAAGAAATGGAGATGGAACACTTCTCTGACTTTGAATTACCTTTGGGTTTTAAAAAAGGTCCCATACAAATAAACGTGCCTTGGCTTTGGATACTTGCTGCAGTTTTTTGTTGCAGTAAAAAAAAAATCACAAGCTTCACATGTGGGCTGAACGTCATGTGACTGCTCGTGTTGCCTTATGAAGAGGCATCTGCGTTTCTTTTCCTCGCTCATTCCCTTGAACTCAGTGCCCACATCTCATGCTCACTTCTCAAAGTCTGTGGACTCAGCTTATTGAAATTGCTGAACTGCTCTTTAAGTGCAGCTGCTGTTTAAATTATTTGACACTGGTATTTTTGGTTTCTCTGGGTTAGGATTACCTCTTCAACCCTAAACACTCACCTCCCACACCCCATTTCTTGTCATGACTATTTTTGATCATTAGACCCTTACCATGAATTTGGACATAATGTTTTCAAGAATTAATTAAACTGTTGAAATGTTTGAAGGGACCATACTTTTAAGGTTTCAATTAATTGCATGAATATTTTAGCTTTACATAACTGGAGCCAGGTGTACAGTTATAACCTTTTTAACACTACTGGCAGCAATCACACTGAGCAGCTGCTGAGGGAAGCGATGCAGCAGAATAAGAAAAGCTCAGGTATGTGCTACATGACTTCCCGGATACATTTGTGTAGACATATCAGACCTTTCTGAACCTTTCAGCAACACTTGCCTCTACTGTAAACTGTCTATTGAATCAAACACTGAAGTGACCATCTTTAACACTACCTGTAAACCATCACAGTTCAATTTATGTTAAACTATGAAAAAGTGTACAGACTTTTCTTTCTGTTGTACCCTAATGCCTACAACTCCATCATCTGTGTATTGTTTTCATTCATTTACTTTAAGCTGATAAAGGCCTTGAAGAAAAAGTATAAGAATTTGGATCTCTCACCACTTTTGTTCCACTGAAGGCAGTGAAGTTTCCTTACCAGGCTCCTCCATGTGGGCTATGATCCAGTTGAAGGCCATCTCAGGGCCCATGTTGCCTGTGTAGTAGACCGCCTTCCTACAGGCCTCCAGCGGAAAGCCCATCTCTGCCAGCTGCATAACTGCTGCCTCGTCTATTTCTGGAGCTGGGGACACAACAAACTAAAACATCAATAACTAAAACATAGCAGTTGCTGATTCAACACAACTGGTAACCTTCACGGTTTAAACAACCAAACAGATTTGCTGTGGCTCTCTCTTCGGGCCTCATTAAACAAAGAGACCAGAAAAGAATCACCCCCGGGGATACTTCTTTATCGAGGGATGATTTATCAAGGAGAGAAATGAGTCTGGCTAAAACAAGAAGAGCCATATGGAAAAGTAAAGTTTGTCTGGAAGTAGAGAGCAGCTGCAGCACCTGCTCAAGTATAGCCCCATAGCATTCATCACTATTGCATGGTGACCAAAATACATTTTCCCCGAATATAACTTATATAAATGTTACATATTCATTTACATAGTACTGTAGCAGTAACTGAGAGGAGAAATGAAATACTCACAGTCTATGGAGCCCATCGAGTTATCTGAAAAATAGAGAAGAAACTTATTTTAGGTGAAGGCACACAATGAGATAACTGGGTTTATGATTTTTCTTTTGTTTGTACTTTCACTTGTGAGAATGTTAAACAGCTAAATATTACAGATAACATGCAAATCAAACTAGAGAGACAATCATCCAAATTTTGGGTTGGTAACACCATGGCAGGATTATCCCATAAGGGCCCCAGAGCAAATGTTAAGTGCTGGGGCCCTTTCTCACCCCTCTCTATGCATTTTGTTCAGCATTCCTACTAAAATATTACATTTTAACCAGGTTTGCTGTGAGGTGGTTTGATTAATCACAAACAGTTTAGGAATATACACCATCTAAGCACAAGATCAGCTGAAATAATGAAGGTCTGAAAACTAGATTTTGACCAACCTCAGAGTAAGACTATGTAACTAACCTTTGAAAGAAGAAATAAATTCTTCTTACAAATGAAGAGTTAAACTCAGAACATATCAAATTCACTTCAATTAAATGTAAATGCTCTATTGGTTTGCTGACTTTATGACTCTTTTCTACTTATGCTGTTGATAACTCTAAGTTCGACCATTACCATAGTCCCATAATTGCAACTTCATGTCAAAAATGATTTAGGTTCACTTTATTGTGCGGTATCAAGTATCATATGGCTGTCCCTTTACAGATAGGGCCGATTCAAGTTAGCTTCAAGCTGGGCAGAAAACCTGTTTGGCTGGTGTTGAAGTGCGCCGACTTCACCGAGTCCGTTGATGAGAAAGGATCAGAAGGAGACGAGTTATCAGATTCTTACAATATTTTATTGAGCTCACAAAGCAGATATATATCTGGAGACTCTGCTTTCTTAACCTAAGTGTTTGAGGTTCCCCACAAGAGTCTGAGATTCTTCCTGGTAAGCAATAACTATATAATGGGAACCGCACCCAGATGCACATCTTCTTTTGCCTTATTTAGCAATGTCTGGTAAAGATGCAAATATCATGTATGACCTATGACCGTGTGTAGTCAGCGATGTACCAGACAGAAGACTCTGGACAGTGTGAAGTGTATGGTGTGTGTGTGTAAGTATTGGAGAAGGACAGTGTATCATGTGTGTGTGTGTCTGTCAAGTGATGTATAAGTGTGAGTGTATGCTCTGTATGCTGCAGGGTCCACTGGGTGAAAGGTGCGGTTCCTGTTTTCCGCACAAGCTCTATGATTAATTATATGCTGATTAACATGATGCTAAACATTTTGTTCCTTTCTTATCTCTACGTCAATCTTAAGCAAATCACACTTCTAAGTGTACTAAAGAGCAAAAGCAACCCCTTGATAAATGTATAATCCCACACTGGGCCCTGTCACCACCCACAATGAAGAGACTGATCGACCCCTGCTGTTCCCAAGCACTGCAATCACAACTTGAGTGAGTCCCGCTCCTTTTAAACAAGCTTGATTTTGATGCCTTGCCAACTGTGTTACTCTGGACAGTGAAATCTTAGCAGTGTCTGTCACTAGCAGAGATGGGGACTCAAGTTAGAGACTCGGACTAGAGTGCGACTTAAGTCACACACACGGTGACTTCAGACTCGACGTGAGACTCGTCCTCAAAAGACTTCAGACTCGACTCAGACTGAAGTGCGGGACCCGTGAACAATGTTTAGGAAACTTCTGATGAGCCTGCCGTTATTCCCTCCCTGCGTTACCTATAACCTGCCTATGTAACAAGTAGCATCTGCTGCGCACAGCTGCACGTGAGAGAGGACTACAAACACCGGTGTTGTGCCAAGGTAGTTATCCCTGACTGTCGGGATGGGATAGCTACCTACGGTCAGCTCCGACCTATGAGAGGTTTACTCCGACTGTCGTTGCTTATGAAAAGATGAATGAGCGTTTGTTTACTTGCCAAACTTTTGGTGATCAATTAACATAACTATTTACGTCCCGCTGGCTGTCATGATGTTAATTATTACCGTTGGCTGGAAAGAGGTTACAGGTTTATTGCTGATCATGTCACTTACAGTTTTATTTAGTTATAACATTACACTGGTTTGAGAGTAGGGGATATGTTGACTTACAGTAGTTTAAGCTGTCATTGATTGCATTGTACATTACATGGTTGTGCTCTGTAAGTTAAAAACAGGTTACAGCTTTATTGCTGACAGTTTTATTTATTTAACTTTACACTGGGTTTGAAAATCAACAGGGTTTGTTGACTTACAGTAGTTTAATTGTAGACACATTGTACATTAGGCTACATGGTTGTGCTCTTAAAAACAGGTTACAGTTTATTGATTTGAGAGTCTTCATGGTGTGCTGACTTACAGTAGTTTATAAGCTGCCATTAACTGCACTGCACATTACATGGTTGTGCTCTGTCTTATAGCTATGCAGTTTTATTAGCAACCTGGATTGAACGCAGCAGGTGATACAGCATTCGTAATAACCACGAGAGGCTTGAGACTTGACTTGGACTCTAGCTCAAAGACTTGAGACTCTCTGGTCACTAGTAATCATTGAGGAGGCACATTCATAAATTATTTGAAGATGCTGGATAACAATTATCTGCACAAAAACACATACTGTCTCGTTCCCAATTCCTCTTTTTACTCTACACGGATATGACAGCCTTTTTGTTTTTTTTGTCACTAGTACTGTAACTGAGATGTTTTAACTTGAAATGAAAAAATGACTCAATAAAGTAATTTTTAAAGTCTTGCTCACTCGTGCGCTTCCTCCCTTTCTCTCAAGAAAATTATGAATAAGATCCTTGCACACATTTTTCCACAAAAAAAAAGACTTCTCTAATTTTAATTTCGAAGCAGACAAAATGATCATCAAAAAAACAAAAACAAATCCACAAATCAATATCTATATGGTTTGAGCAGTTTTTAATTGTTTTCTGCTTTAGAAAAATAGAATTACAAAAAGGCATGACACATTTTTTAGTATCTTCCATTATCTTAATAGCCTAGAAACGTTGAGTGAATGGATGATACACAGACCAATGAGAAATAATGTGGTTCAAGCAGCATACAGGAAAACACATTTTTGTGATGCTGTGTAATCAATGAGAAGCACTGAAGCCTTTTGGAAACAGAAGGGTGAGCAATGATTAATCGCTGCTGATGCCAGCCGGGGGATAATGGGCCGGTGGTTAATTTGCAACCGACAAAACTCATCATATAAATGAGAAATAAATAAATCAGAAAATGTATTGAAAACAGCACATCATTTCCTCTGACCTCTTTTCATTTCACGGTTTAAACCACATGACAGTCTGTAGAGAGTGAAGCTCAGACAGAAGTCAACAGGGGGCAAGTGCGAAACAGAGATTCAAAAGACTCTACCGCCACAAACTTACTACATCCAACAAACATTTATATATATTTTCATGCATCGATTTTACTGTGTCCCTCTAAGATAGTTGCGTAGCTTACTGCTGTCAGACGTAGATATGCAATACTGCCTAAGCAACGTAGTTTCAGCTCAAAGAAAGAACGCTTTAATGTGCGAGAGTTTTACGTATACTGCAATCTTCCAAGAAGCCAATTCCATGTGTTTGGAGGTCTGAGATAGCAGGTACAGCACAAAACATACAGTCCTGAAATATTAAGGCTCACTCAGACAAACATGACGAAACTGAAGTCTGAACGACTTCAGTTTCGTCTTTTGAGTTTCCTGTCCTGAGAAACAGCCGGCTAAAAGATTCTGTAAAGCTCTCAGGAAAAAAAAACTCCTGTGTCTGCCAATGTGTGAATCACAGCAAAGGCTGCTTGCAGATGTTACTGTGTCTTTGCTTCTTGGACCCCTTTTTGTGTTTGGAGCTTGAGACGGAACAGAACACTTTGTGCTTCACGCCTGCTAAAATATTAAGGAGTACACTGATAACTTGATGTAGCTGAACTTTGCAAACGACAAATCGAGGAATAAAAGAATAAGAATTACAAATCACAGAGGAGACAGACACAAAAAAAGCTGAACAAAAAGGAGGGATGTCGTAGTTTTGGCCTTTAAGAAGAAAGACCGATAAAGAGGCTCAAGTACACTGTATGTTATACCGGAAATATCACTAAGAAAACAGTCGAATGCAACTAAGTATTGAAAAAAGTGAATTGAAAAAACAATTGTGCTTGTGCTCTAAAACACGTGAGCCTACAGCAGGTTATTCTCACAGCAAAGGGAAATCCATTACAAGGGGATCTCATTAAATCATTAGAACTTTAAGACTTTACACACTGTGTACTCAACAACTTTTTAGTAATTGACTGAGCAAGCCTTTCCTATGGGATTCAATATGCCCTTAAGAGAAAACTTGTGTGGCTTTGAGCAGAACATCATATTAAAGACAATTTCACGGATCATTTGTCTCAGTCACAAAAATACCCTACACCCCCTGAAAAGGGTGCAATTTGATATATATTCATATATTAAGAGGTCTTTCTAGTATTCTGTACACTTCATGTATAGTATATAATTTGAGTGGAAAAATGTTTGGCTATCTTTATCAAAGAAAATAAAACTAAAAAAAACAATTGCTCAGGGAAAACAATGCCCTTTGAAATTAATAAGAGGACTGTGAAATTTAACATGAAGGGCCAAAAACTCCCCCTGTAGTTAAGAGTCTGGTATTTGCATTCACACATGCAAATATTGCTGTAGGGCTGTAGGTGAGTCATGAGAGCTAATGACCAGGGGATCTTTCTCAGTGAATTCTGGGTGAGAACAATGGAGCACTGTCTGATGTGAAAACTGCGGAATATATTTGCAGCAGAACCAAATTTTGCCACCAATGATTATTTGCAAATATGTAGTAGAAATTAATAAAACACAAAATGTCAGATTAAAAGGGGGGAAAATGCCCTTTACATTATCCTAGTTGTAATCCCAGAGATGCCTTGTTGAAAAGTACAACAAAAGGTGTGCTATTCCAACTGACATATCTGTCAGTGCACACACAAACTGTATGTCTTTGCATAAACATAAACACACACACGCACACACTCGACCCATTCCCACCTTAATCCACTCGTTGTTTAAAATAGATATGTTCCGTACCTCTTGTGTCTTCAGGTAGCACGATGGGAGGCATGAGGTCAGGCAGCTCCTCTTCACCCGCCTGCAGTCCTGTAGCCCGCAGCCGGCTCAGATCCAGAAAGTCTGGAACATCTATGGCCAAGTCTGTACATAGAGGAGACAAATAATATATTATATCATATCAGAGGAATGCATTGACATGGATGGTGAGCTGAGCCTGTGCTTTCCTCCAAAGGTGCATTTCCAAAAGCATCTTAGGGCGACGATGATCTTAGGCTATAGAGTAGTGGCAGTATCCTTTTTAAAAGACACACATTTTTATCTGTGACATTTTTAAATCATTATTTTTGAATGAAACATGAAAGAAAGATACTGTTAAGAGGAGCTACATGCAGCCCCTGTTGCAGCATGACTTCAGCCCCAGTGAGCTGTTTGGGTAAGTGACATTTAACCACAAAACATGACTGTGATGGTGTGCCAAATAAAACTCCAAATATTATACTGAAGATCATGATGTATAAAAGATAATTTTGCAAAGGCAATTTTAGGTGATCTGTGTGAATTTTGGCGAATGAAAAGCTGCAGTCTGCCTTTACAGATTTGAACAGGATGAGAGATGGGGTAGTTTATGAATATGTGTCAAGAATTGTAGGAGAAGCCATTCATGAGCTGGACAAAAATGTACTTAAGCAGCAGTTTCACCTGCTACTGTACATGCCATGTGAATTGCAGATAGATGCTGCCCTCTGTTGGGCATATACAACATTACAAAAATTTATAATTAAACAACATTGGTGGAGGCCAGTAACAGACCATTTAAATCCCATTAATCAGTGAAAGGAGACAAACACTTACCTAGTTTCTTCGGCACCCAGTCAACCCCAAATGTGAATTTCTTGATCTGCAAAATCAGATACTCTGGGAAGGTGGAGAAACGAGAAGTTCTGCAAAGGAAAATAACATTTTAGTATCTTCAACCAAGTCCAGTTGCCCTTGATTTTAACCTTCTTTGGATAACTATGACCAGGATGACTGAGAACCTTCACAGACAATAAAAATAAATTTATGAACACAGCTGATTTTAATTTAAAGATGTGTACTGAAAAAATAATTGTAATGTGGGAGAAGTCATTACAGGCTGAGGAACAGGCGGCCCCTTTGCTTACTTGACTCCGGCTGACTTGGCCTGCAGCGCTGAGCTCCAGAAGTCGGGGACGTTCTCCGGCTCTGTGAAGGCCTGCAGGCATGCAGTGAAGGGGATCCACGCTCTCACCGGCTCAGGGGGAGCTCGCATGTTCTCCTCAGCGTCCTTCCGCTTGGCCTCGTACGCCAGCAGCTCCTCTGGTAGAATGACAACAAAGAACACTGAGCTGTGTAAAATAAGTGTTAACATCTACAACGCCTCACAGTAGTTAGTATTTAAAAACTAAATTTGAGTGAAATCACAGGTGATACATGTTGCATTTTAATATCAATAAATAATTTGAAGTGTTCATGTACCATTTAGGATGGCTGCTCACTAAGGTCACATTTGTGTATACAAATTATACCAACATTGTCACAATTAAAAGGACAACATTACAATAACATTAGCTACCGCTATATTGCCTTTCAATAGCACATAACATTTGTCATTTAATATCTTACGTCAAGTCAAGAATATGTATGCAGTCACTTTTTCTTTCTGAACTACACAGTTCTCAGTCAGGATCTTCTGTGCCCTTTCAGAGAAGGACCTGCTGTTTCTCCCGGCGGCTGGTGCCACCTGAGCCCAGCATCGTGCAAGCTGTACCAACCAGAAGCAGCTGTGGCTTGCTACTGCAGCTGAACATTTTGTGTGTGTGTGTGTCTGTGTGTTTGTGTATGTGTATGTTTGTGTAACGGGAGACCCTTTACCTCGATTAGTAGCCGCCTCAATGGGGGCTGGCAGCTGGATGCAGTAGTCCACCCGCTGAGTGTAACGAACCCGACGTGTCTGGCAGCACTGAATTCGCTCCTCCACCAGGAAGCGAAAGACGTCGCTTGGATTCTCCGAGCCTGCACTGTTCCTCTGTAAACACAACATACTGGGAGGATGAGAGATTGGATTTTATATATCAACAACAAAATCAGGCTGTGAGTTTGGACACATATTTCAGTATGATAATATATCAGGCATATTGTTATGTATTAAATACAGACCTTTGATGTGACACTAATAAAATGGAGGTTCCTCCCAGACTAGTCAATAAACAGCGTTTTCTTTGCAAATTTCATTTTTTATTTAATAGTTGATTAAAATAAGTAAAATAAAATCTTAAAGGCAGACATGCTGTCATCTGTCCCTTACATTTTAATGGTTTGGCTTATGCATTGATAATCTCAAATAAGCTGCATCAGCTTGGAGGGTTTTAGTGTCCTGTGGTCTAAATTCTGTTACAAATACTTTTTAGAATAGTTCCGATTGTATTTTAGCAGTTAGCAGTAAAATATATAAGTAGTGATTTTCAAAAAGATATATAAAACATAGATATTTAAAATATAAACTTCACATGTACCATAAACTTGTAAAGCTTCTGTAACACATGACAGCCTGAGATTTGAAATGCAACTTTATCTATAAGCTATTCTTTACAGTCTCCTGGCATGACTTAAACCTTACTGAGGTTTGTATTAAGAGATCTGGGTCAGTCATTCATAAATAGTTGCAACTGTTTTAATTTAGGAACTGCCTCAATTACCCCTTCATACCTGAGAGTGTTACATCTTTTCAGAATCACAGGCGCATTCATCATTAGCACTGAGCAGCTCTGTGTCATCTCCCCACTTACTCACTTTTAGACTGTTTATTTGAAGACTGTGATGAAGGATGGCATCGTGACATAACGCAACCAGTTTGCTACGCAGCCTTTCTGCAACCCAGCCCTTCTATTCTAAGAAGCTACAAAAATACACAAGTTATAATTTTACTCAGGCCAAGTATGCAGGCTGACACTGACAGAGGAAAATGTTGCTGATGGTGGTGGCTTTAGTCCCGTTATCTATGTCTGGATAACTAAATCAGTGTCTACATCACAGACGGGTGTAGAGGCAAGAAAGTGGACCAAAGAAGGGGAGAACAGTAAGGGTATTTTTTCCTAAAAAAAAATGTACACAGCACAACAGTTGTAAGGTGTCTACAGATAATGGGGCAAATATGGACATTTGGGGCTCAGAAAATCTGGGTGGTATGTTTTGCTGTTCATCACAACATTAGGTGGAGCGTCAGGTCCAAGTCAGGGCATGTATCATGGCTGAGGCAGAATAGGAAGTGTTATCAGGCCTCTCTGTGTAACAGATAGCACTGAGCTATATATATCCACCCCATGCATATGTACCAACCAAGGAGACTGTGTGCTGTGTTTAGTGAAAAACAGACCCTACTCTCCCAATCAACTGCCTGTCCATGTGTGTTAGAGGTCAGATGTAACCAGCCATTTTGTAAAAATGTTATGATCAAAAAGGGTAAAATTCAAGTTTATAGTGAGGTTTTGTGAAAGGCAGGATCTCTGTCTGTCTGTTGCATTAACTAGAATTATATACCAGTGGATGGGTATAAAACATGAAGATGTAATGGTACATTGAGCAATACGTGAAGAGTAATATTTTGTTCTGAACTAAAGCAATGGACAGAGAGACCAACCAAGCAACAGAGGGACAGAAAATAATGTTTCTCCTTACCTGCCTTCGCAAAAATATGAATTTCATTTTCATTTCTTTATTTATTTGAAAGGGGACAGTGTACATTAATCAACATACAGAAAATGTAAATGTACCCGAGTTAGCTAAAAGGTGCTAATTTTCATCGGTAGTCCCCCAGCCAGGTGTAAAAAAGGCAGCCTTAAAAATAATCACAGGTATAAAATCACAAGATAAAATCTTTTAACGTACTTCAGTGAACAATTCTTGGCACTTCCCAAGCTTGAAAATTGCTGAGCCTATTATGCAAATAATTCTATAAACACAACAAATCTGGACTAACTCTACATACCGCACTACTACATAATTAATGTGCACAACATATCATCCATTATATTTTATTGTTTTATCAACCAACAGCATCTACGGTACTACTTCAACACTTGTACATCAGGAATATTTTTTTTTCATTATGTCACATGCATACCAACAAGGCCCCTTCACATAAACAGTCTACTGGCTGTAGTTTCTATTCATTGACAATCGCCTACTGTACTTTTTTAAAATTTTGATCTGCACAGGGGTTTAGCTTCACTCACCTCCACCAGGTTGATCATATGCAGGAGAAACTCGTGGGCATCTTGTTGTCTGTTGGAGGAAAACTCCGGGTGTCCCCGGCTGACCAGGGCCTTCAACATCCTGGGAGAGATGCCCTTCTGCTGGTGCTGGAATGAGAACATTTGGGCGTCACACAAGGACAAGACAGTAAACCAGTGGTGAATTTTACACAATGAAAGTAGCCTGCCAGTATCAGCCTCTGTACAGGAGATTTACCAGTGAATCCAATATGAAGAACTGTGTCACATAGCTCATAGCTCCAGTAAAGAATCTTGACTTATACCCTGAGAGTTGTGAATCTAATAAGAATCTAAAATATTATATATTGTGTGATCCCAAAACAATAGTAAAACATAATGCTGCTAAACAACACAGAAAGTGGTGTTGGCTATAACTTAAAGTTTAGTATGTAGTAAGGGTAATGTTACAACAATGAATAATTGGCATGACTGCTTCTCAAATTAATATGGCTGCTATAAATTCTTCCCCACCACTGGATTTCTTAATAAAAAAGTTTGCTTACCTATTGGTTATTAATAAAGGCTTTAAAGGCATTAACAAATAAGATTGTCTCCGATTTATCTGTCTGCTGGTGTGAAACACTCAATACTCAAAGTTGAAAGTATTCATAAGTTTTCATGTTTCACTAGAAATAAGCACCAACCAATTCTCCACAACTCGAAATAGTCCCTACATGGTTATTTTATGATAGTCCTGATGTTCTTGATACAGGCAGTCTGTGACTGAAAGGCAGTTTCTGTAGAGTTAGTGCTATGCTGAAGTAAAAGTTAAACATGTTCGATCTTCTCATTTAACCTAACTAAACTTATGACTAATGTCATAATGTTCATGATTGATTAATTACAGATCAATCTGCCACACTAATGTAGGCCAACCTTCAGCCAAACGAAAGGTATCACATACAATCTTGGGCAGGGGAATAAACTTAAAAGGTAATTTTAATGAGAATATGTAATTGTATTGGGTAATATTTTCTTAGTACAAACAGACCACAGCATGTCAACTCAAGTCCCTTCCCCTTGTCTTCCCAGCTGTCAATATGTATCCAAACGTGACTCTACCATCACATGCGTAGGAAGTGCAGGGTGACACCTCTGCCCAATCAATTACTGTGGCTAGTAAGGCTTAAAATGGGCTTTAATGGTTTTCCTTGTCTCGGTTCCTGGCAGCTGTCTAGTATGTGGTTGAGGGGCAATGATTTCATATCATGCGTATTAAAATTAGTACCGCCAAACACACAAACAAATAACCAAATAAATCAATATGTTCAATCACTTCAGAGACTGCAGGAAGCACAAGACAAGCATTAATATGTGACTAAATTAAGCAGTGATGTGGGGAATTCAAAGCAAAACACAACATTACAGCCGTGCCTGGAGCTGTGTTCATAAACAATTTGAGTTGCACATTTGGGACTGCAGCCAACAGCTATTTTCAGACTACAGGGAAAAAAGGTCAGAGCACATAAGTTGACAATGTATCTAAAAATCACATCTTCCTTCAGTTTCAATCAACATCAAAAAGTGTATTAATAACACAGATGTTATGCATTATAAAAAAGTTGTTTCATGTTTACAATTAGGAAAACATCAAACTGACAAGCTGAGACTCATGTCATACTAAATACTAAATATACTACATACTAAATAGTTTGGTCATTATGTGAAAAAGACTAATTTCGCTACCACTCAGTACTAACATGCTTCTGTCGGTTATGGACCCAGTTTGGAAGCTGGACATACCCAGTTTAATACCTTGTGTTCTTCTTTCATCACCTGTTCAATGAGCTCAGATTTCATGGGTGGTTTGGAGTACTGGCCTGAGAGCAGTCCTTGTCCTAGTTTAGCCCTGTCGGACACAAACAAAAGGCATACATATGACAACGTGTCGTCAGTCTTATAGTTTTTTTCTAGTTTTCCAGGTGTGATTTCTTCAATTTCAGCTCTGTTGCCAGGTTACCAAACATTTCAAGAATACATCACTTTTATATTCTCCATCTTTTCCTAAATCATTCTAATTCTTCACATCCTTACAATTTGTTTGTTCACTCTGGCAGATGTGGCATCTCTAATCCTTGGTGGTCCATAATGCTTTTATTAACAGTATATTTTATAACATAAATATTTTATCATCCTACTGTGTATAGAAAAATGGCTTGTAATTCACCATACCAAAAATTAACTGTAGGTGGCAGTGACTACCAATTTCAGCACAATCAGTTTCATCTGCATCAGTTTCTTCAAAAGCATATGTTAAGATTCATATAAATCTCAGTTGTTTACATATATTAAGTATAAAAGTGATAAGTAAAATGTTTCAAAAACTGAGCATTAAATTTACTTTAGCTGTAATATCCTCCCCAAAGGAAGAAATTATAGGTCAGGGCTAAAACAGTAATTATACATACCAGAGTCTGGTGAAAGGGATCATCATATTTAATGTAAATCTAAAAACATATTCTGTTATTATATACACCTGTCATTTTATTTATTTATTTCATATAAGATATCTGGAGGGCATTTTTCGCCTTTATTGGAGAGACAGGACAGTTGTTAGATGCAGGAAACACGGGGGGGAGGGAGGGGGAATCTCTTTCTGCATTTTCTAATTTATGCACAGAGGCATCATCTGTATTAAGTACAACATAAAAGGCAGTATATCAGTTTATTTAGGTTAATCCTGCTTTATTTAACTCTGCCTCCAGTGCTTTTAATGGGGGGTCATATTTAATCAATACAGGCCAGACGCATTAGGAGACACATATTCTCTTTCTTAATGACCTGATTTGTGCTGCCAGGCAAACAGTGAAGGGTATAAACATGTTTATCTGGCAATGAAATGTTTGTTGCTTCACATGAGTGATATTCATCTCCTGCCTGGCTAAGACCGCTCTTACCTTTCATTTCAGCCACAGCATGTGACTGGCCTCTTGCAACACACTGGCTTACATGATAAAATACACCAAGCACTTACAGGAACATGTGGGAGGGAAAGAGCCAACAAAAGCTTAAATAGGATTCATAGACAAGACTTGGCCCTGTTAAAAAACTTCAGTCATTATATAGTTATTTCAAGCATTTTAATAACAGATATTCTTTTATTCGCACATCCAACTATCTCAGATGCTGACGCAGTTGAAAGTATCGTTTCAGTCTTGAGAAAAGAAGATTCTGCACATTGCTCTCGCTCAGCATCATAATTTATTGACCATTCCAACGTTTCGCTCTCAACAAAGATAAAAATTTGAAGTTAGTTACTCATAATTAAACTTTTCTTCAGCCACAGAGACAGTGGCAGCTGGAAACACTTTAACTTGTTTTGTATATTTTAAACAATGCATTATGTAACACTGGAGTCACTTACATTTGTGTGGCGAAGTCCTGGCTGGGGTCAAGAGGTGAATAGTCAAATATCCTCTGAAGATTCCCCACATACCTAAAGATGAAAATACATGTCACACACTTACCTCAAATGGAGCACATGGGATACAGCATGAACACAAGAGGTGGTACTGAGAAAACCCAGCTGGAGGCCAGGTTAGTTATTTAAATACCCAAAGTTGTTATCATTGTTGTTTTCCTCTGTATTTACCGCCAAACCTAATCCAGAGCTAGACAATCAACAAACAAATTATAAATAGTCATCAATAATTAAAAGCAAGTGAGAGTGATAAACACTTCATGTAAATTGGCTTAAACCTTGACATAACTAAATCAGCACTGCAAAAACTACTACAAAAAGGTCCATCATGTCCATATGAACTAGTTTGAAGTGTCGACTGTGCTGTTACTCTTTCTTGATGCCATTTGATAATGACTGTTTTACTTTGCCTTGATTTAAAGGGTGCAATGTGTAAGAATAGAGACTGCCAAATTCAAACTCCAAAAAAAGAGGGGCAGCAAATCACATGTCAGGTCTTAACTGCCATTAGCTTGTTAGATCATTTAGCCGTGTAGCTAACTTAGGAGTCCTATTAGCTGACTGAGTCCGTAATGGCCACCAGAACCTGAACCGGGCAACAGAACCAAGCTCAGCAGCCTGCAGCGATCACAGCCACAAAATAAATAATGTTTTTCTTTAAGTGAAGTCTCATTACAGTCTACTCACATCCTCTGGAAGTCTGGGATGCTGAAGAGGACCTGCATCACTGTGCCGAGGTAGCAGCTGTTGCCGAGGTTTTTGATGCCTGTGTAACCAGAACCAAATACCGCCTTCAGCTTCATGCCCGACTCCTGGATCACCTCCCATTCGCTGACCCGCGGCCGGGAGTTATTGTCTGTGTGGTGACCATTCTCTGTCTGAAGGAGAGAAAGATGTAAAACCTTTAGGGTGGAAGCCTCACATTTTGGTTTATGTTTGTTTTTTGCACAGCGAACACCACTTACTCTTTTCTGCATCTGTAGCATGTCTATTCCAAAGTGTGACAAGTGATCTGATATGTGGGGGTCCAACACAGCTTCCTCCTCCTCAAATGAGTAGACATCTGAAACCAAAGGTTCAGTTAGTCATTATGATAGGCCCATATTATAAACTAAAATTATTAAAACAAAAACAATAAACAGGACACTGATCCCCAACTCCATGTAATATCTTGTATTCTGGATTCATGCAACAGTTTAAATAACCATTTCATGTGTCTCAGACCTGCTCCGTCTGGGGTGATGGTGTCCATTTTGACAGCCAAGGGGTAGTTGGTCTCTCTGTAGTGCTCCAGAGCATGGCCATTGCCTCCACTTCCATCAAAAAACCACTTCCCACAGAGCACTGCTCCATCTGTCAGATTCAGCCACAGGTTTTCCCTCATCTCGCACTTCTGACACTTCCAGCCACTGACAGCAAAGAAACAGAGACTTTTGTTACAGTTTGGTTGTTTTTTAATCCTGTAGACATACAAAGACTCCCTGAATGACAGCTTTTGGAGGATTAAAAAATTGCATTTTGCTCATGCAGACGTGATCAGACTTACATTTTTACTGTTAAGAGACCGCAGAAGGCAAAGTGATGTTGAATTGCAAATCTTAAAAGTTATATTAAAACAAAAATATAAACCTATCGCTAATCTGACAGTTGCCATTTTTCACAGAGGGAAAATGCATATTGCTGTATCCTTGCATCAGTCATTAGGATCGGAAGATAGGTGAGTCAGGCAGTAATGTAAAGTAGAGCTGTTCTGGCAGTTAAAATAGAAACATTAAAATTATGATCCCCTGTTGCATCATCAAATATTACCATTTTGCAGTGGATCATTTTCTTTACCAATGTGGACACACACGCACAAGTGCTGCATGACTTTCACAAAATTTTACTTCTGCATTAAGTGACCAACTTTGACAATTTTTTCCTATATTCTTATATAGATATATTCTTACATAGATTTGAGAAAACCTTGAAAAACCTCTTGTGTACAATAATCAATAGAAACCAGTGAACCTCTGCTTTCCTGCTTTAGAGTTTCTTTAGGAATAATTTGTGTATTCTAACACTAACAAACAGATGTTTTCTGGTTCTGGCGGACTCCAGAAGGCTGAACCTGCTGAGAAATCAACAGAATCTATGTCTGTCATTAAAGAGGATTATTTCACCATATTCCACCTTATTAAGCCATGTGAATTGCCATCCAAATAGAACTGCTAAACTGTGAAATGTAAGGCTCACCTTATAAATGATACACTTATGTATCAGTGTAGCTTGCTGTGTTCCTACCTAGGTGGGATCCTGACCCCGTTATCCAGCTGTCTGAGGCTCCTAGCATGTCTGGAAACCTGGATCTCTTCCTCCCAGGATTCAGGCTCCTGCTTCTTGTAAGCTGATGGTGCATTGAGCACAGCGTCACAGGCGATGGTCACCTGAACATTAGAAGAAACACCGGAGACAAAATTAACTTCTGGAAGTGGGTGTGATTGAGATCACGTTCAAAATATATCTACCTTTTTCTTAACAGAAAACGTCAGGGATTAAGAACATCTAAGAATAAATAAGTACTGTAGAAACATTAAACTTCTATTAATGAAACTTAAATGCAAGGTCAATACAGAAAACAGAAAGGACAAAAGTGGACATGCAAGACATTGTGAACAAAAAGCTATTGATCCAGCATAGGAAGACACTGCAGCACTATATTACTACTGTAGTGTGGAAACAAACCATGCAAAACATTTTTAAACAAGAAAGGTATTCGCCAGGAGTTTTCCCAGTAAATGTAAAAAGAAAATATTATGCTCATCACAATTTGTACATTACATTAAATGACACATGCACTAAAAAAACAATGACATGCCAAAAGCATGCCATTCACTGTATAAGCTCATACTACTCTCAAAACAAAGAAGCGCTGACACACAGAGCCAGAAGTGATGAGGGCACTTATACAGTATGTGCGTCCAGTGGTTCCCCAGAAACAGCAATTAGAGATCAAGTGAAGCACTGAAGAAAGTCTGAGCTTCCACAAATTACATTCTTGAGTGTTAAATTTTAAAACTGAACTTGTTCAGTGCCAGAGAAACCACTGAGTGCACCCTCCCATCAACATGCAAGGAAACACACAGAGCCCGTGCAGCAGCGACTCACTGACCAGAGCGGGCAATTCCTCAATATTTGGTAATGGGATCTCGAAGTGGTCTGGAAAAATGACCAGCTTGGCCTCGTCTTCATATTCATAGTCCTCGCCATTAAAATCACGGTTTAGCTCTAAATCTACAGGTGGGAGGAAGTAAACACCCAGTCAGCTGCTGTTATTATTATTATTATTATTATTATAGTAACTGCTGCTTTAGACAACGCTGATGACTGACGCTACATGATGAGCATGTTACAATCGACTTTGTTCTTGGTTATTTTTATTTTATGTTTGTCTGTTCTTTTCTGCTCTTGAAGGTGAGGTACCATAATAGTCTGAGGATGCAGCAAGCACAAACAGAAAAGAAAAAAAAAAAAAAGAGACAGCATGACCTCATATGATGCTGATGACTCTTTTGCTCAGGCACAACTCATGTAGAGCTACTATATTTAGCTATTTATCACACACTCTTTTCACCAGCAACATGTAGAGTTACTAAGCAGTATGGAGGATGGCTTTGTCTGTGCAGCTACTGAAACTAAATGATCAAACACTCTCTGGTTCCAGCTAGATGTCTGCTTTTTCTGTTCTATATGTGAATTTATATCACTGTTTTTTGGGCTGTTGTACAAAACAAAGCATTTGAAGGCATCAACATGGATAATAGGGAATTCTGATATACATGTTATGACCTTGTTTAGACCAAACAATGAAAAAATATGAGCAAATAATCTGAAGATTAATCAATGATGAATGAAAATAATTTGTTTCAGTCCTAGTTTACGGTCAAGTAAGACAAAGGGAAGTTTTAAAACCTCTCAATGAAGAAGCTGGAACCTAAGACTGAGCAATATGGCCAAAATTTATCACCACCAAAAAATAATATCATTCAATTTCAATAATTATCACAATAAATGTCAAATCATTATTTCCTACTTTCTTTCTTATCACTATCTTAATAAATTATTTCTTTAAAGGCTGACTTTTGCTCCTGAAAGTGAAAGTTAAAAGAAACAGACAGTTAATTGTATTTTAAACTATTCGTCATGGTCAGAAAATGACAAAACACTAGATGCCAAACAGTGGATCACTGAGGTAGAACATTCAAAACAATTATGATAAAATCATGCTAGTACAGCCGAGTGTGGTGTGCGCACCCCCAGGGGTGCACGAGCTGCCTCTAGGGGGTGCACGACAGGAAAAATGTAACAGTGGTGTAATAACTACAACAATTATTTTTGGGTAGAATTTTTCATGAAATAAAAACCTGAATTGAAAACTGTCCTTTGTAAATTTATTTTAAAATTAAAAATTAAAATTTATTATTAATAGTTACCTCATAGGAAATGGCTACTCATGCACCTCTTTCCCTCTCCGCTCCCTCTCTGTCTTAGGATCATCTTTTTGTCCATGTTATCCATTTATGAGTCTATAACAGGGTTACTGCCACTGTAACTTTTTGAAGTAATAAATATATAACATTACATCGCGATGCAGAGTTGCAGTGAAAAGAAGACAGATGCATGCGGTGTTAAAGTGCAGTGAGGGGACTAATATAATATATAAGCCGTCAATTTCAAGAGTGTCATAGCCCGCTATATATATAATCCAATAGCCCGCTGTGTGTGTGTGTGTGTATGTGTATATATATATATATATATATATATATATATATATATATATATATATATATATATATATATATATATATATACATATACATATACATATACATATACACACACAGCGGGCTAGTGGATTAATTAACCAATCATTTCATCTCTAATCAAAATGATATTTTTCAAAGGAAATCTACAGAGAGCCTCTTCTCTTAAATCACTCTCCATATTGACTTGTTCGTCCTCCACTCCAGCCTAAAACTGTGTAATGACTCATGAGAAACAGGATCATAGGTTAACCCTGACATTGTTATTGTGCCCACTTGTTACATGGTAACATCTGACGTTAACAGCTAGCAGCTTGATTAGATCACTGGACTGGTATGGAGATGACGGCGGAGACATACTGCTGTCACATCAAACATCTAAAATGAACGGGAGCATGAATTGTCCAGAGAAGGAGCTCTTAAGAAGAGACAAATTCCCATGAGAGAGTTTTAATGTACACCTAATGTACAGCAGTCAGATCGAAAGCAACGGATACTAAAGTCTATTAAACTCCAGACAATAACAAAACAGGAACTTCAATTAAGTAGGAGGTTGACTGGAAGGAATTCATCCCCCCGCCAGGCCAGCACTAAGGGAGGGAGGGTGACAAGGAGGAAGAGAGACACCTGGTCCTCTCCAAGCAGTGTCAGAGCTGTAGTAGAAGTGTGTCAGCTTAGAAGTGAGGTTGACAGGTGGTGGCAGCTGACAGGCCGGCGACAACCCCCCCCTCCCCACGTCAAAGAGGAGGAGGAGGAGCAGGCCTGGCTTTGATTTAGAACAGTTACCAACCACATATACAAATAAATGGGCTATATTTGGAGCACAGGAGGAGGAGGAGGAATATAGGTCTCATCATGGGAAATATCTGACGCTTTGAGAAAAGGCCTGGCTGGAGGGGCAGCTGGCAGGTCAGCTCAGTGTAACAAACAATAACACCAGCTTGTAACAAAGAGGGGTTCTCACAGCAGAGAGAGGCGTTTTCTCACATTTAGCTTAAGAGTTTAATATAAAAACATGAACTTAACGTAAAAATATAAAATGCATCCAGAGTAGCACATTTTTTGTATCACCAAGACATTTAATTTCTCTGATTATTTCATTTAAATAAACCCAGAAGAGGTATAACTCTCCAATATTTCCATGAATCCTTTCAGATTTATTTTGTAACTCATAAGAGGTTGGGAACTACTAGACTAAACTAACTGTATTTTAAATAGACAAAAATAGCTCTACCAGCTACAACATTGTAGTGTTACTTAAAGATCAGTGTTAATAATAACACTCTAATAATGTCATATATAATCTTCAGTCACAGGGGACATTTTATGCATAAGGAGTACTTTTACTGATATTCTAAGTTCATTTTACTAATATTACTTTTTGCTTAAGTAACATTTTGATTGCAGGATTTCCATTGCAATCCAGTATTTTTACATAGTGGAACTGATACTTTTACCTAAGTAAAGGATCAGAGTACTTCTTCCACCACTGCCTATAACTGACAGGCAAACCTAACCTACCTAGAAACACTTTTCCATTTCTCCGTCTGGGGATAGCGCCTCCTGCAGCTCCTGTGGCTTTCTGTGGAAAACAGGAAGCAAGGGATTATATTGGATCCAAGGCACCTCATCATATTAAAAATATCTTTTGACAACTTGCTGATACTCTTTGTAAAATGCTAGAAAAGCTTGTATGCTTTGCTGTGACAGAAGGTACAGATGGTTGTCATATTGTTAGAAATAGATGCTGGATGTTCCAGTTGCCAGGTCAGGTTACAGGGCAATGGGAAAACCCCCTTCCATGGCAGGGTCAAAATAAAAAAAAATTATAAATTAAATTGACTTGGACAGATATCATTAACAGTACGTTATGTGTTTGGGCCTGTCTTTGCATGTAGAGTGCAATCTCCTCTTTCTATCCTCTTTCTATTTTGTTCACTTCATAATATCCAAAGTGATAGAAAACTAAGATAAAATAATCAATCTTTTACAGACCGATACAGAAACATTTTCAGCCATGATCCATGGATCAATTAACAAACAGAAAGTTTGTCAGGGAGTCTACTAAAATGTGAATATGTCAAATGACTAACTGGCAGCACAACAACCCAGCGCTACCAGCGCAGTTAATCCTGTCAGGTTAAGGTGGCTTCCTGTTCACTCGGACACAACAGCAGACGGACAGAAAGACAGAGAATGCTGACACATTCGAGACCAAATGGACTCATGGGGAGAAAAAACAGCAGACACGAGAGCCTGCAGAATGTGAGCAGCTGTTTCTGGCCAGATCCAGGCCTGGAAATAGCAGCTCTTTACAAAGCAGCGCTTATCTGAGGGCAATTAAAGACACGGAAGCAGGTCTTCGTTGTTTATCATCAACTTTTAAAAGAGGGCTTGTCTGGGCCTATGAGTGCATTGTTTAGTTAATTCTTTGTACATACAGTGATGGACGAAATGACAGAAATGCCTTAAAATATACTGCAATCCAATGTAACATCACCACAAACTTCAAAGATTACCATAGAGTGGATGTAACAATCTCAAATGATTTGTTGCAGGATTGTTGTTTTGGATTGCATTATATTATAAGTTGTTCCTGTTATTTTATCCAACCCATGTACTGATATAAACAGATTATGTTTCATTGTTGTCAGTATAATGCTATTATTTATTTTCACTTACACTTTAATTTTTGGATCTGTATTTTCAGAATATTTGCCTGATCTTTTTACATGTTTCTTGAAAATAACTATGTAAATTGGTACTAATTATATTTAAAATAGTAATTACCTTAAAAGAAATGTTACATTTAAACCCAAGTAAATTTTTATTTTATTTTATGATTCTCTCCTCTCTCTCTCTCAAATTTTATTTAATTAATTAATTGGATGTGTGCCAAATGAAAACTGTCTATTATTTCCACATAATTAGTACCAAATTACCAGGTTGTTTTTTTAAAAACCTGGTACAAAGTAATAAGGAAATGAGGGAACCGTAAAATAAAGCGTTATTAATATAAATACAAAGGACAAATGGAACAGTGTGAAAGGTTATATTGTGATATGGGGAGTACAGATAGATAGACACAGAGAAACACTCAGACGAGCCTCTGAAGGTCAAAACAGTCAGGTCCAATGAAAAGGCTAACAAAGTTAACACTTTCATCTTTTGCAAATTAAATGTAGATGACAAAGCATTCAAAAGTTTATAATACATGCAGGATATACAATGTAATTTAATCAAAACAATGGGATTATGATATCAGCAATCCAAGTCTCGCAGAGTAGCTTTTTACCTAAAGCACCTTACAGTAGTACAGTGTGAATTTAACATGTAATCTTGGCAGCGTTAACATAGTCTGCCAACCGAAAATACACACAAATGGGTAACACTTCATTTTCAGTCTTCCTATATATTCAGTCCTCCTCATTTATGAGCAGTATACAAACAAATAATAGCGTAGTACATGGGGACTTTGCTTGGGAATCGGAGGGTCACCAGTTTGAGTCCAGCACGGACCACTGCCGAAGGTCCCTTAACCCCTAACCACTCCCCCGAGCACTGCACAATGGCTGCCCACTGCTATTAAGGATGGGATAAAGAGTTTAACAAATTTACCCTCAGAGATCAATAAAGTATGAGAATAAATGCTATAATGTAGTTATAAGCAAATATAAAGGATTTTGTAAGTGTTTATTAATGTGCAGTATTTGGCAACAATTATCACCTTTCATATGAAGACATATTTTACATTATTACAACTGTGTTTTACTATATTGTCTATTATCTGTTTATAGGAGTTATAGCTCAAGTCAAGTCAATTTTATTTAAACAGGCCAATGTCACAAATCATTGCAATCAATGCAAGAAACTTCAAGAAAAGCGACAGAGGAGGAACGGACATGCAACAGATGTCATGTCATGTACAGAATAAACCAACATAGTGAAATTACAGTTGTCAACAAATACATTAATAAACACTTATTAGCTTACAGCTTTGTTATAGTGTGTTAAAACACATTTATCAAAGATATAAATTATATATATACATTATATTACATGATGCAAGACACACAAAGTCCATTCATATTTTGTGCATAACTATGTCAAGTATGAATTAAATGAATTATATTAAGTTTTTACTTACTAAAATATGTCTTTTTTATATAATTTGTATGCAATTTAGATGTGGATGCATATGGTGGTTGTATTTTACTACTGTTTTACTACTTTATTACTACTTTTACTACTTTATTACTGTGATTCTTACAACTAACACTGCATCCAACTCCACATTAACTGCTATTACAGGATGCAATTAAAAATCAGTCCCCAATAAAATGCAGGGCAGGGTTAAAACTCACCTCTTTGACATGGCGTTTGAGGTGCATGTAAACACTCTGTCCTGTTTTGCGATAATGCCTCTCCACATGTTCCCGTCCAAAGCCCAGGAATGTGTTCATACACACATACAGGCCTCCCTCTGACTCCTGCGGACCAAAACAAACAACAATGAACAGCAACATGAGGTGAACAACCTTCAACACAACAGCACATTTGAATCTTTAATTTGCCTAATGTCAGAGAGACTACTTGCAGTGTATTATATTCTCACACAAGTATTTCTTCTTAAAATGCCTTCTCTAATATAACACACAAATGTGGAATTGTAGCTTTATTAAAAGTATTTCACAGCAAACATCAGATAACAATAATTATTTCAGAAAAAAACAAATGACTGTCATAAGAATAAACAAAACTAGGTTTTCGGTGTCTCAAGAAATGTATTGGGATGAGCTGTACTGTGTTCCACATTACCTGGCACTAGTTGGAAATAATTAAACATGACATGCTCAATGGAAATGATTCTGCAAGCACTTTTTTTTAAATGCCTTATTCCCCAAACAGTGTTTACTGTCAAACAGCCAAAAATCTGTTCCAGCAGTCTTGCACAAAAAAAATAAAAAAGAATGTCTTAAAATGGGATTCAACCCTGATATTTAGTTTCATACAAGTAGCCTACTTTGATTAGTTTTGCTGCTGTGGTTGTTTCAACTAAATAATATGTCCATCCTGTTACATCCAGCTAAATAGAAAATAATTTAATCGTCAAAATAGTACCTCTGCTTTGGGGGCACTGAGGACCTGCATGTTTTGTTTAAAAACACAGTAACCTTATTCCTTATTAAACTGCTGGTGAGTGCCTATGGACTGAGGCCCACACATGTCTCATCTCAAGTTGACTTACTGTATCTAAAAAAGCTTGTTTCGGGATACAAAGGTTTGATCATTTTGTCACAATCAAAAGATATGCATGTGATGTGAATTTAAAGATGTTTTAAATACTTTCACACATGAACTGTCAGTGTGAAAATACACCAAGATTACTACTTCAAACCTAATGTAAATCTGCAATCAGTGTAGGCCTTATAAACCTCTGTGATAAACCTTTAAGTAGCCCAGAGTGACATTTGAGCTTCAACAGTGCAAGGATAAAAATAAACCAGTCCTGGGCCAACATGATGAACTCCAGACAGCTGAGTCACCGTTAAATACGGTTTACAGCAAAAAAGGTAGGTTTTTGGTTGTATGTAGAATTTCTTAAGAGCCAGAACGTCAGAATTTCTATCTGTCATGAGTCTTTACAAGAACAAGAATAGGAAATGTTGAACTCCACATCATATCTGTAACATTAAAAAATCTCTGACATTTCAAAGTTTTTTAAATGTAAATTAATCTAGATATCCAATATTTTGATGCCGAGTCACTATTGCCTTAATCACAGAGGAAACAGAAAATGACAAAATAAAAGAAAACATGCGTGGGAATATGGGTCATGAGGCTTTCTATGAACAAAACCCAAACTTTCAAGTGACACAATGACATAAACAACACAATATATAGGCCTATATATTTAAAAAGGTCCCTACAGACATACTATCAAGTATAAAAACATTCTTTATGTCAATGTAAGTGTTTCAATACTACAAAGGTTAGCATGAATTTTGCTTGGTCATTGTAAACACACTGTTGAACACTGGGAATTTTAACTGTAGGCCTTCATCACACTATTAATTGAGGACACAATTAAAGACACTAAATTCACAGTTGTTCGCATATAATGATGGAAATATTACGAGAGCTTAGCACCACTGACACACTTCAAGTCCATTTTTAGCCAATATACATTACAAACACAGCATGAAGATGGCTGTAAATTCACTACCTAGAGACGCGCGTGCGCGCGCACACACACACACACACACACACACACATACATACAACAGCTACAACCTAACAGGACTGCTGATGCTTTTCAGATTACTTCAAAGCTCGGGCAGGTGTGGTAGCTTGTGTATTTAATCACTGGTTTAATTGGCCTGGTTGAAGCAGTAGGCTAATGTGGCCTGAGCTTGGCCGTCTACCTCCCCCCTCGGCACAAAGGGAAACCCCTCCATCCCTCTCTCGCTCCTGATGTAAACAACATTTAATTATTTATTTAAGTTCACGGGAGAGACACACGCATACATAACAGCAGGTTCACGTGTGTTGTCAAGCCGAGCCAAGTCAGTCAAGTCAGCCCGCCTAAGACTCACAACCCCCGCTCCAAACATCACGCTCGTGTCTCGGTGTGTGTGAGGAGGCAAACACTTACTGGAGAGTCGAAGGAAAATGCGCACTCGCTCTTAAAAACCCTGTCTCCTGTTCTGGGCACCCTGATGGTGGGCATGAACGGAACCAGCAGCTCTCCTAGGTCTGCAGCCATCTTCGCATTCCTGCTTCTCGCACCACAGTGCTGCGGAGCCCCCGAGCAGCGCTGTCAGAGGAGAGGATGCTATTTTTAAAGCACTCCCGTCTCTACATTCCTCCGGCCAGCGCGACGTGACGCTGGAAAACCATAAAAATAAAATGACAAGAGGGGTGGAGGCTGGCTACTACACATGCAGAACAGCTAAGGCCGTGGAGGCTAGTACTGTTGTTCTTTTGGTCTGTGTTTTTTTTTCTTCTAGCAAAAAAGCTTTGACCTGCGCAGAAATTACATCGCTGCTGTTGACTGTAGTGACGCTCTCTGCACACAGGGATGTTTTACCAGAAGGGCCCCTCCCACCTCTGAGGATGATTCATAAAGCCACCCACACTTACTACAGCATGTTTCCCCCTCCAGGATTCAGGAAAAGCATTACTATGATTTGGTAGCTGCTGATTCCAGTATCATACACACACAAGAAAATACTCCATCACTGTTCCACGCTCCTGTTTTTATTTTTGTATTTCTATGTTTTCTCTATATATTATCATTATTTCTATTTCTTGTTTAGCAACGTGAGCAACTGTATCCAAAAATAGCCCTCAGGGATCAATAAAGTGTTTCTGATTCTGATTAGGCCTACTGATTAATCAAATCTAATCTACCAATTAATTAATCTACTAATCAATGTGCAGGAACTTTTGTTGTCACAATTATAAAAATAAATAAATAAATTAGGGTGGTACTGTACATTCAGTTTTATTTCTCAGTAGCATTTTGAATCTTCTTGTGCGTCTTATCCAATGTGTGACGTGTATAACCACATTTAATTAGAGGCCCTTTGTCCATCAGACAACAACCATTTTGTTTGCACAGCTCTGCCACCAGGTGGACGCGCTCCTTAATTGCAAAAAGAAAAATCTAGCAAATTAAGCAACCGATTTGCAACAATAAACAAGTGTAAACAAGTGTGATCTGTTCATTATGAGGTAAACACTTGATATTCTATTGAAAGACTACATCTCAATTTGTTTCACATTTCTTTATTTATCATAAGAATAACAGATGCAATGTATCTAGTCCATTTGAATTTGTAAAAGCGCTTTGGATAAAAGTTTCATGCAAAAAGTATATAGCCTTATTGTGTAGGACCAGCTGACCCATTTAAAACTCAGATTGTTTCAGATTTTGAAGAGCACTGGAAACCATCTATTAGCTTGTTTATACAAAGGCGGACATTTCATGTCACTGATGGTGGAAGACAATAAAAACATCTCTCAGGGGGAGATTTTTAGAAAAGTTTGAAAAAAGCAGCAGACCAAACCACTGTGAGACATATAAAACTTAAAAAAGGCTTGGGACTCTAGTAGAGAAGAAGAGCTGTTGACCATTTGTGTACAGAATACATTGACTAGACTCTCGTGGACAACAGTGGTTATATTTAATTGTTTTGATAAAAGATATTAAGGACAATTCAGAAGTTGTTGGGTATATGGACATGTCTATCATCCCTACTAAAAACACAACACAGTTTTTGGCTGATTAGCAGAAAAAAGTTTTTCCTCCTGGGAACAGAAAATGGTCATCTTAAGATGTCATAAAACACCATGTTAACACACTGCCACTTCATTAGTTTCTGAAGGGAAACCCCTTCATATATGGAAAAGGATCAGGGCCACATGTGAAGAATTTATTTAAGTTCTGAGTTTAAAGTCAGAGCTCAATAAAAATGAGACCCTCAATTCTCTTCTGCACAAATACCAAAATTTCAAGAAAGAAAATAATTCCCTACTAAACTTACCTTGTGTGAAATTAGGTTAAAAAGTAATAGTTATGGAATTGGACTTATGAAATAATATATAATTTATAGTTTTGTTATTGGACTGTGAGAGGACGCAGAAGCACCTGCAGGAAACGTAGACAGACTCAAGGGAGACCTTAGCCAGTCAGACCTTCTTGCTGTAAGGCAGTATGCTATACACTGAGCCACTGTGCTTCCAAGCAATATCAATGAATCTACAAAGATTTAAAATAACTGTACCCTCCCAAGGTAAACACTATTTTGCAGCATGGAGACAATAGAGACAAAATATAAATACTTTTATTTAGTAGCTACTGATTCTAGTATTCTACACACCCAACAAAACACTCCATCCCTCATCTGCAGGAGCTTTTGTTAAAATTGTAAAAAGTAAAAAAAAGGGGGTTACTGTTCATTGAATTTTACTAAGTAGCATTGTGCATCTTCATGTTCAATAAAGACACTGGAGACAAAACATCAAAGTCCATATACATACTTTATTTAGGCAAGAAGGGGAAAATGTACAAACAGTGAGACTGATCAGCATGATGTACTGATGACAGACACGTCTTAAGTTAAGAGTCAGGAGATGACTTGGGGCTGTAGTCAATTAGCTCCTTGTTGAGGGTTTCCACCTGGAACCACGGACCATCTCCCTTCTGCCTCATCTGTCGACGCACCTCCAGCTGTGTCAATCTGTTGATGTCAAAAAGGCCGGAAATTAATAAAGTCACACTTCGGAAATGGAAACCAAGGGCAAGTTGTGAATCCCAGAATAGTGCTAGAACACCCCTCATGCTCACTTTTCACAAAGACAGGAGGAAGTCATGGCACGTTTTTTCCTTCAGAAAAATGAAACCTGCCTTCTTGCTTGTCCACTGAATTTCATTAATGATTAAATAAGATTTAGTCCCATACAGCGTGACTGTGTTGTTTATGTCACTGGTGTCTGTAGTCATGTCAATCCTGCTTTGTGTTCAGGTATCTATAAGACAGGATTTTAGGGGTTCCTTTACGTTAATGGCGTTTCACACTAAAGGCAGTATGCATCTGGGGGGCGTGCTTGACAATGTACATTCCCTTTAAAATCATATATGGATATTCAGTCCTAATGAGCATGAAAGTGTTTGGTGTGCAGCAAACAATCCATTTCAGTTTGGTAAGATATGTTCAGAATTATTATTTAAGAGTGGAATAATAAAGTTGTAATTTTATGACTGGACAAATGGCTATGTCAGCCTTTCTAACTGCAACAGATAAAACTTCCTCCTTAACACTTTCAATTAAGTGTAAAGTGGATTTGTGAAGGAACTGCTAACAAACAATCCTTTCAACAACATGAAGCCTGTTGTGTTAGGACTATCAAACTGGATGCTTCCAGCCTGGATGCTTCAGTGCAATCATATCCATTTAGAGAACACTGGCATAGATATTAACTAATCAAATCAAACATGCACAGGAATCTGCCTTATATATGGTTAACTAACTGGAATCTGTTAGTTTACCAAACTCAAACCTCGAGATTAAGCAACTGTCAAATGAAATATCACAGAACTACAGGACTGATCTCTTACAATGTACTCAGACTTAAAGCAATGACTCCACTTATTGTGCTACATGGCTTTGCCAAACATGATTTAATTGATTGATCATTTATTTCACAGATACCACTACCAACAAATTCTATAATACAGCGGGGGTACAGAGTCAGAATTTGGTATAGTGAAATGGGTCCCCCAAAGAAGCTAAAAGAAGCTTATAGGTGGGGGCCCATAATTTATGAAAAGAAGTGGTACAGACAAGGTACACAGTTACCACCTGCAACCAAACAATGGTGAAGAAACTGAAAGCACGCAAAGCACACCAGTACATACATAAAATACATAAACACACATACAACCCAGTAGTCCATGAAAGACAGTTATATTATATTAAATATAGGTTGATAGGTAATATTTTTTTAGTTGTCTTTTAAAGTTGGAGATAAAGGGTAACACCTTAAAGCAATCATCAATCCCGTTCCAGATCTGCGGCCCCCTACTGTCACCAGTGAAGTTTAATGACAGTTACAAATGTCTTTCCTGCCACTGTTTCACAACTGCTTTGTGGTCTTCACACAGGACTTTGGTGACACAAGCTACAACATAACACACCGGTGCTGTCACTCACCTCATGTCTGCTTTTTCTTTCTCTATTTGGACTGCCGCCATCATCTTTTCATAGTCCTTCACTGGGGAATCATAGATTGTCCTTGCAATCCACCTGGTGATGGGGTGCTGCAGTGACAGGGAAAAAGACACGCATGACAAAAGTATTTTTAATGACAATCCAATTAAACAATTACTGTGTTTTCAGTTAAATTAGGTAATCAATTAGTTGAACAATTACTATGACTATACTAGATTTTACATACATCAATGTCTAAAATATTACCACATGAATGAAAGGAGAACTGTAAAAAGGCTACTCCGGAAATATCTATAATTATAGAACTCTGTCTAGGTCCAAAACGCACTCAAAAAAAAAATCTGTGGTCTGAACATTGCAGATACAAAGCACATAAAACTTTCACTAGAGGAAATCACACTTGTTTTAAATTGGCAGCAAAGGCTTTGTGATGGCAAGGATGATTATTTGTGCACATAGTACAATGCCCAATTCCAAATTGAATGGATGCGTGAGCGCATCCTTCCCTGAACCAGGGTTCAGATCAGTGACAGAAAATACCTCTGAAAGAAATAATGGGATAAAATGCCAGCCACATACTTTGTAGTACTCCCAGTGTTCAGGTTCGTAGCCCTCAGGAATTTCAGCCAGCTCTGCCTCACCTTCACGACACAATGACATTTTGATTTACTTCTTAAAATGGCCAACTATGATCAAATTCTCCAAATAAAGAAAAAGAAGAGGCTTACTTACCAATGAAGACATTCACACATGTGACAATGATAGCCATAGGAATGCCGGTGAGCAGGATATAATATTGCTGAGGGAAAAAATGAGAAGACAAAATGAAATACTGAGAATTCTAATGTTGTTTTGCATAAGGGGTGATCAAGACTGGAGGTCTAACCAAGGACTAAGCCAACATGTCTGGAATAATTGTTGCTTTTAGGCAAAAGTAGTTGACATTTTATGCAAGGTTTTTAAGCACAGGAGTAATTGTTAGAGCACAAACTCACTACTGGCTCCATGTAATGTTAGTAATCAAAGTGTGTAAGCTTATTCTATTGCTGAACTAAAAGTCCTGCTGTATTACTGCATTGTCATTTGTGTAATTTTAATTGGTTCTTTGTTGTTCTATGTAGCACCATGATCCTGGAGGAGTGCGGTCTTGTTTTTGTGTGTACTTGCTGTATATGGTTGAAAGGACAATAACAGTCTAAATATGACAAGAGCATGCACAAACATGTCTCAAATAATGGCTTATTTATTAAGTGAATTACAGTTTTAAAATGTGCTTTAAAAGAATACAACTTTAAAGACAGCTGGTGAAGCTGAACTTGGGTAAAATTCCATCACAAGCTTTTCGTTCCCTTCGTTCCAAACTTCAGACGAGTAAGCAAGTACAGCAGGGCTCCACTTCAGCATCTTGGCTTTTGACACAGCGGTTTATGAAGACTGATTGCTGCTGGCATCGATCTTTATATCTATTTACTAAGTGCAGCTCCCACATTTAGGTTTTGGCCCCCCCTTCATTTGTCACAATCACAGGTAATGAATGAGGTAGTGTTAAAGTACTCACCAATAAGCGTAGAAATCTCCTGTCATAGTAGTCAGAGGGTTTGATGACAAACATTTTCTTTCCATGACCCCAACGAACGGCAACTGTAAAACAAGGTAGGGGATACTGTTGTTTCCATGCATTTCCCGATTAAAGTTGGGTGCATTATTTACGTAGTATCGAAATCATGATGTCAGTTTAGATGGACTGAGCTTTTGGTTCTTGTGATGATGTCATATAGATTCAATGTTTCTTGATTTTTAAGGTTAAGGTCAAAGTTCTGAACTTATTGGACTCTAGTATAGTGTAACAGTCATTGTCACATTATGTCCACATTACTGATGATCGTTCTTTAAAATGTGCCTTAAATAAAATCAGGATGGAGAAAATCAACAAATTCCCTATAATGATTACTATCACAGCTGTATCTTGATATCAATACGGCAATGATATTTACTTTTCAATATCGTGTGGCAAAATGTTTAATGTGCATTCCACTGAGTCAAATGGTTTTAACTAAAATAAAACATACAAATGACAAATATTCATATTTTCCTTGTATTTAAACTACATGGTTATTGTAGAAGTTGGTAAAATTCAAATATTTATTTCGACAGAAAAACTGTAAAGGGAAATTGTGACATGATTATGCAGGATATTATTCTATGGGGTATAACTCAATTTAATTCATTGTACGTTTATTTCTAACACATAACATTAGGTCCATGCCATATAATGAGACGGTAAACTGACGTTCAAGATGAAAAACTATTACGCCGGCTACCAACTAAAGTTTGCACTAATAAAAAGAAGAGCCGTTTAAATTGCCCTAACCTGAAGAAATGTGAGCAGATATCTGTAACTATTAAAGTACCAACCTAACTGTTTAACTTTTGTTGACAGCAGAACAAACGTTTGCAGCTAGCTAGCTAATGTTAGCAAGCTAATGAGCCCGAGCGCAAGGTCATAAGAAGAGACAGACACCTCTAGGGTAAAACTTATCACTCTTTAAATGATCGGAGTGTCTCTTACCTTTATCTGCTCGCGGGATTGTTCGCGTGAGTAAATTTGCTGCATTATTTCCAGATTTCAGAGGACTAAGTCTGGCTGCAAAAGCAGCAGCAGACCTGAGAACGCTCATTCCCACCATCGCTACTGTGGGAAGACAGCTCAACAACACGATCTCTGATTGGTCGAGGACAGAGTGAAGCGGAAATCTCCATTTTAAGTAAGGGCAGATACGTTTATTCGTATTATTGTTAAATGGTATTATGGTATTATTTTGTAAACATAGTATATAAAGGAACAACGTACATTTAAATTAATAAGTCGAAAAAGTCAAACAATAAAAAATATATATTTGGCGTAGCAAAATGCATGACGGGTAATGTGGGAAGGACTACGGAAAAGATGGCGGCGTCCTCATCGGCAGGACGCGTTTTGACTCTTTGCAAGCAGTTTCAAAATGTCTGTAGAATATCTTCAGTGATAAATTCTCAGCACTGTGCTGCTAATTTGACCAAATACCAGTCTCACCATTACAGGTAAGAAGCTGCTGCACCGTGTGAAACATGTTAATGGCAGCGTGTCCAACGCTGGCTCTGCTACTTAACGGTTTGTGTAACGTTAGATTGTGTAAAGGAGTCATTAACGTTATCTGTTTTAAGTTTAAATTATTATGTTTTGGGATTTGTATGAAACAAGTGTTTCTCTGCTGCTCTCTGAAGTCAAACTAAGAGGTGTAATCTTAGGGAAATGGTATGCAAATTAAAGGGGTTAAATTTTGTTATGTGTATTTATTTTGCATTCACCAGGGTAAAGTCTCCACTCGTTGCCCTGTCGTGGAGCAGTCCCACCAGCTCTGTGGGTCAGTGTCGAGCCCTGCACACAACCATCAGCAGAAGAGGGCTGGAAGAGTTCTTTGACCTCCCTGAGAACTGGGGAGAGGCCAAAGTGAAGTCAGGTAAAATAACAAGTACACAGCACAGTAGCTTAAATAATAGAAAAACAATTATGAAGAATTTTTTTTCTTGAGAATGCCCAAATCCTTGGATAATTAGGGTTTTATACAAGAATGAATAATGTAAAATTACAAGTGAGCAAGACTCATGTGGCCATTTAAACACATTATGTTACTGTAGCACCCTTCTAACACAAATTTACCCACCAGGCATGATGACAGCATTTTACACTTATTTTGTTTGTCATGATTTTGCAGCTGCACCATGGACTGCCAAACAACTGAGAACAAAGAGCAATGAAGATTTACACAAACTCTGGTAAGCTGAGATCACACTGGTGCTTCGCAGTGTAAAAACATTTATCAGCTGTTTTTTAACACGCTCATCCTGCTTCAGGTATGTGCTGTTGAAAGAAAAGAACATGCTGCTCACACTTGAGCAGGAATCACGAAGGCAGCGCGTTCAGATGCCGAGTCCAGAAAGATTAAGGAAGGTTGGTGTGATGCTCAAGATGACCTCTCTACCATTACTGTAGAAACAGTGGATGACATTTGACAGATCAACTCTGGCTCAGCCTTTGGCAGAGTTAGGTGGGATGCAGGGTTGGTGGGTGGTGTTTGTGTTAAAGCAGGTCCCCTAGCTAGGGTAAATTTTGCCGTCTTCTTCCTCCCAGGTTGACAGGTCAATGATCAGACTGGAGACAGTGGTGAAAGAGAGAGAGACTGCACTGCGCCTGCTGCAGACAGGACAGGACAAGGGCAGACCAGGAGCCTGGAGGAGGAACATATTTGGACATGTCTACTGGTGAGGGCAGTCTTGGTTTACAATATGGCACATGTACACGTGGAGAAATGCAGCACTCTTTTCTCTTTTCCCACTCTATTAACCATTAAAGGCTCCCAATGGAATTTTAGACCTCTAGCAGAGTTATGGAGCTGTTTTGTTTATATCATGCACGTGGATGCACATACATTGACGTAAACAATGCTGGAATTTGAAAAAAATACTTAAAATATCAGTTTCGCAGGGCACCCCAGTATCTCACCTGGTAGAGCAGTACCATGTACTAATGCTGAGTCTTTATCTTTGCTCCACGACTTCCCCGCCTTTCCTGTTTCTCTACAGCTGTCAGTGTCTAAAGGCCAAAATGCATGAAAACACCACAGGGCACATTTACTCTATTAAAATCCTTCAGGGATTGAGTAACCAGATCATTTTGAAGGTCTGAATGGATCCTGACAGGTCCACTGTGTCTTGTTTACACAGTTTTGAGTCAAGTTCAAAAATACTTTTAGCAAGTTTTGGGATCCATTTCAGGTTTATAGTTGCAAAAGCCTATTACTATTCAGACCTGGCCTCAATTTTTAACAGAGCGTCTTCAGTGTAGGCAAAGCTGATTTTACACTTTCTGCAGATGGTCTGTAATCTGGTTGCTGTACTTCCAAAGGGCCAGGCTTTGGAAATTGAAACGTGGGAAGTGGAATCACTCACGTACACTTGTTTTCTTTCCCTCAGGTATCGATTCAAAGAGTATGCTATCCCTTGGTACATGAATAAAAGATACAGACGAAAGAGGTTCTACACACCCAAGTTTGTCCAACCACACATAAGGTATGATATGGCACACATGCAATATTGAGCTCTTTTCATGTTTTAGTAGATATAAGACTGTGTGTGTAGAGTGCAACCCTAACTTATGTTGTGCAAAATTCCTGTTCTTACAAAAATCTAATTCTTGATTACTACTCCCTTCCCCCACATTCTTTTGTCTTGCAGGCTGCGCATAGAGAAACATCTTCGAGAGAAGGCCAGGAAAGCCAACTTAGAGAGGAAAACCCAGGCCAAACTCAAGGAAAGGTTTCCTCAAATGAAAGTTCCTGCATCATGATATCTCAAGCACATATTTTACAATTAAAGAGTTTGTGACAGCTGTGAACCTGACGTCAAATAACTGAAGGTGGTCTAAACTGTCCTATGTAGACTGAGTATTTTTTTCAGCTGTTATTTCATCCTATGACTAAACGTTTCCATACTTATTAAAATATGTCTCATGTATTGCATTTTCTTCATCATGTTTTACTACTTTACAGCACCCTGATACAGTTACCTAAATGTTTCCTGCTCTGTTTCCATCAAACAGCCACACTTCAGTTCTTCAAGCACTTAATAAAAGAAACCCTCAGAGGAACTAAAATGATCCACATACAGAAGTGGGCTATTATAGTCAAACTCATTTTAAAGAAATCATTTAACAAAAAAGGATTTTATTTTAAAAGACCATAAGTAACCAATGACAAGCAAAGTGAAAATTAAATACAGATTTATTTGAGTTGAGACTCAAACAAGCACAGGCGAGAAGTGACTGGCTTTTGCTTATGATGAGCTTACTACTCACAAAAAAAAATGGGCTTATGGACAAGACATTGTTCAACTTAAACTGTAAGGTTGTTCCACAGAACACGTCACCCAAATTTTACATTGTCAGTATTTTGCAGAAACCCTGAACAACACACCTTGTGTTTCTCACATTGTGTTTTCCGAGTGTGATCAAAAACTTGAGCTGAGGACCAATTGCTGATATTTACTGGCCAGTAGACCAAGTCCGACTCTGTCAAAACCAGGACAGAAGGTAATAGACAATAGGTAGCAAGACAAAGCTTTTGTCAATTTCAGAAAAACTGACTTAAGGTTTCCACAAAACACCAGCAATCTAAAAATAAGGCAACAGGCCTTCTGTTATGATATAAACAAAGGAACTTAAACCCCATCTCATCATAGTGACGCAGTTAACTTTGTTGTCTGATTTTCACAATAAATCATAGACAGGCAGCATATGGACATACTCAATTATTTCTAAAAACAAAATCATACAAAACAAGAGCGATCATTCGCAGGTGTTCCTGAGTCCAGGTGTCAGAGGTGACTCATGATGTTGAGCTTGTGGCAAAGACAGTGACGGGCAGGGTAAGGTGGCAAAAATCAAGGGCACTTCCTGTCCACACACTGCTTTCCTCCCTCTTCGTACTCTTGTTTAGAGATCCACATCTGCTGGAAGGTTCCCTGGCAGACAGAGAAAATGTGTTTGGTTTGTGTATGTCAGGATAAAATGGGTTTGGAAAGCAGCAAAAGTGGATGTGTGAGCTTGAATGCAGTTCTTACGTATTTTGCCTCCACCATCAAATTGCAAGAAATATGCAGATAAAGTGAAACATTTCAAAAAATAAACTGCACCCTACAAAAAGCAGTTTTCCCATACCGCGATCAAGAATCCATCTATGTAATAGAAACAGGGATAAAATATTAAGCTAGTGGTAGCCTGATCGCCAGCTCTGGAGTTGTTGTTTTACATCCTATCAGTGTGTGCTAGACTGTCATAAAGTTTTGTTTTTTTTAAATGTGTGTCCTTACGAGTGATGCCAGGATGGAACCTCCTATCCAGGCACTGAACCTGCGCTCCACTGTAGTGTTGTTGGCTATCAGCTTCAGCCTCATGCTCTGCAAATCACAGACAAACACATCAAACTCTAGCAGGAAATAGAGTAGTGTTCGTGTATTGATGGATTTAAAAGATTAGACAAGATCAGAAGTTGCATATTCATCAATACATATGGTGTTAAAAACCAAACAGCAGCGTCATTTTCAGATGATAACAGGCAGCGCAGTAGTTTGAATTTGCAATCTATGATAAACTAAAGCCTAAGATAAGCTAACATTCATCTGAACAACGTGAGGAAGTAGCGACGTTAACTCACCGGAGGGGTTTTCTGCGAGAGTTCTCTGTTCAGTCGGTCTGTGAAGCCCTGAATGAGCGTGTTTCCTCCAGTCACCACCACGCTGCCATACAGACCCTGAAAACAAGATGGAAGGTCAGTAAATGAGAGTTTCTGGTTTTAAAGGAAACTCTGAAGATTCAAGAACAAAAACTGAAGTGCAACATAAACACAGGACTCCCATTCAAACACATTATCTGATAACCTCTATGTTGGATATGAAAAAGTGACAATGAATGAATTCCAGAGGTTATTCTATTACCAAATTTTACAATATATGTATATTTTGGGAATACCCAATTTGCCTCAACCAGCTTAATCTACTTTTATAACTACTAATTCTACTTCTACTTTTTTTCCTGCATTGGCAGATATTTCTTGATATCCCCCAGAGTGGTGTACAAAAACGTGTTGCATTCAGCAGCTACTGGCCAAACGTCTTGGACAACAAATAAATGAAAATGAAAAGCACTATTAAAAAGTGCTTTACACTGCTTTTTAATTGAAGATACATGTTTAATGACTCATCTACATTCTTGGCAAGGCAAAATCTATATTATAAATTGTTTATCTATTGTATGTTCAAGCAAGTCATCTTTACCCGTTTAGTCATTTGAAATTCACTGAACTTAGGAGCGTCATTTAAATGGATAAAAGGTTAAACTCAAGGAACATATTTCAGCCACCCCTCCCAATAAAAACAAACAAACAAACTTGCAACCAATGTTTAAAACGTCTAAATAATCACCGGCCGGATGTCAATATCACACATTCCCACGCTGGTCGTCACCACATGGCCAACTCCCAACATGGTATTTCCAGACAGGCCCTGAAGTGATCAGAACAAACGAAAAAAAAATTACATTTTCCAAAAATGAACATGTAACACATAAAAAAACAACACACACACACACCTTGGCATTAGAGGGGTCAAACAGCCCCTCTGGGATCTTCAGCCTCTCAGCACCAAAGTCACAGTTGTAGCCATTGGGCAGCTCATAGTGCACTGTGGGCATCTGTGCAGCAACCCTGATGAAAGAGGAGGGGGATACCTGTGACTTAGATATTTTGGGATGAAACATTTTAAACTTTCAGAAGACGCTGATTAAAGCACAACACTGGTCCGTACAGAGGCCAGATTGTGTGCATGTTGAAATGGAGTAAAACACACATGTCTACGCAATGGACAGATTCATATTGCAAATAATGCTCTTACTGTTCATCATATGGTGAGTCTGACACCTGCAGCACAGATGCCTGGAAGTCCTGGATCACACACTGCAAATGTTAGGAAAAGACAAGTTGACACACACTCAACAAAACACAACACAGACAGCTCCTTTATTACTGCAAGGATACAACAAATGCAGAGTCTAAGAGTTTGCTGCTTACATTACACATGTAGTTGTGCCATGAGCGGGTGACTTGAGGTAGTTTTTCCTTTTTCTTCCAACTGGCTGGGGATCCCTCCCGCACTGGATCCTGTAATCACAAACACCGTGGTTGATGGTGACATCATCATCATCATCATCATCATCCTGTAGCCAGGTTCTTCATTATCAGCCAGTCAGTCCATACTGTTTTACATATATGTACATCCAAGACTCCACAAAGCTAACATTTTGATCACCTATTCAAAACATAGCTTTTACGTAAACTGCATTAATAAATGCATGTCTATTATTCAAACATTTGAATTGAATGGCACTTGTATGTGCCTTAAAAACGTATTAAAACAACAGGTTTCAGGCTGGAGCAATATTTGCCAAATACTTTTACCAGATTATTTAAATATACCTTTCTACCTGTAAAACAAACATCTTACCTTTGACGCAATCATGTATGGGGGGATTATTTCAACATTTAACTCTTGAAAAAGCTCCCTACACTGCATGCTCATGAAGTCTCCAGCCAGGGGTGACTTGACGATTCCTGTCAGACAGAATAAATGTGACTCAAAGGAACATAGTAAATATCTACCATGTTTACATATAATACTAATACGTACTTGCTCAACTTTATATATCACTATTACGATCATGTGCGAATGACAGATTGGAAATCTGCTGAATTACTCTCCTTCTTTTGTTTCATTGTAGCTCTGACTCAAGTAGCTTTGCAAAAAGAAGCATTATACTACAGTTCTACAACGTGATTTACTTTCATCATGATTTAAAATCAGGCACCATTTACATGTTTTTTGTGAAATAGCATACAATGTGGCTCCCTGAAAAAAACCCTCTTTCCCAACAATATTTTATAATGCTAAGAGAAGCTTGTAATAACAGTTGCAGGAACAGCCATCTTGATTGGCAAGACTGAGATACAGGCTCCAACCAGCAGATGGCAACAGAAATCATAGAAGGATGCATTAAGGAAGGATTTAGGACTGTATAATTTACGTGAATCCTCTAGGTGATGAATCCCCTCCCTGGTTTATATGTAAGCAAAGTTAAATCTCCAGGCAGAATGTCAGCTTATGATGAATGATTTATAATAATTGGTCACCTTGCTGCAGGACGTAGCCATCATGCACTGGAATTGCTGTGGTGTGCGTGGCTCCACTGTCCAGGACCAAGCCTGTAGATCGGCCATTGGCAAAGCTTGGATCCTCAGAGTAAAGGAAATGAAGTACAGTTCAACATATAACAGATACCATATTAGTTCAACAGACTGGGAGACCACTGTCCAACAGTAAAGGGACAATTGAGTGTCTGATATTATTAATAACTCTATCCCATCCTTTTCTGGATGAAGTAGAATAGTAAAGGATACGCAGACAACACTGCTGATTTGCAGAGAAAGAAGGCAGGAATGTTGTAATGTTCAAACATCAGCTCTGTTAGTTTCTCTCGTTTCGCTCGTGTGTTCCACTGCAGACACAAAAACAGAAAATAGACCGCTTACAACACAAATATTGTCAGCACAACACAAGTTCCTCCATGAGGTGACAAGGATCAGCGTAGGGAAAACTTCAATCAAAAAAACTTCAACTTCACTCTTCACTTCAAATCCTCACCTGACAACACCTTGATTACAGCTAATAAACAGACAGCATCTCAAAAAGGTCCCCAGCTACTATGATTATTTAAATAACAAGTTATATTAATATTGTAAGACAGAAGAGGACTTTACTTACTAACTAACTAACTAACTACTAACTTTTAGAGGCTGTTAAATTTAAACTATGTGAATACTGTTTAGCCTTGATACAATCCCAGAATAAAGTAGCCAGTTGTTGTCCAGACTCGGTACAAATATTAACTCACCGATGCTTCTGACATGAGCACTGGATGCAGGCTGGGTTCAGACTTGAAGTGCATCTTGTAGGTGTGATCCAAAATGGCCTGGAAGCTGTCCCAGTCCTCAACTGTAAACGGGTCAGGAGAGAAAACGAGGACAGGGATTGTTAAATGTCAAACCACCGTCAAATTACTGCTGATATTAAGCTATTATACAGGTGAGGACAACCAATTATCTGTGATAGCATGACATAGCCAAAAGTTGTTGAGATTCCACATATAGTCTTGGGAAATAGTGTGCAGTTATTGGTGGAAACTAAAATAAAAATAAAGTTGTTTCATACAGAGAACACCTTTACAAATCTATACACAAACAAAGACATACCATGAGCACACGGCAGCAATGTTCAAGGTCTGTCTTTACTCTATCCATGGCTAAAGGCCTACAAAAAAATCTACGTCACAAAAAACATGTATCTTCCATGATTGTCACTGCTGGGTCAGATGGTGGAGAAAATAGAGCAATGATGAGCTTTTTTGGATAATAATTTGAGCACCAGGCACCAATGTTCCAGGTCAACCCTCTGAGGGAGCCTGTGGTCCCACGTTGCTGTTCTGCTGCAATTAAGATTGGTGTCACACTTGTCTCTAAATAGCCCCACAGCCAAACTCCACTGGACCAGATTCTGATGAGCATCGTCAGCTAGGTCAGCACACCGAACGCTTGCTTCATATCCGCTGATGCCGTAGCAACACCGGGGTGACAGAAATACAACACAACTACAAAAAATGTTACATTCGTAGCAGAGAATTTCACCTTGGTTGTGAACGTTTTGGACAGAGCTGAAATGATTAGGCAATTACCTGATCAGGCAATAGACAGGAAATTAATTTGATAATTTTATTACAATTAATTAATCAAAAAGAATATACAATAATGAAATAAATGTCAGTGGCAGCTGTAGTTTTGGATAATAGTTGTCAAACTGAGAAATATATTATAGTTTTAGCTAAATAATATTGAACAGATGTGAAGAAAAAAAACAACGAAAATTACAATTTGAGAGTGTAACCATAGGACAGTGTTTGGCAATAGACGTCCTTATAATCAATTTGTTTAACAGGGGGAGAAAAAAAACTTTGGCCCGATGCCAGACTTATTTGATGAACCTGCCATAGGATAACAGCACTATTTAGTATCTAGTTCAGCATCAACAACAGCACAGGACATGCGACCTACATTTGGCTTTTGGATGTTCGAAACACCCAGAATTTAAACAAGAGCAAATGAGGATGGGAAAATATGATCACAATGACGCAGACGCGGCGGTAAACCCAAGACTGAAAGAGGTCTGCCCTCCATTGAGAGGACACTAGACGGGAGGGTTCATGATAATGAGCTGCCTTGGTCTTCAAATAATCTAATTATTATTCATGATGAAAGACATCTATACGGCCATCAGGGTTGTGACGAGTTTGTCTACAAAGTCGGCTGTCTAATTATGGATATGGATCAAGCAGACAGGATTATAAATATGCATTGCCAAATTTACGTCACAGATCGGGACAGAAAATGGCATCATACAACCTATGTATGATGCCATTCTGTCATTTATCAGCATTGCACATACACAGTTGAAACAATCTGATCAGTACATTTGGATTATGAACCAAATTCTGCCCGTATGTTTTATTTATTTCTTTTCACTCACCTTCTTCTTCTCCTCATTTACCGAAACCAAGAACATGGCAAAATGTTCTTTGGATTTTTAATGTATAAAAAAAATAAATAAATAAAAATAACACGCCATGAGACATGAACACTCACTCATGCCATTCTTGAGTGGAGACATGACCTCCATGTTCTCCCTGGGTACCCTCAGCTGGTTGGTATCAATATAGTAGGTGGTGCCACTCTGCTTGCCCTTATCACCATCCGTCTCCATGGGCGTGCTGCCATCCTCTCGGTCAAGGGTCACCCCTATCACCGTGGGGAAGTCCGCCTGAGCAAAGCCAAAACAAGTCACAAGACGACACTCTCACACAACCTGATTTACCAATAACAATGTAACGCAATGTAATAACAAACTCATTAAAAAGGAGTGACTTGTTTGTTTGCTATAGAAAGCTGAATTTATAGCCACACACATTACTAGAATAATCACATAAAACATATATATTAATTGTATTTAATATATTAAATTCTATTCTTTGTAAACAATGTGACTTCACCATAGCAACATATTATGCTGCATGTTGTAATTAAATAGACTGTTTTTGTTCCGTTTTTACAGCAGACATATCGACTTGTTCTAGTAGGAAATGCACAGGTTTTACTAATAACAATGGCTCTGTTCTATTCAAGTGTCTCATTAAGTCATGACAGTGGGCCAGTGAGCTGCAGTACAATACCAGCTGACACTAAAGCAGCTAAATGGAATTCAGCCATCGCTTATTTCATTATTTACAGCTGAGCCTTTCCTACTGTGACAGGTCAAAATAAAGGGACTGCTACAGCAGCCCGGGTCAAAGAGTGGAACCTTACATATTATAATGAGAGTTGAAACAATTACTCTATTGATATAAAATCAATTGGCAGCTATTTTGGTAATCAATTAATCATTGAAAAAAAATCAATGATTCAGCTCCTCACATGTAATTATTTTTTTGGTAGTTTTATTAATTTTCTCTGATATTCCCCCTAATATCTTTGGGTTTTTGACGGTTGGTCACCAAAATATAACAACCTGGGCTCTGGGAACCTGTCATAGACATTTGTGACATTATTCTGGCATTTTATAAACTAAATAATTCATTGCACCGGAATACATCCAGTATCTCCACCGCCATGTCTCTCGTCGTGCCCTCGTTCCGGTCGGCATCTGGCTAGTACCTGTTGTTGGCCCGTATAAGGAGCTCTCGTTGAGCTTTCACCTCCAAACTATACCTTCTTCAACTCTCCTAGGACTACTGGACGTGGAGGAGGAATAGCAACAGTTTTTAAGAATAGCTTGTTTTGTAGGCCCCTGTCACCTTCTTCTTTTTCTTCTTCTTTTGAACTCAGCTTGTTTGTATTAGGTTGGTCGAATCCGGTACTATGTAATTTACCACCAGCCTAAATATAACAAACATTTTATAAAAGACTTCCGATTTCCTGGCTGGGATCATAACAGATTATGACAAGATTTTAATTGCTGGTGATTTTAACATACAGTACATGTCCGGTGTCCTTCAAAACCACTTGCAAAAGAGTTTTTAGATATGATTGATGCTTTTAATCTTGCACAACATGTTACTGGACGGAGATAGGAATATAGCCACACCTAAGATCTTGTTTTATCTTATGGGTTGCCCATTTCTAACATCCAAGTACATGATGCTGCTTTTTCTGATCACATGCCTGTCTTATTTGATCTTACTCTGCCTAGTCATAGTCTCAACCTGCCTGCTCCTACGCGCCTGTGTTGTGTGTATAAGCCCTCCACTGCTGCTCAGTTTACATCTGCTTTTATTAATGTAATTCAGTCTGGTAATAGTTATCTGGCTAACCTTGACACAAATCAATTACTTTCTTCCTTCCTTTCCACCTGTGCCGACATTCTTAATACTGCTGCAACGCAAAAAGTTAGGTGTCTCAGCTCCAAATCTGAGCCATGGCTCAATGACGCCACCCGTGAGGCCAGGCAAGTGTGCAGGAGAGCTGAGAGCAGGTGGAAAAAAAGAGAAGCTTCAGGTATCATATGAAGTCCTTAAAGACAGCTTGAGAAAATATCGGAAAATTGGCAAAGCCAAAAAAAATAGATATTTTTCTGACATTATTTCCCAAAATGTTAATAAACCTCATGTCCTTTTTAAAACTATTGATTAATTATTAAATTCTCTATAATCCCCCTGCCTGGAAGCTTTGTTTGAGGTCTGTGAAAAAAAACCTTCTTTTTAGGTAAGGTTGCCACTATCAGAGCCCATATCCCATCCCCTGTTTTTGACCCTTCCATAATTAGCACTTGCTCTACTGTCCTCAACCAGTTTGAGCCTGTGTCACTCTCAAATCTCACTAAAATCGTCACCCCACTAAAATCCTCATATTCTCCCACTGGCACTGTGCCCCCTCCCCTCTTTAAGGAAGCCTGGGAGACAATTGGCCCGAATGTCCAAAAAATCATAAATAGTAGTCTGGCAGCAGGTGTCGTTTTAACTTATTTCAAAGAACCAGCTGTGGAACCGCTGATTAAAAAAAGAAATCTGGATTCCTTGGTTTTATCCAACTACAGAACTATCTCGAAGCTTCCTTTTATCTCAAAAATTTTAGAGAAGACTGTACTTCTACACCTGAGGTCTTTTTTAGATGTACATGGTATTTTTGAGATTTTTCAATCTGGTTTTAAAGTACTTCATAGCACAGAAACTGCACTTTTAAGAGTTTTCAGTGACCTCTTATTAACCACTGACTCTGGTAATTCTGCCATACTAGTGCTTTTAGACCTCACCGCCGCATTTGACACAGTTGACCACCATGTGTTTTTATGTTTTATTTCTTGTTCAGTACTTTGTAAACCTTTGTTTTTAAAATGTGCTATATAAAGAAAAAGGATTGGATTTTGAATATAAGTGTTAGCTACAGCCCTTATCAGGATCAATAGCATAGCATCTCTTTCCACGAAATCAGGAACTGTCATGCAAACTATAGCCTCACACATTAATGAGTTCATATTGTGATGGTGTGTGAATGATGGGATTATATGATAAGGCTAGTATTACATCGATTAATGAAAGTATGGCAAATCAGTGTCCATTGCTGACACTTCTCTTGCCAAACATATTTACACAATCAAGAACTCCACCTAAAGCACAGATATATCAAAATCCAGCAAGTATTCCAGAACAATCGGAACTCAATTTATGCCGTCTGTCTCCAGGGTGACAGCCCTCATTTCCTGACATTGGTGTACCACCCCAGAGGGAAGATGAAGATGCACAGAGGAAGAAAAAGATACATAGTTAATCAGGTCAGTTGAGAGATCCATTTACCTTGGGACAGTCTTCTCCTGCATAGCCAGCTCTTACAGAATATGAGCCAATGTCAAACACCAAAGCTCCCACCTCATCTGCAAAAATGAGATATAATATATAATATATGAGCAAACTATTGATATTAGCATCATCATTTTTCAGTTTTATGTTAATTCGGTGTGCTTGCTTGTACATGCTTATGTGAAAAAAGTACCCAGTTTACTTTCTCAACAAATACTGTACACACTTTAAGTCAATAATTTATTAAGTTAGGTCCCTAAAGTGACTAATCAGTTTACTTTTTAATATATTTTTCATTGAACTGGGTACATAAAGAGCAGCTTCTTAAATAATATTTCTACTTTTTCCCCACCGCTGCCAAAATATTCCTATTCCCACACTCCAAACCATCACATGAAATGCAATACCATTCATCTGTTTTGTATATGAATATGCACTCAGCAGTCTTATTAGTATTCTGTGACATCAGTGCTTCACTAATTAAAGTGTATTAAAACAAAAAAATGCTAACTTGTAGTGCTGAAATAATTTGGCAGTGTAGATGCAGAGTTGATCGATCATGACTTTAATTATGAATTTATAAAGTAAAAATACCAACATATTGCTCAGTATTGGCACAGATGCCAAACCTACAGATTTGTCTATTACATGCTCCTCACTTCACACTTTAAATGCCCTTTGTTCAATTAATATATTCTTCCTTAAGAAAATAAAGTACATGGTGTGAAGACACAAATCACAAAGTAACGGTATATGTACTAAAATTTTACTCCCCACACAGGCTGTTTAACTGGATTTGTCAGATCTGTTTTAGTAACATAAACATAGTATGTTACAATGCTATGATGTGGTAATAAAGCTAAAGACAGCTTGTGCAAGGATACATTAACACAAACATTATGATTTAAAATTGAACTCTATTTTATGGGATGTGCTCATGAGTTCGGCAAGCCCACTTTCATTCATTTCCTAGCTAGCTAGCTCGTCGGTACGGGGTTGGTTTACATGATTGTTGCACAAGCAAACGAAGCTTAAGCCACAACACGTCGCATTTAAGGCGTTAACAAATAAATATATTATTAAACGCATGGCGATTAAAAATGCTAACAAGAATGTAGCTTTACTGTACCGCGGAGCTAGTTAAACGTTAGCACAGCTAGCATAGATAGCTAACTCTAAAGCTACAGAACGGGACAACGTGGACAACAGTTTTATTTTTATCATGAGGTCTCACTCACCGCCTCCATACACTCCGCCACTCATCCTCTAATCGCAACAGCAACTTTCTTAGTATAAGTTATTACAGCAGAATCACAACCGCTAAACGGTTAATCACAACAAAGGAAATGTGTTAGCATGGATCAATCTAACAAAGCAGGCGCCACACTGCGTAGAGGCGGCCGTCCAATCAGAATGTAGCACAGCATCAGGACTTCCGTTTCAGCTGTGACGGAAATATCAAGAGACCGAAAGCGCTTCCATGCTCTGGAGTGGACGTGGCCCTGCGAACTTGATATCAACGTGAGTGAAAAACTGATTATAAGTAGCAATAGCATACTTTTAACCGTCAAAAGCTGATGCATAGACCGTCAAAGTGCAGGATTTAACAGCACGGTGATGTTAGTATCGTTATATGTAACCAGCAAGACCTTGAGTCACGGTCGTTTAGACTTTAGATATTGACCCTTAAATTAACCATGTCACGACTGCTGCAAAAGTAGCTACAGTGGCATGCAGAATTAGTGTTAATTGTCTTATTTCTGTACTATTAAACATCAGAAGTTTTAAGTTTCGACATCCTCATGGTTGTGCAAGCGGATAGGGTGGAAAATATGGTTGAGTAACTTGCTGACCATACTTAATAGTCTGAGTTAGCCTACAACTATGGTTATATAACGCATAAGCTATTTTTAATTGAAACGCATACAACTAAAATGTGCTAATATTGCTTTTAACCAGTTACAGATCTAACGCACATTGTTTAATTTTGGCTTGTGTTTCAGTAACCTGTTTCATGTATTTTTGATATAAAGGTTGATATGAGAATATCAGGCAATACATTTCACAATCGGTCTATTACTACTATCAGAAGATATTGAACAGGGAAATAGGAGTTTCAGCTTTAACAAGAATATTGTGTAGCCGGTCAACTGTATTAAATAAAGAAGGTTTCAGGAAACTGTCTTAAAGGTTCAGTGTGTAAGTTTTAGTGGCATCTAGGGGTGAAGGTTACGAATTGCAACCAACTACTCGGTCACCGCTCACCCCTCCCTTTGCAAGTGTGTAGGAGAAACTAAGGTGGCCAACCAACAGCCCATATATTATATTAGCTAGCAGTCTCTTGCCAAACCTGTTGACTCTCCTCATTCCCTGTAGCACGTGTTCACTGAATTCTGCATTGACTATAATGCAATTGATGCAGCCTTTTAAGTTAACTATTCATTTTGAAATTCAAAGTATTTCTTGATGTTTTAAACAGCAGTTGACAGAACTGGAGCTTAAATGGTGGGTTGGTTGTCAAAATCAATAAGCTATAATTTTGATAATTGTTTAAGTAAGTCGCTTATCAAAGAAAATCTCAAACATTCTCTGGTTCAGGCTTCTTAAATCTTTGAATTTTAGCCTGTTGGTCAGACAAAACATTTGAAGACTTGTCTTTGGTAAAATTCAACAGAATTGTTAGTGGCAGTCCTAAACACAACTAGCTCACCTGATCCTTTTGGTGAGATTTTTATGTCAACAGTTATTTACAGATGTTCTTCAAGCATTTTTAAACTTGTGAAATAAATGTTTGTCTTGGTTTGATTCCAGCACCCATGCAGCGCTGCATCACTCTGACCCTTGCCCGGCACAACAGGCTCATCTTGAGAAATAAATTTGCATTTGTCCGCTGCCAGCAGTCAGCAGCCATGTCAGGTCTCCTCATCAACCAACCCAAATACTCCTGGCTGAAAGAGCTGGGCCTGTCTGAAGACAACCCTGGTGTTTACAATGGGAGCTGGGGAGGCAGCGGGGAGGTCATCACGTCATACTGCCCCGCCAACAATGAGCCAATTGCCAGAGTAACCCAAGCAACTTTGGCAGAGTATGAAGAAACTGTCCAGAAGACAAGGGAGGCTTGGAAGATGTGGGCAGATATTCCAGCTCCCAAAAGAGGAGAGATTGTGAGGCAGATTGGAGATGCACTCAGAAAGAAGATTAAAGTCCTTGGGAGCCTGGTGTCTCTAGAAATGGGCAAGATCTATGTTGAGGGAGTGGGAGAGGTTCAGGAATACGTTGATGTCTGTGATTATGCTGTTGGTCTGTCTAGAATGATTGGAGGGCCCATCCTGCCCTCAGAAAGACCAGGCCATGCCCTGCTCGAACAGTGGAACCCAGTGGGTCTTGTCGGCATTATAACTGCCTTTAACTTCCCTGTGGCTGTCTATGGCTGGAATAATGCCATCGCTCTGACCTGTGGCAATGTCTGCCTCTGGAAAGGAGCACCAACCACACCTCTCACAAGTGTTGCAGTTACCAGGATTGTGGCTGAGGTGCTCGAGCAGAATAACCTACCCGGTGCTATCTGCGCCATGACCTGCGGAGGCTCTGATATTGGCACAGCCATGGCAAAGGATGAGCGCGTGGATCTGGTGTCGTTCACTGGCAGCACCCATGTTGGCAAGATGGTGGCCATGATGGTACAAGAAAGGTTTGGTCGTAAGCTGCTGGAGCTCGGCGGAAACAATGCTATCATCGTTTTTGAGGATGCTGACCTGAATCTGGTGGTGCCCTCTGCTGTATTTGCATCTGTGGGAACCGCTGGCCAGCGTTGCACCACAACCAGGAGGCTTATGCTGCACGAGAGTGTTCACGACACAGTGGTAGAGAGGATTGCCAAGGCCTACAAACAAGTCCGCATCGGAGACCCGTGGGATCCCAGCACCTTGTATGGGCCTCTGCACACCAAACAAGCTGTGGAGCAGTATCTGGCAGCCATTGAGCAGGCCAAGCAACAGGGTGGCACTCTGGTCTGTGGAGGAAAGGTGATGGACCGCCCAGGAAACTACGTGGAGCCAACCATCATCACAGGGCTCGCTCACGATGCTCCCATTGTCCACACCGAAACTTTTGTCCCCATACTCTACGTCCTCAAGTTCAAGACAGAAGAGGAGGCATTTGCCTGGAACAACGAGGTTCAGCAGGGCCTGTCCAGCAGCATCTTCACCAAAGATATGGGTAGGGTTTTCCGCTGGCTGGGGCCCAAAGGGTCTGACTGCGGCATCGTGAATGTCAACATTCCTACAAGCGGTGCTGAGATCGGAGGAGCCTTTGGTGGAGAGAAACACACCGGAGGTGGAAGAGAGTCTGGCAGTGACTCATGGAAGCAGTACATGAGGCGTTCAACCTGCACGATAAATTACAGCAAGGATCTTCCTCTGGCCCAGGGAATCAAATTTGAGTGATGCCTTCAGATAGTTTGTTGTTGAAGTTTTCAATGAGCCTAAAAGGACAACACTAAATGATTTAGTGGAAAAGTGTTGCCTAACAAATGCTAAACATATGTCACAGCATGTTTGCATTCAGAAAGGTCAGTTTGAATTTGAATAAAACATTGCAATAGTGTCAGATCTGTTTCATTTGTCCTGTATCAGATTTCTGTCTATGGTTGCATTAGATGTGAATCCTGCTTTTGAAATAACAGTTTTAAAATAGTTTTGTTTTAAAGGTCAAGTAATTTTCATCCAAATGGTGTGCACTTTTTACACGCACTTAGAAAGTGAGCTAGATGACTGTACCAGATACTTTATACTGTATAAAAAATAAATCTTTTATTTTGAAAGAAAAACTGGAGTGGACATTATTAATGTGTATATTCAGTCATCGCAGTGCAAACAGCATTTCAGTACAGTGTTTAAAAATGTTGTCATGAAGTTTTCCACAATCCTAAAATTATTATTAAACACTGTTCAAGGTTAATAGAAGGTAGCTAAGAAAGCACTGGCTGTTTGTGTCTCCTTTACAGATGAATTATTCTCTACTTTACATCTAGAGCTCTCTTTAGGAAAGAGTCGCACTGTGGAACTTTCAAGGCAACAACAAATAAAAGGCTTTATGTTGACGTGTGGTCTTGGTCGGCCTATATTTGCAAACATTAATAGAGATTACAACAACAGGAAACAACAGGCCCCTGAAAAAAACTTGGACCACTAAGACATACATCAGTCCATTTTGCCATGCCAGCTATTTCATTGCACCTTGGTAATTTTTATGATCCTTAGTTTTCCCATGTGTTACTCAAGCCTCTGATTTTGATGAGGAAGAAAAAAATGTCTGATTTGGATACTATGTAAAAGGCTGAAGTGAAACATTAACCCCTATACATTCCTGGTGTAGCATTGTTCACTGTTTTGAAAATGACACTGAAAATGAAATCATCTGTCTTGTATTTTAAAAGCAAATACTTTACTACTGTCTATTTAAAGATTACGGTCAGTTTTATGTCACGTATGCAGGTAACATTTTGTTGTAATGAACATGTAGCATAGGAAACTTCTGAAGATTTCAAAAGACAATTATATAAAATTAGACAGCAGACCATGAGCAAAGGAGGCCATGTTTCTATATTCACTTTAATACTATACTTATAAAAGAGGAAGAAGAAATTATCTGAACAAGGACTGGCAATAGGTGCCCATTGTACAGTTATGTACATATTGATGATCTGGCAGGCGACAAAGTGGAGCACGTGATATGTAGACATTTTCTCACAGCAGACATTTTAATGTGACACTGTAGGAAGAGCCTGTTTAGCCTGTTGCCACTGCGAACCAGTTCTGGGTAAGTGGAAGAAAGTGCACAGATGGATGGATGGTAGGAAAAGCACAGGAGTTAGTAATAACATTAAAAAGGCTCTATAAGGTTCCATTGAAGTGTTCTAGTACGTCCAGTGACAGTTAGCCAACATGCAAAATACCAGGACCCTGAAACTGAAGCAGCTAAATAGAATATAGCCATCATTAACTTTATAATTTACATAGGTGCTCTTATGACATATGAAAATGTCCTCTTTGCCTACTGTTTCAGATTCACATTTCAGGGGAGGTTCATACATCTGTCATATTTTATATACTTATTACACTAATTTTTCATAAAGGGGTTATTTAAACGCTGTCTGGCAAAGGTGTATATAGGTTCTGTTGCAGCAGTTAAAAGTCTGACCTTTTGAAAAAATACCTACAGTTAGGATGCAACTCCACTTTACCCTAAACCAATGAATGTACTGTAGATGTTTTTCACAACATTGAAATCGCATGTGGGAGTAATTGCCTCACAGTGAACCCATCCTGGAACTCAGTATTACAACATGTTTGCCGTAAACAGCTGAGACTTTCTGTAACTTGTCATGTAATGTCTTTAAGTATAGTATTGAAAAAATAAACTCTGTCCCTTTAATAGAAATACTACTCTATCTCCCATCCTCCATGCCCCCCTTATGCTCACCCTCCCACTCAGCAGCTTGCTACCTCATACTCCAGCTCAGTCTCTCTCTATTTACTGCTCCTCCCAGCCGCATCTACACTCACAGCTGAAAGGAAGAACTGAAAGGACAGCTCATAATCCATGCCATTTAGGACGTATGCAGAAAACGCCCACTTCCTCTACTATTCATCTTCACTGGAAAAAGGTAGAAAACCTTTAATTATTTTTCTAAATGTAGGAGCTTTTGCGTTTGCATTAATGCGCAAATTGTCTGGTGTTTCCTCTGGATTCATTCATCTGTGATTCACAACATCTGTACAATCACTGCAGGAATAAATCTAAAATAACTGCATATTCTTGGTAAAAATGTACATAATGAAGCATATTTATATGATTTAGAATGATATTTATATGATGATAATATTTATATTTGACAAAGCATTAAAAGCAGATCTGAAATCTGCACTATAGGTATAATTTGAATTAAAACAGAGATGGGTGTGGAGTCAAAACTAACAGTTGAGACACCACTGCAGAAATAACAGAGGAAACACTACTGACTGTGGTGTTTTGACGGTGAGCTTGTCAAACCGATCTGTAGCTCTGGCATCAAGGGTTGTGTTTAGTTTTCGGACAACTAGCAGGTAATATCTTGATCTTATCTCTAGTTCTGAACCTGTGATGCACCAAAATGTCAAGTCAGAATAGTGCTGTAGCTTTAACGGAAGGCATTTGAAAAGGGTGGCACTTCCTTAAAATCCCCATACATAACTTGTGTGATTCACTTCTTCGGAAACTCAGAGCATGTTAGTTCACGCTTTGTGTTGCTTGTTGCACCCCTGATTTACAGAAGTGTCTGGGATTCCCCTGGACTGAAACACTCTCACTTCTTCTCTTTGCACATTTCCTCTGCAGCTTCTCCCTGAAACAGAACTTACAAGCTTCAGGCCTACTCATTCTGGTGTTGATTGACTCCTTCATGTACATATACATGTAACAGGTGCTTTAATTTCAACTTATAATACAGATGTTTGACAGGAAACATACATGATGTCGCATTTTTGGAAAATGAGATTTCAGTAATTGCATGTTAATATTTATTTTAACATTACTGTCAGTAACAAATAAATTCGAAAATAAAAATGTAAAACAAAAATAAAAACATTCAGTCATCTGATTTAATATTATCACTTATCATCTAGTCCTATTATTTGTTGAGTTATATGTGTGTTTGTGCAAATTTGAGCTGAAGACCATTTCACATTGGTGGACAATAAAGTTTTATTTTATTTTACTCTCTAAGTGAGACAAACAGCATTTTGAGTTTTGTTTAATTATATGAATATCTTATGTGATAGCATATTAATATTAAAGTGGTGCTGTGGTATAATGATAAATTATGTCCATATGTCCCACCTCCACCTCAAACTGGACAATTCTCTGTTGCATGTACATGCTTCTCTCCTGCTCTGTTCATTTGGATAGCAACAGTACTTGGCCTTTGCCATCTGCAAACCTGACTCCACAATCGCTGTCCCGACTGTTGATGGTGTGACTCCAACACAACATGAGAGGCATTATCATAGAAACCATGAGGGCTCTTCACAAGGCTGCCGCTGTAACAGTCTCTCGTGGGCCAACAACAGCATGCAGATTAGACAAGAACCTGAAACAGGGACAGAGTAAACTGCTTGTAGTTACACTCTGGACTTCTGAGAACCTATGTGTGAATATCACTGTGGATCCGCTTGGGGTAGTAACAGCTGACGTGCTGAATCTCTCCTTTTAGATTGTGTAAAATGCGGTGCACTGATACATTCTGATTTAATTACAATGGGTGAAGGTTTTGCTTTTTTGGGGACATGACTGCACAACATCTGCAATGTGTTCACATCTAGACAACGGAGCATACATACTCCAGCCCATAGGACAAGAGTACTTCTATTTTCAAATTACATTAAAATGATCCAATCTGAGAAAAACACCATAATGTGATCTTTGAACAGATAGTTCATTAGCAGAGTCTGACTCAAAGTGGATCATTTCAATTAGGCCAGTCAAGCCCAAGCTGTGCCAGTCAGCAAGTAAAACCCTGAAACTGTCAACATCTATTTTCCTCATCACAGAGAGAGAGAGAGAGAGGTGAGCCTAGCAAGGCACGCATATTTTAAGTCACTTTGCACTCTTCAAGAGGGCCCTTTTTTCAGTAATCCATTATGCATAGCAGCTCTGGCTCTCCCTGGTATTTCTCCTACCTTCTTGACGTCAGTTGCCATTTGTGAGGGTTACCCTAGCAACGGCCAGCCTCCCCAGGAGATGTCTGGTGGATAAGACGGCCCTGATAAAGCCTTTTACGGTTATACTCTTGCTACACCTTTTAATTGCCTTTGATATAGTGGAAGTATTACATGGAGGTCGTCAGGGTGCGTCGCCACATGTGGGCAAAAACTGGGAACATGCAGATAAAAATAGGCCTTGAGAAGCTGCTTCAGATTGACGTCCCATTATCTCCACTTGATTTGATCACCCACGTGTTGGGCTCATTTTTGAGCAGTCCTCTGAAACTGAATTGGACACGATAGATCTATTTTTGGTCACATTGTGCTCTACTCTTCTGTTACAACAAAGACGCATGTGTAAGAATCATTTTTAACAATGTGCCATTGAAGTGATGAGACCACATGTACACAGCACGCAGCTCATCGTGATGCCTCTGAACAATGTGCGGATGTAATTATGAGATCATATGAAAAGATCAAATATCATCCAAGTTATTTATGCAAACCATTAAACCATAAATCCTCTCTGGCATGCAAACTTGTCTGTGCACATTATTGATTGTTGTAGTACATTAAACTGTATTACTGCAACAGAGGCGAACGTCATTTTGCATCTATGCAAAACATCAGATGGCAAACAATGGGATGAAGAAAACTTCTGTCTACAAATACCAACCTGTTGTTAGTTTTAAGCCCTTTTTTACACAGTAAAAGAGGTATTATGTGGTCAGTTCTTTTTATTCCTCTTAAGCCCTAAAACCACCCTCACATTCAAATTATTTTTTTCAGCTGCCTGACTGTTACTGTACTTTGAGCTTAGTTGCTTGCACAACCCATGCTGTATTTGCATTGATGCAAAAATGTCTAATTCTTTAGCAACAATACAGTTGAAATACTGTAAAAGATACCTGTTCCAGGCTCCAGGAGGCTATTTATAGCCTTACCAACATGTGTGTCTTTCTTTTTTTTTCATACACCAGGCTATTGATGTGCTATTTTTACAGTGTCAATTTGCTCCCTCCCTCTCCATTTGGTTGCCAAGCAATGAGCCAAGGGACCTGATTGGCCAAGGATATGCTTATGGACACCTTGACTCTGATTCTCAGCTGGCTAATGAATTCAGTCTTTTTGCTCACTAGAGGCACAGAGCAGAAGAGTTGACCCCTTCTTGTGTTGTTTAAAAAAAGCATCCCTGTAAACCAATCTCAGACATCATGATTATTGTGAGGATGTGAGCACTATTTGTGTCTCCAATATAGTGTCAGATTTACAGCTCACACTTGGTATGTATCATCCAACTTCTCTAAACTGTATGTGAGGATATTCAGCTGTATACAGTGAGAATTAGAAGCTAGTATAGAGGAATTAATAAATGTTCTCATTTTGAGAACAACTGTCCAGAAACACCTGTAACACTTCCTGTGCATTCCTGTTTTTATGAATGTGTTATATTTTAATAGCCTATCTCAAGGCTCCACTAATGACAAACCGACCACAACATATGTTTCTGCTATAATGCTAATCCTAATCCTCATAATTTGTTTAGAGGGAAATTGGTCTGACACACCTAAACTACTGCTGTGTGTGTGTGTGTGTGTGTTGTGTGTGTGTGTGAATTCAATTAGACTTAATCTGACCCCATGCCAGTCCGAAAGGAAACCAAGGGCTGGGCAACTTTCATCTTCCCTCCATTGATTATGGCTCGTGCAGAGATGTGGAAAAGCCTATCCCACTGCTCCCTTTCATTGGCCCTATTAAAAATTCATCCTGTCCTAATGGAGAGAGATCCTTTTCAATGAGCCCACTGCAGGCCAACTGTGGTGTGCCGGGCTGAGACTTGGCACAGCTGTCTCCTGGCAAAAATCAAACCTTATAGCTTTAGGTTTTGAAATAGTAACTGATACATCTTCACTTTTCTGTGTTATAGTTACTGGATATACTGTAAATGATTTAAGCCTCAATAGTGTGAGAACAGCAAGAAACAGTATTCTGTAGTAAATTGTCTTCCATTTCCATTGTTTTCATGTCACTTGTTATAATAAGATAATTTATTGTAAGCATGCAACAAGTAAGTAATTTACTATCTGACTGTTTTATTGATAAACTGACCATTTGGTCTACAAAATGTCAGAAAATAATGAAAAATGTCCATCACAGTTCCCAGAGCCCATGTTAAGATATTAAAATATTTTGTTTTGTCCAACCAACAGTCCAAAACCCAAAGATGTGCAGTTTACTTTCAAAGAACTCAATCAGAAGAAGAGTATTTATTTAACTATTACTTAAAAAAATAAGCAATATACCATAGATTCAAAACTCTTCTGGTTTATTCTGTGTTAGACCAAAAAGTGGCTTTGCAAACCTGAGGTGAAGTCCTTTCGAAGCACTGTAATACTACTAATGCAGGGTTTATAGGTCTAATATTTGTTTCCTGTATCCCATTCGGTTCCTTTTTGTTGAAGGGGCTGACAGACGGTACCATTTCGTCCATGGGTTACACAGAATATTTCAGTCATTTTCCCAAGCTTGAAAGAAACGTTATTACCGATTGTTTTTGGTTACGTGGTTTATGATAACTAGACTTGGTGAGAGACTGATGTTTTAAAACGTTTTATATTTGCTAGCTTAAAAAACCAAACATCTATTCACCACCTGGCACCCCTCAGCGTAGGCTGTTGCCATGTTCCCACTTTCATGGGTGTGGTGATTAGCTTGCTTGGTGAAAAATTTAGTCTAATCCGACCGGAGTTGCGCTCGCTTCTGCCCCTTTAAACCGATTAAATTGTCTTAAAATTAACACGGCTGCCTTTGCGATTTCTTCCACAGCTGGGACCATGGTTGTCGTTTGAAAACGGATCGGTGTGACACGGATTGCAAGGACGGACAGAGCCAAAAAAGCCTTCTTCAGGTAAGGACGTGTTGTCTTGATATTTTGGTGTTTTTTAGGCTATTTCCTGCTTTGCTAACGGCGGTTTTGTTTTACATTGAGGGTGAGATGCAAAAATGTCCGTACGCTTGAAATATTGTAGTGTAACAGTGTATAGCAGTGTAGCTCTTGACATAACTGTTTCCAGGCTACTGTTGCTTCAATGCTGTTTTTTTCCTCTAAGCAAAGCTTTCCACTGTTCAAAATTCACTGCTATCCAAACGCGGCCTTTTAACGTTACAGGCTGTCAAACGAGTCACAGGCAGAACTGCAAGGGCAAAACCTTTCACTTGTAAACACACATGTCGTCTGATCCCATTTCATACATCAGGTTTCTCATTTGTGGCTACACGAGACCCTGCGTAACTTTTTTTTAACTTTTTCTATCAAATATATGTGCCACTCTGCGTTCACCCGAGAGGCAACTCGTAGCGTGACAGGGCGCGCGACTCATGCAATTTGTTGCTTGTATCAGAAATGTATCTCGACTCAGATCAATTCATAATAGATGTTAATTTAATCTAGAGTCTCTGTGTCTCCAAACGATGTAGCTGATGACTTCCTGTATTCACTGTTGTTGACAGTCGTTGTATAAAGCTGGACAGTGGGTTGCTATTGATGCACGATATAGTTACAGTATGAAGTTACAGTTTGTGAAACTTAATCATGTATGTTATCAATCTGCAGCTTATTTCAGCCTGGTTAGTACTTACCTACAGGTTTCAGTACTTTTTGGCACGTTCAATCAAATGTGAAGGTGGATAATATTGTATTTAACACATAAGGTTTAAATATAAATAAAGTGGGCATGATGGCCCAGTAGATAACATACACTTGTTTATTTAGAAGAGTTATATCACTTACCCGTAATACAGCCTTTAAAGCCAGGTTATGCTTTAAAGATTCGCCAATTATTATATAAGTTGATCAACCCGAAAATATGGCAATAATTTTGATAATTAATGCTTAATCATTTATGTCAGTTATCATGCTATAATGCCAAAAACTCTCTCTTCAGGTTTGTCAGCTAAATGAACAAAACAACAGATCATCAATAATGAAAGCAATTGTTATTTGTAGCCCTACAGCCAGGAAAAAACAACACTGATAACATTTTAGAGTAACCCCTGGAAAATGAAAGCCAGTATACAGTCACAATAATAATATTGTGTGTATTGAGCTCACAGGTTTATGGCGGTAAAATAAGCATATTATCAATATAATAATCAACTTTAATTTGAATTGTACTGCATCTCCTATTTGTACAGCTGTGTGTTGCCAAACCTATACCACATCTTACCACACTGATACCACACCTCAGAGAAACTAACGTGTGGTAGAAGCAAAAACAGCAGTTTTTATAACTGGACCTTACCTTCACAGGAAATCTCATACTTAAACAACTTGTAAAACGATTGTGCTTCACTTCAGATTGTGCATGTCACTTAAAGTCTGTCTTGTCCAAACATGCCCGATGTTATTGGTTTCTTGTAGTTTTGATTAGGAATTACTTATGACTGCATAATGTGTAATTCTGTAACCATCGGGTGTACGTGGGGTGAAACCTGTGATCAAATTAGGTCATATAGTCAGCACACATTCATTCAGTCTTCCTGTCAGATCTGTGCAATAATAAGCAAAATCAAACCTTTTCTAATTTTGCTCGGGACCAACAAAAATGGTGCCCCGTCTGATGCATTTATCTTCCATACCATGGAACATGTATCAGCTGACTCGGAGGAAGAAATGTTGCCTCTTACCTTACTGGAATCTTACCAAGTATTTCCTCCATTCCTTTGCATTATCAGTGGGCTATCTGAACATGTTTACTGCTGGTGGAGCAGCCCTACTGCATCCAGTTTTCACTTTCTCACACCAAAATGTGGTGATTTTTTTCCTGCTCATTTTCAGTGAGGCCCATCCAGTACACATACTTATGGCTCGTAAAATTGGCTCTCCGATAGAAACTGCTAGGGCAAGATCAGGTGTCGGTGAAGGGTTATTGTCTTTTTATAAGATGTTTAAAACAACTTCAACTGAATCATCTACTGAATACCTGAACACAGTTTGCATCCTCTAGCAGTGTGTATCATAAATGCAACAAAAATGTCTGAAGTTGATGAACTGTATAGAAGCTGATTTGGATACTGGGAAAAAGAAAAGGGCTTTATTGGTTGGATTTAAGCCTCTAGATTGTAGAATTATTACAAATTAAAACACATTGTAACATTTGAAAACAGTCTTTAACCAGGGTTATATTCAAGTCAGCGAAATGTATTGTAAGTGAGCAAAAAGTCTTAATGTACAGAAAGTAAAGAAAGTGTAATCCAAAGTCTTGTCATTTTACATCGGAACTAACAATACTTGTGTCCAACGCATGCAATAATTTTGATAATGATAAATATCAAAATTTCAGTGTACTAAGCGCTGGTATAAGCGCTCACAGTTGGACATAGTGGAACAATTTATTCAGACCTTGGCTGTTCATAATGTTAATTCCTTAACTTCCTGACCATTTCATGTTGTTGGGCCCCTGTGGCTCTGGGTGCAGCTGCACTGCCTGCACCTCCTGCTGCTCTGTTCACCAGTATTTTTATTTAATTTTTTTGATCAGGGCAGATGCGACTGACTTTCTACTGTATGTGACCCAGAAGGAGCAGAAGGTGTCTGACAGATTTATGTTAGAATCTGAATCTTCACTTTGATCTGCTTCTGGACTTTTTTCACATTCTCTTGAAGCACTTATGGTTGTATATTTCCTACTGATCATAAACTATCTAGTGAGCACGGACACACACTGTAAGGTTTCCTGTAACAAATATCTTGTGACCAAGCTTCCATAGTGACTGACAATGACCCTACTGCTGAGATGTTAAGATTTCTCCGTCTGTGTCTCTTTCTCAATAAGTGTCATAAAAATGAAAGTGAGTTTGCATGCCAAACTCTCAAACGTGATAAACAGAATGTTTTTTACAGCCATGTTAACTTGGATTAAAACTCAACTATCATGACGTGCAACAGCAGCCTATAACATATTGACACCTGAATCTAGTGTTGTAGTGAAGACCGAACAAACCAAGACCAAGTCAAGACCAAGACTTTTACGGGCTAGACGAAGACCGCAGGAGGGCGAGACAGAGTCAAGACTGAGACCAGTTCCCCACATTACATGACACACAATAAAATATGGAACGAGATCATAGGTACTTTTCAAATTGATCTGAAAGATCCACATTCCCATTAAAACACCCACATAAACAATAAGAGCTGAAACCAACTTAAGCATCTTTATTCAACACTCCTTTTCCATGCTTACAGTCTCGGGGAGGGGTGACAGTCGTTAACGGGAACAACATATTTTTAATTAGGGTTATTGTTGCATTTGAAGCAATGCGTTTTACATCCAATCAAAGTTAGGATATTAACAAATAAATCAGACAATGCAAAAGCAATTAATTGATATTCCCAAAGTTGTGGTCTTGACTGGTCTTGACATAAAATCTTGAGACCGAGACAAGACAGAGTACAAATGCGGTCGAGTCCGATACGAGACCAAGATCAAGAATTGGCCTTAAGACCGGTCTTGAGTACTACAACGCTACCTGAACCACCTAAAGGGCTGCAACTAAAGATTGTTTTCATTATCAGTACATGTTCTGATTATTTCCCTGATTAAACAATTTAATTGTGTGGTTTGTAAAAATGATTAGAAAGTCTGTAGTAAAAAAATGCCTGATGCAGTTTCCCGAGCCTAGAGTGACCTCTTCAAATCAACTAGTTCAAAACCCAAATATATTTAGTTTACTATCAGAGAAGGCTAAGAAACCAGCAAATATTTACATTTGAGAAGCTAGAAGCTGTGGATTTTGGTATCTTGCTCAAAAAAGGACTTTATAATGAATCAGTTAACAAAATAGGTGAAAATTCTGTCATTTGACTAATTGATTAATCAACTGATCATTTCAGATGGACTAAAGCCTGCATGTGCTTTTTTATTATATGCCAGTCAAAGACACATTTCAGAACTTATATTATATATGAATATATAAAAGCATTGTTTTGCTTAATATGATTATTTTTATTCTGGTGATTTAAATAATATATTATCTGTTGTCTCCATTTATTTCTCTGTTTGTTGTTGTTGTTTATTTTATCCCTTTACTGATAATACCATAGTTGTCGTTATTAGTTAACTGATACATGTGTGTTTTAATTAAAACCACTATGGACACTATATATAACCAGAGCTGTGCGTAAAGGTCACGTATAAGCTCCTCTGGCATTGTTAGAAGACTTTGACAGTACAGACATTAAGTGTAATCGCACCTCTTCTTTGCCATTCTTTTCATTGACTAAATGCAAACATGTGATTAAGAACATCCATTTCTAGCTAACTACTGATTTGTAGAAGAGAATTATGTGTAGGCACAGCCTTATGAAACTGATGCCAAGTGTTAGTGCACCGCTATGCCTATTTCTGCCTTCTTGCATTTTTTCTTATGCCAATGAATGGAAGCTGTTTTGGTCCCAGTTCAGACACAATGGTCTCCTCCTGGCGGTTGGGAGCTATAGCATGTCTCTAAACATGTTGGTTGGTATCAGAAGGACAGTAACAATTATAGCTTCCAACGGACAGTCTCAGAGACCCAACTGTGGTGGTGCCAAACTGCACTATCCACTGTTGCTGGCGGACCCATACTAAACAATGGGCAGCTCCAACGCACAGCTCTGCCTTTGTCCCTCCTGATACTGTGCCATGCTCTGGGCCTGCGTTGGGCATGGCTGGCTGGATGCATGACTCCACTCTTACAACTGGAGAAAAGACACACAGTTGCTCACTGAGGTTTACCACTATAAACTGTTAAAGGTAAACTTTACCTGTTCCTTTTGTAGGGACCATTTATCTGTGTGGTAGCTTCTTTTGGCTGTGGTTGACATGTGGGTACATATTACAGCAGTAATGAGTGGCCTGGTTTCGAAATGACTAATATTTAGTATCCACGTGTAAATGAGACACTTCTTGTGGCACTTTTAACAAATCACTCCTTTGGCCTGCCTAAAATCAGAGCTGTCTGTTTTATCTGTACTGATAGGAAAGCACCTAACACATCATGTTTTTTAAGCACTACCTTCCATCATACCTGCGTTATTTTCCACCACCTTGTGTCTCTCTTGTGTGCTCCATTGCCTTTCACGCTATAAGCCTCAGGCTGAAAGCATCGATTCAAAATATTTAAGAGTGTAGAAGGTCATATTGGGTGTTTTGGTATTCCACAAGGCGCTCTCTGTGACGTGGCAGATTTCAGAGGCATACAGTATAATGGATCCATGGCGGTCATAGAGCAGCACCACATCACAGGCGAGCTGACGCTGAGAGCATCTCTTCAGCGGGGTTGCGTCAGCCGGAGGAGAGAGTGACGTCACTGCTGGGCAGCTGAAAGCACTGCAACGCTCGCTGTCCCTGATGGCTCGTTAATCTCAAAGACCTCTTTGGCTGAGACATAAGTCCACGATGAGCAGTCCAAGGCATCCTCTCTTCTGTTAGCAGAGCAGAAGCACAATGTCCAAAACCAAGTTAACTGGGAATCCAACAGAGTAACTTCCCATACACTTACAATATCTTAGGGAAATCTCAGCAGCATGAATAAAAATCATTGTCTTAGTTACTTTTTTGCTGTTGGGGTGTTACTTTGGGGTAAATAAGTAGCTGGGGCCCTTTGCAAAATATGAAGATACAGCACAAATTATCCTCCTCTTTTCATTAACATGATGTTCTGTGGAGAGGAAGGGCTGGACTCAGTCTAATTGTTGAATTATAGAAAATGGAACTGAAAATTTAATCTCAGAGGGACAGCTGACTATAAAACAGCCTGGGAAATGATGGTGGGTGGTGCGGTCCAAACATTTCTGAGGATTGTTGAAGTGCTTTGTGACCCACATTCAGGCTCCCCAAGGTAAAGGAAGTGGCAACTCGCACATGCGTATACGAGCACACTTACGTGCATGCACATACAAACAGATGCTTAGTGTGAAGCACATTTAAACAAACGTCTGTCACATAATGTATAAACACGTAGATAAATAAATAAACATATGTTATTTTCTCATTTGGACATATTGTCTAACAAGCCATCCAGATCTGCCCACAGCACAAAACACACACACATTTGCGGCTCTTTGGGAAGGGCCGAGCAAACAGGGTAACGCAACAGCACAAAAGGTTGATTGAGTCAGGAAAGGTCAAAGCCTGGCTCATTTGGCCTTTTGAACCACACTCTGGGTTTTCGAAGAGCCAGGCCACCCTCCAAGCCCCCACCCAGCCACACCCTTCGCAGCACCATCCTTTGGTCTGAACCCATACAGGATATCTATGTTTGTCTGAGAGAAGTTCCCATCCTTCACTTTTTGTGCGCCTGTTGAACTCACTCATAGTATTTCTCTTTTTTTTTCTTGTAGGTGTCAGCTGGTAAAGCTGTGTGAGTGTGTGGGTAGGTGAGTGAGTGAGTGTGTGTGTGAGTGTGTGAGTGTGTGTGTGTGTGTGCGTGTGTGCGTGCTTGCAGGCACGTGTGTGTTCCCAGCCCAGTCAGTATTTGGAGTGGAGTACGGCCTGAACACATCAGAGGGACAATGAGTGAGCTGGAACAGTTGCGGCAGGAAGCCGAGCAACTACGCAGTCAGATCCGGGTACGGCAACACTTTGTGTGCACGTGTTTGTTTATGTTTATGTTGGTGTGTGTGTGTGTGTGTGTATGTTAGTACATCACATGTGTGCCACTGTCCAGTCACTGCAAGCTGTGACTCAAACAGTTTCAGATGAGATAGTGACGCGCTCGGCATGTAACCTGTCAATCAGCCACTTTCATTCTTGTGCAGAAATTGAATTGTGGGAAATGATCTATAAATGTCAGTTGCGTGACTGTTCGATGACCACTAGAACTTGTGGCACATGTTTAGACACTTTTGTCTTTTAAAGTTTGTTTATTTGTGACATTATTTGTTCTGTGCAGTAACCATGTGTTACATTTAACTATGCAGGGCTGAAAAAGATGAAATTTATTGCTGGTCAATGTGATTATTAAAGTTTTTGTTGTGTTGCAGGATGCCAGGAAAGCCTGCAGTGACTCCACTCTGTCACAGGTAAGACTTTCTCACCGCATATAGAATACTGTGTAAACAATTAACAGCGTATTTTCTTGTGCAGTACAACAATTACTGTATTTTGTACAAGGAGGGATAGGTTTAAAACTTTAAAAGTTACTCTAAATGGCTCAAACCATGAGAAAGATCTGTATAACAAAATGAGGTTGCAGATTTTCACAAGGCAAAGCACTTGGGTGAGCAGACTGAATAGATATATACCGAGAAAACTATGAATTAAGTTTTGACCCTTTAATTAGTAATGTAGTCTGTTCAGTTCTATATCAATTTTAGCCACATGTGGACTTTTCTGAAGCTAGATAAAAGAATCTCACATGGGAATACCTGAGAAAAATACAGTTGTAACAGAAAAACTTGTCATTGCCTTCAGTGTTAGTCAGTGGCTAATCAGTAGAAGGTGGTAGACATGTTAAAATAGATATTAGAAATCATTCCTGGTCTGCCCTCCGGCTGTCAGCATTAACAAACATGTTGTCACTGCATACATATAAATATAAATATTCCACAGACATTATGTAGAAATGTAACCGCCACTGTTATTTGTCATTGTTAATTGTGGAGCAATGGTGGGCTATTTTTGCTGCCTCAGCTAGAGTCCACAGTCCAGTAATGTGTGTGTTTGTGGTGATAAAACTGTGTGGGCCTTCGGGTGTCACTTCTAATGCTTCTTCCTGTGGTTTGGCAGATCACAGCTGGTCTGGACTCAGTGGGCCGGATACAGATGCGGACCCGACGCACTCTCAGGGGCCACCTGGCCAAGATCTACGCAATGCACTGGGGGAGCGACTCCAGGTAGTGAACTTATTCTACGGACAACTCAATTGGCTAAGAGTGGTATAGAATATAGAAAACCTTTTCATTCCTGAGTGTCTTCTTGTTCTGATTTATCTTTTTTTTTATTGTGTTTTATTTTAAGGGGCATTTCTGATGTCTGCACTTTAAGATAACATTTAACTTTTTTTTCCCCATTTCTGGAAAGTTTTGAGATACATTACAGAAGAGACTACTGCAGTCTTACATCCTCAGTCCATTGTCAACAAAATGTTTTGCAGCAAAATCATTTTGATGCGGTGGTTGGTGTTTTTTCCTGCTGTCTACATGATGATGTTTTAGTTTGCTTGCTTGATGGTTTCCATTCAAAATAGTCTCTTTTCTTTTTTTACCCCTGAACACACTGGAACGTAATTATTTGCTCTTTAGTTCACATGAATTACCTACGGTGGCCCACAGGAGACAAGAGTTATTAAAAAATGGTAACCGCTCATAATAACCAGCACAGTTTAGCCCATTTTCTTTACTAATTTTATTGGAATTATGCAAACTTTGAAGGTCATTTTCCCCCTGAGGCACTGTTAATTTCTGTCACCAGCCAGCAGACTATTGAATTTCTAGACAATCAGACACAATGCAGGAAGTTTACAGTAAAATCACTAGTCTGGTATCAGCCTAATCTCTGACTTGGAAATTGACTTTAATGCTTAAATTCTTACATTAGTAGTAATGCCTAAGTAATTTCACAACTTCACTTCAGCTATGGCAGCATATCAGTACCAAATTACTCTCACTGCAAATATACACAAATATAATTACTGAAACATTTGGGGGTTTTCCACACCTTGTATATGTAATGAAACAATTTATTCTGTGTTTAATATGTCTGTGTCACTTTTTACCTTTCTCTCTGTTCATCTGTCTCCCAATGCAATGCACTGGGGCAGTGACGGCAGTCCCAGGTGTGGGGCTATATTACTACCAGTACCACTATTACTACTACTACTATTCTACTAATATGACTAATACAGCCATAATTTACTGTCACTACTGCCACCTCCACTACTACTACTGTACATCTGTCTAGCACTGTTTTACGCCCTCACTATGAGCACAGTAATAATATTCACTGGGCACAGAGACAGGCAGCCACCACAGCTTATTTAATATTTCCTTAAAGATGCAGTTTGTAAGATCTAAACCTCTTTGACAGTTTTCCAAATATATTGATGATTCAAAATTAATCAGTGAGTAAAGTTCCTCTGTGTCCAGATTGGACTACAACAATGAGTTGTCACTAAATTAAAACTTACAAACTGCTTTTTTAACTGTTTGCTGCAATTATGAGCACCAAGAATAATCAGTCAATATAGGGGGTTTCCCCTGTAGTATGCATGCAGTACATTGAGCTTTAGCCATAGGAAATGAACTGGAAGGTGGTATGGTGAAAACGTAGTTCTGTTTTTCAGGTGCACTTGTAGATTTTTAGAAAACACTGACCACACACTTCAGTTCTGTTCAATTTTTTTTTCACCACAGAAATCTGTGTCTGAGTGTAACTCTGTTTAATTACAAAGCTAAATACTGGTATTACCTGCAGCTGATGATGCATAGGCTGTTCAATCCTGATTATTCTGTTCAGTGTGTTTATTGGTGTGAATGTGTGCATGTGTGTGCCTAGCCACCCTCTGGGTGACCCTGCAGGAGTCCAGTGTTTATTTTGTATACAGTCAGTGACATTTGAGTGCGATGACTCTCCTCTTGATTGTAGCGTAGCACTGTCAAACAACTTCCTGTCCGTGGAGAGATGGAAACGCCCAGTCAGGGTGGGAGGGAGGGGTTCTGGTTGTTTTTTGCATCTGTACCACCTATTACTCTCACTCTTTACTGACTGTTTCTACCTCATCCTCTTCTCTGTCTTCCTTTTTTTTTGCTGTACCTTCATGCTGCCCCACCTCAGCTTCTTTCTAGTGCTTTCCCAGCCCCTCATACTTCCACCTCCCGCCCGACAGCGGGGACTTTTACATAACTGCGGTAATGAATATTAGATGGAGTGGGATATTTAAAAGTAGCTTCCCTAGATGAGGAGACATCCACCAGGAGGGAGAGAAAGATGGAAGATGGAGGGAAATGGGGACAAGGAGAGAGGAGTAGGGAGCTCACGCTGAATGCTTTTTAACAATTCAGACAGTATAGCACAGTAGTCTGCAAGGTGGCTGGCCATCATTGCTTTTAATGTGCATGTACCGTATATTATGTGTTTGGTTTTTTTTCAATGTGCGAGCTAAGTCTAATGCTGCTGTTCTTAACTTGTTTGCAGGTTACTTGTCAGTGCCTCGCAAGATGGAAAGCTAATCATCTGGGACAGCTACACAACAAATAAAGTGAGATTATTGATAATCCGTGACAGAATATGTCATATGTACGAGAGTAGTTGAGTTAAAATCCACCTACAGTTACAGTACATGTAGAAGTTTTCTGAAATGTGCGGCTCATGTCAGATTTCACTGACTCTCCTCTTTGACTTTTGGACTGGAGAGATGGCTCTGATAAGCTGATATCAAATGTCCAGATGTGTTTTGTTTTTGTTTTTTGACTACAGGCTGTGTAGTTCATGGACTGGCACAATACAGTTGTAAATATGTTTGGTAATGCGTCAAGCCATCATCCAAATGGGTAGCTATGTGTTTGACTGGAGGTTCTTTATAGGTTATAAAATGAATCTGGGGAAATAGTGGAAGCATATAAGAGAAATTTGTCTTATTACCCATATATAATGGAATAATAATATGTGGCCCTTGATAACATAAGCAGGTCACCTCATGCCTTAGTTTTAATTCAGCAACTAAAATATCTGAACCTCTGTAACAAAACAGTATGGAAATACTGCTCATATAATGTTTTCACATTCAAAACACAGAAAGAAACCCTAGACTCTCTTGTAAATGTCCTGTTGGCTTTGCACCATTTGATAATTATGTGATAGTTATGTTTCCACGTTTGTTACTGGCATCTTTTGCAACAGTGCCACTCAGACATCCTATTCTGAAGTACAGAGGAAGTGGCAGAATTTTGTGAGCTGTTGATTTAAAAGCACCACACAGCATTTTAGATTGAAACATTAAATGACTCAAAGCCTTTGACTTTAATTATCCTTAAAGCTCAACATTATTTCCTTTTTTTATTGCATTTCATGAAGAAATAACTGATTCTCCTTGTCCTCAGATGCATGCCATCCCTCTGCGCTCTTCCTGGGTGATGACGTGCGCCTATGCCCCCTCTGGGAACTATGTGGCCTGCGGAGGTCTGGACAACATCTGCTCCATATACAGCCTGAAGACCCGCGAGGGCAATGTGCGCGTCACCCGAGAGCTACCTGGACACACAGGTAGACACATGGGCCAGCCAACAAATAGTGCTTATAAACTGAGCCTGTTTTTGGCTGGACTCAACAGAACCACTAACCCTGATCCTAAAAGGAAGTTTTTCCTTGCCTGTGTCGCCTAGTGCTAGCTTTTGGTGGGAATTGTTGGGCTTCTGTAAATAACAGAGTACGGTCTAGACCTGCTCTTTTATGAAAAGTGCTATATAAATAAAATTGAATTGAGCATATTGCATGTTATTTTGATACTAACTCGTATTTTTAGCTGAGGGCAGCACTCCAGCATGCCTGATTTGAAAATGTTAAGCACAAATTCTCTTACTGTGGATTTAAATTTCAGATATTGTGTATAGACGGGCTGACAGTCAGTGAGTCAAAAGAGTGAAAGGTGTTGTTTCCTCCTGGCTCTTATGTTTTCACTGGCTTATTTACAGGACGTCATCTGGCACAAACATTTCCTTAAAGAGTAAGATAGATCAGTGTGTGGGCATTGTCTTTTCCCTGCACTGTATTCAGGACAATGTAAGCATGAAATATAGAAAAAAAGTAAAATTTTCCAGAGTAAAACTGCTAGCAGTACATTTTCATTAGGCTCACTTGTCAGACCAGAGAGATAAAGAGAGGGTACTATTTTATCACGGTGAGAAATTGCCTTCACAATAATTTCACTAATATACTCATGCAACTCTAAAACCTCTGAAGGAGGAGGGAGAAGACTGTTTTCAACCCTTGGGGCTACAGTGCTGGATAAACATGCCTGCTTAAACCAGTATGCCCCAAAAAAGCCAGTTTTTAAAACTTGTTTTGTATTTCAAATCACAGGATTGGGATTAAGGGTGGGCTACCTGTGCACAATGAAATCCAAAAATGAGTGGGAATGCTCCTAAGGGCCACCGGCCACACTTGCATAATGCAACATTTTGAAGAAGGATTAGCACAGCAATAAAAGTTCAGTTGTGGTAGGCCACCATGTGGTTAGTTAAAGAGTTAAGGGTAATGCCCAGAGGTACTAACAAGGCAGGGCACAGCAGAGCTCTCTTTGTCTGATGTTGAACCTCTGTTTATCTCCAGGTTACTTGTCCTGCTGTCGTTTCCTGGATGACAACCAAATACTGACCAGCTCGGGAGACACCACCTGGTGAGCAACACCTCTCTGCTGCCGCCCGCACAGCTTAAAGACTTAAGTGCTTTACATGATGGAAATATTGTATTGATATTCCTGTTTCCATGCTACCAGTAGACTGAAAATAATTGTCATTATATAAAGTTAATGCTGTAATGTAGGAGCTGGAACCAGCAAATATTTGACTTTTTTGTTTGACAAATGTCTAAAACCATTATTCGGTTATCAAAATACTTGACAGTTAACTTTCTCTCAATTTATTAATTCCTTATCGTTGCAATAGTCTCTCACACACAGAACCTTCCTGTGCTGTGTAATTCACACCATTATAATGCAGGGTAAACTTTGGTTACTCTTACCTATCCACTACCTACTTTCTTGCAGCGCATTGTGGGACATAGAGACAGGCCAGCAGGCCACGTCCTTCACTGGCCACACAGGGGATGTGATGAGTTTGTCTCTAAGCCCAGACTACAAGACCTTTGTATCAGGAGCCTGCGACGCCACCTCTAAGCTGTGGGACATCCGTGATGGCATGTGCAGGCAGTCCTTCACCGGCCATGTGTCCGACATAAATGCCGTCACCGTGAGTACTCACTTCAGTCACATACAGACTGCAGGAAGGACGAGCATAAAGGATGCTATAGAAGCCACTGCTGCTCGTGCCTACCATTCAAACATACCGCTGCTGTTACAAGAAATATGAAAGGCATTATCCTGTGACAGTTTTCATGAGAAAGAAAACTAGGCCACAAGAGATTGAATTTTAACTGACTGTGTTGTGGAGGTTAGAAATTTTGATCTGACAGGATCATGGTTTTGGAAAAGGAAATTAAAAAGTATATAGTACATAGTAAAACCCACTGCACCTTTTTTTTTTTTTTTTTTAAGAAACAAAGACTATTCATTTCCTAATTAATCTCTTAAAAATCTCTCTTAAAAGTTTTGTGTTTTGTTCTCTGGTTAGCAAGCTGGACATTATTGTTTTATTATCTTTTTTGTTGTAGCAATCTAAATCAGTGGACAACATTAATATATTTAACTTGGCTACATATAGGAAATCATCGTCCTGTGTCTACTGGAAATCCCATGTTACTCATGTCAAAGTGCGCCCTGCTCTGGGAAAAATAAGAAGCCTCCTTTAAAGAAAGCCTCTCTTAAGAGACTCAAGAAACATAATATAATGACTTAACGCCTTCTTCACTTCTGCTTGATTTACATTTTTCCTCCTGCAGTTTTTCCCCAATGGGAATGCCTTTGGCACAGGCTCAGATGATGCCACCTGCCGGCTGTTTGACCTGCGTGCCGACCAGGAGCTGATGATGTATAGCCACGATAACATAATCTGCGGAATCACCTCCGTGGCTTTCTCCAAGAGTGGTCGACTGCTCCTGGCCGGCTACGATGACTTCAACTGCAACGTCTGGGACACGCTGAAAGGCGAGCGTGCAGGTAAGCAATGTCAGAAATCTGTTTTCATTTGAGGTGACAGATGAGACCATGCACTTTGATACTTGATTTCCTAACCTGCATTTACAGTTTTCTTGTTCAGGCATATCAGCAAAAAAAATTTTTCTTTAACTTTGATTTGGACCACATGAACAATGAGGCATCAAACCCAATACGACATGCATTTGAACACTTAAGTCCAAATATGTTATGACCATTAGGGGCTACAGCATCTTGGATTCTGTCCTGGCAAAGTGTGTAGTTAAAAAAGGTGTGTTGTGTGCTAATTTCCTCACTGCACAAAGTGAGATCATTGCACATACACCTAATTGTAACCTGAACCTGAAGATTTTTAATAGTCTTTATTAATTTTTTTTATCTGATTTGAAATCAGATAAATTATATTTTTATAACTCAGGTACAAAGGCAGGTGTGCCATCTGCTACTGTATTGCACTCAAAATTTCCTGATTCTTCAGGAGGTCTTCAAGTTGCTTGTTTTGTATGACCAACTCTTTGAAACCCAAAGATTTTCAGAGTAAAGCTTTAGTAAACTGATTAGTACAACTTACTTATAACAATAGGATGTCTGAGTGGCACTATTACAACTTAATGATTAATACAACTTACAAGTACTCTAGTATAGTTTGAAGGCTTTTTTTTTACTCTTTTCTGATGTTTTCTATAATAAACAAATAGTTGAAATTAATTGACAATGAAAATAATCATTGACTGCAGCCACATAAGACAAAGAAAAGCTGTAAATACTCACATTTTACCTGGAAATTTTGGTTTGTGCTTAAACAATTTCTTAAGCGATTAATCATTTTATCTAAATAGTTGCTAAATAGTTATTTTTCTGTCACACAGAAGTTGCGTCCTGGAATAGATATGAACAGACTAAATTAGAAATGGGCAGAAAGTTGAAAACTGAACACAAAAGCCTGTAGTGTGAACCGCTTATGGTGATTTCTGAGTAATTAATGATGTTATGTTGGAATGGCTCTTGACTTTGGCTTTGGGTTGCAGATTTTTAGGAAAAATGTATTATTTATTTTCTTCTACCTCCAGGTGTGCTAGCGGGCCACGACAACAGAGTGAGCTGCTTAGGGGTGACAGAAGACGGCATGGCTGTGGCCACCGGCTCCTGGGACAGTTTCCTCCGCATCTGGAACTAAGCAAACCTCTTCCCTGTTATACTCAATCACTGCCCTCCAACTTCCTCCCCGCAACCCCACCCTACATATCCCAACTTATCTGCTGGGCTGGACCTGCGGGGTGCACACTGTGTCAGCCAAAATCCTCTAAAGACACCCCCAGTTCTGCGCTCTGCTGGTGACCTGACCACCTGTGAGAAAGTACCAACTCTTTCTACCTTTCCAAGTGACGTTTTTTTCACCCAGCTATTACACAAAACAAAAGTAAGAACCCTTCAGCAGAGTTGTCCAATCAGAAATAAAAAAGATTATGAAAATCTGAAGGAAAAATATAGAAGATTTCGGCCTTATACCAATTCTCTAAAAGACGGCAAAGAGCGCCTGTTACCATGACAAACAAGAGGAGTGTTGGTGTGTAATATGTAAATGTATATAAAGACAGTATATATGTATAGCATTATGTGTGTATATATGCATCATATATGCATATATAATGTGTATGTATATATTTTTGTAGTTAATTTCCCACCCTTGAGTTTTTTTTAAAATGATTTTGGGGGGGTTCTGTTTTATTTTAAATGTAAATAATCACAACTACTATACAACATAATGCCAGAAACACTTGTTTTTTCCTTTGTGAGTACCAGCGTGTCAGACCATTTAGACACAACAACGTATCATAATTTTACCTAACAAATCACCTTTCATTTTCTAAAATTTCTGGTATTTGCTGATGTAGTTAAGTCCACTCATCCAGTAACAAAAGAGGATTTAGCAAGCAAACAAAACAATTTGCAAAAATATAATTTAGCCCAGCTAAACTTATTTGTGTCTGTGTGTGTGTATTATGGTTACAGCCAGTTGGGATAACTCGTCCATCCTGTATCTTCAAATGTCTTGTCCATGTGAATGATGGTATTTTTTTATTTTCTTTTAACAACATGACCCCTGGCATCCCTCACCACAGTCTTTTCATTTGGAAGCGACCGTCACACTGCTGTGGTAGTGATTTAGAGAGAGAGCTTCAAAACCAACAAGCAGTGTTTAGTCTGGATTCAGCTCCAAAGTAGAAAGCAGTGAATTTAAGGCTAAGATAGAAAACTTTACCTGGAGGCCCTGCCTTGGCCTCTTCTCATTTGGATTGTGGTTTCAAATCATTGGATGTTGAATATCTGAAGACCACATTCATCCCATGCAAATCAAAAACTGTGTGACATGTTTGACCCAACAATGGTCAGAAACAGATGTTTTGCATCATAATATCTTCGTCTCCTGTGGCCTATAGAATCTACACTTTTCCTTAAAGTCGAGATGAGCATCTCAAGTTGCCCAGACAAATGACACTGATGGAGAGAAGGGCATCGCAAAGAGGGAGACCTTTTCCTCAGTCAGAAGCTGTTTTCTACTTCTGAGCCTGTATGGACAAATGGTAGAGTGGTCAGCCGGTAAATGAGGATGTTAAAGGACCATAAAGGACAGCAGTGACTCTGCCAGAGGCCTCTGAGGACTAGAGAAAAGATGTGGAGAGAAAGAGAAAGATGTCTGAGCTCACAATGTCATTATCTTCTTTTTTTTTTCTAAATGAAGGATCAACAAGTCCTTTTTGTTGTCGGCAAGGTGTGAAAAAAGCAACTGCATGGAAATTAATTCATGTTAGCCACTCCAAAATCACACCAATACCACCACAAGCCTGTTTAAAAAAAAATGAAAAAGGGAAAAAAAACTTTTTTTTTTTAAAGGGTTTAATACTTTAAGCAATTTTTCTTTCTTTCCTCACCAAAACCATGTTAAGAACTGTTAAATATTGCTAGTGAAGAAAGTACACTTGGTAGACAGAAATGTATACTTAGTAGAGAGCTAGAAACACACTCACAAACTAGTACAAATGTAAACAATCGAGCACATGTGACTTAGCTATAGAAGTGGTATCTCTGATTTAGAGTATTTTCTCATCACGCATCTTCCACTATTTTGGTTCCTCTAAAGGCTTACTTTAAAAAAAAATAATACACATAATGTATGTGAGTTGGACCTATCCATCGGCTGTCTCAGGTGCCTATCTCTAAATATAAACATTAAACCCACATGGACTGGAGAAAGGAGGGTTTGTGCTACTGTGAGATGTGGCACTATTGTGTCTCCATTCTGCCTTACGATACCATTCATAACAGAAGGTAATACTAACATCGACTGCAGTATTGTTTTCCACTTATGATTACTTTTTTACACAATGATCAATAAGAAAGTTTGCTAATTGTTTTTTTTCCCAATAGAAGCACATTCTGATGCTAGTGAACACTAAAAAAAGCATGCTTACAGAAAAATCACAACCACATGCAGCTCCATAATGCTTCTTAAAGCAAGTGTTTTACATCACTTTTTATACAATTGTGCTTTCTACTACTACCGTACAGTTTGTAGTATTTATTTAGGTTCAATCAGCTATCAATGAAACCCCTCTTTGGCATACAGTGATTCCAGTGACCTATTTTTAGTTTTTATGTTTTAGCTGCTTCTACCTAGCTTTGCATTAATGATTCCATTGTGGGAGAATGCTAAAAAAAACAGTTTTTAGCCTGAGAATATCTTTGAGGTGTGTAGGATGTGATATGTAATGCATATCAGTGTTGAGGTGTGTTGTGTGTGTGTGTGTGTGTCTGTGAGTGGGAGGGGGGAGGGATGGGTGTGATTTGCTGATGTATGTGGATAACATAGATCTAAGTGTTACTTCTCATTTGTGCCAATGTTATCCACAGACCCTGAGCTGTGAACTGAAAACTAGTTAATGTGACAAAAACAAACGTGTTTGCTCACTTTACTCAAGTGCCAGCCTTCCCCATATTCATCAATTAAAGTCACATCAGTATCTGATTTCAGGCCCCGTGTCCACCAAAGCGTTCAATTCATTGCAATGGGAGCGCCGCGTTTTTACAAGCTGGTAAAAATATCAGCAGCGTGACTGAGCACTGAGCGTTTTTTCCGGTCGTGGAGAGTTGAAAAATGTTCAACTATGGGAAAAACTCTGCGCTCCTCACTGTCACTTTTTACCCAGCGGTCCAATCACAGTAGAAGAGGGACTGGACAAATACCACACCGTAGCAACGGTTACAATCCTGGAACCTGGCTTCGTCGAATCTCAGCTCTTGGCCGAAACCGTGGTACTCACCGAGATGTTTCCTCGCCCACAAAATCTCCCACATACGGCGAGTCCGTCCTCTCTCTTTAACGGCTTGCCTTCCCTTCACACAGAGCAAGGGCCAGAGCAGGGACGCCACTCTGTGTTGACATTTTTACATCCAGCAAAGTTATGTAGAACTACTTGCTACAACGGATTTTATGTACCATAGCAACCAAAGCAGTCGGAAAAAAACGTTACGCCTCAAAAACGCCCACTAACGCTTTCTGCTGGGCGTTTTCAGAAGAGCAGCTGGCGTTTTCAGCTGGCAAAAAACGCTTTGGTGGACAGGGTCCCTTACACCCAATCTGTTGTATCCTAAAGTGTTAATTAAGTTTACAGTGCTTATTAACAATAAAGTTTCTTTTTAAGTCAGTGGACATCGAATGTTCATGTGTCCCCGGATAAAGATGATCGAATGACAATATGCAATTAAACAAAGAGCTAATGTTAGATATTTTTGGGAAATGTCGCCTTCTGGTAGTTAGCAGCCTGTTAGCTTAGCACAAAGACTGAAAATAAAGGGGGAAAGCTAGCTTGGTTCTGTTAGGTTTAAAAACATCTGCTTTCCGGCACTTCTAAACCTCACAAATTATTATCTAATTTGTTTAACAAAAATCATATTGTAAAAACAAAAGTTTGCTAGATTATTTCTTGGCTGAAATGCTAGCTGGAACTTACTTGAGTTTCAACCGATTGCCTGGCAAGTTAAATGGCAAATTATCATCTTTCCACTTATTTCTTATCTATCTATCTATATTGATAGACACATACTGTTACTGTTTGACAGAGTCTACGCTAGCTGCTTCCCCTTGTTTCCAGTCTTTGTGCTAAGCTAAGTTAGCTGACAGCCAGCATTTAGAGCAGTATCTTCTAACTATGGCTTAGTGTATTTTCCCCCAAATAATGAACTATTCCAATAACCCCCACCACGCTCTTTCATTCAATTATAAGCTGTGTGAAATTAGGGTACACTGTATTACTGACAGTGATAATTTGGCAGGCAACCAATTCCCTGCTCTGTGTATAATTCAGCAGTATTATAGCAGCTGGAACCTGAAATAGTAACACTTCTACGTGCCTGTGCAGTTCCCCCATCTGAGTAGGGCAGTAAACTCATTAATCAAAAAGGTGCTTGACTTAGTTTAATTTCACATTGTTGTATTTACCTGAAGTCTCTCCGCCCAGTTCATTCTCTCCACTACACAACTGATATGAAGCTGTTCAATTGGCTTATGTGATGTTACAAAAATGTCAATATTTCATGCATTTACAGTATTGCCTGAAGTACAAAGCTAAAAGAACCCCAATCTGTGACTTCATTGGAAGTTTGTATGTTTTGGCAATAGATTTTGACAATGGATTTAAGTCGCCATTGACACTCATAGTGCAGTTTCGAGGACTGTATTTGCATGATCCTCCAATCTGAATGAGAAAAAAGTTTCAACACAGGAGGAATAAAAGTCAGTGTCACCCCATCACTTTAATTGGTTATATCACATGATCACCGCCACCGCACCATCACAAAATAATGCACTGCCCTTTGACTCTACAACCTACCTGTTCTGACATTTGTTTTGATTTTATTTATTGTTTTGTTATAAGCCAGTAAAGACCAGGGACTTGGTGCCATAATTCTCTTGCAGTGCTATTGTGTGAAATTATAATCACTTATGAATAATTTTTATAGTCTTTTTGACACCAGACCTTTTTTTTGTATTTGTACAGTGGCTTGGTGATACTGATATGTTGCCATGAGTTATTGTAACCAATAAAAAGCTTCTAACCAAGAATACAAATCCTGGCTGATTTACTTTTCAAAAAAATTGGCTGTATGCAAGCCTGTAACGAACTATGTACAGGTACTATGTATTTTCTTCTCTTTTTGACACTAAATATTTCTACAATGGAAAGTAGTAAACTTATTTGCTTCTACATAGAATAGCTCTGGATTAATTACTATTTTTATTTTTACACTTAACACTTTCTTTTATAAAGCAAATATTTGGTTTGCTTTAAGCCAAACGCTGTGCTGTATTTAATTTTCAGATTTTTTTTTACATTTTATACTTGTTGAACCTATCAAAACAATTACCAACATGTATAATTTTCACAGATATTATGTTGGTAATGTTGGTAATTGTTTTGATAGGTTCAACAAGTATAAAATGTAAAAAGCTAATAAAAAGTAAAACAAAACAAAAAGCAGCAATGAGTGCCTGCCCATGCTGAAAATGTTGGAATAACAGCAGCTGTGGCAACATCTACACGGTTATATCTGCAGGGCTACTCTCCTTTCCCATATGTGGTATGTGCTGCCTAACAGACATACTGAATGAATTTCCTTCCCCACAAAACATTTGCAAAGTCGCATTGCAGTGGATGTGATCTTCATGCATAAAAAGACATGAGCCCACCCGTACAGCATTTCTCCGTAGTGCTACCAGTGGTCAAACAACTCCACAGCATACCTTTTTAAAACGAGGTTCTGAAAGGAATGTCCTTTCAAATAAATGCTCAACAGGTCTGTTTTTGATTGTGGCAGATTTAATACAATCAGGCAAACCTGGGAGGTATTTCAACACACAAGGAAAAGACCATGTTAAAAGTGTAGACTGGTGTAATTGTCATTACAAGTCTAATGTGTATAAATAAAATCGGATATTATAAAATATGAGGATTTCCAAAGCCTTTTATGTATATAGTGTGCATAATTAGAAAATAGAACATGAACATACAATATGTTAAAGACATGCTTTCCCTTTCTACTCAAATTATTTTTCTTTGTTAGTTTACACTATGTACCTATAATCAAAAAAACCCCAAAACAAATCTGTTCTCTTTTATTAATAAATCTATTTCTTTTTTGTCACCAACATACAGCAGATCATGTGCCTGGACAGATACATGTGCCATATAACAGACACACAAACTTCATTTGCTCCACAAAAGTTAGTCCCCCCCCAAAAAAGGCATATTCACAGAAGCACGTTAATGTCAAAATGTAGCACCAGACGGGTAGCCTTCATGCCAACCGAGATTATATCGGCACCATCTTTGTACACTGTGAGTCCAAGTTCATTTGCTTTACAGGCAGTTTTGTTTAACAGTTTGTTCGCTGCTGTTTTTCAAGCACCTGCTTGAATGCTTGAGGAGGAGGAGAGGAAAATACTTTTGTGTCTGGGCCTTTACTTTCTGTCCCCCTAAGAGTGAAACTGACAGTTGTATTCCTGGTCAATTAATTTTTTTAAATTATTCTACAAAATGTCAAAAAATAATGAGAAGTGGCCATTTAGTTACCAAAAACACCAAATAGTGAATTTGAAACAACATCATCTTCAAATTGACTATTTGGTGTGATAAACAACAAAACACTTCATTTTTAATACAAATGAAACAAAAGGACTGAACCTTTACATTTGTGAAGCTGCAGAAGTTTGGTTTCCATGCTAATTATCAAAATAGATAGATTTCTTTTCAGTTGACCAGTCGATTAATCCAATCAGTTTTACAGCACTACTGTCCACACAGAAAACTGTGGTGTAAGTTGAAGTCGTGAGGATCGGGGGTGGTAAGGCAGCGCCTGGTTGAGGAATGACTGGCTCAACAAGAACCAAACTATGTGAAGTGATGAAGCAGAGCAGCTCACTGCTGAGGGTGCAGGTACTGGTTTGTGAATTCCTCCAACTGTCTCTCCAGATCTGTTGCTTTATGTCTGCAGAGAGAAGAAACACATGTCACATCTTCATCCAAAACACTAATCAAGTAAAGCTTCTTGTAATCAATTTTTTTCCAACTCTTAATTTCACATTTCCATAACTGATTTGCTAAGCATGCGCTATGTAGTATTTTTTAACAGCTATTGTTTATGCCTTGCACGCCCACATTTTCACATTAGCTAACTAGATCTCTAGTAAGGCTGAAGTTGGGTGGAGTTATGCTAGGAATTATGTGATGTCAACAAACTGTAGGTACTTATAACAATAATAATTGTGCAAGTTGTCCAGCCTTAACAGGTGCAAAGAGTTTATTTAGTAAACATAAGTGTGTGTTCATTAATTTTAGAGACTTCAATTCATCAACTAAATTTAAGGAGGTGTTCAATCAGTTGTGATACTGAAGCTGTTAGTCAACATTCTCTAAATCATTACAAAATTTGAAGTATCTATATATAGATATATCTCAGATTTATTTTTGCCAAACATGTACAATATAAGCAAAACCAGAAATAGTAAAATTATGTAGTAAAAGCTGTTCAGACTTTCCAGACCTGCTTGAAATCCCTTCGCTATGAACACTACTCACTGTGACACGACAATGTACACCGTTAAACTTAATTGATACTTCAATACTTAAAGGAAGCTCTATTTGTTCACAAGCACAGATGGAGCAGCTGCAATACAAATTAATTTGAATTACAAATCTGTTGACTGACAGCAGGGTTGTGCAGCAAGCTTGAGTTGGGAAAAAAACAAATTCTTTGGCAGGTCTGATTTGTCAAATTTGACAAAGTATGGATGTAGAATTTGATCGTTTCCAGGTCTGTGCTGTTCCTGTAGGATCATTCATATTATGTGAGATATTCATTTTCCCCAGACTAGATCTTCCCAAATTCCCAGACAGTCAGTCAATCTGTTCATGCTGTCCCCGGTAAGAGCAGGAATCGAACTAACCGTAGGCTCTTGGAGTGGCTCTGGACTGTCTCCAGCTGATCTATCTTAGCTGTCAGTTGGCGGATTTCAGCCTCTAGCTCTTTCTGCGTCTGGTCCACCTGCTGACAGAGCCGAGCAAAGGTCGTAGCCATCTCCCTGGCAACACAGAGGGCACAGCGTCTCAGTGCTTATTTATTTAGCCCTGCTACAAAGGGGAAGGCTGGGTGGGGCACAGAGGAGGGTGGAGCAGAGCTCTGTGTGTGTGCGTGCGTATGTGTGCGTGCGTGCGTGCGTGCGTGTGTGTGTGTGTGTGTGTGTGTGTGTGTGTGTGTGTGTGTAAATTAAAAACATTATGGGGAGTCAGGCTTTGTCAGTAGGTTAAATACCACTGAAGGTGGATTTCACTCTAACCCCATCAAAGACAAACTGGAAAGAAAAATAAACTATTATTATTAACATAGTGATGCAGTAAGAAATTAATAATATAACATCAAATGACATATAGAGGAATAAATTTATTATCTTACTGGCTTCGCCGTGGTAGTGATGAATATTATCTCTGTACACATCAATACAAAATCATCTTCAATTGGACATCTTACGTTGTAATTGTCACACACTGTATAGCGAGTACACATTTTACATACCGCTCTGTCTACTTTGTTCTATCAAATGACAGAAATGATACAGTATCGGGACTTACTGTTGGACCTGGTGGCTACAGTTTGCACTGGTAAAGCTGACGATGAGCTGCAGCTTCTCGGTTGCATAGTCCACAAACTGACGCTTCAGAGAGCGCTCTTTTGCCCTTGTGGTCCAGGTGAGTCTCTCATAGAGGTACAATAAGCCATACATTGAGGCTGACAGGGCGATCAGCCTCCACCCAACTGTTCTATACACCTTAGAAAATAAATAAACAGAAGCCGGGTTAGCACCCTTACTGTTTGACTGGCCTAACAAAAAGAAAACCTTCATTATCAGGAATGGTTTGCAGTGCCATGTCATGTCATAAAAATAGGAGTCATCAGGTTTATCTTTGCATTCAAATCTTTAAACCTGATATTTATAATACACTACTAGTTGTTGTTTCTTTTGTTGCCATAATCTCCAAAACACTCAATGCTGCCAAATTATTTTTTTACGACAATATTTTAAAAATATTTAAGTCTCTTTGAATGCAATTTTGTTTAGACAATTAGAAGCTCAAATGTGACAGCTAATAAGAGAAAACCCATCATGTTAAGCAAAGGCAATCCTGAAACATTTTGTTGCAAAATATTTTTTTGACAAAAGACAGAACACTATGTGTAACTTTATGTGTACATTTATCCTGGAAGCTGACAGAACAATTTTGGAAACAACATACCACTCCTCCAACGATGATAATGCTCATTGAAGTGCGAGAGGTGAGGGACGCCACATTATTTGCAATGACTACCATCAGGTCCTCCTGGGTCATGAGAGCCGTCTCGTGGTTGGGCTGGGCTATGGAGGGGGGTCCTGAGGAGGGCGTACAGGCCAGCGCTGGTCGAGAGGCCTGAGTAATGACAGCAGAGTTTTCTTCACTATACATTTTGTATGGCGTTTATGTTAACATTTGTATTATTATTGACACTCAATATCACAATATGAATCACAGAAGACATAACAGAACTCTACTAAAGTCTTTCCAGCCTGTACCTGGAAGTTCTGGTCCACCAGTTTGAGAGCTCTCTACGCATTGACAGATCCAAGGAAGCGATGGACTAATGCTGTCCAGCCCAACGAAAACTGAAACTCAATGTTCTCCTGGAAGTCGCTGCAAAGTTTGGCACAGTTAAGGTCATAACTCAGGTCAAACTTCCTGCTGGGCACCAGCATGTGGACTTGGCTCTGGGCCGAAGAGGGAAGCAGAGGGAGCATGCTCTCTGGAGAGGGAGAGAAATCATGGAGTGTGAGAATAACAATGGGGATAAACAGCAATCAACAGCAGCCATTGGATCATTTGTAGCTTAGTAAACATGCACCGATGCACAATGTTTCACACTATAAAAGGGACTAATATTCTAAATACAGTACCTAATAGCTTTGATTAATAGTCCAGGCTTGTATTTGCTAAAATCACTGAATTGACCCTGCCTATATTTGGGGCAGACGCCCATATGGGACAGGCCTTTAATTCCTTTCGCACAAAATTGAAATAGGCTAAAATGAAACAGTTTATTTCAAACAGTACGAATATTACTTGTATAAACATACTTGACATTCATTTGATCTAGCTGAGACAGGCAGCTTATGCACTTTTATTTTGTAGGCAGCAATGGAACGAAAACAACAAGGTGCAGGATGAGAAAGTGTGGCAGAAGTTAGCAGACAGAGAGCGATGGACACATTACAGGATTCACAACTAGTTTTTATAAAAGCTGTTTTGATTCTTTTGTTAAAAGGTAATGGGAATCTTCTTTTTTTCTATCTCTGTACCATGCTGGTTACACCGGTAAATCTATGAGAATTATACTTTGGGACTTGTTGTTTCCGTTAGATGAACTCTACGATTGAATTGTGGAGAATCTAACCAATCTAACAATGTGTAGCATGTCCATATTGACATATTGATCATGTTTCAACATTAATATTTGTACTAACAATCTAAGCAGCTTAGAAGCAGCTAAAGAGGGCGACCCAGCGTGGTTTATGAGGTTTTATACATCCAAAGAACTTCTAAAAACCAACAAGAAAGGCGTTTAATCGAGACATTTATTTGACAAAATGTGTTCCCACCCAGGCCAGTAAACGGGGTAGGCAGCTATTTGGGACTTGGCTATTAATAAGTTTTACGGTAATAAGTACTTTCACTTTCCGTGCAAGTACATTGTATAGCTAATAATTATTTAATGTGCACCAGAGGGCAGAAAATAACAACACAAGTTGACAGAAACAACAACACCATGTTATTGTGGTTTTAAAGCAAAAAAAGGTCCATTTGATAAGAATATCCCAGCTTTTGTTTCTCTCTCCTAAGGGAGAAAAAAAATAAAAACAAACAACAAAAAAACCTTGACATCACAATTTCATAACAGCACCTGAGTCCTTTTAATCAGAGGGCACATTAACACCTTTTCAACATCACTGTCACCGAGCACAGCTTGCATGCGTGCCTGACACAGTGACGCATTTGTAGCATAACAGGGCTTGGGATGATGGCATTCGGCAAGGAGGGTAAATATAGCAGCGCGCTGGGTGTTGCAGACCATAGCCCGAGTACCCAAAAGGTTTTGGACTAAGTTTAGCAACAGTCTGTAAATGAGCGATAAGAGTGAAAAAACTATTGTGGACTGGAAATGTGGTGTGAGGTCATTGTTTTTTATGAAAACATGATTTCTTTCTTGGCATATTAAGCAAGGAAAGGTTTTGAGGAAAATATCATTTTACACAACCAATAATTCATTATAGCTTCCAATCTTCACTAGTCTTTCATCTATTATTATTATGTTGGTATACATATATTAATACCCATACCCAAGAATACAAATATCATAAATGACCTGGTTTGAACCAAGACAAAGCTATAATCCCTCACTGATTGTGTCTATTAAATTTCACAATTTTAAGATGTAAATGTTAGAAGATAACAGAATTGTTCTGGGCAAGCCTTGAGACATCAGAAACATGGACAATGCAGCACAGTGCAACAAAGGCGATCTCATTATTGTGCCACAATTATGTCCGTGGTTTAATTACCAATCATGTACGACTGAGAGGACTGAACAGAGGCGTAGACGGCGTCGGAGCAGCGGTAGGCCAGGTTCTTGCCCATCCCCTCCTCCACGTGAGCCAGCAGTTCCTGCCGACAGCGACAGAGAGAGTCAGAGAGCCACATGGAAAGCGTTCAATAAAGAAACAAGAGTATATGTGTTCCTCTGATCTCTAGCTTAAGAGTGCAAGTGCACCTCAAGATTGTTGGCCAGGAAAGGTGTGATCAAGAAAAACTAATCTGGGCCTTTACTTACAGACTTGTAGATCTTGAGGACATGTGGTGAGGGGTGGAAGTCAGCGTGGAACTCATCAACGATTACATGGAGACGGCAGATCTCCTCTCCCATGGCGCTGGATACCTGGATGACACATACAGCCCAACCAGAGTTATCAGTTAGCAGCTACAGCACATCACCAAAGGAGCAGGCTGGCCTTCTGTGTCCTACTCGAAGAACCACCAGCAGCACCATTAGGGCTCAAGCTGCTGCATTAAATGGCATATATTGTTGTTTTCGGATGGAAAGTAAACCTGTAAAACTACTTCTGTTCTTGGTTTCTGCCCGAGCATCAATATGATAATCAAATTTCAGTACTGACTTTGCATGCAGCTGTAGTATCAGATTTATTTATACGGGAGGGACTAAGCTGAAACTCTCATTTAGAGTAGAAACAATTAGTAGATAACTGATACTAATTGTGATCCATCTTCTCAAATCCTTGCTGATTGTATTGTCTTCTGTGGTGATTTAAATGATGATGTTTATTTAAAGCCCTAAATCAGAACATTTAAACAGGACATTCACCAGTTCTTCCACCAGCTGTTGCCTGCATTACCTTAGACTCCACGTTCTCACTGATGGCCTTGATCTTCTTCTTGATATCATCGATCAGCAAGTTGAGTTGATTCTTGACAAACTCCAGCCGGTCCATCTGATACTCTCTGTCCTCCAGCGCCGCCACTCTGAAGCCCCACCAACAGAAAGTCATAAATGCAAAGTAGCGGCTGAACAATTTCACAGTTAAAGATGCAAGTAGAAAGTTGAATTTTTGAGAAATCCAGTGGTTTATGCCTCTGTTATTAAACAAAATGGGCTTAAAATTGTGTTAAATCTACATGTTTTCTCATTTGTTTTGTATTTCTATAAGCCCTTCATGGTATTGACAAAAGGAGACAATATCAGTTTGACTATATCAGCCTTCAGTCATCTCTATAAACCTACTCCCACTGGAAGGGGGGGGGGTGCATGGAGCAAGATACTCGCCTCTTCTCCGCTGCCTCGATGTTGATGGCGTCCATGATGCTCTTGACATTTTCTGTGATCTGCTTGGCCCTGATAGTGTGCTGCTCAAACTTTGTTTTCACTGCTGACTGCGAGATACACTCCTGCGAGGCCATAACACACAAGTTACTGTGACAGCTATAGGGGCCGCCGCTGCTGCTGGCCAGGGTGCGTGAACTCACACCCTACCAGGGACGAACAGAGGACAAGATAAGACACCTGCTGCTTTAAACTTAAGAGAAGAAAAGAAATGGAAACACAGGTATGGACATGACAAGCAGCAGTGTGTCTACCTTGTGTCCCACAGCCCACAATTGTAAAGTCACAGTAACGTGTCGGTGAAGAAGCAGTGAAATTATAAAAGCATCAAGTAAATACAATCAAGAATGTAAGTGAAAGAAAAAATAAATAATATACTGCAAGGTGAAAAAGTAGAAATGTTGTGTCATTTTGGGATAAATTATATTATCTCGTGCTCAAGGACTATACATATTTATTTGATAGCTCACGGCTCCTCTACCATTACTAAGCACTTCTCAATATTATCAGTGGTCTATCATGGTGATTCACTATTCCACTCATTAATCCATTTCAGGTCACTCAAAACAGACACATTATGTCAAGTGCAGCTGTTATTTGATCACTTTGATGATTATGAAATTAAAACCCATTTTTTCTGCAATAGTCATTCAATGTATTGACATTCTGTAGTCATCTCTCTATAACGTTGTTTGTATTGTTAGTGCATTCCCGCTCTGGATTAACATTGCATTCACATATAAGTGGGATTCACAGGTTGCATGCATGCAATACATCGAAATTTTATGTAACTGAAAACAGGCTCACTGTTTACTCTCTTTAATCTCTTAACAACAACTCTTACTTATTCACTTCGCATAAGTTACTGCTTATGCGAAGTGAACATCTCCTACTTCTGCTGCTTCGCATTAAAATGTTTCAACTGGGAAAGCCCAGAGAAGAGGACTTCTTCATTAAAAACAACATATGGTTGTTTGGCTCACTGTAAACAGATTCTGTACACCAGTTGCTCTTCTTGTTTTATTTCTAAAAAGTAGCTGCACTTGATGTTACCACGAACGTCGCCAAATTTTAGTTTAGTTTATTTGTTTATATCATGGACAGTCCCTTTTGATAAAAAGAGCAGCTTTAGCCTCTACAGCTAATTTCCCATTTTTAAAGGATAATAATAATAATCTTATAATTTTTCCAAGTATGAACACAATTCACTTCCTGCTAGTTAAAAATCTCAACAAGATGCAACAAAACACAGAAATAACAAGAAAACTCATTAAAAAATTGTTACGGCAGAACAAAATCAAAGTAGAATGAAAACAAACAAGATGCCGTCGCCTAAGTGAATCTAGACTTCAGCAATGAAGACGCAGGTTGATGGAAAAGGCACAGTGATTGGTCCAGAAGGGCCTGAGGCCTCCAGCTTGACATTGCATGGTCAGTGGCGAACCTAACCACTAAGTGCTCAGGTTAATAGTTACTGTTAGGAGAAGGACTTTGGTTACTTCTCGTTTTATTCAATAATCTTCAAACACACTCTTCGCTACACACTCACACACACACACACACACACACACCTAAATGAATGGAAAAAAATAGCCTCACTTCTCTTAAAAGTATTTTCCCTTCTCTCTCCAGTTGGAACTCTATCTCGCCACAAGCAGCCAGAATTTGCTCACTCTTTCTGATACACCAACCGCAGTGTTTATCAGTCTATCAGCTATTTCAGCATGTACAACCTGCTGTTCTTGGCTTGATTTGACTTGACACTGATTTCACCTCAGAGGCATACCTGTTGCCTTTCTGGTTACAAATATATCAGTGTCTCTTCACATAAAGGCCAAAATAAATAAAAACTGCTTGATTTTCTTCTAAATATGTCTCTCTAGATTCAGACAGGAAGTAGAAAGATTTTGCTTTGATAAGTGAGAATGAAGTTATTGGAAGATTTGCACAGGACACACACACACACACACACACACACACACACACACACACACACACACACACACACACACACACACACACACACACACACACACACACACACACACACACACACACACACACACACCTCAAACCTCCTCTCAAAGCTCTGGAACTCCTTCAGTCTCTCCTGGAAGCCCTCAGCCAGGGCTCCACCTGTTGGATGAAATGATCACACTGTATGTAAAAATCAAACATACTTGCTATTATTGCACAAACGCACAATTTGCATCAGCACAGAGACTTTATCATTAGGTGTTAAATACAAAACTGTGGATCTTTTTTTAAACATTCTGGATCAATTTCATTACTGCAATCACCATTACTCCCCAAAAAAAGCTCAATTAAAAACATGGTATGTAGTCAAAAAATAAACATGTATATGAACATCTGTATCCAAATTTCATTCAAGATTGTTTTTTTACCATTTCAACAGACGTTGGTTTGATAAACAGTTCATCCTAAAGTGTGTATCAAAGATATGAATACTGTTCCCCCATCCTCCACAAATACAGCATCAACTACCACGTGAAGCCTCACCTGTTTCAGGCATGCCCTGTGCACGTTGCATGCGGGAGTTGAGCACCTCTTTGGCGGAGACGAAGAAAATGTGGTTGGGTGCCTGATCGCGGTCCATAACCTTCAGCTCCTCCACCAAGAAGTTCACACAACGGTCTGTGTGCTGCTTCCTCACCTGTAGGAAGAGGTGTCACATTCTTAGGGTGCACGATTTTATGTAATTTCCAATCAATGAAAAATAATAAATCATAAAAATCAATAAGAAATACAGGGCTGAAAATAAGTTAATGTAAGTACTATTTTCATTGCAAACATTGTAAACTAATGTGTTCAGTTAAACCAACTTACAAAAGACATCATGTTTATTTTTTACCTAAACCTAGTGGTATCTAACCGAGCAGATAGTTTTGATGTGCGTATTTTTATCTGCTCTTCATGCTCGTTTATTACAAAAACATCTTACAAAATTATAACAATCTGTAACAACAAAATGTTGTTGTTTTTGACATGAGACAGATCCGACAGACGGTTGACTCACATCCTCCATGTATTCTGGCTCGTTTGCCGAGGCGTCCCAGCGGTTGTTGAGGATGAAGATGTTGGGCTTCGACAGACGTTCGTTCACTTTGTGGAAAAAGTGCTTTTCCTAGAAAGTGATGAGAGATGCGTAAGAGTGATGTTAGTGTTGACACAGTAAAAATGCTTAATTTTGACCAAGACAGCAAAAGGCACAATTTCAGGCTCTCACTGACACTGGGCACATTTTTTTCCCTGTTCGACTACCCTACATTATTTACATAGTGGCCTGGGTTAATTTCATTTGAATAGCCGAGAGGGGAATGTGTGTTGGCTTTCCCTTTAAGATCTGCTTGCCGGGTTAAGCACCTCTGTGATTTACTGTGCCGCCAGCTGCACATGGCTGGATACAAACACAGGCAGCCGCATTCTCCACTCTGTAATCAGCTCAGCATAGAAAACATTCACACTGGCCTGTTTAGTACACACTGAAAGTACAGGTGTACAGTCATCATTAATCGTTATTCCCTGATGTAATAAAAAAGCAACAATGGCTAAACCTTAACACCATCTAGTGTAAATTTCACAGGATATCGGCCAGACCTGAGCTTCTTGAGGCTCATTGAGAGACATTACCGTGTTCATAAGTGTGGATTCAGAGTTGGCCACCAGCACAAAGACATCAGCATCCAGGCAAAACTTGTCAATCCAGCTGTCCAGTTGTGATGTGACATCTGTCCCTGGGCTACGGAGTGGAAGAGAGGTCAAGAGGTCAAAGGCGTAACATCTACTAAATATTTGAATTAATATGTCCACTTGAGCTTGATTTTTTCCCCTGCACGTTACTGCACTTATTTGTGTAAATCCTACTTTTTTAAATGTCTCAGAAACAGTCAAATTGTGAATTTACACATCCAGTTACCTGTCTACAAGCACCAGGTCATCACGAAGCAGAGCACACTTGGCCTTTGGCCAAAACACACGGACGAGACAGCCAGCATCCAGACTCTCATCCATGTGGAGCGCATGAGCCAGCTGGTTTACAGTCTGCAGAAGAGACGTAAACAGACTGACGTTATGGTTAAAGTAAACACCACCTACCATTATTGCGATAGCATTTTTCCTATAAGTGCAATAATGACTTAATATGATATATGTTTTGTCAAAACATTTGTTCTTTTAGTTTTTACTACATCTAAAGAAAGGCTTCCATACTTTAAAGATAGGAGCATTTTCAAGTTAATTATTTCACTTTTAAAACCAGAAGGTATAGCTTACAGAATCAGCCAATAGGGTTAAGTATTTAACAGTGAAATGTTATGAATTAACTTTCAGTAGAAATGTGTTACACTACCAGGATTCCTATACTAACAACTCCCATTGTCTTGACATTACCAGCTAATGTCAAGACAATGAATTAGGCCTAGGGCTTCCGGTGGCGCTGCTCTGTAGCGACCCGGGCGAGTGCTGCTGTTGCTTTTAAGTGTTTTAAGTGCTCTTAAGTGTTTTTAGTGTTTTGTTTGAATTAGCGTCTTAAGTGTTTTGTGTTTGTGACTATATTTTAGAGTTGACAACAGCAAACTTCCAAATGACTTTCTTTCTGACATTCCAAACAGCACCATGTAAAAGCACTAACAGATTAATTACAAAATATAAGAGGTGCAGATTAAAGCTGATGAAGCTGCTCCATGTGTTGAACCCGTGACAATTTCATTCCGTTCAGTGGGTTCAAGTTAAGAGAGAGTGGAGTCCGCCACATCAGACGCATTTCAGACACCTGACAGCACCGTAAATAACCGGAAAACCTGTGTCCGTTTAAATGGCTATAGGTTGGGGCAGTTTTAAAAAAACTATTTAAACTTACCTGCACCTATTTATTTGTTACCTGTAACAAATATAATCTGTGTAATTGGGTGACTGATTCAAGGCAACAGAGGTCTGACTAGTGAACATGGCCAGACTTTGGTGTATTTTCTTAATAATCAAGAACAAGCTGCCCAAAGCAGCTCCCAGGTATGAAAATGTTTGAATGGGAGGCAGTGCAGTGCTCATTAAAGACAAACAGAGCTATCCAAACCTTCCTTGCAAACTTGTTTTTAAAATAACATTTACCTTGATGCTCTTCTCCTCATCAGAGCCTTCCGTCTTGAGGTAGGCCTTGTCGTCATCAGTGCCCTCCACACTCAGGAAGCAGTTAGTGGTGTGACCAATCCCGCTGGGCAGCACTCGGTCCCTCAGCATGGCGTTGACCACTGTGCTTTTACCATTACTGGTCCTAAATACAAACAAAACATTCAGTGACTGAATGTGAAGCTATCATTTTATTTCAAATTACTCTCTAAAATAAATCCAAATTAGCTTTAACTGTTGATGCAAAACACATATGCGGCTACTAATAGGTCAGAGTGAGAAGATAATGTGGTTAAAAATGTGTTCGACGTAAGGAGGTTCAAGAAACTGCACTGACACTCCAACTCATTGCTGAATCTAGCATGCGAAAGCTTTGAATTGTTCTCTGACACATCCTCAAACTGTGCTTTGGATTTAAAGCCTTTCTTTTGTGTCAGTGCAGAGCACAACATGGTCCAATAAAATCAGTGTAAACTCAATTATGCAGAACAGGTTTTAACATTATAAAATGAATGAGGTGACTGAATGACTTTTCAAGGACTCTAGGCAACTAAAAAACAAAAGTGAAAGCACAAGCTGCCACCTGAATAAGTTTGACTAGTTTAACTTACACACCCTTGCACACATTTGACTCTGTAAATGGAAAATACTTTTTGAGACAATACCCATTACAAAATAATATCTAAGGTGCATACGTATTTACCTGCCAAAAAAGGCCACTTTCATGTGTCTGCGTGCCAGCACCTCCTTAATGACAGCAAGTTTATCAGCATAAGCTTGAATCTCCAACTTTTGGTCCTGACTCGCAATGTTCTCCAAAGCTTTATTCCCACAGGTTTCTGTCCAACACACACACACACACAGACATACAAGTCACACTTCATCAGCCATCCAAACTGACAGAGCTGACTGAGAGATAATAAACATGATGTCGATGTCAAATGATTACCATGTGTAGCTATTAGTGCTGTAATCCTGTTAGCATAACGTTACTACAGATGACTGCCAAATGGTGGACATCACATTAAACCGTCTCACCTTCTACAAACTCTGAAGTCTCTTTCACATAGTTCAGTAATTGTTCAAAAACATCGCTTATCTTCTTCTTGGCCACAACAAAGTGCTTCAGAGGGGAAAACTCCGCCCGAGCCGAGTCTGACCGTCTGAGTGGAGGGGCTGCAGCCATGGTGTTCAATCTGAACACAGAGAGGGATCAAACAGGGCAAACACGCTTTATCAGTGGACAGGGACAATCTTGTTGACATGCTGATCACAATATCATACTGTTTGGATCAAGCTACACAGCGTGTATTTGTCCTAAGACTGCAGTTGTACAACTTGTCAGCAGGAATGTTGACTGACCATAACTGGACGTTAGCTAAGTTATCTAGCACTGAAGACATCATAGAAGTTAGCAGTGACATTGTGCAACTTCGACACACGACATGACACGTGATAACAAATAATGTCTATAAAGATAGATGTGTTTGTCTGTTCTCAACTATTTATGAGTACTATTTAAAAATCTTGTTGAATGTTAAACCGGCAGACGCGTGTGGCTGCCAAACAAGCTAACAGATTAAGCTAACTTGCTGACGTTAAAAGCGGCACAACTGTAGTAAACTGGCATTAGCACTGCTAACTACTAGCGGTATTGTTTTTCCTTACCACAGTCCCGAGATAGCCACTGCCCTCTTCTCATAACACAACCAATATTGATCCGCAGCGACAAACACAGAGAGTCCCTTCCCTCACTGAAAGATGACTTGATGTAAACCTAGCTAACCTTCTGTTTGTATCCTTTAATGGCACAGGTCGCAATAGAAAGTAGACTTCCGGAACAAATTTCAAAATAAAGCATTGACGTTGTGTCCCAATGACAAGTATTTGACTGTGGTTGGATAAGAGTTTTGTTTAGCTCCTACTCACTTGCATATCTTTTACATAGCTGTTTTAGTTATCTTTAAACTGAACTGATTCACCTGGGTTTGATTTTGCATGGTGTCTATCATTTTTTAGGTTGATATTTTGTAGCAACTATTGGTTTTGTTTGAATATTTGGAAGTTTTATCAACTGCAACCAGATGTTACTAGCTTAGTAGGACAGAAGGTTGTCCCTTGATTCTTAATAGGATGCAAAGAATCAAAGAAATGCATGAAAGAATGTGTCTTACAAACAATATGTTTACTAGATGCCTTTCTATTTAAAATTTATTTTGGCCTATAAATAACTGCAGGAACAGTTGATGAAACAGGATGAAATGAAAAACAAAAAACAAACAGGTTGAGGTATGCTTTATTAATGCTTTGAGGGGAAATTCAAATTGTTCACTCTGCTAAACACTGTATATTCACACACAGGCCCAAAATAAACACATGGACAAACAGGTCCCTTACATGCATTAATGTCTGAAGAGATCCCAGAGCTGAAGGGTATCTCGGTTGTACAGAGGAGGCCAACTGGCACTTTCCAGTCCACACACACTCCCAACTTCGTCGTATTACTCCCAATAAAGCAGTACAGAAGAAAACAATACATAACATGAATATTTTCTGCAGACCAAAGGTGCAAGCAGAAGCTTATTACGACTTTTAAAAATACACAATCTATGTTATGTTAATAGCAACATTAGGCAATTTCTCACACTGTCCATACTATAATAATGCCAACGCCATTCATATAATATGTAAACACACAGTATCCGTTCCATAAATTTGCCTCTCTGACTAACATACTGTGCTTTATTACAAAGCACTGACCCTTTCATGTTGTTTTGATTTTATTTTGCTAACTAAACAAAAAAAATACTTCCTGCTCTCTTCAGATTTATTGTCGTTAGCTTGACGCAGCTTCTAACCTCACGTTATGCCAGGGGGGCGGACACAAATGGTCGGCGGGCAGCAGCCAATCAATGAGCAAAGAATGCATTAATGTACACTCTATGATGCAACCCCTGAGATCTCCTTTACTGTAGCTGAGACTGAAGTACAGTTTACAACCCTAGCAAGGGAATAATTGGTCATACATAGCACAGTTTTACTGGATGAAAAACATGAAAAATAATGTCAGAAACTATAATACATGTAGCAAATATGGTAATAGCTATGCAGAAAAAGAAAACAGAAGGAGAGAAAGTATTTCCTACATGCTGCTGCAGACTACTTTTTTCACTTGGAAAAGGTTAAGAAGTATGTATTAATTGTTAACAGCTTGGTCTCTGATTTTTCAGGCCAATGATAACAACAATATCACCAAATTGGTGCACTGGTTCAACCAAACTACACCATTGTCCACCTGTCCCTCCATCATCTATACCTGTTTATTAAGTGCAGAGTTGCAGGGGACTGGAGTCTGAATGAGAAACAATGTACAGTTAGTTATTGTGCCATCATCTTCTACCAAGATCCATTAGAGATATGTATTAACCTTGTGAAAAATAATAACATTCGTTGATGAAATCATAGACACATTATAAGTTGCAATAGAGAATATTATGAACATGCACATGGGCTGCCACATCGATTTCACCTCTCCAAGCCCAGAGATCAGATAGCATTTAAATTAAATAATGCCTTTGCAAGACCACAATACCCATTATTCAGAAGAGCAGTTTGGCTGCCTGTGAATGGGACAATGCGCGGATGCTCGGAAACGCCTCTGTGTGTGTGTGTGTGTGTGTGTGTGTGTGTGTGTGTGTGTGTGTGTGTGTGTGTGTGTGTGTGTGTGTGTGTGTGTGTGTGTGTGTGTGACCTTAGCAACTGTGGCAAACTGTCATCAGTCAGAGCAGCGGACACTGAAATACCTCCACCTGGAGCTCCAGCGTTTGGTTTGGCTTTGGGATATTTGTCATCCTTTTGACAGCTCAGAAACTTGGAATCAATCTCTGTCTGTTTCTCTTTTCTTGCTGGATTTTTTTCATGGTTATGTGTGGATTTACCATGGAGAATTAAAATGGTGAGGAAGAAAAAGCTGCTGGTGTTTGAGTAAGTATTCCTGTATGCCTTTGCTCTATGTTGACTGTTTGACCCTTTTGAGCCATGAATTCAATTCTTCTTACAGACTCAATAAAATATAACAGCACAACAAGGAACTTTAAATGTGTCTATGGCATTTTTACAAGATGTGGTATTTCTACAGAATGGTTTGTGTGTAAGAGTAGGTGTTTGTAGTACATAATATATGATAAAATAATGACATAAAGTCCAAACAGAGTTAGACTGGAGTATATTTTCATGTTCATGGCACCCCACCATTGGTGATGCAGTTTTGGTTTAGTGAAATAATATGTGGCTTTCTTTTTTCAGCGTGGCTCCAACATCATACATTAATGATGAGATGGATATACTAATTGCTCTCCTGGGCAGATATAGATTTCCTCCCATCCATGTGTAATTTTAATCCAAACTAAAGTCATGTCTCTGTGGAATTAACAGAGACACTGACATTTTAATCATTTATTATCTCAGTTAGAAAATCGCTATTTGAAAATGTGAAAGTGACATAAATTCCCAGGTTTACAGGTCTTTATTTCCATGTGAAATAACCTGGGTTCCAGCTATTTTTCTGTCAGCTTCCCCATTGTGTTGATGCTATTGTGGCAGCACAGGTGACACAAGAGCTTATGTGTGTGAGCCGGTGTGTATTGTCTGTGGGTGTATGTATGGGTGACCTTTACATTGTACCATCGTATCCAGCATTCTCCTTCTATGGGAATTTAGTTATTTTGCCCTTTGACTCACGTCTTTACCACAAACGAAGTGAGAAAAAGAAAGATTTCTCAGTTCACAGGCTCATCAGTGATCTGTCAGTGGGTTAAAAGTAGACTTGTTGTTTATTTTTCCTATCTGTATTTTCTTTTCTTTTTAGAATTTGTGGAAGCATGATGTGGGATGGATAAACAACAACGCAACTCTACTGTAAGTAGACAAAGTTAGTAAGACCTGACATCAAACAGTGTATGTTTTTATGATGTCCAAATGTGGAGATAACGATAGAAAATGGGTGACCCTGCTGACCTTTAAAAAAGGAAATGTGTGTGAGTCAGTGGTCTATTTACATCTATAGTTTCCCTAAATTGTAACATTTATATAAATTATACACACTGTCCAGGAACTGTAGGATTTACAAAGGCTTGATAGAAAAGTCAGGGTTTAATTAGGTTTTCAAGGCCTGTCACAGAGCAGCAGATGTTTCTTGACTATTTATGACATCATTTTCATTTTTATGCAACTTTTAATATTTACAAAATTCCAACTGATCAATTTTCTAAACATCCTTAAGTTCTAAACAAATGTCGTTTTCATAATAGACACATAAAGACCTCTTTAAGCTGTGTGCGGAAGCAATTAATATGCAAAATTGTTATATACTGCATTTTTATATCTTTCTCTCCCTGGGTGTGTAGATGGCCTCTAATGACCCTGACCTTCCTGTCCCCTCTGGTGACCCCCAGCCTGGTGACCTGATTGAGATCTTCAGACCAGCCTATCAGCACTGGGCTCTCTACTTGGGAGATGGTTACATCATCAACTTAACTCCTGTCGGTCAGTATATGCACGTTAAAACACACGCGTATCAAAACACTTCTTTCTGCTGTAGTGGGTCTCAGTTTCAACTGGTTTGTTGTGTTATCAGTAAAGCCCTGACTGGTTTTCATACTTTAACGCAATTACACTGGTTTGGTTTTGATGAAATGATACGTGATGATAATACATTTTGTTTTTTACTGGCTCATAGGATGTCTGCATTAAACATAATGGATTATACATTTACTCTTTTGTCAAATTGGTTTATTTAATATTTAAGTAGGAAAAACACTTGTCTAAGTGGCCAGATCTCATCTCACACTGAGGCTCTCCTCTTCCTCTCCAGATGAGAGCCAGGCAGCCGCCATGTCCAGTGTGAAGTCCGTCTTCAGCCGGAAGGCAGTGGTGCGCATGCAGCTGCTAAAAGAGGTGGTGGGAAGCGACTCATACCGTGTCAACAACAAGTACGACCACAACCACACACCCCTGCCCGTCTGTGAAATCATCCAGCGAGCGCAAGTCCTCATTGGCCAGGAGGTGTCTTACGACCTGCTGGGGAGCAACTGCGAGCACTTTGTTACCCTTCTGCGCTACGGGGAGGGGGTGTCCGAGCAGGTCTCTCACTGTTTATTTTGTTTCTGTCTCATGTGTCATCAGGGCAAAATACAAACCTTTCACTCGACATACCACGGTCAATGATGACCCCAAAGGTCACCCCTGTCATTGATTTATTTGTGAATTGCATTTTTAGAACAGAACAGGACATTTAGAAGATCATTTAATTGCCCTGTGGCAAATAGAGTAAGCTTTAACATAAAATATATCTGTCAGCATTTACTTTACTGGTACTCTGTTCCAGTAAAGTAAATGCTGACTGTTTCTATGTGTACATTTTGTTGTCAGTAGTTTAACATGGATGACCTCTGCTGGTCTGCACACTAGTCAGTGGTTTTATGTAAAAATAGTGTACCAGCCTCTTAGCTAAAACATGAACTTTGTACTTTTTGCCTGAATCACATGGAGTCAGGTATGACCTCTCTCTTGCCTACAGGAAGGGATGGATCAAAATGTCAAGAGACACACTTTTATTTTTCCTTTTACGTGGAGTGGGTTATATCAATTTTAGGTTTACATATAACATAAGTTTGGCAAAACCAGATGAACTGTTACTCACCAAAACACAATCATTTGGCCTGTCTTGGCTGGTTGAATTTTGACCTAGGGTTGGAGTTGTTAAAGTTATAGTTACAGTCTGGGTGGATATTAAAGAGATACTCCAACCAAAGTCTATGTTTTGAATGTCGCCACTTACCGCCATACTTTTAAAAAGGGGCCAATGTGGGTAAAGATTTTTTGCTTTCAATTGTTACAGAGAAGGGCAGCTTTGGTAAAGTTGAATTGATTAAGATTATAATGGCCTCCGTTACTTTTAATATACTGAACTAAAGCGCAGTTCTTGTTCATTAATAAACGTATATGTTGGTTTGTTAGAGAGCATCTCATACGCCACATTTTGATATACATAGCTGTATTTGAGTTGATAAGCTATACAATTATGTATTTTCTCTTTAATGTTTCAAATCATTCTGAAATGTGATTGCCAAAAAGATCTTTGTTCTGAGCAATCCTGTACCTCCACGGTTATCCTCAGTCCACCTCCTCTTCTCCTCCTTGTCTCCACAGGCTACACGGGCCATTGGGGCCATCAGTCTGGTGACAGCAGCGGCCAGTGCCTTCTCTGTCTTGGGACTGATCAACACACGATCTAGAAACAGGCCTTTCTGACAGCTGTGTTCTTCTCTGAAGGGTGTTGTCTCCCAACATTCATGCAGCTGTGATTTAAAATTAAATAAATAAAGTCTTGTGAAAAATGAAAATGACTGTGTTACTTGTTCAGTAAGTGGCATAACTCATATAGTTTACATTTCATAGTTTCAGTGGTGTTTGTTGATATATACAATAACATCACATGCTAAACAAACTAAAAGTAATGTCCTTGTCAGAGTGTGAAATTATTGATGCATTAAATTATTGCTTCATCCAAATGAAAAAACATATTTTTTGTGGCAACTAGTCATGCAGACAATATTAGTTTTATTTGTCCAGGTTTTGAGATATCTGTCTGACTGATATTTATTCTGCCAACCCAATACAGTGGGGCTGAATAATTTTATTTTTCCATTTTTTAGGGACCATTTCTCTGGTCGCACAAGCGAGGCCGGTGGATTATCCAGTGTAACATAGACACTGTTTCTGGAGAGAAACATTCCTGCAGGTTTTTGGTTTAGGTTTTTGAATGTCATTCTCCCTCTTACTGTAAATCTCACAGACAGATTTCTCAAAATCAGCACAAATATCTCCATGGCCAGATACCACTGGGTAGGAAAAAGTAGGCCTGTATTTTTCTTTGTGATTTGGATGAATCAGCCCCTTTATTGCATCATTTAACACTGTCAGCAGGATAGTGCCAACTACTTTATTTACTGTTGAGTTGTTTAAAATATAGAAATATATATTAATTACTTCACATGTTTGGTATGTAATGAGTAAAGTAGCATTCAGTAATGCAAAGTAATGCACTGAAAAGTAAATTTACCTCTAAAAAGTTGCAGGATTAAAGTGGAAAAAATCTCAAAATGAACTTAAATGAAGAACCGGTATCTAAAAACTGAACCTTGTAACAGCACTTAACTAAATGTACTAAGGGACTTCTTTTACCACAGTTCACTTGCCGTTTTAAGGCATTTCCATGGTTTGCATCCTACGGTACATACAGCAGGTGGAGGCAACGTCCCATAACCACCGGAAACAAAGAAGAAGAACTACTGGCAATGTGACGTTGAAAGTGTGCGTCGGGACCGCCACACGTGTTGTTTTCATAGACGTTTGAGTGCTTTAAGTGCCTGTGTGATAATTCTTTGTAAAGTTTGAAACCCGCAGCGACAAACATGGGGAAGAAACTCAAAGTCGGAAAGACCAGAAAAGATAAATTCTACCACTTAGCTAAAGAAACCGGTGAGTTATCGTACCAACAGTCATGGCAGAGATAACGTTAAGTTTGAGACTGAACGCATTGAGGAGGATATTAGCATTAGCAGGATTGCTAGCTGACTCGCTAACACTGAATTTTTTTTTTTGCTGGAGTGTCACCTGTTAAATTACATCTTGTCTTTTCAGGTTATCGCTCTCGTTCCTCCTTCAAACTCATCCAGCTCAACCGTAAATTTCAGTTTCTGCAAAAAGCCAGAGCTCTGGTCGACCTGTGTGCCGCTCCTGGTGGATGGTGAGCTGCCTGTCAACACCCGATTGTATTGTCTGTTCATTGCATCCATTCAAACGTGTTTAGACATTCAGACATTTTTTCAATGTGGTAGTTTGACCCTCCTTTTTGGTTAAATTGTGTAATTACGAAAATAAGACTAAGGAATTGGAATAAGCTCAACAAGCTGCACACATAATAGAAGCAGGACTTTCTGGCATTCCCAAACAGACTTTGTGTAATACTGACATAAGGCCAAAAATGTAACACCCTCACACAACACAACATGAATGCAAAGCTACCAAATCCTGGAGTAAGGGACATAATGAACTAGAAGATAGGTAGAAGGACGAAAAGACTCATGATTCAAAATTTCCTTGCAGGTTGCAGGTGGCATCCAAGTTTATGCCTGTATCAAGTCTCATTATTGGTGAGTGTGATATTATCAATATGATTATTTTATAATGAATTGCTCTGCTTCTGCTAAGGCCTTTAAATTCACTTGTTTTGAGACATCTCATTGGTTTGTTTGAAAATTACTGTGAAGAAGTTTTTTTTTTAAAGTATTACCTCCTGTCAGGTGTTGACCTGGTACCCATCAAGCCCATCCCCAACGTGGTAATGCTGCAAGAAGACATCACCACTGACAAATGCAGACAGGTGAGGAAGCTGCTGCAGAGTTCAGTGCATCATTGAAGGAAAACAGACATCACTGTCCTGGCTGCAGTGCTACTAGGGGTGGGAATCACCAGAGGACTGACGATACGATATTATCACGATACTTATGTCAAGATACAATGTCATTGCGATTATAAACATATTGCGATATATTGCAATTTATTACCTTTTTTTCCAAGTTCAAATTGTGTCCCCAAAGGAAAAACTCCTTTTTTTCTTTGACTGAAAAAGCAACTGTAAAACTCTCCTGTCCAATTCTTATAATAAAAGATCAATACTTAACCTCCGTTTAACGATACAATATTGCCACGGATAATATCAAGATACTGTGCTGTATCGACCCCCCCCAAACAACCAAAATTGCCAATTTAAGAGCCAAAAATATGACACTGGAGAAGGGGACGACTGCACTGTTTACCAAGGATCAGATTTCTCTGAAAATCAAACCATTGGATAGTTTTTAACATGGATTTGTTAAGTGAGATACTGTCTGTACCCTTTGCAGGCTTTACGAAAGGAACTGCAGACTTGGAAGGTCGATGTGGTGTTAAATGACGGAGCCCCAAATGTCGGAGCTAACTGGCAACATGATGCCTTCTCACAAGGTAGGTGCCATTAAACACACAGTCAGCATAATACAATTTCATCCCTTTAGCATAGCAGTGAGTAAAGTTTATTTAATATAGCACTCTTCACAGAGCAAGTCACAAGGTGCTTTACAATCATGAAGTAGCAACAATAAAACGGTAAAGTAGTCAGGCAATCATACATAAGCATCAAACATCATTAAACCATAAAGAGGCATCAATCAATAAAATCTCCAGCTTATTTTTAAATGCTTCAACTTCAAACAACCGTTTCAGTTGGATTTAGTGGAGTAGTGTTCTTACCCCTTTTTTTTTCTGCTAGTGTGTTTGTGTCCCCAGTCACATCCCTGAGGTGCACACACTTGTTATAATAGTTCGCAATTTAACTTTGTGTTTCAAAATTTCACTATGTTCTCCATCTTTACCCCCCAGCTCATTTGACCCTCATGGCCCTGAAGTTGGCCTGTGACTTTCTGACCAAAGGTGGCACTTTTGTCACCAAGGTCTTCCGCTCCAAAGACTACCAGCCACTGCTCTGGATCTTCCAGCAGTTCTTTAAGAAGGTGCAGGCCACCAAGCCGCAGGCATCCAGGAACGAATCCGCCGAGATCTTTGTCATTTGTCAAGGTCAGTAGCAAACGATTACAGTCTGTGATGAGAAGTACTACTTTTATTATTTTTTTTACTAGTTTTTTATGCTTTCTAAAGTTTTCTATAATTTTATTATTTTTTAACTAGTCCTGCAGATAACATCTGAACCAGATTTGTTTTTTTCTTTATCAGGTTTTCTGGCCCCTGACAAAATCGACAGTAAGTTCTTTGATCCCAAACATGCGTTCAAAGAGGTGGAGGTGCAGGCCAAAACTGTGAAGGAGCTGATTCCTGTCAAGAAGCCAAAGGCACGTATACTGTAGGGTTGGTAGAATACTGGATGAGCAGCATTCAGTGGATCATTTCATTACATTTTTTAGTCAGAATAACAACAACAAATCTACTTTCCTTGACCTGACTTGCTGTTTACACGTGATTTGAATGGTGTCGATAAGCTGTGATAGTTCTCACTCAAAAACTTTAGATTTACTTTGAAGTAAACATTTGATTCCAAATATATTGCATGCATCTCTGACCAAGCAGCTGCTCTTTTGTTTAGGCGGAGGGCTACGAAGATGGTGATCTGACACTTTACCACAGTTTTACAGTGACAGCCTTTCTGAAAGCCGACAACCCGATAGACTTCCTGAGCAAAGCCAGCGAGGTGAGATCTCTGGATTACTTTGAACTCCAGTCAAAGACTGATGCTGGAAGTCTGCACATTTTGCTTGTCAGATGTATATTGTATTGTAGGAGATTCTCACTCACTCACTTTTCATTCAGATTGCCTTTGACAACACAGACCTGGAGTCTCACCCGGCCACCAGCAACGAGATAAAGGAGTGCTGTCGTGACATCAAAGTGTTGGGTCGCAAAGAGCTCCGGTAAGTCTTTTTGATCACTCACGGCTTAGGTTTGTGCATTAGTTAACAACTGCCGGTACTGTTTTTTTTCTTCCTAGAAATAATACAGGTGACTCAAACGCCTATGTGTGTGTTCATCTGTCCTTTATCCTCACATCTGCAGCCTGTTGCTGAACTGGAGGTCCAAGCTGAGGAGATTCCTGGCCAAAAAGCTGAAGGAGGCCAAACAGCTTGACAAAGATATCAAGTAAACTTTTTACAACAAATACAGAAAACCACCCAAATATTCTTGTGTCCTTGCCAGACTCTGTCATAGTAGATAAACAAAAAAACATCTTTGCTCTGCTTTTAGCTTAAGTTCTGACGAAGAACAGGATAATTCAGAGGAAGAACCAGAAAAGAAGAAAAAGGAAGAGGAGGACGAGGACGAGGAGGCAGAAATGGAGAAGAAACTAGCAGAACTGAAAGCTGAGGAGGTGGCTGAGCTCAAACGGTACGGCGCAGAGTTGGTCAGGAGTACGGTTTTCTTTCTACTCAGGATTTTTATTTTTTTAAATTTTCCGAAACATTTTATGCTTGTACAAAGAGTTATGTTGCAGATTTCCCTGAACACATCTGAATAGTTCTTTTCATAGTTGAATTCAAGATTTATTTTTTATTCAGCAAAACACAGAAATAAGTAAAGCATGAACAAAATTACAAGCATGGCTTCTTTAAAAACTGGGTATCATGAATGGTATTGTAATTTTTAATCACCATAACTCAACTGCAAAAGACAGGGCTGTGAAGTATTGATGTTGCTGATTGAACCAGCTGCTTTTTTGATTGACCTCTTACATCTTGTCAGCCTGTTGCCCATAATGTGGTTTTAGTGGAAAAATATGTTACACCTCTTCTAGAGTTTTGTTTAATTATCATGCTCCATCAGGAAGAAGAAAAAGTTGCTAAAGGAGCGGAGGAAACAGAGGGAGCGGGTGGAGCTAAAGATGGACCTGCCTGGCGTCTCCATCGCAGATACCAACGACGCATCCATGTTCTCCCTGAGCGCCATCAACAAGAAAAAGGTGGAGACCACACAGATGCAAACTTCCCACTTGGGCTGGGCCGTCACTGAGGACAACAAATAAAGCTTCAGTCCTTGTAACAAATAGGCTTTATTGAAACCATGTTAAATCTCACGTCTGATGAACACACATTTTCCACAGTCTTTCTGTTTAAATTTCTTTTTGTCTTACCTGCCCAAATTGCACCAAACTAAAGATCCTAACATAGGCATAGGCAAAAAAAAATCTTAAGATTATAATTATTTTATTAAATACAATATTCCCAACATTCAGTCTTCGTTAGGTAGTAATACTCCTGAGGTCAAAAAAACTCCCCACACATACATCGGATGGTCATTATTCTGATTTACACCGAGAAGCAGCTTAACCTTTTACCAATTCTAATCTGACGTCCATTGTTGTTCACTTCTCTCCATCAGGTGCTAGCTGTTATATCCAAGGGGGACATGCAGGCAGCAGACGCTCTGGTAGAAGGAGAAGACGACCTCCACCTGTCCGACGAAGAGGATGATGAGGCGGATAAAATGTCCCTGGCCTCTGATTTAGATGACGAGGACTTGGAAGAGGTGGAGCAGAGAGAGAGAGAACTGGAGAGTAAAGCACCAAAGAAGAAGTTAGTGGCCAAACACCTGGCGTTTAAAGCAGTGTTCTTGAAGAACACAAAAGGGTCATACCCTCAATAATTAATTTTTAGTTTTTGATTGTCTGTTTGTGTTTCCTAGAGTTAAGTTTGCTGAAGTAGAAGAGGAGGAGGATGATGAAGAGCAGGGACCTGGTCTGCTGGTGGAACTAGAGGGAAAGGATGAGAAGAAAGAACGAGAGACCAACCTGTGGTTCAGCAAGGTTTGTCCACTTGTGCTCCCATACTGTAAAATGTATTTTTTTAAAAATCTGTATATATCTATATATGGCTCATGGCTTACACCTAAAAAAAATTCTCTTTGACTATGCCATACTTTTGTTCTTTAGGGCATCTTCTCTGAGATTGACCTGGAGGGAGATGCAGAGAGCGAGCTTCAACAGACCGAGTGGCTTCAGACCAAACAAACAAGTAGCGGTCTCCACTGTTTCTTATTCATTTTTTCCCACCTGTTCATCAAAAGTGTTGCAAAAAGGGATATCCATGATTCATTAAACAATAAGGACTTAAAACGAGTTTAAAATATTACTCTTAAAAGAATCGTAGGTCTCCTAAATCTTGGACTGACAAAATGATGACAATTTTGGATCTTTTTATAGAAAAGGGACAAAAGAGGAAAGCTGAAGAAGAAGAGAAGCAGGAGGAGGAAGAAGAGGAGAAGGCTGCTCCACCAAAGGAAAAAAAGGCAGGATCTTCACAGGAAGCTGAAGAGGAGAGTGACAGCGACTCTGATGACAGCGATGATGAGAAGTAAAACCTTATTGCTTGTCTATTCTGTTCCATATAGTATATAATGGATCCTGTTTGATTCGTACTATTGACAGCTAAACAAATATTAACCAGTATTTTTCTGCTTGTTCCAGGGAGATTACCAGCATGAAGCAAGCCCAGGGGGCTGGTGGGATGTCAGGAGAGGCTGTTGATGATGACTTCCAAGTTGTACCTGTAGAAAGCACCAGTGAGTATGAGAAACCATTTATATTTCATGTGGTTAGCTGGTGATCTCCAACCAACTACAATACTTTTGGAAACTGCTGAACTTATAACACAAAAGAAACCAGCCATCCAGAGAATTAACTTTTTGCCTTACCTGCCAGTGGGGCTGGGAGATGAAAAAAAAATTTTTCCGGCAAAATAATAAATTGCCTTTTTGTGTCGCACATACATTTGTTTCCGTCCTATTATGTTGAATACAGACTTAAAGAAGAGGCCAGAGTGAAATCTGTAGCAAAATCATAGTTTTGATAGTACTTAAGACATAACAGTAAATAATTTTCTCAACTTACAAGATGCTTATTAATCATGTTAATTTAAATACCATCACTGCTCACTCTTAATCGTGCCTTATCATTCAACTTAACCTCCTCAAAAAAATCTACTCACATTTGGCGCTTGGCGGATGTTAATTTCCACCGCTGCAGCCATCTCATATGCATTCCTAATAATTATAAACTTATTTGGGGTTATTTATTTTATATGGGGTTATTTCAAAAGTAGCTTACAGAAGTTACCAACATGAGCATAAACTCTCCTGTGCATGTAAATGCAGCCAGTGACTGTATGAGTTTCATGTTTAAGGGTTCTGTCCTTGTCAGGTAAGAAAGCCAGGATTCTGGATGCCGAGGGCCTGGCCCTGGGCTGCCAGATCGCTACGTCTAAGAAGAGAGCCAGGGACCTGGTGGACAGCTCCTTCCACAGGTGGGTGGGTGTGTGTGTTTTTCGTGGCACTCAACCCCAGAGCTCGTTTGTTTCTACTGCAGATGTAAACTTACAGAAACTGTTCACAAATATACAGCATATTATTATTTTCACACATTACACATTTGGTGCCGTAGTGGGACTGAGTCAAAATAAGCTACACTGCCCACATTCACTGCAATGAAGGTGATGTGTTGTTTTTATTTTGTGCATGTGTGAATTGTCTCACGAAACTTATATATAAGGAACACTAAGTCCTGCTGCTGTAAATAATCACTTTACCACCAAATGTGTGAAAATGAAAATATGATGTATTCAGTTTCTAAAAGTTCTTCTGTAGTAACAAATGTGCTTTGGGTTGAGTACCACCAATATGGTGCGTAGGACAATAAGGGAAATGTAGAGTAACACCAGAGCTTTAATTTTAGAATATTACTAAAATCCACATGCATTAACAGCACAGTGTTTACATCATTACATTACATATTAAATTTACTCTGATTTTAAAAAAAATGTATTTTAGCTTTTATATTTAATTGTTAGCAGGGCCAGGGAGCCAGGTTAGCCAACATGTTTTGCACACTAATTATACAGTATATTATAGATATTATTACTATAAAACTAGTTTTGAAGTCAGACATAAAGCCAATTGTATGCTCTTCTCCTGCAGGTTTGCCAGCTCCGAGGAGCAGTGGGATGTACCGGAGTGGTTCCTGGATGATGAACGGAAACACCGGAAGAAGCCGGTACCTGTCACCAAAGAAATGGTGGAGGAGTACAAACAAAAATGGAAGGAGATTGATGCCCGACCCATCAAACGAGTTGCTGAGGCCAAGGCCAGGAAGAAGAGGAGGGTAAGGTCATGGAAAAGTACAGTAGTGCAACTGTTGATGACAGATGATTTAAATAAAAAGGTGAAGATGCCAAAAAGATGATCAGACGTGAAGCTTGATTGAAATTATTACAGCTGCTGGATCTATTTGAAGACTAACAAAAACCTGAAACATTTTAGTTTAAGAAACTTGTAAATCAGGCAGTGGTCCAAGTATTTCTGTAGATCTTAATTTGATTTGATTTGTTTTTCTGTGACTTTACCAGATGCTGAAGAAGATGGAGCAGGCTAAGAAGAAAGCAGAGGCAGTTGTCAACACAGTAGACATCTCTGAGAGGGAGAAGATGGCTCAGCTGAAGAGGTATGATGTCACACCTGTAGGGGTGGATCCTCAAAAGAAAATTATGATTTACATAAAACTAAATTATGAAGCAATTTAGTTTTATGTAAGTCATAATTTTATTTTGAGGATCGGGTTACTTTTAGAAATAATATAGTTTAAATCATTTTGACATGTTTTTTTTCTCCATTCTGCCAGTATCTACAAGAAAGCAGGCCTGGGGAAGGAGAAGAGAGAAATAACATACGTTGTGACCAAAAAGGGAGCTGGCAAGAAAGTGAGACGGCCCCCTGGCATCAAGGGAGCCTTCAAAGTGGTGGACAGTCGCATGAAGAAAGACATGCGGGGAATGCAGAGAAAAGAACAACACGCTAAAGGTGGCAAAAGAAAAGGTGGCAAAGGAAGAGGTGGCAAAGCAGGTGGCAAAGGAGGGCGACAAGGAAGATAAATTTGAACCTGTAACGCTCTCATAGTCCCGGTCTTTCTAACCGTCAAACATTGCCTGATACCGTGTTGCAGGTGAGCTAAGATGCGTGCCATAGTTTGGGCTCCGGTATTATGGACAGAGGCTAAAATAATCTGTGGTCACTCACATGGATGCCATCTTTTTAGCTATCTATGCTGAGGTCCCTTAAACTCCTGGACAGCTGAGATATGTTCTGGGTGTATTTACATGCTGGTGTTCTGTGCACGTCTTTAGGAAGATGTACATTATTTGCCTTGAACTCTATGTTCCACTGAACTGAAAATCACAGTAAATTAAATTAAACAATAAATGTACTCTCCAGAAATGTTAGTATTAACATTGTAAATATAAACACATCTTTGCAATAAAATGTTTTTTTTGAAATTAGTTGAGTCATTAATTCCTGTGATTAAAAAAAGTTTTTGGTTAGTTTTTCACAATCTTAATTTCCTGACCAGATTCTGCTCATGACTTGTGCTGATAGTCAGATGACATCAGCAGTTATGAGATTTAAGAGATTTTATTGTTGCAATAATAAAAAAACTTAGTTCTGTGAAATATTTTTTCTTAAATCTTGTGTAAATGCAAACAAAGGTATGAAACGAGTCTTGTATGTATCCTATACCTGTACAAGATCAAACAACCCAATAGTATTTAAAGACTGTAAAATCACAGGGGCCTGATAAGTTATTTAAATAATTTTACTTAAATTTTATTCAGCCTTTTTTTGAACACGTTTTGTCAAGAAGACAACAGCTCTTCCAGAGTAACTCTCACGTGTATTCCAAAACAGAAGTAGATACAAGTGAAATTTCGCTAAATTGAATTTGTGACTTTCATAAAAGAATATTTGTTGTTCGTTAATATCTGAAGTCATAGTCTTAAATAAATATTAGAAATTTAACCAAAATAATCTGGTTCATGAAAAAAATGAATGACAAATGCTTTCACCTTTTCTCAACTTCAATCCTGAATCTTAATACAACTGTTGCTTATTTGCTACATTACATCGGTGAGTGCAGCGGTAACGTCAGATCCTATTTACGCTGGGCGGAGAGTTTAATTCTTATGAAAGGTGGCCGCTGTATTGTTACCTTACCCTACATGGGTTAGGGAGCTCAGGACTTGGCTGTGAGGGTGATTCCGACCAGAGTGTGGAAGTGTTGAGGGTGTAGTTTCGGGAAAAGGCCCCACGTCTGCGCCATAGCGCTACACTTTCTCTTTCTAAAAAAATACATTTCCCGTGAGTCTTCCGTACATTTCCGGGAGTCGATATTCGATAGAAAAATCGGCCTTGTTTGTGTAGTGGCGCCGAGCTGTGTTGTGTAATTGGCGAGGAAAGTCTTCTGGATTTGTGAATATTAAACACGTGTCGTATCAGTAGGTTATCTACAAAGCCGAGTTTGAATCGATGAGTTTGAAATTAGCATAACAGCTACCGTTAGCTTTAGTTATGTGCTCAACTTCCGTTAGCTTAACGTTAAATTAAAGTTAGCCACATGTACTTTCATTTTGCTGGAGCTCTTGTTTGGACGTTACTACACCAGCTTTCTAACTAGCTTTAACGCTGGACGGTTAATTGGGGAGGTATCCCCTCTCTGTACCAGAATGCTCCTCGTTGTCCTGGTATGCAGCCTGTCGGTGTCACTGGCTGCTACGGGGCAGCAGACCGACGAGGAATGGATAGACCCTTATGATATGCTCAACTACGATTCAAGCACCAAAACGATGAGGAAGCCTGCAGAGGTTGGTTGATGTTAAGTCTGCTCTGACCAAATTGCATTTGCTGACCATGCTATTACCCTGAATGATCTGAAGCAATGTTCATGTTTCTGTTGTGACAGTTAATGCGTGTGCATGTAACGTTATGCCTTGCAGCCAGAAAAGTATGACAGCGTGCCAACTACAAGAAGAGAGTATACCAAGGACTCCAGCCAGGCTGAGCTGACGTCGTGCATCAGTCAGGTAGTGGATCTACAGAAACAGGCTGCTGGTTTAAACTTATATAGCATTTGTTAACTTTGTTTTTATGAGGAACTCGTTCATATGAATTCAGTCAGTATATGTGTAGCTTTACCACGATAATGGCAGTTAAGTCCTTTGATTATTGTCAGATTTAATCCCTAATCAGTAAATATGTTAATTTATACATCAACCAGTCATTGTCTCTAAAGGGCGGTGGTGCAGCAGTGCAATAGAAATGGATGATAAAATCCTTTTTAAAAACAATTTCAATTATGATTAGAAAAACAGAGCTGTTTAGATCGATAGGAGTTTAGTTGTGGGATAGCAGAGGGAATGTATTTGATTTTTAGATCTGTTGGTTTTCGCTAATGGAGCCTAAAAATGGAACCTGGGGGCAAGATCCAAAACGCTGGATATACACGGGATGGGCCTTTTGTCGATCAGGCAGTTTTTTCTGTTCCAGTGATTTTACTGCAGACATTTACCAACCTATTTAGGAAAGTACATACAGCAACATACAGTTGGCAAAACGGGCAAAGATGAGAAAAATTAAAAACACAACAACAACACGTTAAAAACTCAGCAACAATGACATCTCAAACAAACACATGTTGTGGTTTGCTTTCATTCAGAAGGAAGAACTAGAGAAGAAAATCCAGCTCATCTCACAGCAGCCCACATGCAGTCCAGTGTTCATGCGATTCCTTAGGAGACTCCAGAAGGAAATTCAGAGAGTTGGTTTGGTACGTGATGATTTCACATCTTTTCTGGCAATGATCATATGACCTGCTTCTGATAAAGTTATTTTAACCATTTTTAATGTGATATCCCTGATGTTTAAAGCTCTGTCAAGTCTGGTTCAATATTTAGATAAGACTCAGTTGCACTTACAGCTCATTACAGTAGAAAATGGGACTTTGCCATTTTAACACACCTGTCCCCTTTTCACTCCAGCCCAGTGACTCCACAGAAACTCACTATGATGCCAGCATCAAACTGTCCAGACAAGACATGACAGAGATTGAGAGACTTCTGGAAGGTGAAGACAGCTGGAGAACAGGGGCTCTGGACAATGCCGTCAGTCAGATACTTGTGGATCTCAGACCACATGACCGAGAGGTTTGGAGGTGGCGTTTTGAAGACACCTTTGGTGTGGAGCTTGAAACACTTTTAAAAGTAAGCTCATTCATTAATCTGAAATCTTCTTTAGTGTTTTAGTCTTTAATATTCTTCAGTCATGTGCTACTTGTTCATAGAACTCTGTGTCAGGCAGCCATTATTGAATTGTGAGTGGATCAAGAGCAGGTGCTTCAATTGGGACCTTTTTCACTAGTTAGGGGCCAACAAACCTGCACGCTTATCCTCTAGTGTAAAACACGCAGAACATCCACATCCATCCATCATAACAACTAATTTGGGTTATTATTCAGTACCATAACGTATAGTTGTATCAACATGTTTTTATTCAACAACTGTCAAATCAAATATTTCAACAATATTTAGGCTACCGTCAGTTTTCATATCAAAGTGGAGGAACAATAAATAATAAATTCTCTTATAATAAATTCTAAATTAAAGTAAACTAATGGCTGCATTTAAAAAACATACGTTTTTTTAAATGTGCATTTTAACATAAAAAGCTTAATTTCAGAAAAATAAAATAAAAAGTGATTGAAGTGTAATCTCAACCAGCTTCATAATAAAAACTCAACATATCTTAACAGATGAACAGCTTTAAAACCTCCTCTTCTTTTTCATTCCTTTTTATAAAGCTGCCACTTCCCTATTTTCTCTTGTTCAGTGAGAAACGTGAGCTGTGACTTGTCTTGCCAGCTAGGATTTTCTTTTTCTTTTTGTTTTTTTTCTGGTGTATTTTCTGGGAGTTTCGTGTGCCACTAAATCAGTACAGTAAAAGTATACTAGAAAAGCTGTGTGGGTTAAAAACAGAAACGCTCCTTCAAGAGCTAGCCTAGTAATTCTCAATAATAAATTGTCTGTTGTTTCGGATACGGAAAAGACAGCGGCTGGATCTGGATGTGGAAATACTACTGGTATTTATTTTGTTTTTACAAGTGGTTTTCCATCTTGTGCAACCAGTCAAGATGTACTCTGTTCTCTCTGTTTGTGTTCCAGATGTTGGTGCTTGTTCTGCTCATAGTGTGCGTCATATCCACTGAGCTGTGGTCAATTGTGTCCTGGTTCACGCAGTTCAGGAGACTGTTTGCTGTCTGCTTCTTCATCAGCATTGTGTGGAACTGGTTCTATCTGTACAAGGTGAAGAAGAGCTTTTTTAGTGCCCTTGCTCTTGTTTAGCTGTTCAATGCCCTTCTTTTTAAGACAGAGAAGTTTGTAATACTATACTCTTTTTTTTATTTATTTATTTATTTATTTATTTATTTATTTATTTATTTATTTATTTCAGATTGCCTTTGCTGACCACCAAAACAACATAGCGAAGATGAATAATGTGTATGAAAAATGCACTGGAATGAAGAAAATTGACTGGACTGATAGCTTGAAAGGTGAGCCAATTGAGAATCAGTATCAGCTTTACTGCCAAGTAGGTTTACACATACAAGGAATTTTCTTTGGTAACTTGGTGCGTAACAATAAACATAAAACATATAAATATAAAAATGTTAAATTGACAGGATAAAAAAGAATAACAACGAAATGTGCAATATGGTTTTGCACTGCAGCCTCCTGCCAGAGGGGAGTCTCTGAAACCGGGGTGTTTCGGGTGGGAGGTTCGGCCATAATGTTTCCTGCTCACTTCAGAGTCCTGGGGATAGTAAATTGCAGCCATAGCCAAAGCGTTTTTTCTCAAGCCGGTGTCTTTTTCCAATTCATTGCAATGGGAGCTGGTAAAAACACCGGCAGCGTGACGATGCAACCATTATTTGAGAGTTTTTATTTTTCATTTCATTCCCCCTCACAGATTTCAATTTGTTTTTCAATTGAATTGTTCACATTATAGGTCACATTTAAGGTGGAAAATGTTCTGACATGATTTCTCTTTGTCTCATTATTTTACATCACAAGAACCTGTCATTTTAACAGGTGTGTAGACATTTTCTGTCCACTATAACTCTGAATTCTCAGCATGGATATAATAGCAGAGGCTACGAAGTGACCAACAAAGATGTTGTCACAGAAAGCAATGAAGAGAAAGAGTGACAGAGTAAGAGACTGGACAAGAGTAAATAATGGACTGGCTTTTACTCATTGGCGTGAGCTAAAAAACATGAAAGGATGCAGGACAGATGCCGAATTGGCCTTTCTGTTGGAAAAGGAATAACCTATTAGCTGCTTGCTATGACTAGTGTCGTGTTCATTTGATATTTGGCTGTAATAGCAAAGTTGTAAACTGGAAAAAATCAGTCGGAGGTTTCACAGACAAGAGTTTAGCCGACAACTATAAATCTCAAGTTGATGTTAGCAAACTTACTAGATGACACACTCGCACATCTGTAACAGTACTGTAAGTGCTCTTGCATCGGTAGCTGTCTAGCTTTGTTGGGTAGCTTTTCACCATTGACTGTACATAAGAGGTGGACGTAGTCATCATGAGGTCACCCATTGGTTTGTGGACCGCCGTTTTGAAGCCTCAAGTTTGGCTGATAGGGCGCCGCCATGTTTTTGCAAACAGCGGCACTGGACATGACCATATTTGGACGAGACGGTGGAGCCTATGGGTGGAGCTAATGGCCCTGTGTGGAGCTAGCTAGCTAGCTTGCTTAGCTAGGTGCATCTGTAATTCATGTTGACTGTCATTTTAACAGGGCTGACAATATTGTCTAGCAAAACAAGCCAACTCCTAATAAGCTTTTTCAATGGTGCTGGTTAAATTTACCCAGTGCTGTGGGTACAAGTCACCCCAGCCTGATTGACAGGTCACCATGGTAATGGCTAGTAAATCACAGTTAATCCTGAAACATACTCTGCTTTATGGTCTATTTCAAAATAAATGGGACCATAATTTACTAAATTAACATCATTTTGTATTGAAGAAGACATGAAATTATCGATTGAGACCATAAACTCATTATGAGAGTTTTTACTGAGGTAATAAATCATGTGAGAAGCAGGGTCATTTTACCATTATTTCTAATGGAACTGGACTTCTTTTTGCAACCAGAAGTTGCCCCCTGCTGGTTGTTCGATAGAATGCAGGTTTAAGGAACCTCTGCATTATATTGCTTATCAGACTGGAAGCTTATAATCAGCCATAATCAGCCTCTGTGGAAGTATCATTAGCTAATGACAGAGGCGAAGAGACCGAAAAGAACGTTAGAGGAAGCTAAGGAGAGAAAAAGAGAGTGACAAAGCAAGAGGCTCCCAGACGTTGGTGAGAGCTTTGTGAAAGAAAAGCAGCAAGACTGCAAGACAGATATAGAGGTGGCATTCTTTCTGTGTATACAGCTGGACTAGTCATTGCTATGTGACTTACACCCTGAATTGGCAGGGCTGCCAAGTTGCTCAAAACCCCCAGTCTTACAAAATATCTTTCAGTGTGCACTTTTATCTAGTTAGATGACTTTTGCTTTAATTATTTTGCAAGTTTTTCTTTGGGAGGATGCAATCTCTGCTACTGACAGTGATAGCAATCCTTTGGAGAAAGACCTTAGCTACCTCTGTTGTCTTTGGTTGTTTCTTTGCAGAGTGGTTCAGAAGCACCTTGACTCTTCAAGATGACCCTTGTAAGAAATACTATGAAGTTCTTGTGGTCAACCCCATTCTGCTGGTATCTCCAACCAAGGTGGGTCACTGTGACAGCTTGTATGTAAAACCTGACAGAATAATGACCGAGTTTAAAGGAGACTTATTATGCTTTTCCACATTTTATGATTTATCTACAATCTTACAGTGTTGCATGTTCATGTTAATCATGGCCAAAGGTTCAAATAAATGAGGTTAAAAGGTTAAAGTATTTAAAAGAAATCCCTGTGAGCCAAAACCTGAGATTTCCCCTTGTTCTGAATGCTCTGTTTTGAACTGCTTTTTCTACCAATGGCTCTGTTCTACGACACACGGAGCTAGATGAATTCGGTATTCTATATATGGTCATTTGCTCCGCATAGCAAAGGTACAGCAACGCTCAGTATGCCTGTACCGCCCATTGACAACAACAGCCTAGTAACATGCTTCAGGTCTTGGCCAATCAGAAGACAGTGGGCTTTGGGGGGGTCTTAGAGAGACAGGAGCATCTACAGCTTGTTTCAGACAGAGGCTGTAATGGAGGCTTACATGAACAGTCAGTTTAAGACAGAGATTTTTTTTTTTTTAACTTTGAATCATGCAAAGCTGCCATACAGGAGTCACAGACCTACAATATAGGACGGGAAAAGCAATATAGTAGGTCTCTTTTAAGATAGCAAAACATAAAGATTACAAAATGTTGCATTGCTGTTTTAATTTTTAGGCATTTATTAAGGAAATAGAATAGGGATGCACCGAATGTTCAGCCACCAAAATTAATCAGTCAATGGGGTTTCATTTTGGTGCATCCCTAAAATTAAATGAAGCATTTAACTCTCATATACATTTTAAAATTACAACATCTTCTTAAACAATACTATTTTTAAAATTGGTATTAGTTTTGAATGTCTGTATGGGTGTGGAAATAGCACACAAGGTTTCAATCTAAACGTCCCTCTCTGTTTAGGCGTTCACAGTTACCATCACAACCCTCATCACAGATCCGCTGAAACACATCGGCCAGGGAATCAGCGAGTTTCTTGTAGCCCTCCTCAAAGACCTACCAGTTACCCTGCAGATCCCTGTTTTCCTCGTTGTCATGTTGTGTGTTTTGGTAAGGACTCTATAAATGATCAGTGACACTCATGCAAATAAATGAAATCAGACGGGGTTTCTCAGTACTAGTATATTTGACTCTTCTACAGGTATTAATGTATGGAAGTGTACAGGCAGCCTTCCAGCATGGCATCACTGCACCTTTCCGCCACCCACGAAGGGATCCACCTCCTCTACAGCTGGAGCAACCACAGCGTCGCCTCCAGGGGATAGAGGACTTTGACCGCTTAGCAGAAGGGGATGCACCACAACATGCACTGAGGCACCGAGCAGATGATGTCAGATTAGACAGGAATCAGGTTCATCAGAGGCGGCACAACAGACCCAGGGAAGAGCGAGCCAAGGTGGTTGTGGTGACAGTACGCACTGCCGAGACTCCCTACAGTGAGGATGAGATGGACGCTGGGCGGCGTGAGGCTGACCCAAATCTCGCTGCTGAATCTGATTCAGGAAACCAAGAGGAGCTGGCAGGAGCGAGTTCTAGCAGTGTTGATGTTAACACAGCCCAGTCAAAAGCTAAACCCACTGAATCAGATTCATCTCCATCAAACACTAAGCCTGAGGAAGCGAATGAAAACCTTTCTAAAGATGAACTCAACAGAGACAATGCAGCATCTAGATCTCAGCCTGCAGCAAAGCGGCCTTCACAAACTGATGTTCAGGTGAGCTCTTTTTAAATATGTGAAAAGTAAATCAAATTCTTCTTACAAATATCTGACATTAGACATAAAATAGTGCTTCTTAACTAGGATTAAAATATTTAACGTACCCTGTTTGTTTTAATGCTTCAGCATTTCCCATGTGCTAATGGGATGATGAATATTCACATGCAACATAAATTGGTAAATAAGTATTTAATAAAGAGATCATACTTTTATGACACATTTTAATTTGGGTTTGATTTGTCCAGTGTTACGTTTGTGTTTTGATAGATGTTGATTTTGTCGTGTGTGTGAGAGAGAGAATGTGTTCAGCCAGTAGATTTTATAGCTTTATATGCATGTCATATACTGTGTATACATTAGAGCTGGGCAATAAAACAATAATGTTAATTACCTCTATATAATTTTCCTCAATAACAATATAACATGTTCAATAAATGTTTAATGATTTAATTAATTTGAGTCATAAACAAATTAGCACTATTAAGATATTTATTTTGCATGACCAACTGAAAACAGATTTGTAGACAAAATAATTTCTGATAATTGTTTTGAATGTTCTACCTTAGATTTGTTAAGTGATCCACTGTTTGTCATCAAGTGTTTATCATGTTCTGAAAAATTTAAATCCACAAGAAACCATTTGTTGTTGTTTTTTTCAACTTTCACTCAGGACCAAAAATGTAAACTTGAGAGTTAATGATTTGACAATTATCCTGATAATTATTGGTTTCGAATGATATATGTATGACATACGAATGAATAACATACATATACATTAATAAAACTAGTTATTAGAGCAGTTGATTTTAAGAGTGATGCCATGACATGCTGGTGTGTGAACTTGATCATGACCAAAATTTCAGGAAATTAATCTTTGATTAAAATACGTTTCAACTACCAAATCATTCTTCTCTGTAATCAGAAATATTTGGCCTTTTAAGAGGTTAAATTCCAATTTTTATTTTTAAAGGCTTGTAACAGCAAACAACATTTCTATTACCGTTTCTATTTCTATAATGTAATGCAACGAAAGGTCAGTTAAGTAATGCAGTATTGGTTGAAATATCTCTAAATATAAAAGTTATTGACTTTTGTTTATGAACATATTATTTACTGCTCCAAGACATTTTATTTGTACATGTAAGCATTTTGTGTTTTATATTTGTCACTGCAGGACCAGCAATCCTCAGCAGAAAACAGGATCTCCACCGACTCACTGCTACAAGTTGAAACTGTGGGAGTTCCTGTGCAGGAGTCATCTCCAATATCAGCGGAGTAGACTACGTCTACTCCAGTCAAAAGAGGAAGAATAACCATCAATGTTTGGTGATTTTTGCTGGACTGTGAGAGTTAATGTCCTTAACTAAGTGATTTACAGACACTGTTTTAAAGTGGACGTACAACATTTTGTAGTTTACCCGAGGAGGAACCATCACAGTGTTACCAATTGAATGTGCCTTACCCTGAGCAGAGAGTCACCAATACTGTTTGGTGAATCTGCTCAATATTTCCTCAGTTAGAAAAAGCAAAATGTTGAATAAACCACAGCAGCCAGGTAAAAGATGAAATCTGGGAAACAGATATACAGATAAAAACATTATTTACTTGATCTGGTTTTTCAGTGTCTTACTCGTGGACAGGAATCATGGAGTTACAATCTAGGTTTGAATTGTTTCATTGTAACCTAATTATGTTGAAAAAATAAATTTGGATTTTGTAATTTAAAAGGAATAACTTTATTTATGCTGTTTTTTAGTTTTATTTTCACAATTAGCTATTAAAATTAAATATCCATCCTGAACATGTGTCCCAATGTTGCATTTGCACAGGTTACTTTGGATCTTTGAGACCTTATTCCTCATAGCAAAGCTGCAGCAGATATCATGAATGGCGGGGGGGGGATCAGATATACAAAACCTGCCAAAGCGCACACACCACCTGGAAATGTGCTAACGTGGGTCAGCCTCATATCCAGCTTTCTACACGACCACATGAATGGTGGTGCAAGCCATAAATGGTCATGCAAAGCACTTTATGAATATTATGCACGAGTGTCATGTAATATTTATCCAGTGGTGTAGTCTACGTGATACGCAGGTATACGCCGTATACCCACTAGGAATAGTCAAATATTTCGGTATAACCACTTAAAATAGCGAGATGATACGTAACAACATCGTTTTGTGGCAGAACTTTCACACGTTCATTCATAAATTCCGTGGCCTGTGACCGGGATCTGACGTCAGCTACCAAACAACAACACAGCTGCGTGGCGGTCACTCGGCGCACGTTTGAAATTAATGTGAATCACTGAAGGAGATGTGAAACGCGACCAAACGCAAACTACACTCTTTTCGTGCTTTCGTAAGCCTGCAGAAGCTGCTGCCGCTCACCATGTGACACCATGACAGGAACGTTAAAGTTACTGAAACACAGAAAACGAGCCGGATGAGGCTGATGTTATCGTAACGTTACCTGGTGAGTGAAAATAGCTTATAGGCCTGTGTTATCATTAACGCTATCAGTAACGGAACTGTAACAGCATTATTGGTCTGTTGAATCTAGAAATAGTTAACGTTAATGGATCAGTGAATGCGGTTTATTGTGTGTGTGTGTGTGTGTGTGTTGTGTGTGTGTGTGTGTGTGTGTGTGTGCATTTAAGCTGATAAAGTACATAACCTACGTTTGACAATGGTTTTTGGAAGATAAGTGAGCTTGAGAGGATGTGGACCCCTTTTGGTGTCCTCAGTCCTAATATTCTGTGATGAATGAGTTTTGGAGATAGAACTGCACACAGGCCTGTGTTCATTGTTATATACTGCTACTGAAAAGCCTCAGCTTTCCATTATTGTTAATAACAGTTGCAACGTGCACTCTGAAATGTGCAATGAAAATTGCCAGATGATAAAACCAGATTCATATAACATCTAAGGCTAAATGTGGCTGAGTTAGATGGTGATTAACACTAAACATGAGACATTTTCACTAAAACATTGGTTCAGAAAATGTCTCCAGAATGCAGGAAATTAAATGTTTAATGCTCAAAATCTTCGGGGGGAGGACCCCCAGACCCCCCAATCATGTACTCATCAATGAATATTTTTAAAAATACTATTAAAATATCTTCTAGTCTTGATCTTGTGACCTCAATATTCTGGATTGTCCCATCTCATATGCTAAGTTTTTTGTCACAACTCTAATCTGAGCCCTCACCACGTTTGAACTGAAAGTGACGCCCTTTCCCACCTGTAACTTTCATTGGCTGTTAAAGTCTTTGCATTGTTGGTAACGCACAGCCTAAGCAGTCCTTCAGAATGCTCTCTATTACATGTACATGCATATTAGTGAGGGTAGTGGCGCTTATGGGACGTCACGCTGGGACGGCGGGGGGGTCACAGTATACTCACTAGAAAAAACTAGACTACACCACTGCATCAGAGACTTGTAAACAAGCATCTGCCCTGATGTTAAATATCCTTTAGCAAGATGCTGAATCTCTAAAGGAAAATGAGAAAAACTTCTTTCATCGAATCAGTCATTACATGTTGTGCTTTGCTTTCATTCAGAAGGAAGAAATAGAAAAGAAAATCCAGCTCATCTCCAGCGGCCTTCATGCAGTCCAGTGTTCATGCGATTCCTTGGGAGACTCAAGAAGGATATACAAAGAGTTGGTTTGGTACGTGGTCATTTCACATGTATTTTCTGGCACTCATCATGTGGCCTACTTTTGACAATGGTATTTTATCTGTTTCAGATGCGATCAGGGACGATGTTTTAAACTCTGTTTGAGTGCATTCAAATGCAAGTGTGGTTCAATAATTAGATAAGGCCCCAGCACAGCAGAAAATGGGACATTGGCAAAAATATTTTGACCTTTATAAAGAGAAAATCAGACTGAAGCCAGCGTCACCTTACAACTGAGGCCTGTGTACAGTACATAAAATACAGATATAAATATTAAAAACCACTATTTAAAATTACATTCAGTTGTAAAATGTCCATTCAGTGCTAAATTCTCCTGTAAAAACCAAGACATCTGGCTTAATGTATTCCAAGAAAAAGGAGCATCATTGTATTAATTATTTTCTCCCCAGCCCAGTGATTTCACAGACGCTCACTATGATGCCAGGATCAAACTGTCCAAACAAGACATGACAGAGATTGAGAGACTTCTGGAAGGTGAAGATAGCTGGAGAACAGGGGCTCTGAACAATGCCGTCAGTCAGATACTTGTGGATCTCAGACCACATGACCGAGAGGTTTGGAGGTGGCGTTTTGAAGACACCTTTGGTGTGGAGCTTGAAACACTTTTAAAAGTAAGCTCATTCATTAATCTGAAATCTTCTTTAGTGTTTTAGTCTTTAATATTCTTCAGTCGTGTGCTACTTGGTCAAAAATGTAAGCTACCAATGAAATCACTAAAATTTCTAGAACAAGAGAAAAACATTTTTTTAAAAACTACACAATACAATATTGTGCAGTTTTTAAAAAATGTTTTAAAAAACCCTGTACACTGGATAAGCGGTTGAAGATGGATGGATGGATGGTTTTAAAAAATGTTTTTCTCTTGTTCTAGAAATTCTAGCGATTTCATTGGTAGCTTACATTTTTGAATTATGAGATTGTTATTTTCTTTGGTCCTATTGTGTGTTTTTTGGGTCATATGTCATATGAAATTATCTAATGTTATTTTTATTTGCTATTTCCTCTAAATTATTTGTCTATTGATATATAAGTGTACCAGTAAGATTTGTGTGCATGTAGGTGTATGAGTGCATTTATGATATTATTCTGAGGTACATCCAGTATACAGGTATCTACATTCATTTCATGGAAGTATGAACAAATGTTTTGTAATGGCTGCCTAATGAGGAAGCAGGTGATTGGTGGAGACAAAATAAGTCACCTCCTATAAAAGATGGCTTCTCACTATGTAACACCATTTGCCTGAAGAAGGTCTAACACCGAAATGTTGTGTTAATATTTTCTTTGCAAGTTAGACAGTGTGCGGGAGTTTTCTATTGCAACGTTTGACTTTTTTGTCCCCCTCCGACGCACCTGTTTGTAGATGTGGGAAGTTAATTACTGTTCTGAATTACTTGACTACTGACAATTTCTTCCCACAGAAATACAATATCTCACAAAAGTGAGTATACCCCTCACATTTAGAAAAATATTATACCTTTTCATGTCAAAACACTGAAGGAATGACACTTTGCTACAATGTAAAGTAGTGAGTGTACAGCTTGTATAACGTGTGTGTGTGTGTGTGTGTGTGCGTGCATGAGGAGGCACTGAGCCCTGCCCTTGGTGAAATACTGGTAACAGAGAGACCAAGAGCAGAGGACAGAAGCAGCGTCCATAAATAACACCTAAACGCAGCAGCATAGTTTTTTCTGTTTGCTTAGCTTAGGTGCTGGGAAAACCCAGATTTTTATACACTGCACCTACATTTTGGCAGATTGCGCGATATTTCATGTTTTACAGTTGATTCAATTTTTACTATCAAATCCCGTCAATGTTTTCCATATTGCAGAAATCATAGTAAATCATCATCTGTTTGTGTTGCAGATGTTGCTGCTTGTTCTGTTCATAGTGGCCATCATATGCACTCAGCTGTGGTCAACGGTGTCCTGGTTCATGCAGTTCAAGAGACTGTTTGTTGTATTCTTCTTTATCAGTATCTTCTGGAACTGGTTCTCTCTGTACAAGGTGAAGAAGAGCTCTTTCAGTTCCCTTGCTCCTATTTAGCAGTTCAGCGCTTTTATTTTTTTAGAAATATAAGCTTGTAAACCATTACTTTTTTTCAGATTGCCTTTGCTGAACACCAAAACAATGTAGTGAAGGTGAATAGTGTGTACAAAAAATGCAGTGGAATGAAGAAAATAGACCGGATTGATAGCTTGAAAGGTGAGCCAATTACAAGTGACATTCAGAATCAGCTTTATTTATTGCAAAGTATTGCAGATAGTAAAATGACAAGATAAAAAAATATTGATAAATGTGCAAAATATTTACATCAGATTTACAATCAGATTTACCTGTGACAAACGTTTACAACGTTTACAGTAAACGTGTACTGTAAAGGACGGGTGTGGGGATGGTTGATGAGGCCCGCTGCAGATGTTCTTTTGGCGTGAGGTTTTGGTCCTGACAGAGCGGAGTGTCTGAAACAGTTTGTGTCCGGGGTGGGAAGGATTAACCACAATGTTTCCTGCTTGCCTCAGAGTCCTGGAGGGACTCTGTGGAACAAATGATACTCTGCAGTCTGCCCTTGTTCCAGGCGGTGGCAGCAGTGTACAGTCATTATTTTTGGCAGTTTGAACTTCTTCAGCTGCTCCAGGTAGTACATCCTCTGTTGGTTTCTTGGTGAGAAAGCCGATGTTCAGCTCCCACTTTATGTCCTTGGAGATGGTGCCCAGGAAGCGGAGGGACTCCACAAAGTTGACTGTGCAGTCACATAGGGTGATGGGGGTGGGTGGGGCTGAGCTCTTCCTAAAATCCACAACCATCTCCACTGTCTTAAAAGTGTTGAACGTCATGATATTCTGGCTACACCAAATTACTAGATCGGCATCATCTCTGGGAATATATTACATTCTGTTGCCCCTCGAGGAAAAGAGCATGAGAAAAAGAGGGTGAGCGAGCAAGAGATCGGACAAGAGTAAATACTGGACTGGCTTTTTACTAGCTCACTGTCAGAATGGTTGCTGTCTGGCCTTGTGGGGTAGCTTGCTATGTTTCAAGCACCATTATGTAACTATTCTACCATAAAATAACAGCAGGTAGAGAGTGGCACAGGTGTTATGCTGGAGCCAGGCGAGCAAACAACATAACCGGGATCAGCAGCCTCTATGGACATAACTAAGCTAAGAAAAGACAAAAAGAGTGACCAAGCAAGAGGCTCCCAGACATTGGCGAGAGCTTTTTGTAATAAAAGGTAGACGCCAAGCTGGCATTCTTTATGTTGGACTAGTAATCAAAATTGCTATGTCTTGTGTTATCGCTTGATGTTTGGTTATGTTAGCAAAATGGGCAACTTAGTTAGTTTCTAATCATAAGTAATGTATTTATAACAAATGTACATGTACAGCTGTCCTTATTTGTGACAGTAAATACGACAGTAAGTTTTTCTTTGGAAGGATGCAGAAAGACCTTAGCTATCTGCGTTCTTTGGTTGTTTCCTTGCAGAGTGGTTCAGAAGCAGCTTCACTCTTCAAGATGATCCTTGTAAGAAATACTATAAAGTCATATTTATCAACCCCATTTTAATGGTACCTCCAATCAAGGTAGGTCACTGTGACAACATGTATATCAAACCTAACAAAACAATGACAATGAAATAAAAGTTGCAAAATGTTGCATTACTGTTTTTAGGCATTTATTGAGGAAATAGAATTAAGCACTTCACTCTCTCATATACATTTTAAAATGACAACATCTTCTTAAACAATATTATTTTTAAATTTGGTATTAGTTTTGAATGTCTGTATGGGTGTGGAAATAGCACACAAGGTTTCAATCTAAATGTCCCTCTCTGTTTAGGCGTTCACAGTTACCATCACAACCCTCATCACAGATCCGCTGAAACACATCGGCCAGGGAATCAGCGAGTTTCTTGTAGCCCTCCTACCACTTACCCTGCAGATCCCTGTTTTCCTTTTTGTCATGTTTTGTGTTTTGGTAAGGACTCTATAAATGATCAGTGATGCTCATGCAAATAAACGAAATCAGACAGGGTTTCTCAGTACTAGTATATTAATTTGACTCTTCTACAGGTATTAATGGATGGAAGTGTACAGTCAGCCTTACAGCATGGCATCACTGCACCTTTCCGCCACCCTCGAAGGGAAGAGCCTCCCTACAGTGAGGATGAGATGGACGCTGGGCGGCGAGAGGCGGAGCCAAATCTTGCTGCTGAATCTGATTCAGGAAACCAAGAGGAGCTGGCAGGAGCGAGTTCTAGCAGTGTTGATGCTAACACAGCCCAGTCAAAAGCTAAACCCACTGAATCCGATTCATCTCCATCAAACACTAAACCTGAGGAAGAGAATGAAAACCTTTCTAAAAATGAACTCAACCGAGACAATGCCGCATCTAGATCTCAGCCTGCAGCAAGGCGGCCTTCACAAACTGATGTTCAGGTGAGCTCTTTTTAAATACATGAAAAGTAAATCAAATTCTTCTTACAAATATCTGACATTAGACATAAAATAGTGCTTCTTAACTAGGATTAAAATATTTAACGTACCCTGTTTATGTTTTAATGCTTCATGCTAATGGGATGATGGATATTCACATACAACATAAATTGGTAAATAAGTATTTAATAAGTAGATCATACTTTTGTAACACATTTTCATTTGGGTTTTTTTTGTTCAGTGTTATGTTTGTGTTTTGATAGATGTTGATTTTGTCGTGTGTGAGGGAGAAAATGTGTTCAGCCAGTAGATTTTATAGTTTTATATGCATGTCATATACTGTGTATACATTAGAGCTGGGCAATAAAACAATAATGTTAATTACCTCTATATAGTTTTCCTCAATAACAATATAACAAATGTTCAATAAATGTTTGATTTAATTCATTTGAGTCACAAACAAATTTGCACTTAATTTTTCCATCAAGATATTTATTTTGTTGAGGATTAGGGACTGAAAACAGATTTTACTTAATTTTGTATATTTATAGAAAAAAGATTTTATGATAATTGTTTTGAATGTGCTACCTTAGATTTGTTAAGTGATCCACTGTTTGGCATCAAGTGTTTATCATGTTCCGACCCAAAAAAAAATTTAAATCGTAAATTAACCATTTGTTTTTTTCAACTTTCTCTTAAGACCAAAAATCAGTCTTTAAAGTCGACAGAAATAATGATTTGACAATTATCCTGATAATTATTGGTATCGAATGATATGATTTTTTTTTTGTGATAACAATTTTGGCCATGCTGCCCAGCCCTAATATACATACGTATACATTAATAAAACTAGTTATTAGAGCAGTTGATTTTAACAGTGATGCCATGACATGATGGTGTGTGAACTTGATCATGACCAAAATTTCAGGAAATTAATCTTTGATTAAAATACATTTCAACTACCAAATCATTCTTCTCTGTAACCAGAAATATTTGGCCTTTAAGAGGTTGAATTCCACTCTATATGATTCCACTCTCTTTTTATAATGGAACAAAATGTCATTTAAGACATTTCAAGGATTTAAGCCAGCAATCCCTAAATAAATGTAATTTATTTATTTATTTTATTTGACTTGTAGTGGTATTTTTTTATTTCTTGAAATATATCTAAATCTAAAGATTACTGACTTTATGTTAAGCATTTTATGTATTATATTTTTCACTGCAGGACTTGTCTGTCTCACTGACACAAGTTGAAACTGTCGAAGGTCCTCAATATCAGCAGAGTAGACCACGTCAAAACAGGAAGATTAGTGCTATCAATGCTCGGTGCTTTTTGCTGAATTTTGGAGAGTTAATGTCCTTGACTAACCAATTTACAGACATTGTTTTAATGTGGACGTACAACATTTTGAAGTTTACCCAAGGAGGAACTACCACAGTGTTACCAACTGTCTTTGTCTGCTGTGCGGTCAACTGAATGTGCCTTAACCTGAGCAGAGAGTCACCAACACTGTTTGGTGAATCTGCTCAATATTTCATGATTTCAGCTCAGCTGTATTTCCTCAGTTAGAAACAGCAAAATGTTGAATAAACCACAGCAGCCAGATAAAACAGGATCTCAAGGAAACAGGAAATGGATAAAAACATTACTTACTGTTGGAATTTAAATGGGACACTACTGTTTTTTATTTTTTATTTTTAGAATGAGGTATTTTTGGGATTAATAAAATCAAACATCCATCCTGACCATCATTTACATTGGGAGACATGTTACATTGGTTCTTATTCCTTATTCCTTGTAGCAAAGGTGCTGTAGATATCATGAATGTATTGCTTTTGATTCATGCAGAATACATTTTCCTCTCACCTGATCTTTCACACTCAGCTGTCAGCACACCCCTGTTGAACACCTGTAGAACACAGCACATAAGAAACCCTTTAAAAAAGGGTGTGGTGTCTAATACTACTGGATTTTTCACAGTCACAACCCAAAGAATATCCACAAATCTCATACCAAAATTAAAAGTACATTAAACCCAAGTGTGCCATTTAGACAGTTACTGATAACTTTTAGTGTTAATTTGGCACTACATTTCACAGCCAGGTATGTGCACACAAAGGCATAGAGGCACAAGTAGGCAGAGTCAGCAAGCAACAGTCCTGCTGGCCATCTGCAGACAAAGATAATCTGTGTGAGAAAGGGATAATTTGTTCTATTGTTGAGCGAATTAATTATTATGAAGGTTTTAAATTAAATTAGAAAATGAATGCTCTTGTTGTGTTTTTTTGTTCTTGGTTTTTGACATTACAAAAAAGGTACTTTTACATTGCAGGAGGGCTACTGTTTCCTTGGTATTTTTCTGTGGATCTGGGAGTCTTGTCTAACTTGGGAGAGTTTACATTCCACAATTTACAAACAAGCCCTTGGTGGATATATTGCAGACTGATTCAATTTTTTTTAGACTCTAGGTTTAAACTAGACATCACTTTGGGTAAACGAAATTAAAGTGTTTCCCCACCAAAAAAACTCAAATAAATAAAATATAAAAAGCCAAATAATAACTATGACTACATTTTTGTGTCAGGTCAATATTTTCTGTGTTTATTGAGTAATTCTCTTGTAATCTCAACACTGATCGAAAACAACAATAGAGATAAAGTTTCTTATATTATAGGCCTATTTTTGTCGCGGACCCGTTTCTATCCTCTCTGTAACCCCTGGTTGCACCCGGGGCCGTAGATTGGGAACCTTCGCACAGCCTGAAACTCATTTCCTGATTGGCTGACTGGAAGGTGCGTGGTGACAGAAAACCCAGCTGAACTAGCGTTTCAGCCGTGAGTGTTTGTCTGTCTGAAAGCCTTTTGACAAGCACGATTAACTGGTGCGTCCACGTGGATGATCAATCATGGAATTATTGGTTCGATATCTTGACAGAAGAAATTCAATAAGGTAAGTTTTTTTCTTTTAATGACTGCCGTTCAAAAGTAGCTTTGGGACATGTATACGGAATGTTTCTAAAATGTGAAATAGTTATTTAAAAAGTGTTTGTTTTTGAAATAGTCATGTGTAACGCTACACCGGATGTAATGTTAGCTGCCAAAATGAACCTGAAGCTTATTGAGATAATGGTGTTGTCTTACATCAAAACAGCAGCACCAGTCATTTAACACTATCAGGGCCAGTAGGAAAGTTAAGGCAACACATTCAGCTGAAAATAACTATAAAATGTGTCATTTAACCACACCTCCTTACGATTCATTTCCAAAAACAGTAAATGTGAATAATACTGTGTCAGGGGGAGCCTGTGGGCGACAAACTGTTGGAAAATATTGAAAGTGCACTCACTGAGCTAACCTTGGACTTAAACCCTGGAAGCACCATGAATGCAGGCAGTGTACTCAGTACATGGGGTTCTTCCTGTGAGAGATGACCATTCTGGTGCACTGAAAAACACAACTATTGCTCAAGTAAATTATCATGAAATAACCGCTTTCTCTGCAGGTTCACTTCTGTTTCCCCCCCATCCAGAGTGATGCATTCTGGCCTCTTCATACAAGGAGTGCAGCTTCTCAGGGAAATAGAAAAGTTTTTGCGTTTAGTCACTCAGTTCTTGCATGATATCACGTTTTGTTGTATCTTTTTGTTGGTTTCAGCTCTGTCGTGACTCAAGATATTGTCAAAGATGAGAACCTGAGAGATGACCTGAGGTATTACTTCATGAGCCCGTGTGAGAAGTACCGGGCCCGACGACACATACCCTGGAAGCTTGGGGTGCAGATCCTGAAAATTGCCATGATCACCACACAAGTAAGGTTTAATCATGTAGATTAGTAAAAAAGACCTGGAAAGAAGGTCCACACAGAAAAATGGCTCATGGAAGTGTAATCTGTCCAAGGCATGTAGTCTAGTGCAGTAAATATGAGTTAGTGCTGATATTATGACAACTTCAAGTCTCACAGTGGGGGGTGGGGGGGGGCACAGGGTCCTACTTAATCTGAATATGTTTTCAGATGGAAGATGATGAAATAAGTGAACCTCACCCTTATATTTGAAACATGCTGCTGCTGGCTGGTACAGCTGATAATAGAGAAATTTGGAGTTGCACAAACAAATTATAGTGTTATTTCAGTAGTGGGACAAAGTGCTACAAAAACAAAACGGAAACAACTCAATAACTTCATTGATGTTTTGCTCAAGAAGTAAAATGACTACTTCAAGGCCGTGGTTGTATGCGATCTTTAAAATGGGCAAAGTCCTAAACAATGTTGTAAATTCTGAAATTGGAATTTAGAAAATAAAGTGGACAACATAATGCAGTCGATAATGATTTCAGCTCCAGTGAATGTAAGGGGGGGGGGCAACTTTTAAGAAATATTTCTAGCTTAAGCGAATTATTTAAAAACACTAAACAAGAATAAATCTTTGTTACCTTCACTTTTGATTATAGCTGCAAGCATCAACATAAAAAATAAATGTTCCCTTTTACCCTGTTTTCTCCGTAGCTCATCCTGTTCGGCCTCAACAACCAGCTAGTGGTGTCCTATAAGGAGGAGAACATGATGGCCCTCAAAAACCTTTTCCTGAAGGACTACAGTGGGGTGGATGAGGACGACTACAGTGTTGCTGTCTACACGCAACATGATGTCTATGACAGTCTGTTTTATGTCCTGGACCAGGCAAGTTCAACCCCTTACACCCCCTTGCTTTACTACTACTGGGTAAAATAAGAAAAGAAAAGTAACTGTTGTAATGCGGTGTTCATGTCATGTGGGATGGATGGTGGAGATTGGTGGGGGGAGTATCCTGGTTATGTGTAACACATGTAAACAACGTGTCCCGGTCTCAGAAAACATGGATATGCCCTTATCCTTGAGGAATTAAGACACACTGTTTATGATCATGTAAACAGGGATATAAACCATGTTTCGCATGTTCCATGTAAATGCCATATGATCAAACCAGGATGACCTAAAAACTGGGACACTAATGTTCATTTAAACATACTTGATGTAATTTAAAATATTCTACATTTATTTGGGAATCGCTACATTACTTAATTTCCCAGTTTGTGTTATTTGTATGTCATGGCAGTTTGCAGCATCTCACCAACATTATGTAAATCAACATGGGACAGTGTGTTTCACCTGAGACTTTTGGTATTTATAGTACAGCCAGTTGGGCCGGCTCTCCGTTGGGGCCATAAGTTACGCTGAGGATGAAGACGGCAAGCTGCTGCCTCTCACCATCTGTAAAGAGTACTACAAGAGAGGCAGCGTGGAGCCATCAAACGAGGAATATGACATTGACGCTCAGCTGGAGACGGGTGAGAGGAAACCTTTTTTTTGTTTTTGTAAAATTATCAGCTGACCAGTGAGCTCACTGACTGCTTATTTAGGCTGCCAAGATCTCAATCAAAGTTGCAAAATTGTTGTCACACTAGATGACAGAACTGCAAACCTCCATTAGGTGTTTCCGACTGCGTGTTTAAAACAACCAAAAACTATAGACATGCAATGCATTCAAGAATTCTGTTTACAATCATTGTAATGGTAGAACCTGAATTACTAAATCACCAGTATTATAGAAACAATATTACGAGTCAACCAGTCATTTGAAAGCCAATCAAAAGTTACTTGAAGAGTTTTTATGAGTGGTTGTTGTGGTTTTCTCATTGGATAATTGTAGAAACATGTGACTATCAGTGTTCATTTTCTCACTGCATTTGCGTCCCTTCTCTCAGTTTGCATGTCACATGAACCAAAGACTGCAAACCAGTGGAAAACCCAGAATACATCCTTTTTTGATCTGGACTTTTACAGGTATACATCACCGATCACTGTACTGCATATAGCTGCAGCTAATGCACACCATTTAGTCGTTATCTAATGTACATTGATTTTTGCTTTCAGGCTAGTTGACATCAAATTAACTTTCCAGCTGAAAGGAATCAACCTTCAGACAGTGAGTTCACGGGAGTTACCTGACTGCTACTCGTTCTACGTTACGGTATGGTTCACTTTTGTACAAACCAATTTTATACCATGTTGAAGCCTTGTGACCACCTCCATTTCATGATGCTACTACTTTTCTGATTGTTTTACTGTTCTACTTTGCGTTCATCTTGTCCCTAGATAACATTTGACAACCAATGTCACAGTGGAAAAGTGAAAATTCTCCTGGACATCGATGCTCAGAGCTATGCATGCCGAGACTGGAAGATATCTGGGACAGGTAAGGTGTAGTTGTCTAACCTGAGAGATGGTACGAAAAGGAGGGGGGGAGGGAACGTTAAAATCAAACATGAAAGATTTATGGGATTAATAGATGTTTATACATTTTGGCTATTCTAGAGATTAATGTGCAAATTCATATTTGTCATTTTATTTAATTAATTATGCAGGAAAAGTTCAAGAGCAACAATTTAGTTACGATAAACGGGCCTGACTCAGTTTAAAAACTGGTTTACAGCAGGTTCCTGTTCTGTAGCAACATAGAACAATGAACACAATTTCAACACAATAATAAAGGACATTTACTAGACAGATACAAACAAGAGAAACATTAAAATAATTAAAGTAATATTTACATATTGTTGTAATAAAGTTTCAAGGCTCAAAAGAACATTTTTATTTGTCTTGTGTTTAAGCACTAGAAAACACCTACATGAGGAAAAGTTAACAGCAATAATTGTGTGTCCTGTCATTTTAATTTTGAAAACATTCTCACTGTGGTATGTTTTGTAAAAATTTGTAAATACTTCTTGGCAGTTATCCAAGTTTTATTTTTTTTGTACTGCATGTTCACTAAATCCCACATCTCGCGTAGTTTTAAACAGATGAAAACTTAATTAAACTATACCATTTGGCCCAAAAATGCAGATGCCTTTTAACTATTACTGAGGCGTTTTCCTGTACATGTTTTATCAGTAACGAGCGTGAGGGCAGTTATGTAAGAGATAAAAACACACCCACACTTTGTCTCTGTTTCAGCTCAGAAGAACACACACTATCTTCTGGTGTTTGACGGCTTCGTCATTCTTGTTTGCCTCACGTCAGCTGTACTGTGCACCCGCTCAATCATACTGGCTGTCAGGTTGCTCCAGGTCAGCTGTTCAGTCACTGCTCACACTGTACAGTACCATACAGGGAATCAGTCTTTCCTGTTTTTAGATTTAGAACTGTTTTTTTTCTCTTTTCAGTCTTTATCAATTTCCTCTTCTTAAACCAAATGTCACAAAACATTAAAATTCACATTAATACAATCTCTAAAATTGTTACATGTATATGATGTATGTATGATATTGCCTGTGACTTCTTGTGTTTTGTACACAATCTGCAGGCCCGGTGTTAATGCTATGATGAGGATATCTATATAGAATTTACATTTAGTCATCAATTGACCTGTGTTGTAGACTTTTTTTTTTTTTTTTTGTCTGTAAGACATTTGCATTGGTGTGTGTGTGTGTGTGTGTGTGTGTGTGTGTGTGTGTGTGTGTGTTTTTTTTTTGTTTTTTTTCTTTATAATTTTTATTTTTTTAGAGATTCTCCAGATTCTTGCATGAGAACTACAATCGTAAAGTGTGTGAGGATGACCAGGGGGAGTTTTTGAATGGCTGGTATGTGCTGGTTATTGTCAGCGACCTCCTGGCCATAATTGGATCCATACTGAAGATGGAAATACAAGCAAAGGTAAATCAACAGTGTACAATCTTTTTAGAGAGAAGATGCCATGGCTACATGGCAAATCTGAAAGGAGAGACAAAAAAAACTTGTGTAAAGTTTTGTATGAATCTGCCTCTACCCATGCTGTAAACATGAAGTTGCAGTTAAGACATGGGTTATCATCAGATAAGGCAAAAAAGAGAATTTTTAGCAGTAAGTATCACAATCGTGTGGCCCAAACTGCATAGCAGAACTTTTTTGAGTTCACATCTCGTTATATATTAAGCAATTGAGAAATAAAATTCTGTGAGTGTCTCAGTGCCGGTGGACTTTGGAATGAACTCCAGGAGGACTCAACCCTGTAAAGACCTGTTTATTTTATCCTTTGTCCTTTTTCATAGGCACCATATTAAGTATTTACAAGAAGCTTGACAGAAATAGAATAAATGTTTCCCTTATACACACTGCCCCCTCCTCCCAGACCAAGGCTCTTTTTTATTTATTTATTTATTTTTAAAATTTATTTATTTTTAAATAGAGGAAAGCACTGCTCGCCTTCTGTTGCGCATTGTTAACTTCCTGTTGAGGATCATCTTTGACTTTGATTTGGAAATGCCAGTCTTGAATAGACCTTTTATCATGGCAGACAATTTGACTTGTCAAAGCAGGAAAAGCACAGGTGTAAATGATAACATTAACAATGGCTGCAAGTGTTCCAGTAAACAGCATTTGCGAGTGACCATGCACAATACCAGATTCCTGGAAGTGGATCACCTAATTCGTTAACAATTAATAGGATGCTCCTCTGATGCAGTTCTTCATTGTACTTTAAGCCCTAATAAAAAAATATCCACACAGATCATGGCACAGTTTACCACCTGTTGCAATAAAGTCATACTTATAGTTGAGTAGCTTTAAGATTTAAAATTTAACTTTTCCTTTCTGTGTTTAACCAACTTGGTGCTCCAGAGGCCAGGGTGTGGCACATTCTCTAAAAACTAAAATATTTGCTAATCCTACAGCACTTTGTTGGTTGGTTTTTTTTTTTTCCTTTTTATTTTCCTCTCCTGTAGAGCCTAACCAGTTATGATGTGTGCAGCATCTTCCTGGGAACGTCTACATTAATGGTGTGGGTCGGTGTGATCAGGTATCTTGGATACTTCCAGAAATACAATGTGAGTCTCGTAACTGTTGTCCCTTATTGTACATGGGCTTTCCCTGCACTCAAGATGAGCTAGTTACAGAGTGTCCTGTAAGGTGTTTTGTAGTAAAATGTGTTTAAATATCTAGATGAGCAATATTTATCAACTTTGTGCAGAGAAGAATCTGAACCAGTGTATAGATTAACTACAGTGGATGCTCGGTATATTAGAATAATTTTGACATTTAACTTTTTACATTTAGTTGGAAACGCATAAAGTTGGATTGCAGGCTTTAAAATCCAATGTCTTCAACTATTCTTTCATGTTTTGGTTGTGGTTTAACAATAAGTTATTTCATGCCTCCATACTTGTTTCTAGGTGTTGATTTTAACCATGAAAGCGGCCTTCCCCAAGGTCCTGCGTTTCTGCTGCTGTGCAGGCATGATCTACCTCGGCTACACCTTCTGCGGGTGGATCGTACTAGGGCCATACCATGAGAAGGTAATTCTCTTAACTGGTTTGAGGAGAGCAGAGGCCTGAGGGTCAGAGATTAGAGAAGTGACTTTATGATGGGTCAGTTTCCGGTCTGAATCACCGCACTGGTTCTTCTTAGCAGGAATGTGGGAGAAAATAGAGGAACTATCAAGGCTCTTTTCAGTGACTTTATTCCTGCAGAACTGCTGAGGCCACTAGAATAAGGTTGCATTTGGGATTGCCCAACTGTGTATGTATGCACATCAGCATTCTTTGAGTGAACACAAACAATGCATGCTGACTCGAGTATGTATGGTAATCATTTAGATGTCTTAGCTTAAGTGTGGGGGTTCAAAATGGGGAAATATTAAATTTACTATGTACAAAGTGTTTTCTAAAGTTATAAAAACAGAAAAAAATGTTAATAAATAGAGGTGTTCTTTACTAGGTCTACCCTTCAAAAAACAATAAAAACAAACTCCTTACAGGTGATAAATTCTATGATCCTTAGGTTTTCTCAAAATTGTTTCACTGCAGTTAGTCAGATTTTGTAACTTTTGAGTTGCTGTTTGAAATTAAAAATTAAATTGAAGTTAAAAATTAAGCCCTCCTAACTGAGAAAACTGCCCTACAATTACCTTTGACTTCCTTTTCCAGGTTCCTTGTTTTTTTTGTTTTTTTTTTAGTTTTTTGAAGACTCAACCACTCTGTTCAACCACTAGATGTCAGTATAGATTTGGTTGAAGACAACCTTCAATGAGAGCAGCTTTCTGTCCAGACCAAATTTTGAAAATCTTGGGACACAAGTACTTTCCACAAACATCGCACAGCCTTAAAAAGGCCAAAGTTTTAAGGGGGGGGGGCGGCTATCTTCCTTTTCAAATAGACAGAGGACAGTGAAGAGGTGACATGAAATAACTGGTTAGAAATGGGGGGGTCAACAAAGCACTCATGCAGGACTCAAACTGGGGACTGTTACATGATCAGCATCTTAATTCGATCGCCATGAAAAAAAACAAATTTGAAACCCCAAGAATAGAGCAAGTTTACTGCCCTTACATTCACACAACATTGCAAATACGGGCTACAATAGATGAGATGTAATTTTAAGCAGTAAGGTCGGGGGTTATACTCTGAAGACACAAAATCGAATGATATTTTAACTGCAATCGGGAGACATTTCAACATGGTGGAGACCACAACTTGGACACCAAGTGCCATCAGGAAAAACATGTGTTTAGTGGTCCTCGCCCGTTTAACATAAATTATTTACGGATGTCCGAACATGCAGTAGGCGTCTAAACAAGGCAGTGCTCATACTGTAGGAGAGACAGATGTGAGATAGGCTGAGATCAGCTGCCAAGTGACGTCTCACTGACCAAATGGAAATCTGTTTGTCATCTTAAACTGAAGAGGAGTAACTAGTGTAAATAAGTTGTGGGCTAAATTACTATTTTATTCTTTTTGAAGTGCGACCCTCAGGTCAGCTCACTTCAGGAATACTCATGATTCTTGAACTAGAACTTGACTGACACTTAAGCTGTCAGTCAGAAGTGTAATATTTTTATCACGGTAATTGCAGCTTTATTTTCACAAGTCAGTGGAGGTCACTTCACCTGCAGCACAGTTTCAGTTCTGTGTGTCAACCGGTACTTGGTCATGATATTTACAATGTGGGCGAGGGAGGGGGGGTCCCCGCTAGTGTGCTGACGGCCCTTCCAGGCTTCTCTGTGTATTTACTCTAGGAGTAAACAGAGGATTTTCTGGGACTTGCCATCCCACACGTCTTCAAGTGCTGTGCCCTGGATCCATACCGTCACAGTGGGATGTTGTTTTTAGATGCTATCACATTCTAGGGGAACATGGCCATCTGTCTCTTTGTTTGCCTTTCTGTCTTTATCGTTCCACATCTATCAACCATCACGCTTCTGTCAGTCTCTTGCACTTCCTCCTCCTTCTTTGTAAACCCTTTCTCTGTACGGACACTTCTGTTTTGTGAAAGTCTATCTACATTCCAAAGATGCTTATTGGAAAATGTACAGTATACAGGCACAATACAGATTTTAAACTGGGTGTACATGTTGTTCACTTGAACACACATCTGAATACCTTTGCATGTCTTGTATATTATTACTAGTAATCTGAAATAATTTGCTTTCCAGTTTTTAGCTCATGTCTCCATCCCCCCCCTTGTTTCTCCCAACGTTTTTGGATTGTTAGTTGATCAGAAATAATTATTTAAATTAATCAATTAGTTGACATACTGCCCTTGTGTTAACTGTCTGCACTTCCATCTCTCTAGTTTGAGGGCCTGAGTCGTGTAGCAGAGTGCCTATTCTCCCTGTTGAATGGCGATGACATGTTCACCACCTTCGCCCAGCTAAAGGACAAAAACACTTTGGTGTGGCTCTTCAGTCGGGCCTACCTCTACTCCTTCATCTCCCTGTTCATCTACATGGTGCTCTCGCTCTTCATCGCCCTCATCACAGACGCCTACGAGACAATCAAGGTACTTCATCGGTGGTTTGGTTTTAGTGAGGTGAAAGCTGTGGCACTCACAAACTCAACTTTATTAGAACTATTTCACAGTACTCCCATCACTGTGATGTGATCTCTTAAGATGAGCTTCACTATGATCAGTGACTACATAATTGCTGCTTGACAGGAATGCAAATTAGAACTGAAACAATTAGTGGATTTATCCATTGACAGAAAGAGGGGGGCAAACAATTTTGATGATCACTTTCTGGTTCCACCAACCAGATTTGACATGTGCTCTGCTGCTAGTCTTTGTCATATAGTAGTAAACTGAATATCTTTAGGTTATGGAGTGATGTTTAGATAAAACAAGGATTTTAAAGATGCTGCTTTGGGGAATTTGTAATTGGCATTTGTCACAAATTTTATTTTATAGACAAAAGAATTAATGAACTAATCAAAAGGGAATCAGCAGATCACTAAATAATGAAGTAACTGTTACAGCCCTAATGGAAACTTAGCTGCTATTAGGTCATGCTAATGATTAAGGAATGATGGTAAGCAAATTTTGGTGACATGTATGTATTCTATAAGGGCTCCTTTTAAGTAGTTTGTTCTGTTGTCCTTCAAGAAGACGTCTAGATTCTTATTCACTATCCACTGTGGAATTAGTCTTGATCTCTAAAGTGTAGTATTTGAGTATGTTGTGTTTTCACTGTTGCATTTCTTTGTGTTTGCACCAACAGAACTACCAAAAGGAAGGATTCCCGTTGACGGACCTGCAGAAGTTCCTCAGAGTGCAGAAAGATGTTTCTGTCGTGGAAGAAAGTAGTCAGACAGACCTTCCCCACAAACACTCTGTGTTCTGCTGCTGCCGACGGTATGACAGTGTTTACAGTCATTTTGATGCTCTGATAATATTCAGACCCTGCTGCACGAATTCACACCTGAAGCTGCACTGTAAAAACATCACTGAAATATGAGCCACGTTGTAGTTTAAATGCCTTGCTCAAAGCTAGTATCTTTTCTGAGCAGAAAACTCGGTGTGCTTTGCTTACATCTTGTTGCTACAGCAAGATGTCATATTTCTCTACACGTCCCTGTTTTCTGCTCATTCCTTTTCTATGAGCCAATCTTTATCATCAGCATGCAGCAGACTGGAGCGGAGTTTCCTCCACGCTGTGGTTTGGCTCACTCTTACGTGGCCTAAGAGCAATGAAATTAGTGGTGGGAGCTATGCAGACACACCCAGTGATGGGCTGATTACAGAGAAACTGAGGCTGTACGCTGGGAAGAACCCAGACCCCCCTTCCTCTGACTGCCTGCCATCCCTCCCTCTTTGCTGTGTTGCCTTCCAAATAAACAGCCTACAGTCAACACTAAGTTAAGCCAATTGAGCCAGTGCTTACTTAGGAAGAGGTACCTGACTTAAATGTAATGGCTAAAAGTAAATCTGTGGTTTTGTAGAAGGACACTGCATGCTTATTATCACTTGATCTTTGTAATCGGAAGATGTTTCTAAAATTTATTTCCTAATGTCTGAGTAATGAGTTGCACTTCACTCGTTTTTTTGTTTCACCATCTATTTTAAAGCTACAGTGTAGAGTTTATGTACAACTTGGTGCTTGTTGTAAAGTCCCTACTTCCTCTTTAATGGTCTGTATCTTTTCTGTTTGGTAGAAACTCAGCTCAAACAAAAGCAGCACTTCACCTGTCTGCGGTGTCTCACGTTGGCTTTTGGTTCTGCATTCTTAAAGATTCCTAAACCTTTTTAATTATTCAATTTCTCTGTTTTGTTAGCTGTAACAGACACCAGGCTTGGTTTCTGTAGCCATCACCATCCTTCCACTTAAAAAGCACGAGTGCATTTTAAGACTAAGGGGGAAGCACTGCTGCAGTATTTGTACAGAATTGTGCAGTGTTTGCCATCCAACTATTATTTACTGCAAGCAAGGGCCCCAAACGTTTGTACACACTGTTTAAAATAATTTTGAGTCATGTAATCAGTGGAAAAGAGCTGAATACAAAAAAAAGTTTTTTCTTTGCACTCTTTACATTATGCAAGTATCGTTTTTTTCCTTTTTTCAGGGCTCTTTCATCGTTATTGTTTTACCAGACATTAACACTCTATGAGCTTTCCTACATGCGCCACAGCCATTTTCTATCAGAGCCATATGGTTTTCCCACTCTGGAAACCTGAGTGTTTAAGGAAGTTCCTTCTCTGTTACAGAGCCATTATGTTATGTGTAATAGTGCAAAGTAATGCAAGACTGAAAATTGAATAAGCATCTTTGTGAAGATGAGCGTGAAACTGCTGGTGGGCTTTTGTAGAGTTGGCTGACTTTTTGTCATTAGGAGCACTCTTGTCAAGTTGCACAGATTCTGTAATTGCAGTCATTTGCAGCCTCTGACCTGACCAAATGTAATTTTTACGAGTGTCTTTGTCTTGCTGCGCTTACAAAAATTAGATCAGTGTTCTCAGCAAACATGTTAATGTCTTAGTGGATGAAATTTCATCTGCATACACACTGCCTCTTCCTGCTGTTGTCTTCTTCTAAGCAAGTTGAGGAGCAAGAGTCACCCTTCGTTTGGATTTAAAACTTGTTATTTGGAACTAATGTATCAAGTTTGCCATTGAGATAACGTGTTATGGCTTAGGAGTCTTGTGAATGAGATTAATGAACTCGTATGGACATTGTAAATGTCACTGAAATAGCTATTAAGATCCCTACAATGAAGTATTTCCCTGATAAATGTCTTAAGACTTGAGTGCATCTTCTGTGATTTATTTATTTACCCCAGTAAAGCAGCTTGGCTGAAGAATGGATATTATGTTTGACAAACGGAGTGCAAAACTGTGCATAAAAACAATAAAACCTAAAGTTGAGGCGGTTTTGCTTTCCAAGAGAGTGATTGGACACCACTTCCTTGCTCTCGGTGAAATGCTTTTGCATCCTCAAACGGCTGCAGCAGTTTGTGGAACAGTGAGTCTGACACTCAACCCAGCAGTAAAATGTGCTGCTTATGACAGATCATAAAGATGAATGGGGGAAACATCCATAATTGCTTACAGATTAGATGCGACAGGAATATAATTAGCTGTTTCTCTTGAGTGCAAACAGCCAAGAAAACGTTCACAACGCTGGGTGACAAGGCTATGATTTTCAACATGCTTCTTTGGGAGATTTATCCTCTGAACGGGTATGCACAGTCCACAGAAATCCAGACTTCATCCTGCATCCCTTCGTTATCTCTCTTTGTGTTGGGGCCAAACCTGCATGCAGGTGCCCAGAGAATAGAGACAGGCATGTGCAGGTTTGAATTCAAGGTACTGACTCTAATGGTCTGTGTAGGGGATTATCTCAAACCCAGCAGTCTTATAATCAGAGTCTAGAGCAACCTTACCAGTCTGAACAAGCAGCAGCTTAAGTGAAACTCCTGTGACCTTTGTGACATATTGGATGCAAATGATTCAGTCTGGGAAAGTAGTTTCACAAAGATGCCTGGATGGGAAAAAATGTCACATTTAGCAATATTTTACCAAAACTGTCAATCAACTCATACCTAGACTATCCTAGTGAAGCAGGGGCCTGTTTTCTTTCACATTAATGTTGACGACTCACTAATCAAAACAAATGACATGCCAATGACTAATACATAAGCCTGTGATAACCAAGTGGAGCTCACTAATTTATCTTCTGTTTATGAGCAATAATCATTTGTGAAACATGACGCTGCCCCCATTTCATCAACCACCCTTTATTAATAACAAAGTAGAAAGCATGTATGTTTATCTTTTGTATGTTGGTGGGACACTGGGTGTCTCATGCATCTTTTTTCGATCATGTTTGCAGAGTTTCTGAGAATGATGACGTCATACTGATCAGCTGACAGCTCTCCTACCTCCGGATGAGACAGTTCTGGGAAGACGAAGATGCGGCGAACAGGACTTCACACGTCGGATTCAGACTTGCAAATTCCTGGAAAGGGTAGCTTTACCATTCCAGGAGAGAGATTCTGTAAGGTGCGATATGAAATGCCAAAGAAATTTCTTCTCGAACATGAAACTGGAGCTTGACTTAAAGAGATGGGACTGGAAACATAAAGTTTCATAACAGTATCTGCTGGGAGTTCAGTATACTGTTGAAGTTTAATGGGCCTTTTTAAGGTCTGCATGAGCATTTAGTTGTTGAACTGGATTCTGTGTTTTCTGCATTGGACTCTTGCTGCAAACACTGGTGCTATGTGACATCATGCAGTGCTAGATGTGATTTTGTCAAGTGTTGTAGTAAAGCTAATATTTTCATTTGTCCATTGTAAGATATTTCCTGCGTGCACATTAAGCTTTTCTTTCAAAGTTTGAGTCAGACAGCAAATTACACTTTCAAAGCCGTAGATTAATTTACATGGTCAATATTATATCCACTGTCGCAGGGCCTTGATATAAAATATTAACAACACTACAGTACAACAAATATTTTCTGTGCTCAGAAAAATAGGAAGTGCTGCAAAGTTGTTTTTGTTTTTTTTCTTTCTTCATTGTACCAACCCATTGAGAGCCGGGTTGAGATTGAGTAAGAGGGGAGTATTGAATGATGAAAGAACTGCAATATGAGTCAGTTTTATCATCAAATCTAGCAGTAATTTTAGATGTTCAGACAGGCTGGAGCATGACGTTTCACTTGGGTGTGCAACTACTGTACTTTTATCTAAAGAACGTGTTTTCTGAAACCATAACAACACGCTGGATCAAGTTCAAGGAGTTATATCTATAGCGTCTTCTGTTGGGCCACTTAATTTTAATGTCATCCAAATCGACTCATTTCAGTATGGATGTGACAAAATGAAAGAATTGACACCTATTAATGAGCTATTGTGTCATTAAGTTGATCATTTTTCCTCTGTGGCTATGTCTCCCTTATATTAATAATAATTTGATTTCAGACAGAAAAGTTAAGTCAAAAGTGAGACCAGAGCAAATAAAATCCTTTTCAAAAATGAGAGCAGGATATTGAGGATTTTCATTTTACATATGTTTAGTTTAAGTCAACAATCATCACTTAGTTTCCAAAACAATAAGGCATAATAACTAATGTCAACAGAGTGTGCTGTCTCAAAAAGTAAATAGGAGTGAGTGCAGTATTTAAAGAACAGGAGTATTGGTTGGGTGTCATACATCTGTACATAGACACTATACAGGAAGCGGGCAGTAAATAGGGGACAACCATTGCCATACTTTTGTCAGTGGTGGAAGAAGTACTCCAATATGCAGGAACCATATCCTTTACTCGAGTAAATGTACCAATACAACATAAAATTCTCCATTATGATTAAAAGTCCTGCATTTATAGATTATCAGCAATATGTACATAAGTATCATAAGTGAAAGTACTCATTATACCGAAAAAAGCCCCTGTGATTTATTTTTATTAATACTAAGTGGGATTTTACTGTTGAGGTGGAGCTAATTTCAACTACCAAGTTTTAAAAGGTTCACAAGACCCAATCAGTAAAATTGAAGTAACTCCAGCACCAAGTAGTGAAGTAAAAAGCCCAATTGCCCTCTGAAATGCCAGTGGAGTGGGCGTTTTGCAGTTCTATGAACGGAGAATAAAGAGAATTTCAGCATAACTGTCAGTTTCGAGACAAAAACAAATCCAGTCTATCATGAAGCAGATGTACCAGTCGTCGTGTTACGCTTTACTTCGCTGCCTACAAGAGTGGGTGGCCCACGCCCTCCACGTCACCGAGCTGAAGCCTCAAAGTGGAGACTCTCAACTTTGCTGCCTTCACTCAGTGGTGGAACGCGCTGCTGTCCCCTCCCCCTCCACAGCTGCATACGGAGGCGCGAAGCTGGAGGGCAAACATGATCATAACTCGGCACGGAATATTTCGCAACTTGTAGTCTACTGACGCACCAGACGGACAGCCCTTCGCCACAGGTAAATTCACCTGGCTGATTGTTCTAGCTCTTTGTTCTTCTTTTGGGATTACACTGTCGCTTCTGTCAGGAAAACAAGATTTGCCTGCTTCATATTTGGGTTTTCTGCAAGTTCGTCTTCCTATTTTTCAGTGCCTCTGTTGGAATTTCTTATCCCTTCTTTGTTGTTGCTCAGCCAGGTCGAACAGGTAGGCCTAGTTGTAAAGTTAATTCCATAATAAAGGAAGGCGTCTCGGGTTTTTAATGGAGGAAACTGTCCTTTAGACTGTATTAGGTTGACGTTTTGTTTTGCAGCATATCTATCTTAACCCAAAGGGAGGTTTTTATAGATAGAAAACTATGGACTTTTCTCATGTCACTTCACTGAGCTATTGTTTTAATGTTACTATACTCACTATCTTGAAAACTTAAATCAATCAAATCACTTTCACGTGAACTTTGGAGTCAAGTCACCAGTGGTGTAATAAGTGCATTAACTCAAGTAACGTCCTTACCATACAAATTTGAGTTGCTTGTATTTTACTTAAACTTTTCTTTTCATGCCACTTTTTACTTCTACTCTACTACATTTCAGAATGAGATTTTGTTACATCTTAATTTACTAGTAGCTTTTACAAATAAGATATTTGCCTACAAAATACACAAAGCTTAAAAAATATGTTTTGTTGTCATTTCAACTACCCAACAACAAGTACAGCTGAGTGGATTAGTGGATGGATCCAAAAAAATTGTCAACTCATTTCATGGTTCCAGCTTCACAAATGTGAGGATTTGATGCTTTTTCCTTTACTTACTATTTCAATTGTTTTAATTTATATTGAAGCCTAATGCTTTTGAATTTTGGACTGTTTTTTTTTTTCCAACAAAACAAGCATTGCGAAAGTGAAACTTTGGTCTCTGATTGTTCCAAAACATAGTGAGAAATGCTGTCACAATCAATTAATAGAGAAAGTAATGTGCTGATTAATCCATAATGAAAATGATCATCATAGTTACACTCCTGTAATATTTTAAACCTACTACAGCAGTAAAATCCTGCTTTTCCAATAATGCATGAGTAATAACAATCTAATGATAAATTAGTATCTGTCACAGGGGACATATGTCTTCTCTCGTGGCCTTGGGGAAATTGGCAATATGCACTGCTATGCATAGAATATCATTTCATTTAGACTTTTCATCACTCTTATCATCATGGATTTAAAATGTCTTCAATAGAAAAAGTGTGGGGGGGAAAGTTACAAATGCTTTCATTCATGTTTGTAGATTATATTTAGCAATTAATATTATACAAAGTGAATGAACAGAATCAAAATCAAATCGCAATATTTGTGTGACCACCCTTTTCCTTCAAAACAGCATCAGTTATTCTAGGTTCACTTGCACCAAGTCAGGGATTTTGTATTGACATATCGTCAGGTGTATAATTAAACAATTATACCAAATAGGTGCTAATGATCATCAATTCAATATGTAGACTGAATAACAATCATTAACTGAAAATAAAACACCTGTGTAGGTGGAATGCAACTGAGCAAGGAACAGCTGAACTCTTGAAGAAGCACAAACAAATTGTCAACATTGAGGACCGTAGATGCAATGGTTAGCTAAAGAAACTTACTGCAGCAGATGAAAGACACATCACGTTTACTTCCCTTCCCAATCGGAAGATCTCCAGCAGTGCTATCAGCTCGGAACTAGCAGTAAACAGCAGGACTCTGGTACAACCATCTACCATCCAGAGAAGTCTGGTCAGAAGTGGCCTTCATGGAAGACTTGTGGCCAAAAAGCCATATCTACGAAATGAAAACAAGGCCAAGGGACTAAATTAAGCTTGAAAACACAGGAACTGGGATGCAGAAAAATGGCAGCAGGTTCTCTGAACTGATGAGTCAAAATTTTAAATATTTGGCTGCAGCAGAAGGCAAGTTGTTTGTCTGAAGGGCTAAAAAGCTGTACAAGAATGAGTGTCTGCAGGCAACATTAAGCACAGTGTAGGTTCATTGCAAATTTGGGGCTGCATTTCTGCAAACTGTGTTGGGGACTTGGTCAGAATTAATGGTCTTCTCAATGCTGTGAAATACAGGCAGATACTTATTCATTAAATACTGTCAGGGAGGCATCTGATGGTCCCCATATTTATTTTGCAGCATGACAACAACATGTAGTCATTAAAAATTATCTTCAGCGTAAAGAACAAGGACTGGAACTGGAAGTGAGGGTATGGCCTCTGCAGAACCCAGATCTTAACATCATCTAGTCTCTCAGGCATTACATGACAAGAGAGAAGCAAGTCAGGCTTCCTGAATCCACAGAAGAACTGTGGGAAGCTCTCCAAGATGTTTGGGCCAGCCTGCCTGCTGAGTTCCTTCAAAAACTTTGTGCAAGTGTAGAATTGATGCCGTTTGAAGGCAAAGTGTAGTCACGCCAAATACATATGTTCATTTATTCATGAACAGTACTATGTGTTTAATTTGTATGTATGTGAACAGAAGGAAAATCTTAACATATTTAAATATTATTTGAAACTTGATTTAAAGTTTTCTGTAGATAGAATAACCAATTAACCACCCAATTGTTTCAGCTCTTGTACAATTGAAAAATGGTTCCACTCATGCTTTCTCATTCTCATTTCACAGATCCACCTTAAAAATGGCCCAACAGAACCGCAGCTGTCATTATAACGAGTCCATGTCCTTCTTCTATTACAACAATGGTGCTGACGATAAATGGGACAAAACGCAACTCATCCTCGTGCAGGTGGTGGGCTCTCTCTTCTGCTGTTTCATCCTAGTCTCCAATGCTATGGTCATAGCTGCTGTCATCACCAATAAGAGGTTTCACTACCCTTTCTACTATCTTCTTGCCAACCTGGCCGCCTCGGACTTCCTGGCAGGCATAGCGTACGTGTACCTCATGTTTAACACAGGTGAGGTGTCACGGAAACTTACAGTAGAAGGATACTTCATCCGTCAAGGTCTCCTGGACGTCAGTCTCTCAGCCTCGCTGTCTAACCTGCTGGTAATAGCTCTGGAGCGCTACATCTCAGTCATGAACTGGAAAGTCCACAGCAACCTGACGAAGAGGAGGGTGACGCTGCTGATCGTGCTGGTGTGGGCCATCTCCATCTTTATGGACGCTGTGCCGAGTCTGGGCTGGAACTGCATCTGCAACCTGAGCGACTGCTCCCAGCTGGCTCCCATTTTCAGCAGGAGTTATGTGATCTTTTGGTCTGCGTCTAACCTGGTGGTGTTCTTGGTGATGGTGGCCATCTACATGAGGATCTACGCCTATGTCAAGAAGAAGACTTCAATTCTCATGCCACATACCAGCGGCTCCATCAATCGCAAGAGGACTCCCATCAAGCTCATCAAGACGGTCATGGTTGTGCTTGGTAGGTGCTAATCATAAATCTTTGGTCTGTGCAGCATCATTGATGATACAGCAGTGAGTCAGAGCATTTACGACATTAGTCAGGTGTAAGTAGTTGTGGTATATGGCTGTGTTTCTTTCGTCAAAGCTTAAACAGGTCACAAAGTCCAGGAAGTTTGCAAAGTCGCTGCGGAACACGCTGGATTGTAATCAATGTTTTCCTGATATGAGGGAAAACCTTGAGCGTGATAAAACAAACACTTTCCATAAACTTGCCAAGTGCTGATCTGTGATCTAGGAGAGCTGTAATTGAAATCAAAAGAGTAGTCTGCAAAATGTTTCTTTTTCTTTCTCTGTAACAGTGTGTTATTTGCTACACTACAGTCTGATTCTTTTGAGTTTGTTTTCTGTCCAGTGGCTTAAACACTCATCGACCCATTATCGCTTATTCTGTCTTTGTAATTATTTGCTTGACTGATCAATGATTCAGTCTAAAAATGTTAAACTTTAATAGAAGATTCAGTTTAGAGGATGTAAAACAGGAAAAAGAAGCACATCCTGATTTTTGAGAAGGTGAAAAAAGAAAACGTTTGGAGTTTTTGTGCTGTAAATTCCCTAAACAGTTAACTGATTATGAAGTTGTTGGCATTTTCTTGTCATCGGCTTACCAATTAATTTACTTATAGTTGTGGGGGTAGGGATGGGGCAGCGAATAAGAAACATGCCTTTGCAGGGTTCGATTGCCACTGTGACACATCCAATGTGTCCCTGAGCAAGACTCTTAATCCCTGTTTGATCCAGAGGTGTGCGACCTCTGACACATAGCAATTGTAAGTTGCTAGATAAAGTAAATGTAAATAGTTGCAGCACTACTCTGTTCTTTTCCCAGAGTAATAAAGCACAAAAAGTTTCTTTCTCTTCTTATGAATTTTCATCATGAGACCATCTTTGTTTAGCTGTTGCAACAGGATACTTTGCAATAGAGGCACCATCTACAAATTACTCTTTTCCCAGCCATTTCTCTTGAGGAGTATAATATAAGACTGTAACACTAGGACTGCACCAGCTTATTCTACTGGATCATCACAATATGGTGTTAAATGCTTATTCCCACGCAAGCATAACACAATGTGCATAGTAAGTTACCAAATTCTGTTGTGGCTGATGCGTTTCAGATTAGGTCAGATGAATGCATGGGACAACTATGTGGTCTGTTGACCTGCAGGATAATATTCTGTCATTGTTCTTTGTCTCTATAAGCAGTCGGCTTGCCCGGCCAGATGGCTCGATACAGTATGTAGCATAGGAGCTTTCTGTCTCTGTACATGCTTTATTTCAAACTGCCGTGTAATTATTGCTCCCTGCAAGGACACTGCTCCTCAGCATCTGTTGCGTACCATCCCCACACCGCACTGGCATTCAATGAACATCCCCACCTCCCCACCATCCAAAAAAAACAGAAAGTAAGAGGAAGAAGAACCTGTAATTAATGACTTTTTCAATTCTTTCACATGCTTTGCAGAGTTCCATTGAGCTTGCGGAAGTTTTACTACAAGTGTCATTGTTAATTTCCCTCTTGAGATTGTTGTGACTTTGGGGTAAAATGAAAAAAAAGTGCCTAAGTGTCTTGGTTTGGGTGGTGCAAAAACAAAATAGTTAACTCTTGTTCCAGGTGAAACACAGTCTGCTCACGTGGAAATCTCAACGAGACAAACCAGTTCGAAGACGCATAATCCATGCATGCTTTGTTATAAATAGAGTGAAATGAATTAGAGTGCATAAGCGCTGGATAGCAAGACAGTTCGACATTGTCACTGTAAGTTGCCTGTGCTGGCAATCAAACACTTGAGAATTAAACAACATATACATGTGTAAATGTGCACTTTAATAATTAGTTACTGGAATAATTTAGTTACTTTAATGTCTAACAAACAAATTGAAGGAATTACTTCTCCTGTGTTCTCTTTGTGTGTTCCTGTGTCTTTGGTAAAATATCATTCTTATAGTTTAGTGGCTGACAGACATTTATTTGTAGTAAATCTGAGATCGTTGGGGCCTGTTTGTCAAATGAAGCATCAAACTACATCATGCAGAGTCAGACATTTTGTTTTCTTTCTGTACGTCCAACCAATATCGTCAAATGAATACCAGCTGAGAAACGAAACAGATGCTTGAAATGTGTGTCCCTAAAACCCTGTGTTTTTTTTCTTTGCCAGAGATTAAAAGGGAAGAAACTCCACTTTTAAACTCCAGTATGCCAAAAACTGCCAATGGAAGACCATTAAATGAGATCTCACTCAATATCAATTCAGCTCACTTTATTTTGAACGTGTGGGCCATAAAAGACAAATGGAAGAAGAATTAGTATAAAAATAGAAACTTTTTAATAGACTTTTGACTTTCTGTTGGTGAAAAGCATAAAAGCTGAGATCAACACTCCTACCAGACACACTGTGTGTGTGTGTGTGTCAGACAAAGAGAGTGAGCGAGCTGTATAGAACAGTACTTGTTTTTGTTCTGCAGACGTATTGAAGCCGTAGAGATCCTGATTATGTCAACATCACTCCCGCTCGACAAGTTGCTGCTTGTGGCTTCCTTTCAGTTCCACAAATCTCTTGGTTGCTCAGTTTTGTGCCCAAACATGTTTCAAATGGCTAATTGCCTGCTTCAGTAGCCGTGTGACATCCCGTATTATTTAAACAGCACACAGCACTTTCTGTGTTTTAGCTTCATTAATGGAAGTACATTAAACCACCAAATGCATTTCTGGTTTAGCTTTTGACTAGTTTATATATTTGCTTTTTCAGCACCCTTTGAACAGTTAGTTCTCATGAGCTTGTAGGAGTCAATCTGTTGGTCAGCTCAGAAAACTGTGAACATTGTGTTGTCACCATCTGTGAAGATTCTCAGTCATCGCGGTGACCAGGAAGGTTAAAATCAAGGACAACAAGACTGGCTGAAGACTTACCTGAAGATGTCTTCAGTTCTGACTGACTGTATCAAGTCTCAGCCATTTAACCTCTGTGGGGTTGTTATTAAAAAACTGTCCATTGTCCTTCAAATGTATACTGCTGAGTCGTGACCAGTGGTGTTGGCCCTTCTGTGTTGAGCCATGTGTTTGTGTAGTGGTTGTTTGGCCTCCCCAATATACAGGTGTGTGCATTCCTCACTGCATTGGACAGTGTACACTAGATTGCTCTTCTTGTGTTTGGGTGTGCGGTCTTTCGGTGTACAAATGTTTGTCTTAAATTGTTCTTGGCTTTAAAAGAAACACAGGGATGTGTGTTTGTTGAATATCCTCCTGAATTTCTCTGATACTCCTGACATTTATGGAATCACAGTGTTGTTGCGTTTACTCTTTTTTTTCCTTATCCCCTGTATTGTGGGTGTCATTCCTGGATATTATGGCTGTTATTTCCAGAGGTTCCAGTTTGGGTATCCACAAACTTCAAGTGCCCCCTTCAGGTGTTTTTGCTCGTTTTCTTGGTCTTGGGCACTTGTTGGAATGTTGTCAGCTCAGCGATGCAGGATTCTGATTACACCTAGCTTATGCTCCAGTGGGTGGTGAGAGTCAAAGAGTAAATATTGGTCTGTGTGGCTTTCCTGTATACTCCAATTTGCAGGCTCCTGCCCTCTTTAATGTGTACTGTGCAGTCCAAGAGGGTCAAACTGTTGTTGCTGACATCTTCTCATGTGAACTTGATGTTCCTGTCCACAGAATTGATGTGTTCTGTGAAGGATTGTACTTCCTGGATTTTAATTTTGATTAATGTATGGCCCACATATCTGTACCAATGACTCTGTGCTGTTCCTCTTAAGGAGTTCAGGGCTGTGCGTTGTACTTCTTCCATGCATGAAGACCTCATCCTTTCATCTCTTCCCAGGAGATTGAACAAACATTCACATTTGCCCTTATGGGATAATGCCAACGTCAGCCATTCAGGCTTACTATGATGTGACACCAATGGCCACAATGACAGCCAGGCGCATTAATGAACCAAGCGGTATCCATCACCTTGATAACGACCCCATACAGGTTAAATGGATGGGATTCCCTACCAATCCCCTTGGATAAAAGGCGAAACTTCTTCTACTAGTATCTACCAGTCCAGCTGCCCTTGATTTTAACCTTCCTTTTTAATCTTCTGTTTGTGTAGTCACTGTATTTTTGAGTTCTAATCATTTATCAAGTGTAAAATGCCAAACATTCTCAGGTCCTGAGTTTTCAAATTTGAAGATTTCCTACAAGTAAATTTGGGTTTTGGACTGTTGCTCAGACAAACCAAGACGTCAATTTGGATTCGGGTAAATTTTGATTTGCTATTTTCTGAAATTTTATACACTACATGATTAATCCATTAAACTATTAATGAAAATGATAATAAGTTGCAGCCCTAATTAAAAGGTGTATATAAGTCATATAATCTTCCGCACTTATGCTAACCACTTTAGACAACTGTGAGTCTACCTGGCAGTTACACATTTACTATCAATGTAAGAGTGCATTGTGAAGGAGTTTCATGAAATTAGGAACCACAAAGATTTCTTGTAAAGGGATTTTGAGTTGTAACTCAGGATTATTAATGACCAATGAAGTACTTTTCAATGCTTTACAGATCAGAAATAAAATCGTACATTGCATGAATGCATTACAAAATTGGGTTTCCAGGTTGTGAGCCCAGACTTAAAGAGGTGGTATTATGCTTTTTGGCTTTTTCCTCTCCTTTATTGAGTTATACATCTTTTTTGTGCACATAACAGGTTTGCAAAGTGAAAAAGCCCAAAGTCCAGCCCAAAGTTAGTTCCCATATCCCACTGAAAGCTCTGCTCAGAACCGCTTGAAAACAGCTCGTTTGTAGTCCAGTTCATTGTGATGTCACAATGAAAACGCGTCATAAAGCTTGCCAAGTGGCTGGCGGGGGTCAGGCACAGCCTCAAACCAAACTAGAGTAGGTGGAGGCCCTTTGGCTCGACTTGCCTTTGTTTGGTTTTCCATTGTAGAAAAGTTGTACCTGTACCTGCTTCCAGGTACTTTTTTTCGTATGTAAAGGAAGTGAAGGGCTGGACTACAAATGAGCTGTTTTCAAGCTTTCTGTGGGAGATGGGAACTCCCTTTGGGCTGGAATTTTGGCTTTTTCACTTTGCAAACCTGTTACATAGACATAAAAGATATATAACTCAATAAAGGAGAGGGGAAAAAGCCCAAAAGCATACCACCTCTTTAAATTAAAAATTTAACTTTTATAAATATTTGCAGGCCTATTGTAAACTGGCGATTTACACTTTACAATATGGCTTTGGCCAGTGGTCAAAATGTGGACTCTCAAACTGACAAACACAAATCATTGATAAAACATTTGTTACAAGACTTATTACAGATTTGCGAAGGATTAATAAGCAATGTATAATCATTTATTATCATTAAATACATTTTGACTCAAAGGAAAAGTTTGACATATGCTGGTTGGCTTTTTTGCTGAGAGTTTGTTGAGACGATTGATACCCCTTTTGAATCTGTGCAGTAAATATGTAGGTGTATCCAGAAGTCACTTAGCTTATCTTAGCATAGCATAGCATGAAGACTGGTAGTGCGTTCCATTTGACATGTGAAGTCGGTATATCTGAGTTCCCAGTTCGAACTTTCAACTGGAACGCCCCCTTGAAGTCAGATTTCCGACTCAGAAAGCCGGGACAACTGCACTACCCCGACTTTGTTAGTGAACAGTTAGTGAAAGTTTATTAGCACTTCTGTTTACTTGTGACTCATATAAATGTTTGTACACAAAGTTCTGTCCAACAGCTGTCTGTGGACGTGTTGCTACAGTGTTTAGTGTGAGTAAATGCCACACAATGCGTTTTTTAATCAACCGGCGTATCAATAGCTTACCTGGCTAGTTGTAAACTAGCTGGCCAAGCGAGGTTTTCCGACTTGTTAACTAGAACGCCGTCAACTCGAGTGTGACGTAATTTCCAGCTCCGACTTCGGAAGTAAATGGAACGCAGCATGGGTAAAGCAAATCTGGCTCCGTCAAAAGATAACAAAATCCTGCCAGCACAGCTGAAGACTACAAATACTGTGTGGTGTTTGCATGTTCTCCCTGTGTTTGTGTGGGTTCCCTCTGGGTCCTCCAGTTTTCCCCATCAGTAAGTTGGTCAGGTTAATTTCTGAAGTCAGTGCCATTGACCAAAGTACTGGTCTAGATCTGGTCTGGCTTTGGTCCCTGGGCGCTGCACTGCTCCTAATTAGGATGGGTTAAATGCAGAGAATGAATTTTGCATACATTGTACTGTGACAATAAAGTTGATTTGATTTGAAAGTCTTTCTCTTTGCTTTGTGCAAAATTGGCATGTTGTGGTTTTCTGGGGACTATTTTTTGGCAGGGTACAGTCACTTACTGGAGCCTCTGCCATTTGCCTGGTAACCTTATGGCAATAATAAGACTGAAAGTTACTGCAACAACCAGCCAAGACACAGCCCTTTAAAACGTAAACCCTTTTTGTAAATTGGAACTTGACCTTTTTAAAGGATACATGTGTGAAATACGTGTTAACACAACATAACTTTGTGTGATTTGATGTATTTTCTCCTGAAGGGGCTTTTGTGATCTGCTGGACTCCTGGCCTGGTGGTTCTGCTGTTGGACGGTCTCAACTGTAAGAGTTGTAACGTCATGAAATTAAAACGCTGGCTGCTGCTCCTGGCTGTACTCAACTCTGTCATGAACCCCTGCATCTACTCCTACAAGGATGAGGAAATGTGGACAACTATCAAGAACCTCCTGTGCTGTATTGGCAACGGCACGCGGCGGCAGCGGTCGACAAAGGCCAATGCCAGGCCGCTCAGCTCTGGTCAGGACACGGGCAACAGTCAGCCTCCCTCAGAGGAGACAAAAAATGATGACCAGGGGATACTCAAGACCTGAAAATCGAACTTCTGTCCAGCTCTGACTGGACGTACCTTGCAAAGATACAGATTGAAGATGACTTGAAAGAGAAATGGCACCATTGTCTCAGGGGGGTGGTTGTTGTCCACAGATTAAAAGTACTTTCAGAAGAGAGACTGCAGGCCAGTTGCTGTAGAGAAAGATTGTGGTGAGATGGAGAAAAGAGACTTTGGTGCACTTCTTATTCTCCAAATGGATGCAAAGATGAGCTTTTCAGTTTTTCTTTAGGATTATCCGTTTCTTTGGATACGCAACTCCCATTTGTGTGACATGGGAAATTCATATGCTGTTCTCTGCTCTATTTGACGTCCTCATCACACCCCTATGGATTATATGATTTTATACAGCGCTCCAATGGCTAAAGACGGAATACGGACGGAATCCCTAATATAAATTTGTGTACACCTGATAGGTAGGTTTACTACTTCTGTAGCTTATGAGGAATCAATACTGTAATGGATCATCTAGTTAAGAAATAGTTGATGGAAGTTGTAGTATTGTAATAAATTGTAAATTACTTGTTTAGTCAGGTACTATAAAACTGTAGATTTCCTTGGGTGCAGGAAACCGCTTTGAAAATTATTTCTTATTTTTAAACACACCCAGCGAAATACTGTTAACTGCTGTACTATATTTGTACATCCTGTTAGGTGCTCTCAAGAAGAGGTGAAGTAATTTAAACTGTATGACAACTAGCATGCTCAGCATGCCCAGATTGTTTTGGCAATTATTTTCATTATAAGTTGGCTCACACCGCATTTTCTTCTGTAAAGAAGTTTTGCCTGTGTGGAATAGACAACAGTCGTTCCTTTCTTGTCACATCTTGCATCATTTATCAGTTCACTCAAACAAAGAAACTCCCACCAGCAGCATGTCATAGAGGTAAACTTGTTCTCCCTGTAGCGTTTCAACAAATCTGCTTCAACTCTTTGAACGGCTGCTTTGCTCTGACGAAACAGAGTGCAGTGGTTGTAAAATGATGTTGAGACACTGGATTCCTGCTGGAAGTTAAGCATACACTGAGTACTGGCAGGAGCCGAAGAGGTTCTGACTGAATAAATTGTAACTAAAGTGTAGTTACACACACGCGACTCCATTACTAAATAACTGACTCATTCAGATGACTCTTCTTCACCCAGCTGTCCAGTATTTATGCCATTCCTGCTGTAAAGGACATGACATATCTAATGCTGGAGCTGTTTGTTATCTTGGGAGTGTAGGTGTGTGAGTGGGGAGTGGAAAAGTTTACAGCTCCAGTGGAGGTGTTCATTATTGGGTGGCGATGGCGCAACTGTTAAGACTGTGAGAGACCCAGGTTCAATCCCCCACTGTGACCCATCCACCTTTGTGTCCCTGAGCAAGACACTTGCCCTTAGTTGCTCCAGAGGCGTGTCACCTCTGACATGAATAGCAATTGTAAGTCGCTTTGGATAAAAGTGTCAGCTAAAAATTAATGAATAAATGAACTGAGATTATTCATTCCTGTGTAGTGTGACTTTCAAACTGTTGGACTTTTAAAATCATCATCAGTTCACAATTTTAATCTGTTTTAAATGTTTCATGATCAGTCAGAATGTTTCCTGAATTTAAGTGAAACTGTCTAACTATGTGGTACAAGCTTGGTAAGTCTAAATACTGTTGATGTTAGCACCCCCCCACCAAAAAAAAAGAAAAAGGAAAAACACTGAAAGGATTATATGACACACTGATTACGTGACTTGTAGCCTACTGCAGTCAATAGTTAAGTACCGCGCTTGAGATTTCTGCTGCTCAAGAGCTGCCACTTCAGGATGATTTCCTCTGTTCAGGCCAATTAGTGGGTGACCTTTAGTTTCCATTCAGTTAGTTATATTATTGGCTAAAAAGCTGGAGAAAAACAGAACTGGCTCTTAAGTGGGAGGAACAAGAAACACCTCTGAGTTAGACAGCTCAGTAAAAATGTCTTTCTGTGTTTCTGTGATTAACAGTAACCTGACACTATTTGAAATTACCTGTAAATATCACCTATCTGAAACTCTTCATCAACATCTGGAAAATGGTAAAATGTTGTAGGTTAAAGAAACATTGAAACTTACATTTGTGTATGTAACACTATGTATGTTATGAACAGCGGTGGATACTTTTACTTAAGTAAATACCACTATCTGAATACTCTACTACCAGTGGATGTCCTTAATTCAAAACCTTACTTAAGTAAAAGTATGTAAGTATTAACTAAATGTACTTTAAGTTTAAAAAAAGTAAAATGGTTCCTGTCGGTGTTTTACTATTATATATGATGTTTTTGGATTAATATTACTGCTTCATTAATGTGTATGTTTCATTTTACTGCTGTAAATGTTTATGGTTGTGCTAATTTTAACTACTTTTTGCTGTTGGGTAGTATAATCTACAGCAATGTATCATCTTCTGTAAAATCTGTCCAGTGAGACCGATGTATCTCTAAAATTTCAACTTTTTACGAGCTCAGAATCACAGCCTTGTTTTCAGCTCTGCCACAATACATTTTCCAGCTAATTAATTTTAAATAGTTTGTTTATCTTAAGAAGTAGGAGAATTTCCTCAACACAAAAAGACAGACTTCAGTTTGTCAGAAAAGGAATCTAATTCAAAATCACCAAATTTGGAGATACATGATTTCCACTGGGCAGAAAAGATAACAACTGTAATCTGAAAACTAACTATAGCTTTCAGACTGTAGTGGAGTAAAAGTACAATATTTGCCTCTGAATTGTGGTTGAGTAGAATTATAAAGATGTGTAAATTGGAAATACTCTACTCTTTGTAAAGTAAAAGTATACATAATTTGTATCAGTACTTGAGATCTGTGCAAAATGTTCTTAGGTACATTCCACCACTGGTTATAAACTGCATATTGTGTACATCTATTTATTTGTGTGCTGTTTAATACTTCATACTGTAGTTCCTCTGTTCTCCCTAAAAAGGCTTTGAATTTTGTTGAAATTTGAAATCTCCCCCCTAATTTACTCTTGTCGACATGCTACATGAAATCCCAGCCAATTGTTCATAACATTTAACACTTTGCAACTACAAACCCAAAGCATTTCTCCTCATATTCTAGTAACCTGCTTTTACAACATCATGTCTTCCCTTACACACAATCAGCCTCATTAGACAGCAGAAAAAAGGTTCAGCACTGTACATTTTGCTCATGGAAAACTACTCAGGGTGTAAATGACATTCAGTTATTTGTTTCAGGTTAAGGTTCGGCTTGATGAAAGTCATGTGGTCTCCATTATGAACATGTTGCATTGTAGCAAGTGCTGTATGTCCTCAGTAGAGCTCTCTGTAGAGCTGTCGTGACTGCTGCCTGCCACCCTGGTTTTGCATTCCCAAAAACAAAGTGTAAACTGTGTGGTGTTGCAGGCCTTTTTCTACAGCTGTGCTGTAATTATGCATTCTTAAAAAGCCAATAAAATTTTTACAGATGTTCAGAAATGCTGTCTTTTGGTTTGGTCTTAATCTCAGGCAAAACAGATGTAGACAGAGATGGAAAATGTCCACCAAGTAGAGTGGGATATAAATATTCTTTGTGCCATGAAGGCGAGGACTCATGGAGGCAAAGTTCAACATTAATTTGTGTATAATTTACTGGATTTGTGTATAATTTTCTGAATTGACTGGTTTCTACAAGGTTACAGGAGACATGGTTATCCAATGTATAGGATTTCAGCGGAACACAGTGATATACACAATAGTCTAGCTTATAAAATGGGAGCAAAGAAGTTTCACATGCTGACAAAATATTGTCATAATGAATATATACATATTACCAATTATTGCATTTGTAAATTGGAAAAGGACTGCATTTACATAAAGCTTTTATCTAAAGTGTTTACATTGTGCCTCTTATTTACCTAATAACACACACTCATTTTATCAATTGCAGCGAGCTGTCATGCAAGGTTCTGGCCATATTATACATTAGCCTCAGATAGCCTGTATTATATACATAATACAGGCTATCTGATGGTTACAACTTAATCATTGCATAAGCTTTTAGATTTTGTCCTTACTCAGTAGAAATTACCACCATTGTTGAACAGAATCAGGTGGTGTTTCTCCATTGATCAGAATGTTGGAGGGTATTGAACCTCGATACTTAGGAAAACTATGCAGAAAGCTGGCATTACATGCCTGCTCATATTTGTTGTATTGTTTATGTATTCTTTGATCAGCTGTCCACCCTCTTCCATGACTGCCACTGGCTCGCTGTAGTGGTAGAACGAGCTCATGGGCAATGACTGAAAGGATGGCAGAGTCGCTCACCTGCTTCCACAAGAGACTCAAAACTCACTTGTTAAGAGTTTACCTGGACTCTGCCGCCCTACTTCAACCCCCCTGCCCCCTCCAAAAAATGCCCTTGTATGTTTGTACATTCTGGCTCTTAAAATAGTACTTAGCACTGTGTAGCACCTTAACCTAGCTATATTTGCTGTCTTCCAGCAATGGCTTCCCTAGCAATTATGAGTGCTTGAAACTTGCTCTAGTGATATCCTTACTCTACTGACAGCAATCAATTGCCTTTTCACTTTCTTCTGACAGATGTACTTAATTTTAAGTCACTTTGGACAAAGTGTCTGATAAAAACTGTTAATCTAAATCTAAATTTTGAGCTATCACAGCTGAGTAAAATGCTGAGGAAGAAAAAAAATCTGAAAGCTCCAGAAAAAGCTATTTATTTTTGTAAAACGTGTCACCAAAGCAAGGCATGTTTCTAATAATAATTTTGGAATTGAAACAAAAAACATAGCGTGTTGCCAATGTACCCAACAAAAACATCACTTGTCTGGCACCTGAAAGACAATAAACCCTATCCTGCATTGTAACCATAATGCCTTAAATGTAAAGTGTGTTAACATTAAATTCCAACAATCAAGTTGACCAGGGTTGAATTTTCAAATTAAATGTGAAGTTGATAGAATTTCCTCTGGTGAATACCACTAAGTTAAGATAGTGCAGATGGAGTCAAATGATGACCTAAACAGTAGAAAAAGGTGCCCTGGTGGTCAGTTCAGGTGCAGCAGAGACTTCTGGGTGATTGTGACCTGTAGGACAGTGAAGGTGAGCGAAAGAACGAATACGTGATCAAACTGTGATTGAAGAGCCTCTTCTGCTGATTGGACAATTAGGGACAAGGGTGTGGCTGGGCCTCAGAAAGAAACACATTTGGGGAAGGGTACTTTAGTTGTGTTGAGGTGACTGCGCAGAAACACACACACACACACACACACACACACACACACACACACACACATTTGGTCATTTACTCAGCCAGTCAGTTCAGAGCGTGTCCAGCCACAGCAGCAAACCTCCTCATGGCTCTACAGACAGTGGCATCCCTTTACCTGTATTTCCTGCTGGTAAGTTCTCACATAGTAAAGGATTTAAAATATAACACTACAACACGTTTAATTTCAGAGAGGAAATGTGGACCAATAGCCACGGATGTTTAATGTTAAGCTTTTTATAAACTGCACAGTGATGTGAAATGTTGACAGGTATAGATGCATTTTCCTGTGATTGTATTACAGAAAGGATAAATATAAACTTTTGTGTTAACTGAGTATATCATATTCACATTTTCATTTATTGCTGAGGAACACCCCTTGCTTTTGTTGTCTTGTCAGAAACACTTGTTGCTGTGGGCATGTGGTCACGGGCATGTGGTATTTCTGTGGGCTATTTTCCAGCTTCATGTGGGGCTGATTCCCCAGATTATAGAACAACATGTAATCAATCTAGACTGTGATTCTTACTTACATTTATCCACAGTGCTTTTGCTAGTGAAGTTGATGTCGCCTGCTGGTTGATTTGACTCTTTGTCATCTTGGCTGAAATCCATCAAGGCTTTACAGATGGAGTTGTGTATTTAATTCATTAACATACACACATGACCAGCCTTGACTCACTGATAAAACACTTTACACACGTTTTTTTTTTTTTTTTTAAATTTGTTTACACATACCAAAAAAAAGCCTTTACGTAAAAGAAGCTTCCCGTCTCACGTGCAGGGAGTAAATTGCTGGCATGATCTGGACAACACAGAGTATGACTGTTGGCCGATCAACAGTCCAAATGACTTCAACATGATAAGCTGTGGTGGTGAGTTTTTTACATTTATTTTTCTTTCTGGCTCTCTGTTTGTTTGAGTGTTTCATGGCAGTTGTTTTGAGTGATTTATGTGTAGATTTACTGGAAAATCAGATGTTCTTCATCTTGTGGCTGAAAAGGAAGGAGAAGTTTACAGCATTAGTCCAGAATTAATTACAGTTACTGTAGGTGCGGCCCAACAGAATCATGTGTACACAGTGTCCCTTACATGCATATGTAAGCTGTTTGAAAGTATATGTTCAGGCGCCGTGCATGTTTGCTGTCACAGGTCTGGAAATGGCCTGGGTGCAGCGTCCTCCAGAAAAAGTAACCAATGGGGAAGAGTTCAATGTCTCGTACACAGTGACGGCCTCAGATTCTTTCTACGAGTACGCAGTCAGGAACAAGATTTTCCAGTTCAGGTAAGAGTGTTGCTTAAAGTCCTGGAATCCTAAATGTCGGTAATGCAGTATGCACTCATGCACACACACACACATACACATACAGAAAAGTTTACTGGCATACAGCTTTATAGTGTAAACATCATAAAGTAAACATTTTGAAGTGAGTAATTGCAAGTAAGTGATTTCTTCTGAGTATACAGTTCCATCACACAGTATCTCAATACACTTACACAGCAAAACGAAATATGATTATTACAATCAATTAGGCAATACAATTAATCAATTACTTATTGCTGAGCGATGCATCCCTAACTAAATATGTTTTTTAGCCTAATTTAGGCTAACGGTTCTAACAAAGGTCAGCTGATCATCAGGCTTTCGTTTTATCTCCCTTTGTAAATAGGCTAATTCATATATTTGTCTTCCCGCCCTTGTTCCCTTCTAGTACTGCATCAGAGGCAAAGACGTTCTGTCATGAACATGAGTGCCCGGAAAACTGGAACAATGCCAATGAAATGAACTGCTGTGTGTATCACGCCAACATCCACTCCTGTCCTCTTGGCCTCATGGTGCGTAACCAGTACAACACTGGTTTCATCTCACCAAACACAGTCCACATTATCATCATCTTCTCTTCAACAAAAATGAGCAAATATATCTTTAAATCTTTAGTATTAAGGGACATGCATTTCTTAGGAATCCATTATACTGCATATTAATATCTATCATTTAGGATAATGTCATTATTTTGTTTGCTTTTCATTTAATTTGCTTCTTCTAGATTTCCTATTAATGCACAATGACTTTAAAAATCAATCACAACTTGACAAACGCTTCTGAGGGTTATTCAAATATCAGCACTTGCTTTCACATGAATGAACTGTCCAGAGGGCACATTTAGGAATAAAACCTCTCCAAACTGTTGTGTTGTCTCTTCACAGAAACAAGGTGGGATCTGTGGCCCGTGGATTCCTGACGATGGTAAAATAGTGACGCACACTGTGTCTAAAGCAGGCAAGATGCCTCAAAAATACTGGACTTCAAAGGTGAGCCAACCAAAACAAAACTCGTCAAAAGAGTGGGTAATCTTTTCCACATGTTGAGGTTTGGATAACATTTGTAGTATTTGTTAGTGCCATATCCAGTTACAACACAACCTGCAAATATCTTTTTTTGCGTTGTGTTATTAATAAACCAAAATCAAAACTATTAAAAACAAATCAATCATCCACTACTGTTAAAACATTTTTTTTTGTTAAAACATTTTTTTTGTTAAAAGAGCCTGTCAAATGTCAGATGTTCAATTTTAACTTTGTTTTCTGAATAGAATTCGTCTTGCACCCAGGCAAAACATAAAAGTCATGTGTTTGATCAAAGTGAAGCCTGTGGTCTGTTATGCTGGTGGGTCACGAAACAACATGGCAGCAGGTTGTAATTACTAGTCAGTTAGTAAGAAATTACACGAGTATAGAAAGCCATACTTTGGGTCGTGGCTTATCAAATGAAATGAATTTTAATTTATAAGTACAAAACAAAAATGTGCTCATGTATATGTGTGTTGTTATGGTTAAAACAGTTCCTTATACACACACACACACACACACACACACACACACACACACACACACACACACAGCTGAGCCTAATAAATACTATATGACACAAAACCTCACAGTGCATTTTAACTTCTCTTGTTGTGTCTTCTCATACAGGTGGTGCTGATCCATGTGGGCGTCACCTCAGTCATTGCTCATATCAAAATAGGACAGATGCACGCTGCATTGGAGTCCAAAGTGCTTGTTGTCAGTGCTCAAGGTCAGCATGCTAACACTCATAGGATTTTGCTCATGTGCTGAATCCTACAGAATGTGCTGAGTAGTGCCTCTGATGCTCAGCAGTGGCAAAATTATATGTGTACAACATTAACATCATTGAGATGTTTAGCAGTAGGTAAATAGGTTGGTGCAGGCAACAAGACTACACAAGCTTGTTTAAATCGTGAACCTGTACATAAACAATAGTGGAAAGGTCAAATTGTGTGTGGCCTTGTAGTAGAATAGCTGTCATTTCAAAACGAGGGCTACACTATCAGCTGAGTTGCAATAATAAACTCAATTTTGTAATTGCTGCTAACCTATATAGCCAACACAACCTGCTGCCTGCAGAAGAGATATGTGCACACTTTATTACAAATATTTATTTCCTAATGTATCAGTAATTGTCCTTGATAATTCATGAATCTCAGTGATTTTTGCCATCTGTGTGAATTTATTTCAGCCTGCAGGGGAAAGTAACTAAGTACATTTACTTGTACTGTATTTAAGTACACATTTCAAGTACTTGCACTTTACTTGAGCGTTTCCATTGTTGGCTACTTAATGCTTTCCTTCACTATTTTTATTTGATAACTTTAGTTACAAGTTACTTTGCAGATTCATGTTAACACAAAATGTAATCAAGTTAGCCCCAACTTTACCAGCTGCACCATTAAACTAATGTACACATATAATATAATGTAGATCATTCTGAAATAAACCAATCTGCTTAATATATTTTGATGCTAATACTTCTGGAATGTTTACTCAAGACTTTTACTTACAGTGTGGTACTTAAATGACCACTTCTTCCGCCCACTGAATTCATTCATTGAGTGAAAAATGTAAACTGTGTGACTGTGTTTCAGTGTGTGGGGATGACATCTGTGAGGTGGACGAGAACTGTCTAAACTGTCCAGCAGACTGTGGCATCTGCCCAATGTCCATCACTATCAAGGTGGCCATCGGGCTTCCAGTCGCTCTCTTCAGCAGCGGCTTTATCCTAACCATGGTGGTCAGTCTGTGCAAAACAAACACACACACACACACACACACACACACACACACACACACACACACACACACACACACACACACACACACACACACACAAACACACTGATGTTTATCTTTTTCCTCCCGGCAGTGGCTACAGTACCAGAAACAGAGGATGTTTTGGGATGAAAGCTGGATCATAAACTACAAGAGCATAATATTTGGTAAAATGTGTCACATTGAAGTTGTTAATAGATCCTATTTACAGATTTACATTTACTATATTTCAACAAAAAGCTTAACTTACATTAAAGCTCTATACTTGCTCTTTCTTTTAAGACTTGATTCAGGAATGGATCACTTTCATTTTTACTTTTAACAAGAGGTGTGGCTGTTGTGCCAGATCTATCATTTTTATGTAAGTAAGAATGGGTCGGGCCTGAAGGATGTTTTATCCTCTCTACTCCTTAAAATTAAAAAACATTTCATTCATAAAATACTGTCTTGCATTGACCTGGATTTTACTATTTTTACAACTCACCATAATAGAATTTCTCCACACTATTCTTGAATTGACAGTAAACTGTTTGTCATGAGTACCTAACTCTCTGGTGTCTGCAGGTAAAGTGTGCCACGTGGGCCTGGGCAGCACCACCAGCCTGCAGCACGTCAAAAGCAATAACTCCACCATCAGTCAAATTACTAATGTGACCATGTGTACCGGAGTCAACACCAGCTTTAAACAAGGCTTTATCCAGCGAGGCATCTTGTGAGAAATGTTATTTTTGGTTCACATATGATTCTTGAATCATGATTTTTCACTGTTTTATTTAGAAAACACTTGTTTTGCTGTATGGATCAGTAAATTATGGACAAGACTATATGGATCAGCGTACAGTCAGTGGCAGTGTAAAATTAACTTTATGTACTGTACAATGCAATACAATACCTATATATGTGAATTGTGCAAATAATTGTACAAAAGAAGCCTAGTAAGTGCACTATGTAGTGTAAATATAGCAGTATAGCAATGAATAATAAGTAATACATGTATAATAATAACATGTAATGTAACATACATGCGCAGTATATGTGATATGCAAATAATACAATACTGTTAAGTATATATAATAGAAAGTAAAAAGAATATTATTATGTGGCATATAATATAATAATATGAAAGTACAGTGATAACAATATAATAGTAATATAATTTAGGTATGATTTGATGTAAGTAATATAATTTTTATCACTGGTTCTGCATTTCACAAATATGTGAGGATGAACTTGTTCTGTATTCTGTATTCAGGTGATTAAGTTGACTTGATGATGTTAACTGTCTTACAGTGATGGAAGGACAGTGGGAGTGAAACACATCCAAAATAAACATTTCACCCTCTCTAAAACCATCAGGAAGGAGGTGAAAGAAGTGAGGTGAGGAACATCCTGTAGAGGACACCGTGTATTTTTGCTGACATGATAAAAGTCTTATCTTTAAAGGAAAGAACAACTCCTGCAGCTTGTGTCATTTTTCATATTGGTTAGGCAACTGGACCACCCCAATTTATGCAAGTTCATTGGTGGATCCATTGAAGTCCCTTATGTCAGCATCATAACAGAGTTCTGCCCCAAAGGAAGCCTGTCTGATGTCCTGCTGAATGATGACATCCCCATCAACTGGGGCTTCAGGTATGAAAAATCCCATGCAGCTTATTTTTTTTCTGATCAGTATGTTGTTTTTCTTGATCTTAGTAGCAGTATTTGCCTATTTTAGCTTTTTGTCCAGTTCATACTCACACCTAGGAGCTAAAGATCATAGTCGAGAGATTTTGTGGTGTGTGTTTCTTAAATTCCACAGATATCTGGCCCACAGATGATGTGATGAAATGCAAAATATATTTTGATGAGGAAATGTAAGCTGGAAATGTCAGATTATGGTGTCAGTCCCTCAGATGAGCAAAGGAATATCTCCTTTCTGGAGCCAATATTTTACACCACAGTTCAACAATCACACTGAAATCTGTCATAGAAAAGACTACAAAAATGTAGCATGACCCAGTGTACTTCTTGTTGTATGCCAAGACTTTTACCTTTGATTTAAAATAATAACAGTAATGTTTCTTCCTCGTGCAGATTGTCCTTTGCGACTGACATCACCCGTGGAATGTCTTACCTCCACCAGCACAAGATGTTTCATGGGAGACTTCACTCCAGAAACTGTGTTATTGATGACCGCTGGGTGTGCAAAATCTCAGGTAACAAAATACCATTCAATCCACAGTTTGAGTCTGTGACCTGCCAAGTCAAGTCAAATCGTTTTTGTCATTGTTATATTCTGTTGTCAGCAATTACACATGTGACAAGTCACTCATACACAGTTTATATGACACTAAGGGGGTCATTTCACTACTCAGCCACATCCTACACCATCAGCAATGTTATTATTTTGGTGAAAACAACATCCTGCATCACTGCACTCTATATTTTTCTGTGTTTGCCTTCAGATTATGGGCTCACAGCTTACAGGAAGGAGGACTTTGAGGCCGTCAGCAGTGGCTTCAATTGTCTGGATGTAAATCGTATGTACTGTGCCCCAGAGGTCCTGCTGGGAAGCAGCTCCAATATGACACCAGCAGCGGATGTCTACAGGTGTGTTTGAGTAACACCATATAAGCAGTTAATTGTAGTTAAATTAAATGAAGTTAAATTAAAGATGTGGAAATTTTGTTGTGGTGGACAGACAAGCCTTTTCATACATATGAAAAGTGTTGCTGATGAATTTTAGTAACTGCACTGGAAAATGCAAGGAAAATAACATCCTTTCTCTGCTTTTCCCGCCTCTCCTCAGCTACTCTATGATTCTGCTTGAGATTGCAACTCGCACTGACCTCATTTCAGTGAGTATGAGCCTTCTCTGTAGATTACAACCTTCGGCTTCTTTTTGATCTTTGCTTTGTAACCAGCAGTCCTCTCTAACAGGACCAGCCTGAGGGAATGAGAATGGATCTCATGTGGCGCCCCCCTCTGCCTGAACTCAAAGCAGGGAAGGCAGATACTGACTGTCCCAGTCAAGGAGACTACTGTGAGGTCTGCCACATGTGCAAATGTTATAAATGTTGCTAGAACAGTATAGGGAGAAATGTGATATTAGATCTAATTACTCTCTTGTTGAATACAAAACCTTGGAAATGTTAGATTAGTATTATATGTCGTATTAGTGTATAAATATATTAGAAAATGAGTTGTTGCTCTCTTTGGAACACTTGAACAGCTTATTAAGAAGTGCTGGTCTCATAACGCCACCATGAGGCCCACGTTTGAGCAGGTGAAGAAAACACTCGACAAAATGAACCCTCACAAAGTCAGCCCTGTGGACATGATGATGAACCTGGTAATAACCCACTGAAATGTGGTAAAATAATGTGGAAAACATTTGGGTGAAGTTACATAGTATGCATTAAATGTACCATGAATGGTACAAGAAATATAACAATTATAATTTGACATTTTTTGGAATGAAAACCTACGATTCCAAAACATGGCAGTGTTTCGAAAACAGATGCTAAAAAAACAAAGGCACAAACAGGGTTTCTTTAACTGCAGATGGAGAAGTACAGCAAACATCTGGAGGCCATAGTTGCTGAGAGAACACAAGACCTTCTTCAAGAGAAGCAGAGGACGGATCGACTGTTATACAGTGAGTCAGGATAACAGTGTGGAGTGAAAGGGTTGAATGGCTCTAATTATTGATCCTAAGCAGAATCATACTACTAAGTACAGCTTTTAGGAATTTGTCTTTGTTGTGTTGCAGAGATATCCCTGAAATATGTAGTACAAGAAGGACTAGATATGAAGCTCATTATGAAAGGGATGAAGTAGAAGTAGACTATAAAATGGGTACAAATACATTCATTATGTACAATATGTGCATGCCTTAGTCCAGCCCATGAAACTTGCTCAAAGCAGAACTGTTTCTCTTAATGTCAGTAACTCATTCATATGAATTTTTTACACTTGTAATTATGCATACTGCCACCTAGTGCTACAGAAGTAGCACCATCATCATTTCTTTGTCCCATAGACAGTGCATTTTTCAGCTGACAAAATTAAAGTCATGAAATCCCTGTGCAGGTATGTTACCAAAACCCGTGGCTGATGACCTTCGTCAAGGTCGGACAGCACAGGCTCAGAGCTATTCCAGCGCCACTGTCTACTTCAGGTTTGTGTCATGTACAGCATGTTCATTAAATATAGATTTGTTTGTAAATGGACATTTGCTCATTTGTAGATTCTCTGCAGTATAACATCAATACGTTTCGCTAATAGGGATATATTTAGATTGAATTTTCATAATTTTTTCCCCCTTTGTATGTTTTTATGTCTCATGCAATTTACTTTACTTTTTTAAAAGATCATTTGTAGAACTATAGATAACTAACACTGTATTACTCTCCTGTGACAGTGATATTGTCGGCTTTACTCAGCTGTCTAGTGCCAGCACTCCCCACCAGGTCGTGAACTTCCTCAACCAGCTCTACACCACCTTTGATGACATTATCGACAATTACGACGTCTACAAAGTGGAGACAATAGGCGATGCTTGTAAGTAAGGATATTAAACTCAAAGTGATACATTATTTTGATGAAGAACCATAAAAAACTCTATCACATCTTGAAAATGAGGACAAAACAGTAGAGATAAAAAAAATAGGCACATAAACAACAGCAATTAATGATACAAAAGCCAAAACAATAACTGTCTGAAGAGTATGTGGTTGTGTTCTGACATTTTATCTGTTTTATCTCTCTCGTCCTCTTCCTGTTTGTCTCTTTTCATGGAATAATGGCTAACCATCCAGACATGGTGGTCTCTGGGGTCCCTCAAGAAAATGGCATCATTCATGCTGGAGAGATAGCCAGCATGGCTCTTGATCTGGTCAGTGTCTGCCACACTTTTAAGATCCCCCACAAACCCAACACACAGCTAAAGATAAGAGCTGGCATCCACTCAGGTATTGTAGACATCTCATCTGTATCCAGCATCAATTTACCAGTTTATCCGACTGTATGTCCCAGTCAAACAGTGCTTCTGTTAAAAAAAGTTGTAAGTAAGAATTTAAACTTACAGAGTTTCAAAAAGGTGTACTATTTCACAGGCAGGACCAAAGCTAATACATTCCTTTCAGGAAGGTCTGGTCATGATAAAAGAGGGTAGTCCACCACCGCTGATTCTCTAAAGTGTGACAACATCAATTACATGTATTGTAAGTAAAAAACTGACATACTCGACAAAGTAATAAATGGCCTGGTTCAAAAAGATGTCTCAACACATGTACAGCCTGACCTCTGCGCAAAACCAATTTTTGATTATTTTGTACAGATTTAACAGGGGTTAGTAGTTAAGGGGTTACCAGTTAAGCCCTAACCCAGACAACCCTAAAATTTGCAATGCGATCACCATTTCATTTTCACTGAAAGAACTATTACAGTCATGATGATGTGATATTTGTTGGGGTCTGTTCCAAACAGACATATTACTTACATCTGGAGAACAGGATTTGTAGCCCGGGGCATCTCTGCAGCAAGACAGCTCAGTTCAATTGCAGCTTCTGTGCTTTGAATATTACACTTGTTTCTTCTGCAAATACATCATCATGATTCTGCAATGTCATATACCATAAAACTTAAATGAATAGCCCAGGCTTTTGTTAGCTTTAATCACTGATCTCACCCTGCCAATATTTGGGACAGGCGTCTTTATGGGACAGACCTTTAATTCCTTCCCGACAAAACACTTGCTCAGCAAAGTTACTTACTTAATAAAAATTAGGTAATTTAATAACATATCAATTATGAATCATTCATTTGATTTTGCTTAGACAGACAGCCTCATATCAAAATACCACACTACCTAAGGATGAAATAACGGTTACTGTTGTTATTTCAACATGGATACATTTTTGATCTGTGGACCCTGTGGACTAAAGGAGTATGAATAAACATGAAACAGACACATTCAGGCTTCATGACTGCTTCAAAGGGAGCCACCACTTCTTTTTCATCTCTCTTGTTCACCATGTCATGCCAGTAAATCTGAATGAATTATACTTTGGTGGTCATGGTTCCCCTAAAATGAACTTAACAACTGAATTGTGGCGCATACATTCCATCTAACGATGTGTAGCATGTCCATATGGACATGTACCATTCATATTTTTATGCACTATGTAGCAGCTTAGAACTAGCTCAAGTGGGCTACCAGGTGGGCTTCAAAAGGTTGTATACATCCAAAGAACGTCTATAAAAACAAGACCAGGCACCTAACTGAGACCTGCATTTATTTGTCACAATGTGTAGCCACACCAGGCCAGTAAAAGGGACAGTCGTCTAATTGGGACTCAACTTTCAACTGATGTTTTATAGTATACAGCGTTATCAGCTACCACAAGTAGGCTATTGCTTACAATCACTGCTATTTATTCTACCAGGTCCTGTAGTGGCTGGTGTGGTTGGCACCAAAATGCCTCGCTACTGCCTATTTGGGGACACTGTCAACACAGCGTCACGCATGGAATCAACAAGTGAAGGTAATGCAAGATTAGACACATTGCCTGTCATCCAATTAATGTCTCAAAGTGGAACAGTTGGTCTCAGAAAATCTCAGGTTAATTTAATTTTTACCTTCCAACATTACTTGTGTGTTCTCTATTACTGCACTGATTCAAGAGTATGTCTGCAGTGTTGTTGTAACTGACTTCAATGGCAGTTCAGAATTAGCCTTTGGCCTGTGCTGCCGCTGCTCCTATTGTGCCAAACAGGATTGTCTCTGTGTTTGCTCATCAGCACAACACGATGGAGTTACGACATGAAGACTGGAGAATGTGCTCCCCAAGCACCTAATCCTCTGCATTAAGCTTGTGGGACAATGGAAAAGCAAAAGCACTGAGTGACTGTGGGCCCTTATTGTAGGCTCAGCAGTAAAAAACTAAAGTTTGAACTTTAAAGATAAATATAATCTTACACTAAATATGAGATGAAGCTAAAGCTAAGTCATCACAATTTTGGAGTGAGTTTGTGTTACACTACATGACATGCCTTACAGATATTATACCACCTTTTTGAATTATGAATTATTAAAGTTAGTAAAGCACTACATTTTTAGTACATGTCTGTCATGCTGTAACATGTGGGGTACTAAACTATAGATACAAATGTTGTATATTATAAATATTCAGTGCAATCTGTATTAAAGTGACTACAATGATGTGACACAACCATTCACAGTATAATAATATACTCTAAATTATATAAGATAATGTTTTATTTCACACTTTACAACACAAACTAACTTTAATTGATCTATTTTATACTATATTAGCAATTTGGTTTGAAATGCAATATTTGTGCAGCAAAATGTGTCATACAATGTTGATTTCTTTTATCAAAGTTTTAAAAACTGAGGAAAAACGTGCAGTACATTTTGCATATGATAACGCACCAACATAATGCAAAAAGACAGAAGTGCTACGCGGCACACATTGTTCATATTACCATGTAACATCACATACTGTGTGTTTCTTTAGCTCTGAAGATCCAGGTGAGTGGTGCCACAGCTAACCTGCTTCACACACTCAGAGGTTACATTCTGACATGCAGAGGAACACTTTCTGTGAAGGTAACATTATATTCATATATTGTATGATATATATAACCTGTGTCTAAGAATGTTGAGATATTTCGCAGGCTGCAGTGGCAAATCCATCAGCAAGGACCGTCAGCAGAACAGTCGTATGTTTTGTTTCCTGTAGCTGTTCTGTAGCTTTAGTTTGTACTTGGAAAACATACTTGTCGACACAAGACACTGAAGAGAAGGTTGAGTTCAGCAAATTCCAGCTGCAACAATAATCAAATCCAAGTGACTGAAAGAGACAAGGGATTTATGAGGCTGAGATTTGAAAAGATCACAGGAAATTCAAGACTTCCCTCTGAGTAAAAAGAGACTGGGTGTGTCTGGCATTTGCTTTCTTTTCCAGGGAAGTATTGTATTATCCAGTTCTACTGGCTTCTATTTGTATTGTAACCTAAGACCTCTTTTTGGATGGTGCAAGTGTAATTATGGGGGAGGGGTTTACTTCTAAGTCCCAAGAGAGAAGGCATGCATTGCTGACACTGGTGATGTCTTGCTAAGACGTGGCCTCAGCTGCTGCTCTGTGCCCCCCCTCAGACCCTAATGGCTTTATTTAAAATTCAAAGGGACACACACATGCTTTGCAATATGACTCTTCTCTCTCTCATGCACCTTGTATCTCATTTTTCTTGACCCAACAGGGAAAAGGGGATATGACAACATGGTGGCTTGAAGCAAAGAGAGATGATTACACAGACCCACTGCTCAGAACACCTCGATCCAGAGGAATCCCAGTGCCAGTTAGTGACTAGATCTGGGTTAATGGAGGCTTAAATCGGAAAATAACTGTATGAAAACTGGTCTGGCTTTGTGTCGGGCAATTGAATTGTTTTATGGAGAGCTATTTTGGGGTTAAATGCCCAGATATAGGATAAACAAACAGTTGATCGTTCATTTAAATGTCAAACTGAACTGTAAATCCAATAGATGTTACCAGTTAAGTGTTCAGAAGTGTTTGTCATCAAGCAAACACCTCTGACAATAATTTGTAGAAATAAATAGAAATGCACAATATTTAAGAAAATATGTTCTTTACTATGGTTGTGTATGTGTTTGTTGTTGTTGTTTTGCACTTGTTGATATGCACCGAAACATGCCAGTTGAGGTAATCACATATTATTATTTTTTATAGTTTATTTTCATTGCTTTCATAGCTTTCATAGCTTTATTCATATTTTAGCAATGTGAGGCATTTTGTGACTTTTCTGATAGATTAAAAGTAAAGGAGATATTTTATAAAAGTAAAGTAGAAATTTTCAAAGAACTCCCAGATCCAAGGGACAAACAGAGATTGGAGCACACTGATTCATTAGCAGCATTTAATTGTGCAAACAGACTAATCTTTTAATGCGACTTGGGTCTTCATCAGAGTCAAAGATAAATTCTGTCTGATTTCTTACATTTCAAACATTTTGACTAAGAACTGGCATCTGAAAGAGTTATAGCCTTTTACACAGGAGACAATACATATATGTCTAAGCAGGAGAAGCACAGGTGTAATTAATAAATAAATAAATTGTGTTTTCCAAATGAAAACACATGTAGCTTGAAATTGCCTTGAATTTTCAAAATGTTGCATGCCTTGTTTATGCCGAATATATCTTATACACACAGATGTAGCCAAATAAAGTCATTACTTTTGTAAAATAAGAATGTAGTATTAGTAGTTTTTGTAAGGCATGCTTACTGTGCAGTGTAATGAGCTATATTATTGTTGTTATTGTATTATGTTCTGTGATCATATAAATGTCATTAAAGTTGCTTTAAAGTTATACTTTTATTAATCCTTTATATGTAGGTAGAAATGCTGAATAGTAGAGAAATACAATACATAACGTTCACTGCATTATTTCAGAAACATAAAACATTTTTGAATGTTTGCTCCTTCCCCATGACTTTGGCTGGCATTTCTGAAAATAGCCTTATAAATACAGTGCTTATTTCATAATAACCACCGTTCAAAGTATCATGTCTCTACTAAAAGAAAAAAAATATATTCAACACCTTCTCCATTCGAATATTTTAAACAATAGCACCAGCATAATACACCAGCATTTTAAAAAAATTATTTCAGTTGAACAGCCGAAATGGCAAGGGCCAATCACATTGAGCCTTGCTCGGTTGCTAGACAACGAGTCGGCCAATTAGCGTGCTGTTTGGTTTGCGTTCAGTAGTGTGTACTGTCAATTGGACCGACATGGATTAAGGAGCTGCTGCATCGAGAAGCAAGGAGCATTTGGGAACTAAATTACAAACTGAAACGTGAAGTAAGTATCTGAAACATTTTGCTGTTTGCTTCTTTATAAAGTAAACATTTTAACGCCTGTTTTTCGTAACTAGTCAACAACTTGTTTGGTTGAGAAGATAGCCAGTCGTTCGGCTTCAATGTCAGGTTGTTTTGAGGAGGTGGGGCATTCAGTGGGACGTGTGGTTAGTTTAGCACTGTCTGCTGTGGACCTTTGCTTTGCTTATGAACGTTATGAACAAAATATGATTTATTGAGTGAGTACTAGGTTACACATTATTACTGACAACATAACTTCTAGCTAACGTTACATTTGTTCCAGGCTTGTCCACCGTTGTCCGTATGTAATTAAGTTAGCGTAATTCGCAGTCCACTTGTAAATTGTATCTTTAAACGCTAGCTGAAATAGTGTGACACAAACTAGTTTGTTTAGCATACTTATCTGCCAGAATGCATATAGAAGTAAGGTAACCTAGTAAATATTCTCAGTGTATTTATAACCTTTACTGACCAGTCCCAGCAATGAGAGAGTTGCTTAGATTTAAATTAAAGTTAATTAACATTTCATAACGTTAACGTTACATTCAGGGTGCAAAATTAACACCAATCACCAGCCAAATGCTGGTAAAATCTGCAAATGGCTGGTTGAATTACTTCACTCCCATGGTAATCTATTGAGTGTCTAGTACTCTTTGAACATTGACTAGCCATTAGCTGGTGGACAATTTTAGTTAATTTTATAAAACAATTATTTGAATTTATATCAGTTTATTAGGTACTCCTAGCCAAAAACAATGCAAACTACTAACGTTACAACAGTCAGCAATAAATCCTACCTTCATGAAAGTGTATAATGTGTATAATGTTTAGTTTTGCTTTAGAGAGGTCATTTTGGAGACTGTAATTTGTGGTGCAATTTGTACTGTATTAACATTCTGTATTAACATTGTACTGAGAGGTGGGTATATTTTATTGCTCACCCCATTTGCATCAATGAGGGTGAAAAACTGAACATTATAACCTTTATTAAGGTAGGATTTATTGTACAGCTGTTGTATTAGACTGCATTAGTTTTAGCTACTTTAGGTTTACCTGGAAACTGAGTGTGGGCAGTTTAGCCTGTGCTCCAATCCGCAGTATTTTTTTCATAATCACCACAAACCTTAGATTACATTCTGGAAGTGCTTACTTGGAGTTTTCCCTTTGTAGATTTTATTCTGTGAAGAAGTTTGATGATTGACTTAAAGGTTAATACTTGTTGAGTAGTCAGTCAGTCTAGGCAGGGTCTTGTTAAGCTGTGTGGCTGTCGGCTCGCCATCTGTCCCCACCAGACTGATTAAGTATCACTGAAACCAAAGGGTAGGTCCCCTGAGTTAATGATGAGTCACAGCGTTCCTGTGATGGAAAGGAATGAAAAAATAAAAAATGTTCTTCATAAAATACATATTCACTTTTTAAATGCAGCTTTTGCTCATGCTCTGACAGTTGCTGTTCCAGGATGAGTTGTTGTATGTGATACTATACGTTTTCAGTAATATGCATATCGTGTCTATTTGTTGAAAACATAGGCATTATTCCCACAGGAGGGAAAATGTTTTCATCATGTTTCTGATTGTGTGGTTCTGCAGACAAATCCCCGCACTGTCTGTCTGGGATTAGTGTGATCAGCTGATGATAAGAGCATTGAGATAAGATCCCGGCCTGGTCCCATCCTGTAACCTGTTAAATACTCCTGGAGTGTCAGTTGTGTAATACAAAACAACAGCAACAACGAGATCAACATAACAATCAAAATAAGCTTCATAAAAGACAGTGTAAACACATTTTCTAATTGAAGATTGCTAATAATCTATAGGATCGCTGTGAGCACACTCCAGACTGTCTTGAATGGGCACTGCTAATCTGATCCTCTATTTCAGGAGCAGAGTGCGTAGGTGGATCTTGTGGCGAGCTTTGTGTATCCTGCACATGTAGCAGATGATCCAGTCACGTAGCCTGAAGGCTGTACTGCAACAATGCCCGAGTCTTCCCTTGGTGAGTTTAGATTTTGACATTTTTGAAGACCCGTGACTATGCACTGTGAATGAACAGTTGGTTGTTATACTCAGCAGTTGTTTAGTAAACAAATAAACAAAAAAATCATTCAACATCAGCACCTTGTTTCAAAAACTGTACAATGATTTTTTGGGGATTATAACTTTATGTTGGCATCCTCATTAGCTAGTTGAACTGAAGTACAGTATTGCAGTATTTTGCCTTCAGCAGTTGTGTGTAGGTTACTGTGTAATGTTGATCTCTTTATTGTGCTTTGTATCAAACCTTGTGAGTTAGGAAGAGGGTAAGCTAACACAAAGGGCGGATGAATGCTATTCTTAGTTTGTGCTAAGTAACCTCAATTTATGTAACATTTTTTACTGTATTTGTCCTATGTTATTTGCATTAACAAATCAGCATAGGCCATACTGTATTTTATTTTACTGTGTATATATATTGCATGTTTCTTTCCTCCAGAAGTCAAGGATATTCGCCGAGCTCTCTTGAATGTAGAACATCCCCCTTGAGACAGTTTAGCCAATCATCGCTGTCACTGCACAGAAAATCTTTCATGCTCAGTACCTTCTGCACAGAGAACAACGTGCAAGAATGTCTATCGCACATCAATCAGGTTAGTAACCTTACATGTGTCTTTGATGTATTATTTGCACAGTTATTGATATTTAAATGCTCGTGTCTAATCTATATTTTTTTTCTCCCTTTACCCACCTTTTTACAGGAGGTGTCATCTCTTGGCCTGTCACCAGTTTGGACGGAGTCAGGCGGCAGCTCAGAGATGAATGTCGTTGCTGTGCTGAACTGCATGTACGACCTGATTCAGCTGCACCGCAGAGACCTCAGAACCCTGGAAAACATGGAATTGGAGCAGCTTAAGTCCAGCAGCAATGTGGACTCCCTGCAGCTCACCAGCACACGACTAAAGGTACAATAACATCTAAACCTAGTGATTTCTCCATATTAATATTGTATTCTAATGAAAATATAACAGATTTGTAACCACACATTAAGCAAGAGTTGCTTGTCTATACTGAAAAAATTACCTCTCATATTTAATGTCCATGTCATTGTTGTTCATAGGAGCAGCTTGAACTGTCCAAAAGAGAGAACACAGGCCTGCTTGAGAGAGAACGGCAACTACAGCTGAAAGTGAAGAGTTTGCATAACTGCCTGAAAAATGAAAAAGAAGAGGTACTTTCTTTGGAATTACTGCCTGCAGACAATGCTTAGTGAATCCACAGGCATGTTTTTTTCCCTTAGAAAAGACTTGTTTTATTTCCCCCCCTGCCAGGTTCAAAAACTTCAGAACATAATTGCAAGCCGGGCCAGCCAGTACAATCATGAGATGAAAAGGAAAGAAAGAGAATTTAACAAGCTGAAGGAGCGCTTAAATCAACTTCTGGTTGACAAAAAGGAGAGGAAACAAGGTTTATGAAAACCCCATTCATCCTCAGTCTTTTCCCCAACCTTTAAAATTTTAAAATTAAATCAACCTCTTTAAACACAAGATTAAAATTTACATTACATTTGAGACTCTTTAATTTCTGTTAATTTCTTTTTCCATTTGTCTTTCTTGCTTCCAGCCATTGATGTATTAAACAACATTGGAAGAGCTGATGGGAAGAGAAGCCTTTGGAAAACTGAAAAGACAGAGGCAAAGTAAATTCACTTCTTACTTTTTTGTATAGTCATTTTTGCAGTATCTATGAATATTTGTGTTTATATTTGTAAATAAACACAAATAAGAAATAAACAGCGTCATCCGAAAATGTACTATTCATCCTACTTTTGCATCTCAAGCAAGTTTCACATCAGCTCCTTTGTCAGTTTTCTAGGTGACACAGACTTATTTTAGGAACATAGGCTTATAGACATTGTGGTGCTGCTGAATCCTGCAAGCTACTGTAGCTTTAATGAATTTCCTCTGTAGATGTGCTATGTACGAGTTTAAAACGGATGAATAAACATAGATGATTGTCTTTCTCATCCCCAAGGCATGAGGGGGAGATGTATAAGACTCTGCTCAGCGACTACGACAACAGACAAAGGGAGTTGCTGCTGGAAAATGCAGAGTTAAAGAAAGTGTTGCAGCAGATGAAAAAAGACATTGTGTCCATTCTAAGTTCAAGGAAACCAACTCATAAAGGTGACAAACATCAACAAGATGATGGCATACAGGTAAGATAAGATTTCTCTTTTCTCTCATTCCAAGTCACTGCTCTCACTTCATTCCCCATTTATTTCTCAAGTTATGTGATGTTGTACTGCATGTAGACATTATTAGGGCTGCAGCTAACAATGATTTTAGTCCTCAAAGCTTCTATAGATTATTTCAACGATTCATCGATGCGTTGTTTAAGACGTACTTTTACTTGACGGCGGCGGCGCCCCACCAGTAACGGAATCACCTGTGCACGTTTATAGGTGATAGGCCTAGATATTTATTGGTCCTTTCGGAAATTCATAGTGTGTCATACAGCAAACATCAGACCAACAACATCAACAGACCAACAACCAGACAGCTGCTTTACTAACAGAAACAATGCCCGAGTGCTACAAGTTATACTTAAGGCTAAGACTACAAGATTTTCAACGTTGGCCGATGGCTGTGCTGTTCATAGTACACAATTTGCCGTCTTGTAACGGGAGTCTTTAAGTCGCTGAAGCGTTCACACTACGTGACTGATCGGTGACAGGGGGTCACGCACTACAGGAGCTGACAGGCTGGGTCACCCGACATTGGTCTCCAAACCACGTTTTGTCAAGAAAACACACATGAAGTGTGAAATGAGCGATCCTGTTCATTTCACACTTTGTTATTATAAAGATCCCAATTGTAATGACAAAGAATATGGGTGAAAGGATGGATTAGCACACACAGGTAGCAGGAATTGTCTGAGCTACAGAGAGAGCTGGAGGTAAGTTAAAAGGTTCAGCTCCCCGACACCCAGTTAACTCATGACTGTGAGGTTACAACTGATGGCCCAAAAAAGCAGAACAACAAATGCACGTCAAGATTTTTAGCTATGGTCTGTGGCTTACTTTGTCTTCAACTCAACAATCAATCATGATTTCAGTTAAATGCTAAAGTTGCTGTTACTGTTACCTTGTTTGTGGTCCGCTGGCAAAACACCGGGTGCTTTCTGATCAGGTGCCGTCATGCTGTTGCAGAGGTGACACAAGTTTCGTTTTACAGTGGACGGACTGTGACAATACAGAGTTGTTGTTTTCTTTATCTTGAAATAATCCCATACTTTGGACATTTTCTTCTTCGTCCCTTGCTAGTTTCTCTCTCTTCCTCCACTTTGCAAACAGCGCCATTATAGTCATGTCGTGTTCACAGTGTAAGCACGATGTACGACAGTGAAAAATGTCCGTGCGAAAAGTGTGCTATATAGTTATATGGATTAAATGGAGCCTTGATGCAAAGAATTTCAGTCGATGCATTTTAGTAATCGATGTAATCAATGAATTGTTTCAGCTCTAGACATTATACAGTAGATCTTTTATCAGAGGTTATTAAACAATGTTTTCCTACTTTGCTGCCAGTATTTTATCAACCATGTTAGGTGGAAAGATTCCTGAAAACAAAGATTTGCCAGATGTGCCTCCAGTAGATTGAAAAATATTTTCATCGGCATGATCAGGCTGACTCGGAGGAGGAGGAGGAGGAAGTGTTTGATTCCAGTAAAGAAAGTCTGGAGCTGTACTGCGTTCACGCCCGGGAGAAACTCACCAACAGTATTCGCCTCCAGTGGAGGAGACTTAAGAGCCACGTTGAACGATTGGACAGCCAAGGTAGTGTTCATGCAGCATACTGTCGCTGTTTGATACATGAAAGAATTTATGTATGTATTTATGTATGTTAGGATTCCAGGGGATTTGGATTCCTCTCTAACCAAAACAGTGTCTTAAAATTGCTTGCGTTTTTGTACCATTGACATGACAAAATATAGTAATAAGTCATAAAGCAAGGAACTGTTCAAGCTAAGCGCAACTGAATCATGCTTAGTTCTGTTATGAAGCCACGTGTCTGATCACTGGTAAAATGCTGTATTGAAATTGTTTTTTTCTGTTAAAACTCAAGAAACATCAGGATTTGTATGGAAGCAGCAACTAAACCATAGACTGAATTTTCCAATGACATGCCAGACTGGATCCCCACCTTCCATTAAAGTCAATACGTAGAAGATGCGCAACTTAATTGTTAAATTACATTTTTTTGGGTTGTGTGTTCAGCTTCTTTAGCTCATTTTGGCGAGAGTAAAAACACTGATGCAGTTTCCCGAGAGACTCATGAGGAGGAGATGGAAAGACTGAAACTGGAGATCCAGCAGTGCAAAGACTTTATTCAAACACAACAGCAGCTCCTGCAGGTAAGACTGAATTTACCCTGATATTTTTACCATTAAGCTCCCTGAAGAGTTCATTAGTTCACTGGCAAGAGTTGAAGTCACATTGCTAAGACAATAAATCAATTATTGGCCGAACAAACAATGTCCGTTCTCTTTCTTGTAGCAGCAGCTGAGCTCTCCGTGTGATGAGGAGACGGCATCCCTGCTGAGCGACTGCTACATGCTGCAGGAGAAGGAGCGCCTCCGAGAAGAGTGGACGACTCTAGAGGAACAGAGAAAGATCTTTGAGAGGGAGAGAAGGAACTTCACTGAAGCAGCTATAAGACTTAGCCACGAGGTGATTTATAAAACATAGTTTTTCCAAAAATAGGTATGAAATAGAATTTAGGGAATACAGCAAGTTTTGCCCACTGTGCAGAGGTTACTGATATCTGTGTGCTCAAAAGTGGGACTGTTTTTGAGATGACTTTTATCTGTTTAACTTGCAGAGGAAGGCCTTCGAGGACGATAGAGCGACGTGGCTTAAACACCAGTTTTTAAACTTGAGTCCATTTGCTGACTCAAAGAAACCCCATATTTCAAAGTCTAAAAGTGCCTTTTTAATACGTGAGTGTCTGCTCCTTTGTGTTGTACTGGTCCAGTCCACATACATACAGTGTAGTATCCAAATTCCAAAATGGATTGTTGAATAATAACTGTATTTAATAAACTGAATGATAATGATACTCATAGGTTATCAATAACCAACATTCTTATATACTACAACTCTGATGCAGCTTTATTTCCCTGAATTATTATTATTTTTTTACTTTTCTACCTGAGTTACAGATTTGTTTATATTCGTTTTTTCTGCTTTTATTATTAAATTATAACTAAGTCAATATCCTGACAAGGATGAATTAGGTTTCATCTTTTCTTAACAGCTGAAACAAAAGCGAGTGCTGCATCAGGTCCAGAAAAGCTCATCAAATGCCCGCCCGACTCAACGTCACCCAGATGTGTGCCAGTCACATCGCCATCAACAGCCGACCTGTATCGCACACTTTGCCTCAACCCAGAAAACAGGTACGGTGTCGTTATTTGTGCAGCAATTTGTGACATAATGAAAACCATGAAAGAATGTACCTGTAAATGAACGCTGCTATTGTGTATACCTAACTGGTCATCCATATTTGATTTCCAGCTCAACCAAACCAAAGAGGAAGACTGAACATGTTGAGGAATCAAACATCTTTCTTAATGGAAATGTTCCAGTTCAGCACAAACAGTGGAATGACAGTGAAGACCACAGCCGCCACACACTCACAAAGGAAAAGAACAGCTCTATATGAAGCCAAAAACCATCATGTGATTCAGAATTAAAGTTAATGTCCATTTATTATGGACGAATATGTGATATTTCAAAAATACACCTGGCATATGAATGCCAAACACTTGCTGATAGACTGTGAAATGGTTAAATGGCAACAGTCAAAGCTAAACAAGAGTTCTGGTTAGCTGCTAGTGTTGTGTGCTCAGTGTGACTGAGAGAATATGATCAATCTAGTAGTTTTTTATTATCTTACTGTTTTATTAATTATGACTATGTGATAATTATATTTATTTATTTAGGTAGCACTGTTAATCATGTAGTCATATCTTATATCTAGGACTGAGGCTAGTATTTTTTGGCAACGCAGTTGTGCCACAAAAGATCATGTGTCGACCCTTTTTAATGGTTGCTGTTGCACCTAAGCCTGCCTAAATGTTGCCATTTATATCACAGCTTTTCAGCTTATTTTATCATGTTGAGATGGAACTGGTACGATGTTTTAGAATGTAGATTTAATGCTGCTGTTTCACTGAATGCAATAAGAAACTGGATTAAATGTGAAGTGTCTATAGTTTAATATAGAAATGTGGTTTCTTCTAGTAACTGTTGCAGTTACATTAGTAGTGGGTGATGTATGATGTTGCAGTTAAGAGGGAAGAAAGGCTGTAAAATTGAACACAAATTGCATAACGTGTAGTAGAACACTGACACACCAGGTTAGATAACTATGGTGTCTATATGAATGTAAATTCCTCTCATTTCTTTTTTAAATGAATGTGTTTATTGTAGTGGCTTCATACTGCCCTATGAGAATAGTTCTTAACACAGGAATGAGACATGATGTATTCTAGACAATCTTATGTTCTTGAAACATTGATTATACATTCTCGAAACACGTTTCTTGTCATTTGACTTTTATTGCCCTCTTGTGGAAACTGAGTTATTCGTCAACAGAACAGCTTCACCTATCCGCTCCTATGCACTGGTGTCTACTTGTCAAAACGGAGACCACTGAGGTAAATACAGGTAAACACGGTGAAGCGACTGTCCAGTGAAGAGGTGAGTACTGTAATAAATGGCTTTGTCATTTGCAAAGTGTTGCTCTTGCATGTTTTGGAGCTGAAACTTTTCTGCAGTATTGGCAAAAATTGTAATTAATATCTCTGCAACCATGGGTGATGTTATGGAACTGCAAACTACATTATGAAGGAAATGTACTCAATGCAGTGGTCATGGTATATTGTGAGGGAAACTCCTTATTTTCTACCACAATCAACTCTAGGAATATTTGAAAATGTTGAAATTTATTGAAATTGAAGAAATACTTGACCAAGTGACTGAATTCTTTGCAACATTGACATTTTTATTTATTTAACAATAATGGTATACAACAGTTACATTAAAAGCAAAAAGCAACAGTTTCAGTTGTTCACACAAGCAACATCTCAACATTATTATAAATTGGTCTGACCATTCTCACATCACCAAAATCCAGCCAAGGATAGGATGGAGGGACATTTATCATAATGTTGTGCATTTTCCCTTTAAGTAATGCTTTATGAAGTTGAAAATAACTCTCAGAATTTGTTTGTATTCAAAATTACATTCAACACCTACACACGATGTGAGTAACTGACAGGACGTGTCATTAAGCGCACTGAGCGGTGCAGCTGCAGGCTAGGTGGGCTTCTGCTGCGTCCCTCATGTCCACGCTGTTATCGTAGGTGCTGCTCTGACTGTTGAGCCGATTCAGGGCAGAATCTGCACAAGTGAAGGGAGCAGAGCAATTAGGAACTGTGTATTTTTTCTCTACATTTCATATTCTGTCTCTTGAACCAGCTGTGATGTCTTGCAGACTCACCAGCAGGCAGGCAGTGGAAGCCAACGGTGACGGAGGTGGTCTTCACAGGGAAGCAGCCGGGCAGACAGCGCAGCACCGGCTCAACAGAGTAGCATTTAGACTCCTGGCCATGGACGTTAACCTGCTTCTCCAGTTTCACAGTTTCATGCTTCATACGACACTCTGTAAGAAGAAGTTGCTGATAATAATTTCTGATGGATTCAGTGCATCATTACATGTTTAAAATACTTCCTTTAACCATATGCAGTGAGCAGGACCCAAGAACAGGTGGGTCATTTAAGAAAGGATGTTTCTGTAAAAGTAATTCCCCAATGAACGTTGTGTCTCACCAGTGGAGTCCCTGCAGCTCTCAGCTGGCAGAACCCAGGAATGAGCGTAGCTGACTGCGCTCTTGGTCACTCGTCCGTTGGGTGTGCGGTACTCCTGTCTGAATTCCCCATCAGCCCTTCCACAGAGTCCACAGGTCTGCCCCTTCATCCAGTCCACAACTTTAACCTGCATGGCAAGATCAGATGAGACATTATAGACTATCAAATATACAGTGTCTGTCAAATTGATCAAAAGTGTCATAGCTCTAAAAGCCTGGATTTAATTTATGCAAAAAAGTAATATTTATAAGATATAATATTCTTAGATAGTTCAGAGTTAATGTTGCATTTACCATAAACGAGTTCCTGTCTAAGTAGACTTCAAGAAGACCATGGCTGGGAGCGTACACAGAGATGCCTTCACCGTTTTGCCTGATCTGGATATTAGCTGTAAGAAAAAAATAACTGTTTCATAATCATTTACTTTGATTAAGAGGCATTACATGCAAATCATATAACACATTTGAGACCATAATGTGTAGTTTTCAGCAAAAATTGACATGTTCCTATTTTGAGGGTGGGATGAATGTGTATAGAAACCTGTGGGGTGCTGGTATGGCAGGTTGTTTATGGGTATGTCCATTCCATTGACTTTCACCATCACGTCACTGTTCTTCGGGTACAGGTCAATATCACTGCAAGTGCAGAAATGAACATTTTATGTAGATTTATCAACATGTGGAAGGATGAAAACTGCAGTTTATTTTTTGTTTTATGGACACTCACATATTAGCAAGTTTCACATTGATTTGGTTCTGTTCAATGTGATCATTCTTCAGCAGAACCATGAATTTCAGCTCATCGGTGCAATCCTGTGCCAGAACTTGGTAGCAAGACAACGGCATCTCGTTCTTGTATCTTCTGCCGTTGAATGTGGTCAGTACGTTTTGGTTGAAGCTACATTCAGCTATGAAGGGAAAAAAAGTTATATTATTAGGCAAACAGCCAAATATTACTGCTAATGCACTTCATTTTAAACAGTAAGATCATCTATTACCTGCGCCAGCCTTTGCAAACAAGTAATGGACTTTATCAACAATGTCATCAAAGGGGGTGAGACCTGTGATTCCATCAAGTGGTAGAGCAATGGGAAGATGCAAAGGCATCTTATACACAGTATTCTGTGAACAGAGTGATTCACATTTATTATTGGTGGGAATTAAAACAAATGTGACTTCATATTTTGGGAGACTTATTAAATTAAACATACTATTGGCATTTTCAAAATGACGTCAAGGGTCCGGTCAGATATGGCAACCACTGTAAGTGAGAGCTGCTTGGCTCTGTTTTCATCCTTTCCTTTAATCAAGCCAGCCATCATGGAAGCAGGAATGTAGTTATACGCCCTGAAAAAGATTTTCCAAACATCAGATATTTTACATAGTCCTTTTACATGTGAATAGGCTAAAGTCAGTGTGTATGAAGTTTCATACCTGTGTGCATAGCGTCTAAAGGAAGAGGGTACTTTATCCCAGGTCACTTTGAGGCGAGCTGCAGGGCTCGGACCGACAAGACCAGTCTCGGCTGTGATCATGGTGCTATACTGCTTGCATTCTTCTCCCCAGGCGACTTTAGCCTATTGAGAGACAGTAGGCAGCTAGTCTTAACAATTGCCTTTTTATGTTTTTTCCTAATATGCACAATATCAGCAAGGCCGTGTCTTACTTTGACTTTTTGCATGCTAAGCAGAACTCCATCAGCACATAACTTCCAGTTGTCATCGGCAGCCAAGGCAGCCATTATAATCTGAAGTCTGGTAGTCGCTTTGTCCAAGTAGACTCCCGTTTGGTATCCCTGCACCTTTTTGTCAGCTCTGATAGCACTGAAGATGATGGCAATGGTAGGGTCAACGTCATTGCCAAGGAATTTGTTCTGTGGAAACAGTCTGGGTTAATTCATGTGAGTATGCTAACAAACTCATCAGTGAAAAGATGAATTTTTTAAAATTTATTAAAGAAGACCAAGATTCACGTTTCTGTAGATGGCTTCAGAGTCACTGCTTCTGGAAGTGGCTGATGAGGTGACTTGAGAGGTGTGAGGCTAAAACAATAATGTAAGGAAGTTAAAGACCACCTTGAAAAAGCTGTTACTACATTGTCATTGTTTGAAGCACCATCTAAACGTACCTGCTTCCTGTGGTTCTTCTGGAACTTGTGGCTATAAAGCACTTGCTGTTCATAAGAGATATTTATGTCAGATTCCACACTTACCATGAAATGGAGACACAGATCAGAAAACAATTTTGAGGCATTTACCTGACGAGAACTAGAGCTAGAGGAACTAGCACTGAAGAGCGACCTAAGGCTAGATGCAGAGCTGGAAGACCCCACAGATCTGTTGTTGACACGAGTCCGGGAGCGGGAAGAGGCAGAAGAGGATTTGGAAGAGGAAGACGAGGAGCTGGATGAGGAAGAAGAGGAGCGGGAAGAGGAAGATGAGGAGCGGGAAGAGGAAGACGAGGAGCGGGAAGAGGAAGACGAGGAGCTTGAGCTAGAGGAGGAGGAGGATGAGGTGTCATTCTTCAAACGAGGAGCCAGGATTTTCTTGAGCTTCATCAAGACTGGTCTTCCCTCAACAACTTCTTCGTCGTCGTTCAGGTTAACTTGTTTGATGAGCTTCTCTGCAGCCTTTGGTCCAACTTGAACCTCCACCTGGAGTCTTTCAATGGCATCATCTTCAACTGAAAGCATCATTAAATAATGCCATTAATAATTGCTTTGTGTACTTTGCTTGTAAAAAATGCATATATATATATATATAGTGTTCTCTGTACTTACTTTGTTTCATAGAAAGAGCAACAGAGTGCCTTCCAGCCAGTTTGTACAGGGCAATGTCCCTGATGAAATCAGCGTTTTCATTGGTAACTATGACACAGCCCTTAACTCCAATGGCAACAGCTTTAGCACAGAACTTCTTCTCAAATTTAGTTACTCTGGGTTGTATAATGGGCCTGGCAGCTGCAGCATCTTGTTGAGTGATCTCTGAAGATATGGACTATGAAAAGAAAGACATATTAATTATATTGTAAATGTAGATACTGTAGCTATATTAAAAGAGAACGTTTAAAGCTCACCGAAGTATCAGCAGATGACTCAGTCTCACGTGAGACTTCCTGCAAGACTTTGGCAGGGATCATGGGAGTGATTCTTGCGCTAGCAAGATCCTCAATATTTCTTGCCACAGCAAGAGTCTCAACCCTGTTCAAAGAACAAGAACTTAATCTCATAGCCTTTAAAGATAAATAAATCTTAGATATGTTTCAGGGTACACTTAGTCAAAATGTCAGGCTTACTGCACAACTGCAACGTGTTCAGGCACAGAAACAGGCAGAGCTTGGATCTTAAAGTGGCCCTCGTTGATATCAAGTCTTGCAGCGATTTTGGCTGGCGCAACTGAGTTGAATTTAGCTCTGGCTAACACAGCAGCCTGTACTATGGCAGTGTTTACTCCCATCATAGCAAACGTATTCACAGCAACACTAGAAGTAGAGGACATTTGTATGTTAACATTGATACGATATATTGTACGCTCATCTTTATGTTATTGTCAAGCCTTGCACCAACCTTGGTCTGATGTCACTCTCAATTTGAATGTCTGTCTTCAGAAGTTGAGCAAGATGGAAGTTTTCTGGCAAAGCTGGTGTTGTGGTGGCTTTGACTAAGAAAACAAATAAACACATTCATCCCCACTTAGCATAATTTTTTCCTTTTTTCTTTGGAAAAGCAATGTGACGTGTGATAGCTTTTGTAAATTTGCAATAAAAGGATATGGGATAGATGATAAAACAAGAGTAAGTCAGCACCTTTTTTGATTAACACAAGGTAAATGTTGTGGCCGGTAACATGCAAAATTGTGGGTGTTTTCTAGCTTCTTCCTACCTTGAACATCTGCAGCAGCCACAGCAGCAGTGTACAGACTGAGCTCCATTGGAAAACCGGCAGCAGTAGGCAGGATACGCCTCACCTCAGAGGTTAGCAAAGACTTAACTAAGTGGAAGGAAGCCCCAGACAGCAGTTCCTTGATGGCGTTGTTACCTAATGCCTGAGCGGAGGGTCCAGTGATGAGCTATAAAGAAAATTTGATTATAACTATTTGTGCCTTGCAAAAAAATGGCGAATAAACACTTTGTTATGAAATTGGTCTTGAGGTTGACAGATAGTGAATCATACCGCAATGGCCTGGTCGATCCAGACTTTGTCAGCGTTGGCGAAGGCAACTTCTTGTCCGAAGAGTTTGACATAGGCAGAGGCCAGAGGTGAGCTGGTAGGTTGAGACCTCCACTCAGAGAGCTGTGGAAATATACACACAATCCAACTCATCAATAAAATGCAGTGTTTTATCATATGCTATTGAATGTGGCCACATTTTTTGTTATAGTGAGGTCCTAGTCCTGCCTGGAGGGTTCGGTGGCATGCCCGCATACAAAAATTTTGACTAAGACTGTAGTATAAATCTTATACAATTTATAGCTTTATATATATATAACGCTATGTAAAGAAATGCAGCCAGGAAACCCTGAACCCAAACACAACGTAAAAATCCATGATGCTATTCTTGTATTTGCAAATTTCTGGTGTTTAATTGCTTACAGCCTTAATGACACGTTTCATCTTGGTCATCCTGTCAGCATCGTCAATAATTGCAGGGTTTTTCAGAAGAGCCTCTTGAAGTCCTTCAGTCCTTACTCCAACCTAGGAATGATTCAAAATGTTGAAAATGTAATTTTCAAATTACTCAATGAATACCTTAGGCATTTAATTTTCCTTTTACCTCTAGAACATCAGCAGCAGCTCCAGCAAAGTAGGCGCTGGTCTTAGCCACAAGAGATCTGGGCAGAATGGTGGCAGCATCATTGATGTAGAAAGCACTGGCAGCAGCACCAAGCATCAAGGGACCTGTAAGAGTTTGATGAGATGCAGTTAGTTGATGTTACAGAAAAAAAGAAACACAAAGTAAGTTAAACCAGATGTGACATTGGCCTTACGGTTATAGATGTCCGTGTAGAAGGCTTTGCTGAAACGTAAGCTTGGTCTGTCTAGCCTTGGGCTCAAAATTTTGATAGCGACATTGCAAGCTGCAGCACTGCAGTGATAACATAAAAGCAGAGTTAGCAGACATTCATAAATGGAGACAGACTTGAGGATGAATGGAGATCAGAGAATGCTCATACACTGAGGCATGGATAGCGGCGGTGCTCCTGGTCAGGGACTTCATGTGAGTATAAGTGAAACTTGCTACCTGCAGATTCTCCTCTGTCTTCACAATGTTGGCAAGAGATGTCACCAAACCTATTGCAGGCCTTGTCTCAAACAGCACGATGCATGCAAACATACGAAGTTCTGGATGAAGAGACTTGTCCATGTAAAGTTGAAGAGCCAATTCCTGGACCTAATTTACAAGAGAAAGCAAACTCAGGATGGACTTGTGTGTAAAAACTAGAAAAGGTTGAAATACTCTTTGGTGTTGAGAATTCACCATTCTGGGTTCCCTCTTTGCAATGTTCCTCAAGGCCATGATAGCGCCAATATGGACCCTCATGGGCAGAGATGTAGCTGCAGTGCCATGTATGGGCAGGATCTTTGTGATCGGCTTAAGGCTAGCGGGATGGCCAGCATTACCCAAAACCTTCAGGATCATGACGATATCCTGGACATTATCTTTAGTGACAGCCTCTGTAAGGAGATCCTGGATGGGCTGTTGGGGGAAATGAGAAATTATTATTATTATTATGATTTCTTCTACTCCAGCATTGTGCATAAAAGTTTGAACTAATGTGAAAAGAAATACATTATATCACCTTTATAAGTTCAGCAGGGCAGACAGCCTTCTCAGCACAGTGTCTTGAAACCATGGTACCATAGCCAAGGAGGACAATCTCACGCAGAACTGGGCTTTCCACTATTTTGCTCTCGGCTGCCAGGGCCTGGAAGAGAGCAACAATAACAGAAATGTGTTATACTTCCATCCTTATTACTGACAAAGTAACTTGCGTTGTTGTTTACCCACCTCAACCTGCCTGATGGCCTCAGTGTCTGCTGTCACCATGTGAATAGATGCAATCAAAGCCTGAGCCGCTTCAGCGACAGACAGGTCATCGTCCAGGAATTTCTCCCTGATGAATCTCAGAGCAGCTGGAGTTCCAATGGCAGGGACTGTATCCAAGATCCACTGTCTGAAAGATAAAAAAGAGTGAGTGAACCTGTATGCATATATCTGCAAATGACCCTCACATGACCTGGGAAAACCCTGTGTGATATTACCCTTAAAGAAGGAAAATTCCTCCACAAAATACAGTACTGTGCAAAAGTGTACCTAAAAGAATTGATGCTGTTTTGAATGTAAATAGAGATAACATCAAATATTGATTTGATTTAGACTTTGTCTGTTCATTTACATCGCAGTTTGTTAATTAATAAATTCAGTTTATTAAAACGTCTATTTTTGAAAGCAAACTTACTTTACATTTTTTGACTTCACTATATATATTTAATCATCTCCTTCAAATGTTTAAATACTCTAAGTCACCTGTAGGCAGCTTTGGTTCTGTACTGGCTCCAGAGCATTTTCAAGTCTTCAAAGCTGGCTGCACGGAAGACCTGAATGAGTTCCAAAAACTTCTTAGGGGCATCCTCGTGGACTCTCTCCACGTTGTTGGCTACCAGATGATTCAGAATCTCCACAATCTAAGCAAACAGGATTGAAGGGGAAGTCAATTAATTTAAACAGAAATTCACAAATCTTCCCTCATGACTTCACTGATCTTTTAAAGCTGTCTAAAACAATACCTGGGCCTGTGCATTGTTGATCCTGATGAGCTGAATGGGTGTCTGAAGAAGCTCAGTGGAAAACTCATACTTTAGAGATCCGCGGTGAAGATACTGAGCCTCGATGGGTTCAATAGGGGTTTTTTGAGTCTCAAGGAAGACCAGTGATTGCCTTGAAAACAATGCAAAAAAGGTTAATCTCCAGCTCCATTAAATTCAAACTTCCATCCATTATTACATTTCCAGTATCTGATGACATACTTGGTCTGCATCTGAGCAGCTCCATTCCTCTCAGAGAAAGGTGAGAACTGGATCAACTCATTGACAGCTGCCTCCAAGATCATGATGCCACTAGCAACTGGCTTCAAGATGTAGCTGTATGCAGTAGCTCCTCTCAGGTTCTTTGAATCCTGTGAAGCCGAACCACATAGTTGCTTAATCATGCAACATTTTGTACTTTCATAGATGTGTGTGTGTGACACAAAATGGGTTTCAACCTGCTGGCACTTTGCACAATTCTCAGTGTATGCCGTTCCAATGTCCTTCATGATCCTCTCCTGACAATGGTTCAGATCCCTGGTCTTTGTCAAAAGGATGCGATCAGCCTTTTCGTCTTCAGTGAGGGCATAGAAGGTCTTGCACACACCCTGAGTTCCGGCCTAATGAGAAAAGCATAAGTTTACTATGGAGATTCAACTTCCTGTAATGGATTTGTAATTACTACTGACTGATCTTTGACAAACCTCCTGTAACTCGTAGACGTTCTGTGTCTTCTTGATGTTGAGCTGAAGGATATTCAGGATACCTCTATAAACATTCATCACTGTTGTTGACATTTCCTCAGGGGCGAACATTTTTCCGACAACACCATTGTCATACTCAAACTTGATGGGAATCATGAACTGTGCTGCCATGGCTGAAGTCAGCTTGGTTGCTGGGTTTAAAGGATCCCTAGGCCAGATGCCACTGTACTCATAGAGCTCAGGGTTCACAAGCTAGAGTGTAAAAAAAAAAGACTTATTACAGAGCAGGTTGCAATTTAAAAGTAAAAACATTGTTGCTTGAACATGATTTTGATTCTTACCTTCAGCATGTACTCATTTTGGGTCACAGCACTGATGAAAACTTTGCTGCTGACTTTGAGCCCGGCTTTTGCCAAACCTTCCTCCGGCAGACCGCCCAGGAGCAATGCCTCATACTTGTACACATAAGTCTTACCGGCATCAAAATCAGGAGCTGTAAGAACACCCCCCAAAGTATTTGAGTTATATATTACATTTTTTGAATCATACATAATGAAATAGATTGCATCAGAATAATTCACTGTCATATAACTTAACTGCAGTTGCAATGCATTGTGTATCCAATCATTGTTTATTGTTTTGAAAAGAAATGGAAACTGTCCTTCAAGATTATACAAGAGTACTGAACTTACCAAAGTCATGGGATTGACCAGCTGGAATGAAATTAGAAATAAATAAATTATGCATCAAGTAAATGATAAACTATTAAATCTACTCTTAAACATTTTAGCATTTGTGTATTCAATTGTAAAGATTGAAAAAATTAAAAGACTAAATAATGATAATAATAAATAATAGGTAAAGTTATACTGAGAGGTAAGGTTTATTGTTTTGAAGTATGATAAATTGGATAAGAAAAGTTACTAAATACACGCTTAGGTTACTGTATGAATAATAAAAATACCATTTCAAAAGCATTTGATTACAAGTCACACCTTCGTAGAGAACAGAAATCATACTTACCCACAAGGGCCAGAGTCAGGAGAAGCACAACCGCTCTCATGGCTGATGGGGCTGTGAGTGTCTGCAGTCACAGGCAACCATTTTATATGGACATTTCTGCTGACAAAGTCCAACAAGGATGTCACAAAGACATTATATGATCCCTGGCATGTTTGACCAATACACTCTGTTAGATTTAGATTTGAACAAACTTTGGTTTTGTAGGGAAGGGTGACAAGGTGTCAGTGGATGATAAGTTAGGGTCACCTGACATTGTTCTCCACAAATATGTCAAGTCAAAGTTAATCAATGTGTTTCAAAATGTTTGCTGTGTCATAATTTATTATGCAATAATACATTAGATGAAAACTCCTACTATAAACCCTGCTTTGTTTGAAAATGTTACCTTTTTTTGGCAGTTGCTCTATGTGCTCTTATTTGCAAATATGTAGGTATTATTTCAAACGTTAAAATAATTGTATGGTTTTCTTTGACCCAAGTGTTATAGGACTATCCATCTATCCATTCATCATCAACCACTTATCCTGCGTTCAGGGTCGCAGGGGTGTTGTAGGACCACTCATTTTATTAAAGGGGGAAACGAATAAGAAGTTCTTTATTTAGCTGAGAGAGAAAACGGCTCCATACTTAGAATCTACTGTTGGTGTTGGCTTGGATAATTTTTGTCTTTCCACATTTGTAACAGTGTTATTTATTAATTTTGTGAAAGATGTGAATGTCTGTGGTGTCTCTTGGTCATGTTGTTGAACTAGTTTCCATTTCAAAGTTTGCACAAGAGGGCACCGTGACTATGGCTGTTTTCTTACTTTATTTGTTTTTGCCAGGGTGACCACTGATGTCATGTCATTTCTGTTTGACAGCAATTCAACTGGAAAATGGGAGTTGATAAAAAAATGCTTACTTTATTAATTTGTTGTTAAAGTGTTAGTGTGGCTCTGTCTATTTCATGAAATTATCCACTTAAGCTATAGAGTCCAAGCATAGTTGATGTGTGTTTCATAGAAACTCCACATTTTTCGTTTCAACCATTTATGATGAAATGATAGTGTAGAGCTGTATGTGTCAGTCTAGACTTTCTCTACATGAAAAGCGCAATGACATAACTTCTGTTATGAATAGGCTCTATATGAATAAAATTGAATTGAAATTATCATTAGCTAATTAAATAATACACAGTATTAATTATTAACAGTGTAGTGAATTACGTCTCTAATGCATTAAACTGGTAATAGTAAGTAACCTTTAATTTGAGTAAGAGTAAGAAGCAGATTTACAGCACACACAGCAATGAACAAGTGATAACTGAAGCGAGAAACCATCTGAGACCAGATGATGCAGTTTATTTATTAATTTCGCAAGTGGTATTTAGTTGTGTAAACACAGATAACCACTATTCGGACAAACTTTTTCTTTCAGCAATTGAGAAGTTTTGGAAAGTTAAAGAAAAAATGGTTGGAGATTATTAGGAATTACAGATACTGCATTAGAATGGAGCAACTTCTTTAATCTGGTAGCAGTGATTTAGGAGCTCTTAGCGGATAACTTCCACATTGTGGAGTGAGTTGGTATGGAATTGTATGTCAGTACACGTATCAGTAGATGTCAATGTCTGTATTCTTTGGATCACAGGAATTTCCTTTGTCTGCCTCGTCTCCTTCCTGACAGGGGTGTGGGGGTTGGAGATTAAGCCTTCTAACCTACACTTTTGTCTTCTTGTAAGCGCTGAATAATTCATTTGTTGTGTAAATGCAGATTAACTCTTCCTGTTACATTAGCTGGACGAAACAGGAAGAGTGAGGACAGAATGAGGCTATCAGAACACATCATAATAGGCTAATACGAAACATCAAGCAACCTTAGGTCTGTTTAATTGATTCACATTAATGTTAAGACAAAAAGTTTCAAATCAGTTTTCTTTAAATATGTAATGAAACTATGTGTCCCATATTATTAAACATGCTGTCGAGAAATTTTTAGGCATCATACCATTCAGTGGTGAGTCACAGGGGAGACCGGGTATGGTTGTAACATGGGGAGAGTTGTAACAACATCAATTCCACCATTTAGAGTTAAGATAGGAGTTAGGTGATCATTTCTGTATTTACCTACTTCCTGCCCAATAAGGCATGGTGGTTATCAAGTCTGGAAATAAATTATATTTTGTTTAGTATCTATCCTAAATAATTGTTTGACTTATATTAGATTGAAATGTGGTTTCTCAGGCAACATGTGACACATTTTTTCCTTTCTAATTTCAAACCACTATGCTAATACAGCTAGGTAAACTTTGGCTGACAGGAGTGGGGTCTCCTAAACATACAACTAAGGACTTTCTTGATTTTAGTATTTTACACTGCACTTTGCAGTCTGGGCCCACCAAGCCTGCACTCAAGGGTTACCAACATTCATCTGTCAGCACTGTGACCGGTACTCCTCATTCACATGTTGGTGTATATATTGGCACACAGTCTTTTCCCTACTCCGTCTCCGCCGGTGGAGAAGGCAGAGAAGTGTACAGGCAGCTTGTGAGAAATTCCAGTGCTCAAGAAATAGTCTCGGTACGTCCCAAAGAGTAAAATATAGTAGTGCCGGTACTGTGCATCAGTGAGTACGGGCCCACTTCAAGCACTGACTGTGACTCTGATTAAGAATATACACACAGACACAAACTTCTTTTTTGTTAGACGTAAGGGTGTACAGAGATGTTCTTTAATTAAGTACATTTTATTTGTATTTATTAAGTATACTGTTAAGTAAGTTTACTCCATGGATACATTTACATACACATACTGTAAATGCATGCGAGTCACCAGACTAAGTCTGTTACAGTGAAAGAGAAACATTGTTTTTATCACTGTTTTTGAAGCATATCATATAGTGTGGCAGCTATTTTTGCTTCTTTTGTCTTATTATTACAACTTACCCCGGAACTGGGGAACACACTGCATTTGACATCAACTCACAAAGTCTGTGATATTCTTGTAGAGGACTTTATTAGTGTCATTTGTAGTGAACACATGGGTGCTTTGTATAAAAGTTTGAGAACTCTAGCTACAAAATTCATTGAGTTATAGTTGCTAAAGCAAAAAGTGTTACAGCCATACCTGGTCTCCCCTTCTTCATATAAAGAAACAGTTCTTGTTATTTCAGGGTTTGGTTCTCCTGCATCCAGATCAGCATGTTTCAAACTGCATATTCTCTTTACATGGTTAATTAATTGATTCTACAGAGCAAAGTTATTTCTCTGCTCTCTGTGTCTTATATAGTAGTCCTTGATGAAGTCCAGGGCCCGTATTTATCAAGCTTCACAGAATTACTCATAAGAACACTGCTAAGAATTGACTTAAGAGTAAAACAAATCTTGGCTCAAAGCTGTGCTTTAAAGTTAGTTATCAACCATCTCAATCCTAATTTAGGATTTTGCTGTGCCTCCAATGGGATTTTGGATGATGACATTGGCAAGGAGCAATCACAGAATTGATTTCCTTATTTAATAATATTCTCAGATCAATTCATATTGAATGGTGAAATTTCTAAGAGGAGTTTACATTCAACAGACATGTGACAATAAAGAATTTGTAAGAGAATACATTATGATATACACATAGGAAATGATGAAAAGATAAAAAAAGCTGATCTTTGTGTGCCATCTTTGAGTGCCATTAATTGTGCCTATACTATCCTGGAAAGCCGATTATTTGCATGAACTGTGTTTGGATTAGGAGGGATGTTGTTGCGAAGTTGATGAAACAGATGACACTGGCATTTATGAGTGCATGCACCAAATTTCCACCGTACACCTGGCGTACACCCAAAACCACGGTGGCTTTGAGATTTATCAATATGGACGTCGGCGTAAGGCACGGTCAAATCCCACGTCAGCTCAGGAGGTGGTGTACATGAACTCAGGTTTTGAGTTAGAACCGAAATGCGCAGAAATCATTTCCTAACAGCACAAAATGCACCGACAAACTAAAATACATGATGTATTATGATCCACTGTAACAGAAACAACGTTTGAAACATCAATTCAAAAGGCTATGAGCATAAAATGCTGTAAGGTAAATAAATACAAACAACGAAGAGCATAAGCGCATTGGCTTGAAGCACTGAGACTGGCTGCCGAAAGCAGCCCCACGCCCTTTAGGGGAGGCTGGAACAGACATGTCGTGCACAAAGCCCTGCATTTATTATAAGACAAACTTTATGACAGCAACAGCGAGCGCCGACACCCCCTCTAAAGGCCCCGCGTCCCAGGACTTAGGCGCACGCTGATCCCGGTTCATGTGTGAGTCCTGGGTCAGTGCGTAAAGCCCAGTCCCGGAGGTGATGGAGCAGCTTTTTATCAGAGCAACATACTTTCATTTGGCGGGTATTTGGGACTTAACTTTGATGGGCGTTTTAGCAGTGCTAAATCTATCCCTTGGAGCATCACAAGTAGCCAATTTATAATTCTAGGAACAGACAAAAACTTCTAGTTTGCACGGAAGGCGCTCGTGATGCAGCTCATCATTGTGTTTGGACAATGTTTCACTCTGAACATAAAAGAAAAGTTGCTCCGCGGATGGTCAGATGCAAGTCCGTGCGCGTCCAGAACCGTGTCCGTGCGTCCCAGGACAGAGCAGAGCACTGTTTCCCAAAGCCACAAAACATTATGAAGACTTGCTTTGGACGTTGGGGGTACACCGCCCCGTATCTGTCCGTATGTCCTCCGTTCATCAAAGTAAACGCTCAGCGAGAGGCTCTTGGCCCGTGCCCTGCTCCTCCGGAATGAGCGCATCCTCCTCTGGGGCTGACAGCGCGCACCGGTCCGCTCCAGCGAAGTTGACAGCGCGCGGTGGTCCCCCTGACTCCAGCACTGGCTTTCGGGCTGGACCTGAACTGTTTATGGCTCATCTTACTGCTCGTGTCCAGTAAGCGCGTTGAACATTTTGTCAAAAATGTGTCCTGTTTAAATCATCGAATAAAAAAGTATTAAATTGTTTCCAAAAGAAAAATCTCGTAATATTAAAATGCACAATATTTTTGAACATTTATGCAGGGAATGGGCTCTAGTAGTGAAACTAAACATTTAATCTTTATTTAAATCTGTCACAACAACATAATACTTTGTTTCTTAAGTTTTAATTTGTGGGCTTCCTGCTCCAAACCATGTTTTTCTTGCCGTATTCCGTCAGTCCCTGCCTTGAAGTCGTGGGTGCGGCCTCCTGAAGCTTGAATAATTGGGGGCGTTTCATTCAAATTACGCACGTTTTCAGCCGCCGCATTTATCAACACCAGGTGGTGCGTACACCTGAAATGCCAGGGTACACTCTCATTTATAAATCAGGCGCCGAGAACAGTGTAAGCATACTCTCACGCACAAAAAATACGCCCGTTTCTACGCAAGAATAATAAATGAGGGCCAATGTGTGAAGCTGTAAGTGCCATAATTATTTCCAGGACAATTGAGAAGCCCCTGACTGCAGTGTGCAGATCGGGGCGGGGCTCAACGTGGGTCAATGTGGGCGGGGGTCAAACGTTTGACTCCGCCCACACCAAGCACTGCCCTTCCAAGAAGCACGAGAAGCCCAGTCTCCCTCGTCTTCACTTGAGATTTACGTTCGTGAAAATGGATGGAAATTAGCCAATTAATTAACGTGGAAATTAGCCTGTTGAACTAACTCTGGCTCATTTACAGTACAGCTGTTAATTAATGAGCACTGTCCCTGTCAAAAAACAAATTAAATTAAATAATTAAATAAGGTGTCTGTGTTAAGAGCTTCAATTGTGTTAACGATTTTTAAGTAAAATTATGTCGTATGTCACCCCCTGATCTCTTGATTCAGCCTGTTCTCATGCTTTTGCTTTTCATGCTCACATATACACGCTTTGGGAAAGCCGTCTACAGCGGCGATTTTCGCGTGTATACTTTACCTCAGATGCGTGTGTATGATGAGACGCATCCGGCAGCGTGTGTATGTGACGCCCTGGTGACCGGATCGCTGTGAGCAGTGCTTCCGATCAGCTAACTAGCTAGGTAGCTAGCGATGTTTTTATTTAAGGAGTTGACAGCCTCCCCGGGGCAATTTCCCTAACCTCAACCATGACATTAGTTAGTGCCTAAACCTAAGTCAGTAAATATATGCATGTCGACCTAGCAGGTAGGGTTAGCCTCCTTTGTGCTGCAACGCTATTGTACACGTTTGACCCCGCCCACATTGACCCACGTTGAGCCCCGCCCCGATCTGCACACTGCAGTCAGGGGTACTTGGGACAATTCGACTTATTGATGGTTGTGATGGCCTCAAATGATCAGCGCTGCCTTGCTGCATTTGTCTTGTGGCAAAGATAAAGTTTCACCACCACCGTCAATTCAGCGGAAAACGCATTGCTGCGTAAAGTACTGAGATGACGTCCCTCACCAGCCCGCTGATAAAGCCGGCTGTGTCTAAACCATTGCGCGAACTACGGGGGAGCCAGGGGGAGCTTAGCTCTGCTTTATACATCAGTTCCACTAAAAGCAGGATTTGTGACATTTGGGGGGGTCTCTATTGACAGCATGCTTTATTGCCATTAGTTTCTATATTTCTCCATCATCGTGAATAGGCTATGCGTAAAATCAGGATCGACAGACTTCATCCAGCTAGAGTAAACAATCACCGACCGTCCGCCGCAGCCGGCCAGTCGCTCCGCGATCTCCTGTCCCTGGCCCTGTATGCTCCACCGACCCACTCCCTCTCCGGTCCGGAGTCGCTAGTATTAGGTGACGTGCTGTGAACGGTTCATGGTTGTTCCCTCCGGCTGGATGAATATTACGCATGATCTATGCTCTACTGCAGCTGGGGGCTCTCCGCAGCGCCACGCAACTTTCTAAATTCTTCCTTTTCACGGGATAAAGAAAGATCAGCTCGCAAACACAGCCGGAGCTGTTGTGTGAAGCGTAATTGTAGTAAAATGACTACATATGATAATATATAAGACAAACATGGTGCAGCTATTAATGATTCAGCAGTATCACAGTCTGTCCCCTCCCCGACAACTCCCCGAAGTGAGCTTCCTCGAAAGCTACGGTATACTTCGCACACTGGTCCAAACGATACTGTCAGGATTCACAGGGAGCCCCAGAAGCAGACCGGATAAGTGATGGTGCTTTCAACGGTTTATTTGACAAAGTGTAATTGTGCGAGGGGGTACTGGCAGGCAAGCGTGGGGGTCCAGAGATGGGGGACGTTCCTGAGAGTGGCTAGCTGACAGGCTTGGAGGGTGGAGGTCCACACACTGTTTTACGGGAGGCGAGAGCAGGAGTGAGTTGAGTTCTGGGACTGAGTATCCAGGGCTGATGTCCAGAGATGATTCCTGAGGCAGAGAGACACGGTTAGTTGTGGGCACAACAACAGATGAGAGCCTCAGGCAGACAGAGACAGGTGTCGTGCCAATGTAGTTATCCCCGACAGAAAGTGTTTCCCCTACCGCGGGAGCGCGCGTGCATTCAGCGGTGAGGGCGGACCTTCGACTTCATCAAAGTGAATTAAAAATATAAAATGTGGGTTGTTTAATCTATTGTTTTAGTATTGTTTTATTAGCGAGGTTTGTGTACAGCACGTTAGCACTTATAAACGTTTTTATAGGCTTACGTTATCGAACTTCGTATTATTCATTGCACTCACTTGAGGGGGCATTTAGTTTCACTCGTAAAGGAAACATTTATTTCGCGGTTGTCCGATGATGTTATAATTGACGACGTAGTCGATCATGTCATCCATGTTACTGTTTAGACGCTAGATTCACCCAGACTGTCACCCTTTACATCTGCTTGACTTTAAATGTACATTAAACTGAATGGAGCATTGTAGACAACATCTAAAATTATACTCTAAAATTATTTGTATCCCAGTATAACTTTTGCTAGGAAAATAGAAACGTCACCATATTCCCCACTGTTATTAGTCATGATGTGTAGTATACACAAAATAAAGTACTTGACGGTAGGCTATCATCTGTCCGTTATAGAGGGGGGATACATTTTATGGCAGGCTGAATATATAGGACTGAAATTATTTGTATCCCACTATAACTTTTGCTAAGAAACTAGAAATGTCTCATTATTCCCCACTGTTATTAGTCATGATGTGAAGTATACACAAAATAAAATACTTGACAGTAGGCTATCATCTGTGCATTATAAAGGGGGGATACATTTTATGGCAGGTTAAAAATACAGTCTGAAATTATTTGTATCCCACTATAACTTTTGCTAAGAAACTAGAAATGTCTCCATATTCCCCACTGTTATTAGTCATGATGTGAAGTATACGATAACGTAAGCCTATAAAAACGTTTATAAGTGCTACCGTGCTGTAGACAAACCTCGCTAATAAAACAATACTAAAACGATAGATTAAACAACGATCCGGCGGTGACTGGATGTGTGGGTGCTCCTAAAATACTGCTGGGTTGATGAGGTGCAGGTGCGGTGACGACCTCTGCCAGGTGTGTGAGCAGCCAGAGAAAGGCACGCCCCCCGAACACTGTCAGGAAAGTGACACAAACACCACAAGGCGAAACATAACAAGCACCCAGCACTCAAATCCCAGACCAAAACAAACACACAAACAATCATTCTACTGTATAATTAACTGCGCATTGTCAAATAATTCAGAAATATTAGCCTATACCTCTCCTGAAATATTCGCAAATGTCTTCAGAGTGCCATCACAAGCCCCTGCTGACAACTACAACTAGGCTAAATTTCATGAATTCTCAGCACTTAAGACTAAGTTGCCCAGGTCATGGACCCTTGGAAAATGGAGTTTCAGTTTACAGAGTTAAGAGGCCTATATTAATAACTTGGGTCTCAACAGTCTCTTGTTCATCACTGTGAGTCCTGCACCTCCCAGGAATTTGGCGGTATCACATAAGTTGGCTCCAAGAAAGCCTGTCAAAAATCAAGAAATTGTCATTCAGTTTTCCATTAGTGACCTCCAGTATTGCAAACATCAGGGGACAGCAGAGGTTACTGTGGGGAATTTTTGTCTTAAATGCATAGGTGTCATTTACAATGGGGACGCTGGGGAGAATGCTTTGAGAAAGGTTTATTTGCACGATAAGAAACATGCAATGCAATATAAATATCTAAGAAAGCTTGTCCAAGAATGTAACTTGAGCTAAAAAAACAAGTTGCTGATTACTACATTATATTTTTATATTTTGTATTGTCACGTTACACCTGAATTTTGTGTTTCCCTTTATATAAAAAATAAAATAAAAAAATTCCCCCTCTCACCCCTTGCGGGGTGGTATGTGTCATCCTCAAGCTCGGGTCCTCTACCAGAGGCCTGTGAGTTTGAGGGTTCTGCGCAGTATCTTAGCTGTTCCTAGGACTGCACTCTTCTGGACAGAGACCTCTGATGTTTTACCTGGGATCTGCTGTAGCCACTCTCCCAGTTTGGGGGTCACAGCTCCCAGTGCTCTGATTACCACTGGCACCACTGTTGCTCTTACTTTCCACATCTTTTCTAGCTCCTCTTTCAGCCCTTGGTATTTCTCAAGCTTCTCGTGTTCCTTCTTCCTGATGTTGCTGTCACATCTATCACTACTGCCTTCTTCTGCTGTTTGTCGATCAACACGATGTCTGGTTGGTTAGCCATCACCAGTTTGTCAGTCTGGATCTTGAAGTCCCACAGGATCTTAGCTTGGTCATTCTCAACTACCTTAGGAGGTGTCTTCCATTTTGACCTTGGGACTTCGAGCCCGTACTCGTGGCAGATGTTCCTGTACACTATGACAGCTACCTGGTTATAGCGTTCCATGTACGCACTTCCTGCCTGCATCTTACACCCTGCTGTTATGTGCTGTACTGTCTCAGGGGCATCCTTGCACAGTCTGCACCTGGGGTCCTGCCTGGTGTGGTAGACCCCAGCCTCTATTGATCTTGTACTGAGTACCTTGTGCCGCCATGATTAGTGCTTCTGTGCTGTCCTTCAGTCCAGCCTTTTCCAGCCACTGGTAGGATTTCTTGATATCAGCCACTTCTTCTATTTGTCTGTGGTACACGCCGTGTAGCAGCTTGTCCCTCCATGACGGTTCTTCATCTTCCTTGTCCTCACCTTCAGGTTTCTGCTGCCTGAGGTATTCACTAAGCCCTTCATCTTTGGGGGCCATCTTCCTGATGTACTCCTGGATCTTCGTTGTTTCATCCTGGACAGTGGTCTTGACACTCACTAGCCCTCAGCCTCCCTCGCTACGCTTGGTGTACAGTCTCAGGGTGCTGGATTTGGGATGAAACCCTCCATGCATTGTGAGGAGCTTTCTTGTCAGTTGCCTCTATCTCCTCCTTTGGCCAGTTTATTATACCAGCGGGGTATCTAATGACTGGCAGGGCGTATGTGTTGATGGCTCGGATCTTGTTTTTCCCATTCAGCTGGCTTTTCAGGACCTGCCTCACTCTTTGTAGGTATTTGGCTGTGGCGGTCTTCCTTGCTGCCTCCTCATGGTTACCATTAGCCTGTGGCACCCCAAGGTATTTGTAGCTGTCCTGAACATCTGCGATGTGGCCTTCTGGTAGTTCAACCCCCTCGGTTCTGATCATCTTCCCTCTTTTCGATACCATGCGACCACACTTGTCCAGTCCGAACGACATTCCAATGTCGTTGCTGTAGATCCTGGTAGTGTGGATCAGTGAGTCGATGTCTCGCTCATTTCTGGCATACAGCTTGATGTCATCCATGTAGAGGAGGTGACTGATGATTGTTCCGCTTCGGAATCGGTATCCGTAGCCAGTCTTTGTGATGATCTCGCTGAGGGGGTTCAGGCCTATGCAGAACAGCAGCGGGGATAGTGCGTCACCTTGGTATATGCCGCACTTGATGGTGACTTGTGCAATTGGCTTTGAGTTGGCTTCCAGACTTGTTTTCCACAGCTTCATTGAGTTCTTGATGAAGGCTGTTAGTGTCCTGTTGATCCTGTACATCTCCAAGCATTCCAGTATCCATGTGTGTGGCATTGAGTCGTAGGCTTTCTTGTAGTGAATCCAGGCAGTGCACAGATTGGTCTGTCTGGACTTGCAGTCTCGAGTGACTGCTCTATCCACCAGTAGCTGGTGCTTGGCTCCTCTGGTGTTACTGCCTATTCCCTTCTGGGCCCTGTGCATGTATTGAGCCATGTGCCTACTCATCTTAGCCGCTATGATGCCTGACAGGAGCTTCCATGTTGTGCAGAGGCAGGTTATTGGCCGGTAGTTGGATGGGATTGTTCTCTTCTGGGGATCCTTCATGATCAGGATTGTCCGTCAATGGGTTAACCATTCTGGGTGGGTCCCATCCATCAGCAGTTGGTTCATTTGTACTGCCAGCCGCTCATGGAGTGCAGTTAGTTTCTTCAGCCAGTAGGTGTGGATCATGTCAGGGCCTGGTGCTGTCCAGCTCTTCATACCTGCCACTCTTTCTTGGATGTCTGCCGTTGTAATGGTTACTGGTTCTTGTTCGGGGAGATTGCTGTGATCTGTTCTTAGATCCACTAGCCACTGAGCATTGGTGTTGTGGGATGCCTCTTTCTCCCATATGTTCTTCCAGTACTGTTCAGTCTCAGCCCTGGGTGGATCTGATCTTGTGTTATTACCCTGCCACTGAGGGTACACTTTGGATGGTTCGGTGGAGAACATCCGGTTTATTCTCCTTGCTTCTGCTTCTCCCTTGTATCTCTTTAGGCGGGTGGCCAGGGCGGTGAGTCTTTGTTTGGCAGTCTCTAGAGCCTCAGGTATCGACAGCTTGTTGTATTTCTTAGGTAACCCCTTCCTTACACCTTTCTGTAGCTCTGAGAGCTGACTAACCTCTCTTCGTGTTGCCTTGATCTTGGCCTCTAACCTTCTTCTCCATGGGGGGTAATGCTCTTTGTGGCTTGTGGTGTTCATCTTATAGCCAAGCATCTCTAGGATCACTGTTGCTGTGGCGTACATCAGCTCATTGGTCTCGGTTATGGCTTTAGTAGGGATAGTATGTAGTGCTGCATTCACATCTTCTAGCAGACTTTCAGAGGGTAAGACATACATGGAGTATATATATATATATATATATATATAACATTTCAACATTTCAATTATGACCAACCATAAATCGTCAGGAAAATGTCTCCAGTATGCAGGAAATTAATTGTTGAATGCTCAAAATCTTCTGGGGGAGGACCCCCAGACCCCACAAATCATATATAACAGTAGGGAATATTTATTCTAATATCTTCCTGTTTTCTTTATGTTTCTCCAGCAAGTGTATCACTTCACCACTAAAATCTGAGCCTTTAAATGTCGCCACCACTTTTCAGCACAAAGTGACGCCCTTGCTTAAACGAGCTTTGTGAGAAACCAGAGGCCCTGTAGACACTGTTCTCTAAAAAGTCTAATTATTTTTATGAATAGAGATACCAAACTTTAAAAAAAAAATCTGTGTTGGTCATGCTAAAACAGATATTTCTATTTTGTATGAATAGTTCTAACACTGGTATTGAATAATGCTGGCAAAACTCTGCAATAGCAACCTGTGTTATTATTATCATTATTGCATATCCAAAGATGTTCTATGATAACTTCATGCTGAGAAAACATTAAATTGCACATAAAATATAAACTGCATAAATACTTTATCATCTGCTGTCATCAACAGCCTTGTTGCTGTGGATTTATTTCTATAGATCTATGATAACTCTTTTTAAATATAAAAACTACCAGTACTTATAATTTCATTAAAGTAAATGTATAGTATTTCACATCTTAACTGACAAATTATAGATGTAGTCTGTTTGACAGTGGCATCAGGTTTCCCCACAGAGAAATGAGAGGGTGGTGAAATGCAAAGCACAATCTTCGTTAGTTGTCTTCCATACAAACACCGTGAGACACGAACAAACTCTCACTGAAAGCAACTAGCTGACTAATATACCCTCTGTGCTGCAAATAATTAGGTGGACAAGATCACTGACCACAACCATATGAAATAATAAATTTAACACTATAAAATAAATTGAACACAAATTGTAAAAGAGGAAGGGGTTCAGAAGGTAATTTACTATTGTCATGTGATGCATCGGTCAGAATGCATGGAAGGAAGCCAGGAAACTTGGATATCCTCTGAACAATGTTTATTTTCTCCGATTTAGATTTGTAAACAAAGGAAACAAAAGACACACATGAGTTCTTGAATCTGAAAGAAAGCAAACAACATTATAACCTTAACTCACATGTCCAATTCAAAGAAATAAGACAGACATCTAAACTAAGGTTCATAAACGTGGATATAGAACAAAACTAAAGAGTAAATCAAACTTCTTACCAGAACTGCCGCCCCATGTGGAAGTGAAAGAGTGAGTGAAAGGGAGTGCAGTCCTTAAATAGGGTGAACCAGGTGAACTCAATCAACTCAATTAGGAAGGAGATGTGGAAGTGGGAGCCAATCAGTGAAAAGAACAAGAACTAAAGGAAGTGAGGTAAAGGAAGTGAATAAAATAAAGATAAATTAAGGATCTTTACAACAGCCGCCCCCGAATTTCTAGTAAGAAATGAGACAATATACCCAACCATAATTAAGGAGTGTCATCAGGCAGGGCAGGAAGTGGGATCAGGTGAGCCACAGGTCGGATATAGGGTTTGTCTTTAACTGTGACTTCAGCTGTCCTGATGCGGCCATCTTTACTGTGAAGGAGGCGTGTAACTTTTCCTATAGGCCACAGGGATCGTGGTAGCAAAGAATCAACAATCATCACAATGGTGTTTAATTGCAGATTTGGACTGTCCCTTTGCCATTTGTGCCGGTTTTGGAGTACTGGTAGGTAAGATTTGGTGAAGTGTTTCCAGAAATGATCAGCTAATCTTTGTACGTGGCGCCAACGTCTTCGACCAAGGAGATCAGAATCAGGGTACGACACTAGAGGGAGTAATGCATCGTGTCGTCCCATGATTAGAAGATTGGGGGTGACTGGATCCACATCTGCGATATCCGAAGACACATATCCCAGTGGTTTTGAATTAAGAATTCCTTCAATCTCAATCAACACTGTCCTCAGAACCTCTTCAGTGACCATTTGTGCACCAATGGTTGCCTTCAGAGCATTCTTGACAGAGCGTATCTCACGCTCCCAGACGCCACCAAAATGGGGTGCATGTGGAGGGTTGAAACGGAAATGGATTTTCCGTGTTGCCAGTAGTGTCTTGAGAGTGGGGAAAGGTTATTGAAGGCTTCCTGTAATTCTTTGCTTCCTCCTTTGAAGTTGGTACCTTGATCACATAAGATCTCAAAGGGTGTGCCTCTCGAGAAGTGAATCGTTGAAGGGCCATGAGGAAAGAGTCAGTGTCCATGTTATTGAGAAGATCAAGATGTACGCATTGGGTTGTAAGGCATTTGAATATTATGCCCCACCTCCTCTCAGATCGACGGCCAATCTTGACACTGTATGGTCCAAAGCAGTCTATTCCAGTAGAATAGAAGGGAGGTTGTAGTAACCTGAGACGAGCAGCGGGCAGATCAGCCATCTTTGGGATGCTTGGTTTCGCTCTCCACCTTTGACATGATTCACAGTACCGCTGATGTCGGCGTACTGCCTCTCGTCCTCTCAGTATCCAAAACTTTCGCCGTATTTCAGCGAAGAGCCTTTCTGAGCCACTGTGATGCAATTTTTCATCATAGTCCTTGATGATCAATTTGGTCACATGATGAGCAGGATCTAGTACAATTGGATGGATTGATTCAGATTCCAGTTGATTGCTTTGCCGCAACCTGCCTCCAACATGGATGAGTCCGGAGGTACTGCTGAGTTCTGGGGACAGACAGAGTAACCGGCTTTGGGGCTGAAGTGGTTTGTGTGATTGGAGACAAGCCAGGTCCTCACCAAAGCTGTCCTTCTGTGCTTGTTGCAGTATTTTCTGTTCCGCTTTCAGGTAATCAGCAGCAGAAGGATTTCCACTTGTCGGATCAGAGAAGGATCGGGCAGTATCATCCAGAAGGTCTTGGTAAGTCTTGAAACTGTTGGTGGTGTTTGGAACAGCATTGACGACACCACAGAAGTAAGACCTTTTCATCTCTATTTGGTCATCATCCGGTTTAACTGGTTGAAGTTTAGGCCAGGAATCTGGGGGTCCATAGAGGAATGGTGGGCCTTGGTTCCATCTATTTGGGCTCATGATATCTGGCAAGGATTTGCCCCTTGTAACATCATCAGCAGGATTATTGGCTGAATCGACGTATCTCCAGTCTTGACTGTTTGTGAGATTTTGGATTTCCGATACTCTTGCTCCTACAAACACTTTAAAGCGGCAAGAGTCTCCGTGAAGCCAGTGGAGTACAGTCGAAGAATCAGTCCAAAGTGTAAAGTCTCTGATTGGTAGGGTGAGTTCCCTTCTGATTAGGTCACAGAGGCTGGCACCAGATAATGCTGCACATAGTTCCAGTCTTGGTATGGATAATTGTCGCTTGGGGCAGACACGTTGAACGAAGCAAGAATGAAACTTAGCTCTACTTGACCTTTACTGTCCTCTGATCTCAAGTATGCCACTGAGCCATAGGCATGTTCAGAAGCGTCACAGAAGATATGGATGTCTTGAATGGTGGTGGTTGCATCCATCTCTTTGGATGTGCAACAGCGAGGGATAGTGATTTGAGGAAGGTAATAAAGTTCTTCTTCCCAGGATTTCCAAGTCGTTAGGAGGTCATGTGGTAGGAGAGGGTCGTCCCATCCTCGTTCCTTTCTCCATAGTTGCTGAACCAGGATTTTCGCACGAGTTGTGAAAGGTAGGAGGTAGCCCAATGGGTCATAGAGACGAGCGAGGACTCTGTAGATGTGACGCATTGTTATGGAACTGGTTTCACAAGTGCTGTATTTGTACCCGAGCGAATCAGATTTGCAGTTCCACAAGAGTCCCAGTGTGCGTTCTTGTGGATCAGCCCGGTCTTCAGAAAGCCAGAGTACACTGCTTTCAGACTTTGCCTCTGGTGGAAGATGGCTTATTACAAGCGGGTCATTGCTTGCCCATTGACGGAGGTCAAAACCTCCTGCTGAGAGTGTAGCCCGCAGTTTGTCAAGGAGCGTTTGGGCTGCTACGGATGAAGGAAAACTTTGCAAGCAATTGTCAACATAGAAACACTGGGTGACTGAGTACTGCACATTTTCATCAGAGGAGTTATCCTTCACATGTTTCTGAAGGGCGTAAGTTGCACAACAAGGGCTGCATGTGGTGCCAAAGGGAAGGACCTGCCATTGGTAAACTGAGGGTAGAACACTTTTGTTCATATTGCGCCATAGGAACCGGAGAAGGGGCTTGTCTTGAGGCAGGAGACGGATCTGGTGAAACATACCTTTAATGTCACCACTTATTGCTACGGCATGTTGCCTGAAGCGCAGCAACACACCAAGGAGTGATGGCCCGAGGATTGGTCCTGGTAACAGATAGTTGTTGAGACATTGTCCTTGGTAAGTAAATGAGCAGTCAAATACAATGCGATCTTTGCTGTTATGAGTTACCATATGATGAGGTATGTACCAAGCTTCTTTGGTGCCGTAAACCTCCTCAGGGGTCAGTTTAGCCACGTAGCCAGCTTGCTCCAGTATTGAAATCTGATCACAGTAAGAGCCTGCTTTCTCTGGATCTTTGGCCAACCGGGATTCAGTGTTACGACATCATTCGTGACATCACTGCAGACTGAGGAATGTTCAGAAGAGGAGAATTTGCTAGCCTGAGAAGTGGAGTGGCATAGCGGTTAACACCATTTACTTGAATTCTCTTTGTACCCTGTTCAAGAAGATCCATGGCTTGTTGGTCTTGCCTTGATCTAATGACAGTTTTCTCACTGCATCTAGGTAGAGAGTCGAGTTTCCAGAGTTTTTCCACATTGTAGCGCAGTTCATCTGCAGGAGAACTGAAGGATGTAAACAGACACTCGACAGGCTGTGAGAATTCCTGAGACTGGAAGTCTCTGATGGGGCCTTGGAGTGTCCATCCCAGGCGGGTTTTGACTGCTGCAGGTGATCCAGAAGGACCCAGTCTGACCGGAGCAATGGGAGTGATTAGGTGGATGTGATCTGAGCCTATGAGCAGTAGTGGTGATGCCCTTTTTGATGGATGGTAATGGGATGCCTTGTAGATGCTTGTATTTCCTTTGAAGAGATTTTACAGGATAAGTGTGTTCTGAAAGCGCTAAGTGGCTTGCAGTAAAGGCATGATTGATTGTGAAAGTCTTCTCAGGATGTGTGACAGGAGAGATCTGAAAACTGACGGATGAGCCATGAAGAGTTTCAACATCTTGGCGGACAGTTCTGAGTGACAGTTTTTCTGCTCTACCATCCAAACAGAGCTTATGAGCAGCGGAATGCAGAAGAATGGTACGTTGAGAACCATCATCAAGTACTGCATAAGTTTCTATGGTTTTCTTGTCACTATGGAGAAGTACCTTTACTACTTTAAGGAGTACAGTATTGCAGTCACTGGGTCGGTCAAGATATAGCGTCCTCACAGCAAGACCAGTATGATTGTTAGATCTTTGATTTACCTCACATAGTATTTGCAGATGTCTTCCTTTACAGGTAGCACAGGATTTCTTCAGGTCACACTTTGCAGCTTGATGGGTCCGAGCGCAGCGCCAGCAACGTTTGTTGTCCTTCATCCAGTTTAACTTCTGATCCTTTGTCATATCTGTAAATTCAGGACATTTGCTGATATGATGATCAGGTGATCTGCAGTATGCACAGGTTGCTCTGGACTTTGGAAAGGGTTCGGAAGATAGCATAGGTTCGCTGGGTTTGTTTGCTCCATGTAGGATTGTCGTCGAAGCAGGTATGAATTTGCGTGGGGGTCTTTGCTGAGTAATAGATGATGTGGGAATTTCTCTCCTCGTCTGACACCGACTTTCAGTTTGCAACCAAGATGAGAATATAAGCAGATCATATTTCAAAGCACCTTGGCTCCTGTAAACATGCCTTTTAAAGCGACTTGAGTGTTCCGCAGGAAGCTTCTCCAAGAGACGATCCACGTGAGAGCCACAAAGGAGTTCTGCATGTCCTGCATCTTCCATCGTACCAAGCAGACCAACAAGTGCTTGTACACGGAGGGCGAAGTTATCAAGAGCATGACCATCACCTGCTCTGATAAAGGGAAGATCCATTATATTCCTAAGCTCCTTCAAAGCCAATTGCCGAGGTTGCCCATAACGTTCATCAAGAGCATCGATAGCTTGGGTGTACGGGTCAGAAGCATAGGAGAAGGCGAGAGCTAATCGCTTGGCTTGATCTACTTTCAGATGGTCAAGGAGAACATGATATTTAAATTGCTCAGTCTCGTTAGGGTCAAGCAGATTACTAAGTGCCATTCGCAACATTCTGTACTGCATTTCATCTTCTCTGGTGAAATCTGGAAAAGAAGGACCATCAAGCTTGTAGACATGGGTTCTGCCAGTAGGTGGTGCTGAAGACTTCAGTTCATGGTGGCCATGAGATGTAGACTGAGGCTGGGAGGTAAGTGAAACAAGAGGCTGACCAAGGTTTACAACCCGGGAATTCAAAGGCTGAACTATCTGAGCGTTACTCTCTAGTGGTGCTGCAGGAAAACTTGAAGGTAAAAGGTTTTGTGAAGAAAGGATAGGCCTAGGCAGACCAGCTGAAGGAATTGCAGCATCAAGGATTGACAAATTAGGTAAATAGGGCATGGCAGAAGAAACAGCAACAGGATGACGGCTTACTTCTGGTGGACAAGATGACTGACATGGTGGTTTAACCCTTGGAGAGGAAAGACCTTGCTGGTTTGCTGGAGAAGTTACTGGTGGGTTATACACAGATTTTCTGCCACCTGTAGATGAACCAGACCTGGATGAATGAGGAGTAGATGATCTATTCATGCAACGTTGAATATCTCTCATTGTCACTAAAATTTCCTTCATGATTTCAGTCTGATCAGTAGGCACAGGTTCATCAAAGTCAGTTAAAGCATCAGTGTCAGGTTCCTGTCTCCGTTGGTCATCCTGGTCATCCTGCAACCCATGTGTGTCTGTTGTATGCAACATGCAGTCTGTTTGACATGCAGCACCTTTAACTCTTGGATATTCCACTTCATAATCTTGTAGATAGGTAGGTGGTCGGCTTTCACGACCTGAGCGTCGAAGAGTCCCATCTAATGGCTGTGAATCCATGACAATAGTCTGCTCCGGCTCGAAGGACCATGTAAAAGAGGAAGGGGTTCAGAAGGTAATTTACTATTGTCATGTGATGCATCGGTCAGAATGCATGGAAGGAAGCCAGGAAACTTGGATATCCTCTGAACAATGTTTATTTTCTCCGATTTAGATTTGTAAACAAAGGAAACAAAAGACACACGTGAGTTCTTGAATCAGAACTGCCGCCCCCGTGTGGAAGTGAAAGAGTGAGTGAAAGGGAGTGCAGTCCTTAAATAGGGTGAACCAGGTGAACTCAATCAACTCAATTAGGAAGGAGATGTGGAAGTGGGAGCCAATCAGTGAAAAGAACAAGAACTAAAGGAAGTGAGGTAAAGGAAGTGAATAAAATAAAGATAAATTAAGGATCTTTACAACACAAATAATGGATTTACATATCAATAACACATACACTCAAAATAGTCAGATAAATCAGCATTGATTGTTCCTCCACTCCCAATATACTTGTCATGGGTAGCTGAGTGCAAAACAGAGGACTGAGGTGTGGACCCAAATGTAGACGTAGGCAGGGAGGATGTAGTTAAAACAAAGATTTATTAACACAAAACTTAACTAAACAGGTTTACACTGGGAGCTCAGCGGCAAATGTTCAAAAAGAAGGTAACTCTAAAGCAAAGACAAAAACCCAGAGGAAAGAAATCCAAAAACAAGAACAAAAGGTAATCCAACGCATAAATCCAAAAAAAACTCAAGAAAAAATCCAGAACAGGGAAAAAAAAAAAAAAAAAGGAACAGGCAGGAACACTAGACGCAGACGACACAAGGACATGACAAAGACTGAAGACAAGAGCAGGCATATATACACACACAGGGACTAACGAGCGGGGCGGGAGCAACACAGCTGAGGGGGATCAGGACTAATGAGACACAGGCAAGCAGAGAGACCGCAAGGGAAAACAGACAGACACCAATAGGTCATAGGGAAAATTAATAACCAGGAAGAAACAGACAATAAATGACTAAACCAGAACATAAGCAGACAGATCACTAATATAGCAAAACTACAACAGAGGAATCAGACTGGACTAAGATTAAACAGATTGAACGCAGAGCAAACATGGATAAAATGATACAGAAGTACACAGAACTGGAGAAAACACTAAGACATGAACTGAGACACAGAACTAAGGAAATACGATAAGAAACAAGACAGTTACTTAAAACGAATGAACAAAATAATAAACTAGACTACCAAACTCCAAACCATGACTATATCAAATAAACACAGACAAAAACAACAGCACCAAACTAAATCTTAACAATACTCAAATATTATGAGGATGAAGGGATGTCACTTAAAGGTTCAGTTTGAAATATTTCTGAGGCAATGAAAAGAAATGCAATGTACTATCCATAGCTATGTTTTCAGTGGTGTGTAAAGACCTTACATAATAAACCATTATGTTTTTATTACCATCAGCCATTTATATCTTAACAGCGGGTTCCCCTTTCCATGAACCATTTGAACCATTAGATGTTGGATGAGAATATAACCCATAATAATGACTTGCACCAATATGTTGTTCAGTTAGCTTAGTTGGTAAAGCATAGGACTCACAACCCAAGTGTTGAGCATTCAATCCTACCTTGGGATAATTTTTTTTTCTCTCTTCAACAAATGGATTCTGCAGCAAATGTTTCTCAGATCACGGCATGTGCTGCACTGTTTTGGTTTTGGTGTTTGATCCGCATCCATCAACTCAGGAGAATCATGGCTCTTTCAGAGGTGTGTAAAGCAGGCTACAGAGTCTTTTAGGGTGCTTTCACACCTGGATCGATTGGAGACGTTCCAAAACCAGGGGGCGTTTCCTTTTTGGCCCGGTTCGTTTGGTAATATGTAAACACAACAATCGCATTCTGAACCAGAACAAAGCAACCGAGCTGAGATTGCCTAGAAGAGGTGGTCTCGGCTCGATTCCATACGAATCCTGGAGCGGTTCGTTTGCAGTGAGAACACAACTGACCCATGAACCGGAACAAATCAATGTGTTGCCTGGCAACCAACGCTAAAAGATCGCTTTTCAACAGCTTCGGCAGCGTATTTTGCTAATTTGTTGCAGTATGTTGCTGTGGTTGTATTATGTAGGCCTACTACTGAGTTTTTTTTTACTTCGTGCTGTGCTACTCAACGGAGCGTTCAAACCCAATTTGGACCGCTTTACAACAGAGTGGTGTGAAAAACAGGTGTGAAAGCACCCTTAATGTTGAATTTTTTAAAGTAAAGGCTCAGTTCAACTCCAAATACAGCATTACAGTGAACAAGTTTCTCATACTTTTATTTTGTAGGAAAAACCACTAAAGAGGAAGTGATTAACAGCAATGCGTTTTCAGCTGGATTGAATGTGGTGATGACACTTAATTTCCTTGCCACAGGAAAAATGCAGCAATGCCATGCTGATGATTTGAGGCCATGAGAACCATCAATAAATCATTTAAACAATTACAGTACTTGCAGCTCCTGACATTGTCACACGTTTTATCGATTTCCCAACAACACCCTGCATACTCCAACAGAAGCAACCACAATTCATTCAAATAGCCAGCTTCCCAAGAACAGTAAGCGCAATTGATAGGACTCATACAAAGTCTGACCCCGCCAGCCGCTTGGCAAGCTTTATGGCGCGTTTTCATTGTGATGTCACATTGTGATGTTGCTTTCACTTTGCAAACCTGTTACATGCACAAAAGAGATATATAACTCAATAAAGGAGAGGGAAAAAGCCAAAAAGCATAAATAAGGAAACTGCTGTTAAGATTTAAATAAGAAAATCTATTCAGTGATTGGTTCTTGCCTTGTAGTCATCCAAAGTCCTGTTTGCGGCACAGCAAAGTGTTGTGAATCAGTTCTAAAACTGACACTTAAGATTTAGTCATGCACTTCACTTAAACTGGGACTCAGATGCTTAATTACTACATTAAAGGCGCAGCTTTGAGCCAATAATTTGTTTTACTCTCAAGTCAATTCTTAGTGTTCTTATGAGTAATTCTGAGAAGCTTGATGAATACCAGCCCCACACCCAGTTGACACATATGCTACAGTAGACACTATTTAAATTGCTCTACAAAACTGCACCATTACACTAATGTATTGCTATGGCACATATAAAAATTATTTTTAAAAATGATTTAAAGAGTTTTGCAACTTTGCCACAAAAGACTGTAAGAAAAAGTGTATTCAGTAAATGAGACTGTTGATTGTGTTTCACACATTTTGTGTTGCTAAAAGGTGAACAATTTGGTTGCATTGAGCAGCTTTGCTTTTCTATTTCTGGGGGAAGAAGGGGTCTTATCTATTGGTGTAATATATATTTCTTAATTATTTATGTTAGTAATGTTTCAATTTCATGTTAATGTTTTAATCTCTACTTTGTTTAATTGATATTTAGCACCTGCATTTGTAAAGAATTTCAGACACCACATCATTCACATGCTTCTGAAATTTATTGAAATTTACAGTTCAAACAAAGTAATCAACAGTACTTGAATGAAACAAGGACAAAAGCATAAAGGCAATGAGTTAAGTGCACTGAGCGGTGCAGCGACAGGCCAGGTGGGCCTCTGCTGATTCTGTCACCTCAGCACTCTTCTCATAGATTGTGCTCAAACCCATAGAGCGGTTCAGGTTAGAATCTGCAAACAATTGGAGAGGGTAGAGCAGTCAGGCACTGTACAAGATAACAAGATAGATGTATATTGTCACCAGCTGGACCAGCTGGGATTCCTTGCAGACTCACCAGTAGGCACGCAGTGGAAGCCAACAGTGACGGAGGTGGTCCTCACTGGCATGCAGCCGGGCAGGCAGCGCAGCACAGGCTCAACAGAGTAGCATTTGGACTCCTGGCCATAGAGGTTCATCTGCTTCTCCAACTTCACAGATTCAAGCTTCATGTAACATTCTGAAAAGGGGGAAAAAGTTAGGGAAGCACTATAAATATACATATATTTACCTACATTAGTCTTTAGCTTAAACCAATAATTATAATCTCATATTTATGGATTCTAAACAGATATAATCTACTAAAATACCTGAGTATAAATGATATGCAATAGAGAAAAGTGATGCAGGTACTATAAGTATTACCAGAGGCATCACGGCAGCTCTTTCCAGACAGAACCCAGGAATGGGCGTAACTGACTGAGTTCTTGGCCAGGCGTTTGTTGGGTGTGCGGTACTCCTGTCTGATTTCGCCGTCAGCTTTTCCACAGAGTCCACAAGTCTGTCCTTTCATCCAGTCCACAACTTTAACCTGAAAATAAACCCAAACAGTTCTGAGTTTGTGACATTCCCAGTGTGAAGATTAATAAAATTTTTAATCAAAGTCATATAAAAGATGTAATCAGATTTGTTATATTACCCTCAGTGTATTCATATCAAAGTAGACCTCCTGAAGACCATGGCTGGGAGCATGGAGAGCAACACCCTCCTCACTCTGTCTGATCTGAATTTTGCCTAGAATGAATTCAGACATGTGTAAATATGTCAGTTTTTAACTTTCAACAAATAATAATAATAATAATAATAATAATAATAATAATAATAATAATAATAATAATAATAATAATAATAATAATAATTTTAGCATGGCAGTTCAATTTTAATTAACAAGATAAAAAACCTTCGGGATGCTGATATGGCAGGTTGCTGGTGGGGATTTCTACTCCGTTAACCTTCACCACAATTGCACTGTCCCTGGGATACAGGTCGACATCGCTGTTGAAAAACAATTGAAAAACATGAATTATAGTTAATTCCTTGATCTCCAGCCTGTTTCTCTGACAATTCTCACAATTATGAGATAAATACTGGTTGTATTTACATGTTTGCGATCTTCACATTGATATGGTCCTGCTCCTGTGTTTGGTCTCTGCTCAGCAAAACTATGAATTTAAGTTCTGGGGTACAATCCTGAGCCAAAACCTGGTAACAAGAGTGGGGCAGCTGCATCTTGTATTTCCTGTTGTTGAATGTGGTCAGTGTGTCTTTGACCAGGGCACACTCAGCTGGAGTAGGAAAATGTATCAGTAAGTTAGCCATTTACTGATCAGCCTGACTATTTAGTAAAACCTGTTCCTTTTAAATGTTTTCACCTGCATTAGCCTTGCTGATCATGTAGGTGAGCTTGTCAGCCCAGTTGCTCTGGTAGGCTTGCATCTCAGAAGCAGTGTTTCCCAATGGCAGAGAAACAGGGATACCCACACCAAGTTGATAAACGGTCATCTGTAGTATGACATCAAAATGGTTATGAAGAGTGCATATAAATAACTTAAGGGTGGCAAAGTATGGTGAAGATATTGTGTAAACAATGGGAAATAAATCTACACCTTTGGTGTCTTCAACACAACATTCAGGCTTGTTTCAGAAGCAGCAGCCACAGTCAGTATGACCTGATTACGAACATTTTTGTCCCTTGCCTGGCTTACACCCATCTGCGTAGCCATGCGCACAATGTACCTAGAAAGCCTGGGCAGACATAAAGTTAAGGTTATTTTTAGGGTTTTGGGTTTTAATAAATGTCAAATTGAGTGTTGTTAAATGCGCACCTGATAGGTAGGTGTGTTTGAAAATGAAATCTCATTAAAAGAAAGTAATGAATTCCCACACACGTCTATTACTGAAATTTCATATAAAACTAGTTGAAGAGAACATTTGTTGGAATTTATTACTTTGTTTTGCAGTTTTTTATAAAACAGATGAAAATTTTAAATCTGCATCAGTTTTGTGACATTACTCCTTTGCGTAGCGCTTCATGCTTTTTGGAAGTTTGTCCCAGGAAATCTTCAAGCGGAATGCCGGCTCTTGACCCACGACACCAGTCTCAGCTGTGATCTCAGTCTCATATTGTTTGCACTCAATGCCCCAGGCAATCTTGGCCTAAGATAAAGTTAAATCATTGAAATTTCAAGCATCACACAACTGTTCATCCATCTCAATTCATGTCACTAAATCAATGTTTTTACCATCAGCTTGTGGTTGCTCAGTATCACACCATCGGCACAGAGTCTCCAATTGTCATCCTCGGCCAGGTTGGCATAAATGACCTGCAGTCTTGCAGTAGCTTTGTCTAAGTAAGCTGCAATCTGGTATCCCTGCAACTTGTGGTCGGCTCTCACAGCACGGATGAGAATGGTCATGGCAGGAGTGACAGTATTAGCGAGGTACCTGGCCTTAAAGTGCAAACCAGAAAGTGATATTAATGAAAGTTTTTTTCCACTAAATAAAAGAGACTGTAAATGACTTGGTGTAATGACTGACCTTATTGTAGATGCTTTCAAAGCTGGAGGCACTGCTCTTGCTGTTGGCACGGCCTGTGGAGAGGGAATGCTGCGAACAAGAAACCATACATTTAGCCTGCTCAAGAGTACATGATGTGGCTGTTGCTCTTTATGAAGCAATCTGATAGTTACCTGGTGGACATGGCTCTTGGTAAACTTCATCTCATACTGTTTTTTCTGCGACACAAACAGGAGTAGATTAATTCCTACACCAATTTTTTTTTTTTTTAACATGTTCGGAGGAGGAGCTGTCTCACCTTTAACTGCTCCTCGCTGGAGCTGGAGGAGCTAGAGCTGGATGAGGAGGAGCTGCTGGAGTTCCTGTTGATGTGAGTAATATGTCTGCGGGCAGAAGATGAGGAGGAGGAGGAGGAGGAGGAGCTACTGTTGATGAGACTAATATCTTTGCGGGCAGAAGATGAGGAGGAGGAGGTCCTTTTGATGAGAGTAAAAACTTTGCGGGCGGAAGATGAGGAGGAGGAGGAGGAGGAGGAGGAGGAGGAGGAGGAGGAGGAGGAGGAGGAGGAGGAGGAGGAGCTGCTTGAACTGGACCTGCTGGACCTGCTGGACCTGCTTGAACTGGACCTGCTGGACCTACTGGAACTGGAAGAAGATGCTGTGCTGTTCTTCACATGAGGAACCAGGATTTTCTTGAGTTTCATCAGGACGTTCTTGTCCTCGAGATTGTCGTCTTCCCCGCTCATGTTAATCACTCTGATCATTTTTTCAGCTGCTTTATCTCCAACCTGAATCTCAATTTCAATCTTCTCGATGACTGGTCCAGCAGCTGCAACCACATAAATTAATAGATTTGCTATAATTTTTAGCAGTTTCTTACAAAATGACTTATATCACAAATTTAATGTCATTCATTTCACTTGCCTGGAGCAACCTCAACATTGACGGAATGTTTTCCAATCATGGCGTAGAGTGGAGAGTCGTTGATGAAGGCAGCGTTGCGAGAATTAATCTCAGTGCATGCCTTGATTCCAAAGGTTTCAATTGCAGCACATATTTTCTTCTTGATGGCAGAGGGGACTTTAAGTTTCCTGGCAATGTTGCTTGGCAGGTCGGCTTGAATTTTTTCATCTGATTCTGGCTGTAAAACCACAACAACAGAGGTCACCACATTCATTTGAAACAGGGTAGGTATTCGAAAAGGTGATCAGTGAATCAAACTCACCGAGCCAATGCCCAGAGAGGATGCTACCCTAGAAATCGTTGAAGTGAAGGTCTCGCTTGAAACCCGCGCTGCAACTTCAGCCGGAATAATTGGTGTGGATTTGGAAGCTGCGAGGTCTTCCACGTTCCTTGCAACAGCAACAGTCTCAACACTGTTTGAGAAAGGTAAAATTATTATAAGAAAACAAAATTTCAAAACAGGTTGATAGGTGTCACTTGGTGACAAGGAAAAGTACATACAGTGCAGATCCAATCTTGTCAATGCCCTGAACAGGAAGGAACTGAAGCTTGAAGTTGCCCTTAATGACGTCAATTCTTGCTTCCAACTTTGCAGGAACAATTGTGTAAACTTTGGCTTTTGACAACAGTGCAGCCTGGAGGAAAGCAGTATTTACTCCCATAGCTGCGTAGGTATGCATGGCAACACTGTAAGGGACAGAAATAAATCAACTTTAAGAGAGTTATCTCCACAAATACATTTGTTTTTGAGTTATCAAGTAAGCTAGAATTGGATTACCTTGGTGAAATAGCAGCCTTAATGTTGATATCAGACTTCAGAAGCTGGGCAACATGGAAATTCTCAGGCAAAGGTGGTGTCACAGTTGCTTGGACTATGAAAAACAACACATTTTCAGTATCACTATAAATAATGATCTCAAATTCACAATAGTTAAGCTACACCAGTGGAACTTACATTCAATAGCTGCAGCAGCCACTGCAGAAGTATAGAAACTGATCTCCATGGGCAGACCAACAGTGGTGGGAAAGATGCGACGCACCTCAGCAACCAGCATTGGTTTAGCATAATTGATTGTGAAACCAGACAGTAGAGCATCCAAAACCTCTTTGCCATAAGTGTGAATTGCAGGTCCGCTGGCAAACTATAAACCAAATTGTTAAGACATTAGATATTCCGTTTATAATAAAAGTATTTCTTATCAGTCATTTGTACAGTAGAAGATGCTGTACCTCAATAATCTGATCAACAATGGCTTTGTCAACGCTGGCAAATGCAATTTCCTGTCCAAAGAATTTCACATGAACAGAGGCCAGTGGTTGGCTTGAAGGATGAGCCCTCCACTCAGAAACCTGTACAAGAAAGAAAACAGTAAATTAAACACAGTCCTATAAAAAAAATACGCTTTCACTACATCATTCTTAAAAAGTAATTTAAGCATCGGTACGATCTCGAAAACTTACAGCCTTCATAACTTGTCTCATCTTGGTGATTCTGTCAGCATTCTGAGGAGCTTCACGGTTTTTCAAAAGGGCCTCCTGGATTCCCTCACTTCTCACTCCGATCTGAAAAAAAAGAAAAAATACATTGGATGGGTAAGTGTTTTCAAAATTAATACTAAAAATATAATATATATGATATAAAACGTAATAAATCTGTAAAGCCATACAACAAGCGTGTTTGTAGCAGAGTGAACATTTTGAAAAAGTATGTCTAATGTTTATGTAACCTTCTCTTGGCATTGGTAACTACTGAGATGTAGATATTAATTCCAAAGGCTAGCTGCATTTCCTTCTTTTTGTTGATATAACACTGTCTATTGTGCAAAGGTGTAAGGTATAAGAATGGGATGCACAAATGTATAAGACATGACTGTCATACCTCCAATACATCTGCATAAGCTCCTGCCATGTAGGTGCGAGCTTTGGCCACGACGGCTCTTGGCAAAACAGTTGCAGCATCATTAACATAGAAGGCGCTGGCAGCCGCACCTATCATCCAGGGATCTGCAGGGCAAAATACAAGAATCGTCAAACCACATGTTTTAATTTGAAATCCTTAAAGCCAGATTATTATTCCGTTATGCTCTTACTGTGGTAGGCATCGAAATAGAAAGCTCTGCTGAAGCGGTTGCTCAGTCTGTCGAATTTGGGGCTGAGGATCTTGACAGCAACATTACAGGCAGCAGCACTGAACGTAGAACATTATATTATATTACAATATTTTATATTATAAAATGGTATGAGAATCTTAAGAGCTGACATGTTAACAAAAGAATGTGAAAAGGAAATATTAAGTTCTTACACAGAGGCAAAGTCGGGAGCGGTGTTCCTGGTCATGGCCTTCATGTAAGAGTAGACAAAGCTAGCAATCTGCAAGTTTGTTTCTCTCAAGAGGGCATCGGCAACAGTAGTCACCAAACCCATGGGCAGCCTGGTCTCAAACAGCACGATAGCAGCAACCATACGGAGCTCTGGATGGAGAGCCTTGTCCATGAACAGCTGAACAGCCACTTCCTGGACCTAATTCACAAATATGAATGTTATAAATACATCTGCTCATAAGAAAATACGTCTTAAGTTCATTCACTCTCAGTAATTGAAGGAATTAGAAAATCAAGGCTTACAGTCTTGGGCTCCTTCTTAGCAATATTCCTCAGAGCCAGAACAGCATCAATGTGCACTCTGATTGGCAAATCAGCAGCAGCACTACCGAAGCTGGGCAGGAGCTTCATAATTGGCTTAAGGCTGGCCGGATGTCCAGCATTACCCAGAACTTTGAGAATGACAATGAGCTCCTCAAAGTTACCGCTGGAGGCAGCCTGGACAGCACGTTCATGCATGGGCTTTGGGGGGAATACAAGAACATTTATGTCACCGATGTCATATAACTGAATTTTAGTTAAATAATACACATGTACAAACTATACATACCCTCACAAGCTCAGCTGGGCAAGCTGGGTTCTCTGCACAGTGTTTAGCAACAAGAGTGCCATAGCCCAGCATGACAATCTCACGCAGCACTGGGTTTTCTTGGATCTTGTTATGCACAGCCAGAGCCTGAGGAGCGGTGAAAATAAAGAACTAATTATGTGTCCCAGTTGACACGTTATTACAAATTGCTCAAGAAATCTTTTAGCGTTGACTTGCCTCAGCATGCTTAATGGCCTCCAAGTCGGCTGTTACCGTGTGAACAGATGCCAACAGGGCTTGAGCAGTTTCAGCAAAAGATAGCTCACCAGCGAGGAAGTGCTCCTTGATGAACCTCAGAGCAACATGATTACCAATGGCAGGGACAGCGTTTAGGATCCAGTGCCTGGGAAAGAGAAATGTTATATTAGTATACTTATACATGGTATGTCTTTTCAGGGCTGTTTTCTGAATGAAAGTTGCACTTACCTATGATCGGGTCTGACTTTGAACTGAGCCCACAGGGCCTCAATATTCTCATATCTCGCCACACGCAGCAGCTGGATGAGCTCAATAAACTTCAGAGGAGCGTCTTCGTGGACCTTGGCCACATTGAAGGTCACCAGGTGGTTCAGGACCTCAACAATCTGTCAGGAGACAAAAATATTTCCCATGTTAAAGTGTGTTGCTGCTACAGGATCAATTCAACAAAAATCTGATTTAAGATGGTATTTTCCCTGAAGTACCTGAGCCTCTGCATTGCTGATCCTCAAAAGCTGGACTGGTGTCTGGAAGATCTCGCTGCCAAACTCATACTGAATCGATCCGCGGTGAATATATTCTGCTCTGATGGGCTCAACTGGGGTCTTCTCGATGTCCACGAAGGTCAGGATTTGCCTGTGAATTTACATTAGCACTACATCAATCTGCATTGTGACATTTTGTGCTGAGAGTAATGCTTACGCCAGTATTATTGCTCTCTTCTTTTTACTTGAATCCACATACTTAGACTCCATCTGGGCAGCGCCGTTCATGATATTTAAAGGTGAGAACTGGATGAGCTCTGTAGCAGTTGCCTCCAAAATCAGAGCACCTGAGGCTGCTGGCTTCATGACGTAGTCAAAAGCAGCTGCTCCCTTCAGGATCTTTCCTCTCTGCATAGACAAGACCCACAATATATCAGCACACCAGCAGCCTCCAAGACTGTACTCTATTAGAGAATGTGAGAAAGAATTTGCACTTACAACGTCACACTCTGCACATCTTTCTGTGTAAGCCAAGCCAATGTCCTTGACAATTCTCTCCTGGCAATGGTTCAGGTCTTTGGTTTTAGTCAGCATGATGCGGTCAGCCTTTGCATCCTCACTGATGACGTAGTGGGTCTTGCACACACCCTGAGCTCCAGGCTAGTTCACAAAAAATACAAAAATACAGTTTTCCGCTTTAAGTATTGTGGCATTTTGTGGATCGGACTAAATAAAAATGAGTTATTTTTACCTCTTGTAGCTCATAGACATTCTGAGTCTTCTTGATGTTCAACTGGAAGATGTTGATGATTCCCCTGTGGATATTCAGCACAGTTGCAGAGATGCCATCCGGTGCAAACACTCTGCCAACCACACCGCTGGCATACTCAAACTTCACGGGTGTCGAAAGCTGAGCAGCCAGGGCCTCGGAGAGCTTGGTGGCCGGAACGAAAGCATCTTTTGGCCAGATGCCACTGTACTCAAAGATTTCAGGGTCTACAAGCTGTAAGGAAGAGTGACAGTTTGAATAAATTGTGAAAACCTGATTGTTTGTAAGCCACAGTGAAAAATCGTTGTTCTAGTTCATTTGTTATTAATTTTGAATAAATTGTATTCTTTACCTTCAGCATGAAGGTGTTGGCAGTTGCTGCACTGATCCAGACTTTGCTACGGATTTTCACTCCGGCCCGTGCCAGATTATTCTCAGGCAGGCCACCCAAAAGCACTGCTTCATATTTGTAGATGTAGGTCTTTCCGTTCTCAAATTCAGGGGCTGCAAAAATAGACAAGAAACAAACTAGTGAATGCATTTGCATTTCAATACAAATTAGATACTGAAAAACAGAAACTTCCCATATTTACACTTTCTATAGTTTTTAAACTGTAAAATTCCATTTTTAATGTAATTGAATGACAACTTACCTAAATTGACTTGGCTTCCCGCTACAAAATAGGAATAAATATTATTTTGGGGCTTATATGGGACAAACAAGATATGTGAAAAAACTTATAAAGAAATGAGAAAATTGTATACAGTATATGCCTTTTTTTCAAAATGTATTTATCTGGCAGTTTGTAAAACTAAAGAATTAATTAACCTAATTTTCTTAGTTATATATCAACAACATTACAATGTCAGCAAGTGCAGTAGTAGTTTTTTTAAATCCCAATTCTTTTGAGTCTTCATTTGATTTGTTTTGTTAATTTTTCTCCTGTTAAAACACATTGTCATTGTCAAATTGCAACCCAGTACTCATCTACATGACAGTGCTATTATCTCATTTTACAACAAGCAACACTTTCAGAAAATTAATGAAGTTAAATGTAATTTGGTTTAGTTCAAAATGCATAAAGTCATACTCACCCGCAAGGGCCACCGTGAGAACTAGCACAAGCACCTTCATGGCTGGTGAATGTGAACAACTGCATCCAGGGGCTTCCTTATAAAGCCACTTTTTGCTGATGGTGTGCCCATCAAAATGAATCATTAACTAAATATCAGCTTTCATTATCTTTGATGTTACCCTGCCCTGACCATGCAGATTAGACAAACAGAGTAAAACACAAATGAAAAATGTCACAGAAGCAACAAGTTGTCTCAACCTGGCACAAACATCCTGATGTCCCAAATTCACCGATGTTTTCTCTCGTAAACAGATGAAACACAATGCTCGATCAGACAATATTACAATATTACACATTTATAATGTATCTATAAATATTTAACCTATATACATTTGACTACACAACAGTATCAAAAATGTTTATTTACATGTCTTAAAATGAGTGGCCAAATATAATGTGTTATAGTTTTAAATGATCCAGTGACTTATTATTGATTAATTATTAACAGAATAAAGCATTATAGTTAAATAAAATTATTACAAAAATGATAGTATAGAATGACTTCAATTGCATAAACATCTGAATGTTCCAGTCTTTCAATAAAATGTCATTGTGTCCTAACCTGTCATTTTGTCAACTTGAACTGTTGATTCCAAAGGCAACAATCCAACATATGTTTACTTAACTTTCTTTGTTACAATGTTTCCAAATCATCTTATAGAAAATGAACTTGTATTAAAATCAAGTCAATCAAATCAAAACTCATCACACATTTACATAAACACACACTTTCAAATGATCCTACCAAATGTCCAGCAAAATAACTAAAACATGGATGAGAAATTAAAATATAGAATAGTTAAATGCAATTGCTGACACTGTGCAATGATTAGATGATTAAACTGTTGCTGTTGCTGCTTTTTGAAACAATTTTGTCTCTACAATAAGACCTTAAAATTTTGCTTTTATACAGCATTTACTCTGTAATCTAAATACTAATTTTCTGGCATGATTTTATAGAACGTGAGGTGCCGTGTATGTGTAATCAGAGATTTCAAAAACTCTGTGAAGAATGACCAAATAACAGTCAGTAGCTATTCAGATTATTTACTGAAGTAAAAGTAGCCTACCAATAACACACTGTGAAAACACCCCATTACCAGTTAAAGCCCTGTGTTGAAATGTTACCTAAGTGAAATTATGCAAGTATTATCAGGCAAATGTATCAACACTTAAAGTAGTAAATGAGGAAAAATTGTCCCTTTGAGTGTATATAGTATACCTAAATTATATACTACATATAGACTAATATATCATTATTGATGCTTTCATGTTGAAATAGTATTTTACTCTTGGAGTTGGTTGAGGTGGATCTCATTTTTAACTATTTTATAAAGGGCTGCATATAATAATTAGGCTATTAAATCAATATGATATATTGCTGGGTAGTTCAGTTTTAGTTATGTAGATAGTGGTTCTCAAACTTCTTCTGCCATGCCCCCCCTTCAGAAGCCAGAAATGTTCATGCCCATCCCACCTCAGCAAAAGTGGAATTATTTTTTTTTATATCAATCACTAATACAGGCGAGTGAAATTAACATTATTAAGGTTAGCAAAATAGTCTTGTTGGCATCAGATCACTGTTTGTGTTTATGCCACCACTTGCATCATGTTCATGAAACTTTAGGTCCGCTTACACCCAGGACCGCTGTGACACCAAAATGTGTGACCTATCAGATTCTGTGACCCAAATGGGATGTTAAGCGCCAGAGGCTTTGTTGGCGATGTGAAGCGGTTGTAGCTTGGTTGGGGGTTTAGGCACTAAAAGCACTTGGTTGGGTTTAGGCACTAAAAGTACTTGGTTGGGTTTAGGCACTAAAAGTACTTGGTTATGGTAAGGAAAACATCATCGTTTGAGTGTAGTCACAGAATCTGATAGGTCTCAGATTTTGGTGTTACACCGCCCTGAAATGGCTCTATGCCACCAACTGGATGAAGTTTGTACCACGTCAGCCTCCGTACACAAGTGACGTGAGAACCTTGATTTGCTGACGGCTCAGACTCCGACTGGACAGAATTTCACTTCAGTTCACTTTAAACTTCCTCCTTTTCCAAAAAATGTTGTTTTTCTCCCTGTTGTTCTTGTCGTCGATAACCCTGGTCTGCAGTGCTACAGTCTGTCCGTGCGAGAGACCGGAGCTCTGTCAACAGATCCGTGAGGAGAGAGACTTTGAGGTAGTAAACGTCAAACACGTTAACGTTACTGTTGTTGAAAACACGATTTAACGACACGGTGTCGCTGAACTTCCACCTGCAGCACATGACATCTCCAGCATCTTACTGATCGTTTAGTGATTAAACTGCTCATCATTTTAGAGCTCCTGAAAATTAAAAAATACCAGTAATTATTTTATACAGGCTAATTCACCTTGGAAACCTTTATAAAGTATCTCCTTCTTACAGTTTACAGTTTGTTGTTACGTTAAACTAAAGGACGTGGAGGGGAAAATAAGTTTCTGCTGGGTGCTGACATTTATTTTACAAACATATCACAAACGTCTTAATAATAGCCATAGCTGTAATAAAATACGATTGAAGTCTTTAAAATGTAATGTTTTAAATTGGCATCTTAACCTATGAACTGATTGTAGCCTGACATGCGTAAAGTTATGGATAAATCAAAAAATTGTACTTTAATTTTTACTGCAGACAAATGAAACATTACTACAGTACACCCAATTACAGTACACCCATTTCGTTACATTTTACAAGTTACAGGAAAATATAATCTATTTGCTGCAAGGCAGTAAGCAATATTTGCTGAACTTCTACATCTACTGTAGTTTCTATAGTAAGTTTCAAATTGGGACTGTTTTTCCTCTTTATCCACACAGTCTGTCTGTTTGGTTTTATGGTGGTGTGATAGTTGAGAATGTTCTCGCTTTCTGGCACAAGTGGCCTTTTGACTTCTGTTAGGTGAGTCAGGTTGCTTCAAAGTGCTAATTGAAAGATCCCCTTTTGTAGGTGCAATCAACAATGTTAATTCAATTCAATTGAATTATAGTTGACTTATACTAATAAACCTGTCTCACAGGAGATAATTTGACTTGACAAACACGTGTGTATAAAATAACTGCACTTCAGTTAAATGTGATAGAGCCATGCTATTGTCCACTGTTATAATACACACACGTACAACAAACAAAGCAAAACATAAATCTTTATTTACTTCACAAAGCAACTCTAATAGTGAACAATATGCTTTTATCCTTAATAGATCTCAACCGTATTTTTGGGATATGATTAGGAGAGGAAAATGCTCTCTTCTTTGCCAATGTGCAGCTACCAGATTTTATTGACTACATTTCTTCGGTAAAAATGCCTATCAATTTAGATACTTCTTAATCAATAATTGACTGGTCAGTACCTGCCACTTTTAATTTAGTCATTAATTGTTTTAGTCGCCTATCAAATATAAATACCAAGCAAGTTTCACCATTTTTTAAATCAATATAAGCTTCTTGAGATGAACAGCTGACTTATTAGAAAAATAATCAATACACGAGTTTATGATAACAGTAATGTTTAGTTGCAGCCCCATTGTAAGCAGAGCTCCCTGTGGGAAAAATATTGCAGTCACACAAGTCTAACCCCAGCCCTGCTTTGTTCCAAATCATCTGGAGTTCAGAATACAATTGTTGGGGCAGGATTAAGCGAGGTGCTCAAAGCAAAATGAGTGGGACATTAAAGAGTACAAATAGGAGCAGTTCATCTTACAGTCATGTGTCTGTGTGGTCTCTGTGTTTCTTTCAGGTGTTTGTGTTTGACGTGGGTGGAAAGACATGGAAGTCCTACAACTGGAGCATGGTGACCACTGTGGCAACGTTTGGGAAATATGATGCTGAACTCATGTGTTACGCTCACTCCAAAGGAGTGCGGGTTGTACTCAAAGGTAGAGTAAATGTGTCTCCCCACTGTTGCATGAATTGATGTGGTTGAGTTAGTCCGTTTGTCCTGTCTTTTACAATTGTCCTCGTAATTATGTCCATCTCTAACTTTCCTTGTTGGTGGGGAAAGGTGACGTTCCCCTCTCCCACATTGTGGACCAAGGAAACAGGACGGCGTGGATAACAGAGAAGGTCAACTTGGCCAAGAGTCAATTTATGGATGGGATCAACATCGACATTGAACAAGCAGTGGAGGAGGGCTCGCCAGAATACCATGCTTTGACAGACCTGGTCACAGAGACCACTGAGGCCTTCCACAGGGAGATCCCAGGTTCCCAGGTGAAGACAATGTTTTGATAATGTTCTCCAATAAAAACATTCCATTGTAATTGAAAATGCTTGCTCTAGTCCTGTGCCTTTTTCTTTTTCCTGATGAATTCAGGGAAAGCTTCGAACCCCTCCATCACCCTCAATAGGAATTAACTAGGCAAGAAAATGAATCAATGAAGTGCTTCAAGCCTTCCCTAAACGTGTGTGGTCTCAAATTCAACCCACTCCTATGTGCCATTTCCTGATCTCTAGGTCTCGTTTGACGTTGCCTGGTCACCAAAATGTATCGACAAGCGCTGCTACGATTACGTCACCATCGCTGAATCCTGCGACCTGCTGTTTGTGATGTCATACGATGAACAGAGCCAAATCGTGGGGGACTGTATTGCGATGGCAAATGCCCCACTCTCTCAAACACTGGATGGTTTGTTGTCCCGTTGTTTAGTAGTAAATGCAAAACTTCTCATCATCACCATATGAAATTCCTGTTGTCTTTCTTTTCAAGCGTACAACCAGTATTTGAATCTGAAGATTGATCCAAAGAAGCTAGTGATGGGGGTGCCATGGTACGGGTATGACTACCCATGTCTCAACCTGTCCCAGGTAAAATATTCTTCATTTAAAAACTACACACTTAAAATGGGGGTGTTTGAATGTTTTGAACAAATAAGTCTGGGAATATTCTACATTTTTAGCCATGCTAGCGGCATGTTTCTAGGAATGGTCCTTAAGAAGTCGTACTGATTTTCGTGATCCCCTGACTTTTCCTCTAGCGCCACCATGTGCTTGACTTTTGTGGTTTTAACTGAAATGGTTACTATTGGATGGATTGCTGTGAAATTTGGTGCAGATATTCATGTCCATCTCAGGATGGGTTACCGTGACCATGAATGAGTACCCTGTTAATTCCTTCGGTAGAAATAAAAGGCTTACAGCTACAGTGCATAGACGTCACAAAGTACACACTAAACATTGTGTTGGTACTCTTATGGGTTTTGATGCCAATAAGAAACAAAATAACACCAGCCTTCAATGGATTATGTAAATCACTTTGAATTGTCTTACCTTAAGTATCAGATGATACAAATAAAATATTCACAATATGAAAATATAAAGCTCTGTCAAGTTTAAGTATTTAACTCTTTTATCCTTTTCCTTGTGGTTCATGGTCTTTCTTTAAGTATATTTTTTCCATCCAGGAAAATGGAAAGAATGAAACTGCTATTATTTGTTTATACTATTGTTGCAGTTTTTACATATTGTTTGGTCTGCAAACACAGATACTCCTTAAAAATGTCTTATCCCATACCAGGAGGGAATATGTTCTATAGCCAAAGTTCCTTTCCGCGGAGCCCCGTGCAGCGATGCAGCTGGAAAACAGAAAACATACAAGTGGATCATGAAGCAGGTCAACATCTCAATATCCGGCCGGCTCTGGGACAACGAGCAGCAGGCTCCTTACTTCAATTACAAGGTACATTGTCTTTATTTTCTAGTTTAAGTCATAGTTCTGCTTTAATATGCCTAACAATAAGTGGGTGCCTAGTATTTTAAGATTATTTGAGTTTGAGCTTGACTAGCTTCACCTCTTCCAGTCATAATAAATTAAGACTCAACAGGCGAGCATTTAAGGAAAGGGCTGTTTATCTAGAGTGCCGGCTACCAGTGTCACTTCCCAAACAAAACAGAATTGCAATTCTTGTTGGTTCTAAAAAGTCTTCTCACACCACAAGATGGTGCCATCGTCACTTCTCACATTATTGTCTTATCTGCATTTCTCCCCCTCAGGACCAGGGAGGACAGATTCATCAGGTTTGGTATGATGACCCACAGAGTATTTGTCCCAAGGCGGACTTTGTGAAAGCTAGAAGTTTGAGGGGCATTGGCATGTGGAACGGCAACATCTTGGACTACAGCGATGAACTGGTTGCCAGGCAGCAGACGGCAATGATGTGGAATGCACTCTTAGGATGCTAGCTGGGACACACTTAACACTGCTGCAGAAATCCAGTCACCCCTGAGCCCACTGTTTGTTGCTAAGTCAATATAGCCCTTTGTAACAGTAATGGGGTGTGAACACTCTGAGTTCAGGGATGCATGCTTGCACTTCAGAGTTTATTGTGGCCTTTATTGCTGTTGTCTTTGAATGTAGTTACATCTCAGACATTCCTCTGTGCTAACTGACATAACTGTAATTCTCTGTAAAAAAACAATCTTTTTTAATATGGCACACACACAATCACAGTGTTTTTGATTGACCGATATTGAGCTTACTGAGATCTGTGCACTTTATATTTTTCATAAATAAAACATTTTCAGATCTGTCAATCATTGAAGTTACATAAACATTTTAGTATTAGCTTTCTTCCTTTAGCAACGAGCTTACAGCACCTCAGAAGAGAAGTCAACAGAATTAACATTGTGAAAACAAACAGCACATGGAGAAATAATAAAATTCTGTAAAGCAACACCACAAAGACACAAAACTCAGGTAAAAAATAGTGAGACGTGTAGAAAAGCCAACTGCATAAAATCAAAACATAAAAAAATCAACATTTTAATAAGTTTCCAGTTACTCGTACATGTAACACAATCCATCTGTCCCAGCACAGTTAAGGCCCGACAACAGTCTTGTTCACAGTTCTGTGTATACTAAATTAGATGGAGGTGCTTTGAACGTGTGGTCTGTCCCTTGTGGTGTTTCCAAGGCCTAGAGAGGCTGTGAGACCAGGATGAGAGGCCTGGCTCTTCTTTTGTGCCAGCTCAGCCTTTAGGGCCCTCAGCTCTGTGGCTGCCTGTTTCCTCAACTACGCCATCATTCATGAAAAAAATAAATAACATAGGTTGTTTTTTCAATACAAGGCCTTCAAGCTTGAACAAAGGAACTCATTTAACTTTCAAAGGAAAGATAAACATTTGAGCATTATCACAGTGGTACAGGGTTTCTTGAAATAAAATGTGCATTTGTGTAGACAGTGTTGAGATCTGCTTATTAGATGAGATTGTGCAGGGTAATTTTGGGCTATGTAAAAAATTACTATTTTGACCTGTAGGTAGAAAAGTGAATATAGGGCTTAATAACAAATAAGTATTTATTTACTGTTGAAATGTGTGGATTGCTCTTTAGTCCTCATTAGAGATGATCAGGGCTGGGCACTTAATAAACATTACTAATTATCGCAATATAATTTTCCTCACTAACAATATAGTAAATGTTCGATAAATGTTTAATTCAATTCATTTAAGTCAGGAACAATTGAGTAATTAAGTTTTCCATGAAAATAGTTATTTTGTTGAGGAAAAGGGACAAAAAAAGATTTTAATTAATTTTACCCATGTTGATAAAAGATTTTCATCATTATTGTTTTTAATGTTCTACCTCAGATTTGTGTAGTGATCCACTGTTTGGCATCAAGTGTTTGTCACTTTCCAACCACAAAGAAAAGTTTAAAACCAAAACCAACCAAGAAACCATCTGGTTTCTTCAACTTTCACTCAGGAGCAAAAATCAGCTTTTAAACTTTAAAGAAATAATGATTGGACATTTATCGTGAAAGTTATCGATATTGAATGATAAGATATTGTTTATCGTGATAACATTTTTAGCCATGTTGCCCAGCCCTAGTGATCATGTAAAATGTTGTTCTTAAAATACATTTTTTAATAAAACATCACTTTCCAGTGTGTGTAAGCACAAATACTAATATTTGTAGGATGTTGAAAAGCGACACAAATGTGTGCAGATATGTCTCTTGACCAACTACTTATCAACCTCCTTTGTTGTACAACAGCTAATTTTGTTCATATGTTCTAGAAACAGTTGGGAGAGATTCATACAAGATCAGTTACCTTTATCTCTGTCACCAGCTTCATCTTGGCATCCTCTACCTTCCTCTTCAGGTTATCAAGCTCATGGCTCTCTGTCATGATCTGAATGATGAGCTCATTCTGAAATTTCATTAAGTCACTCATCACATGATTTTTATAGTTTGGAAAAAAGGAAGCCACAAAGGAAAGCTCAGATGTTCCACTTCCAGGGCTTTGCTATTGTGCTTCAAGGTAATTAAATAAAATAAAAAACAATATGCTGCGGAAATCTTATATTGGTAATTCAAAATATCACTTGGTGTGTGCAGTTTGTTTGATTACTAAAGACTATAGTTAATAAATCTTTAGAAAAGATTGACCAAAATGCATAACTTGCCTATATTTTAATATTAGACAAAATGGACAACACAGCACACAAAATCAAGATACATTCGCTTTTACCTTTATGGACGATCTGCCCTGTCGTCTTGGCTTCCCTCTGTTGTCTCTGGCCTGGAGCTGGTGCAAGAGTTTGTTGTAAAATGTCTCCAACTCTTGTCGTAAGTTTCTCAGGTTTTCCTCCAACGGTGCTGTGACCTTCTTGGTTTCAAAATATTTCTTCTTCCAACTATCCCGCGCTTTATGTTGAAGAGGAAGAAAAGCAGCAGCAGAATTTAGTTTCAACAAATTTGACTTACATTCAAAAATATAGGAATATTAACAACTTTTTCTCTGTTGACAACTGCAATTAAAACAACAAGGGATTAGGTCTTCTAAAACCTGGTATTAGCTAAAACAAAGCGTTTGTATTAACAAATTATCTCTAAATTTGAGTTAATATTTAGATTACAATACCAATGTTACAGGTTTGTCAAAGCACATAAGGAACAATTATGAGGATGGTTCTTGAGTTGGGACTGCTGGCAAACTTGTAATGATTCCTCATAAAATCTTAAACAATATTTTGTGCTCACCTTGGTTCCTGCGATGTCTGTTTTGAGCCAACAAATCTTTCCCCTTTCTTAGCAACTCTTGCCTCGTCCACTCCAGCTGCTTCCTCTCTTCCCGGACCAGCTTGATTTGCTCGATCAGTTCCTCTCCTAACACAGACGAACCATGCCATTGTATTAAAAGAAAGAAAACAGAATGATAATTAATTCTTGGTATTTGAGCAAAGTGGATGGCTTACTGTTTGTATGACAGACGAGCGAGGCAGCTGTTTTTTGAGGGACCGTGGCCAAGTCTAGGCCTGGAGGTGGAGAAGTACACCGAACAGGCCGAGACAACACCGCTGGACTTTCTGTCACCTTAAAACAAGCAATTAATACGACAACATGAGTCTTCATCTCATGGACTTTCTTTGTTCCAGTTCTTGGTTCACTTCCTCACAAACACACCACTAGGCCCACCTGCTGGCAGTGGAATTTCAACTAATTACTACACCTAATAAACTGGACACCTGCTTGTTTTAAAAGCCCTGTAAAATCTTTCTCAGGTTTACACTCAAGAGCAAAGAGTGATGAAGACAGGTTAAGGTTTTGTCAAAAAAATGCAGGCAAATTATGTAATACTATACATTACTCCATTTGTTGGTTTAATCCTGATGGGCTTCAGTGCATGTGCATCTTTTGATTTCTCCAGCCTGCAAACAGACACACTGTTAGAACAACCAACAGTAGTAGCATTCAGCGCAGAGTGCAAATGTGGCACTCAGTAATGCTTCAGCTTGGTGTGCTAGCTGCACAGTACCAAAGTTCTTATAGGCTCTATATAACGTCTCTGAGAGTACCCATCTGTGACGGAAAAGCCTGAATCTCTGTCCTCCGCAGATGGGGCCACTGCTGAATCTCTGGCCGCTCTGCTCTGTCTGTGCATCTGTTTCTTCTTTCTGCAGGTTCCCTCTTTCTCTGGCGACTCTTTCGCCTGAGCTGAATCAGCCTCACACCGTTGTAAAACTGTAGGTATATAGCAAATGAAGAGCTTAGTACGGTGTTGTCAGATCCATAAGATTAGTTTCAAAAAGGGCTAAAAATGTCATTGCTGAGACATGGCCAATGGACAAACCTTCAATACAAAAAGTGCCTAGTTAAAATACCAATGTGTCATTTTCAAAGCTACAATATACTTCTTTTTTCACATTTAGCAAATAAAAACTTTGTTACAGATCATGTTTTTTCTCTGTCTTTCTTATTTGTCTGTTTGCCTGAAATGGGCTTTTCAGTGAAGATGAGAATATTATGTAGCATGAGACATGGCTGATTTGCCATTTCCATTTTTACATTCGCCACCAGGATATTTGAGCAGCAAACATGGGAGAGATGAGTGACAAGATCCGTCAGCAGCACTTTGTTACAGAAAGCTGCACTTTCACTTGGGATAACTGTGCAAGAACAGATTTTTGGGCAAGATGCCATTTTAAGGTATGTAGCCCCTTAAGATGACAGTGTCTGGGTGCCCATTTGTACAGCTAGAGCGGACAATGCAGTCTTTGTTGCAGAGCAAATTGTTATATATTGTACCTTTATTCTGTGAAACTGGCTGTGGTGCCCTCGGATCCTGAGGCTGCCGTCGACAACATTCCTGCTCTGCCCACTCTAACCTGTTGGAAGAGAGACCCTCCTCTTCATTTTCTTCTTCTGCCTCTGAAGAACTATAGCTCTCCTCCTCCTCCTCCTCCTCCTCCTCCTCCTCCTCCTCCTCCTCCTCCTCCTCCTCCTCCTCCTCCTCTTCTCCAAGGCTGGGTGTGGGAGGTGGCTGATGGGAACACTGGGTGATGAGGGGGAATTTAACAGGCTCTTTTGTTCTTGCTGGCTGGCTGCACGTCTTGGGAGGGTGGTAATAGGTCTGTAGGTCTGGGGAGCTGCTGCTGGTGTCTGGGTTGAGAGACTGGGAGCAAACACTGCTGTCTGTCTCCACAGCGGGGAGCAAGTAAAGCTCCGGCTGTGGGGCCTGTCGACAGCCGATGACAAGACATTAGTGGAGCTTAACTGGTACATAATGAAGCAGATTACATTATGAAGTATTATTGACATCCGAAGAACGCCAGATAATGCAGAGCCTCATGAGTAATTACACCATCAAACAGTTTATATTCAGGAAAATCAATGAAAGTCATAACAAGTTAAAGGATAAACATAGCATGTCCGTGACTGACAGGACAAGAGCATGTCAGGATATTTTGAAAACATGAAAAGGCAAAATCTCACTAAAAATGTAAGAAAATGTTATTTCTTGGACTTAAGTGGAAGTATGTGAAAGAAAAAAATCACCAACTTTAAGGGGGAAGAAAACTTAAACACCAATATGGAACATGGATTCTACATACATATGGTGGAGCGAACGTTTTCACTTTCAGATCCCTCTCCTGTTTGCTCCTGACCTGTAATAGGAATAGGAAGAATTTGGTTGTTGTAAGAGGTATGGCAGTAAAAAACAGTGTGCTCACACAGACACACACGCTTTACACCCTTTAGTGCAGCAGCTTGAATAGTGAACTTGTTAATCAAACTGTCAGCATTGTTGCTCTCTACTGTCTGTCCGGTGAAACACAGCCAGCTATAGAAAACCACAGTTAACAGCCAGCTGCACTCACCAGCGCCAGACTGCGGCCCACACATTTCAGGAAGGAGAATTTGTCGATGCGCCTGTCTGTGCCAAGAAGAGCTCCCAACTCGCTCCTCAGAGTTTTCAGGGTGATATCAGGATAAACCCTGGCATCACAATGATGAAAAAGTAGATTTTCAGAGAACTGAACATACGTATGAGGTTGTAATGGATATTTATCACATTACTTTTGCAATTTGACAACACACAGGGACCCCAGAAAAAAATAGTTTCTAGTCTGGGTTTCAGTGGATTTTAGTTACCAGTCACACTGTGAGTGAGAAAATCAAGGGAAATTTAGTATTTGCAGGAATAAAAAAAATCTAAATTTTTAAATAGTTATCATATCGAGTTTTAAAGCAAGTATGACACAGGTGGAAAGCAACAAAAAAACAAAAGTACATTTACTCATGTGCTGTACTATCACTTTAAAATACTTACACCTGTTGTGAGAAGAGTTTCATTTTATTACTGCATTATCTCAATGAATTTGTTAAATCATAGGAAATCATATTTTAATTTGGTATACCATTTTTTTCATTGGAATACTTTACACCACTGGATTATCTGATAACAAATATTTCTAATCAATGCAACAATGCTGAGATCTGTAGTTTTTATATGTATCTCTTTACAGCATATATAGAGCCTTTGCATGTGTGAAACTACACTGCAATGTAAGTAGTAAAAGTCTTATCCTCTTCTGGGTTTGATGTCTTGAATCCAATTAAACATTTCCAGCAGTTTCACCTGATGAAGCCTGCAGATACAAAGCTCTCTATAGCTTCAGCAGGGACTTTGTTCAGCTTCACATTCCACTGGTCTTCTGGCACATACAGTACGTGGAGCTCCACAAACTAAACACACAAAAACATCACATTCAGTGTGCATATTGGCATTTTAATTGGGTGAGAGTAAATTGTCTATGTTTGCTTTATAAGTAACTCCATTTTAGTTCACTCTAAAATGTTAACATTTTTGTGTACAAAGATTTTTGCAATGTTGCATTCATTCCCTCAACATACCTTGCAACTGGCCGGTCTTCTGTCCTCAAGATATTTCACTGACTCACAAGACAGCTCCATTATCAGTCCAGCTCAGCATAAGGAGCAGCAGCAGAAAAGGAGATGTCCGTTAGGTTTATTCGCAGGAAGCCTTGTTGTGTTTTTTTGTCGCGCTGTGAAGGCGTGGACTGCCAAGTAACAGTCAGTCGTCCCGTGGAGTTTCTTTTATGAGAGTGCCAGCAGTGGTTGCTCTGTACGTGCTGATGATGACAACTGCTTCAGAAAGAAGCAGCTTATATGATCTGTAATTTCATAAAAGGTACACATTATACTGATAACGATGTTTATGTCTGGAGATGTCCGAGATTTTTTTGAATGGCTGGTTATAATGTCACATTAGTGTCATGATTCATTTTCACCACTAGATTTCGCAATTTACATTGATTTGATGCTGCTCTCGTGTGCACTGGACATTATCGTAATTGTTAAAATATTAAGTTAAGCAAGAATTTTTTCTTCTGCCTCCTCAAGAAAGCCCAGGAGTGTTTTTTGGTGCGAGATTAAAAGCGACCAAACACGCTGAAGTATACGACTAATTTCGGCAAATAAAGGAACCAAAGCGCAAATAATATGAAAACTATGCATTTCGCTTGCATTGCTTTGAATTGAGGAAATAATAAAGTCAATTTCCTAATTTAAAAAGGGGCTACTTCTAGTAACATGTAGGCTACGTGTTGTCATTTGATGTAATTTCCATCTAAAATAACTTGAGTGGGAAACAATCGAAAATATAATGCTGAGTTTAAGAACATCCCTTGAAGGCAGCATCGGCGGCCCGTCCTTAAAAGAAAACCGGAAACTCGGTGATGAGGAAGAAGTAAGTTAGCAAGCTAGCTTCCAACAACTATTTCTTTATAGAAACAGTTTTATTCGTCCTTAAAACTACAGACCCCCAAAATTGTAACAATGTCGGGATCAAGCAACATCGTAGCGATGAAGAAAATCGTCCAACAGTTGCGTCTTGAAGCTGGCATTAACAGAGTTAAGGTAATAGTTGATTTATCGCTACGTTAGTATTTAGGGCGTGTTGATTCACTTGTTGGTTATAGTAGTTGTAACCCCATGGCGTCGCCCGCTAAGGATCCGTTTTTGTTAACGTTAACTTCGAATACAGTTAACGTTAGCAACATTGCATCAGCTAACTTTCCAGGACCCTTTTGTTTTCCACAGGTGTCCCAGGCCGCAGCGGACCTGCAGCAGTTCTGCCTCCAGAACGCCCAGCAGGACCCTCTGCTCACCGGCATGTCGTCCAGCAACAACCCGTTCAGACCGCAGAAAGTCTGCTCCTTCCTATAGCACCGACCCCTCTGCCTCTGTGAGTACCGCAGCAGCTATTCTTCTCGTTAAGGTCCGTTAATTTCATTCACGGTGAACAACGCATTTTCAACTCGGACACTTAGTTTTCAATCACATCGATCGATTGCGACACAATCTAATTAAGCGTAGAGACACAGTACAATATGAAACTGTAAAGAATCCCAAATAGAGATGCACCGGATCTATTATCAGTTTCTTCCTTAAATCCCGTCCTTGTCCTCTTTTGGGACAGAATCACTTAATTTGTCATTTCTGCTCCAGTTGGAAAGCTGCACAACGTGAAAAGAAAGGGCTTGAAACATAACCAAACAGTTCAGTTTATTTGTGGAATGTCCTTTTTCCCCAGGCAGGTCATTTGACCCTCAAATTAGCAACACATTACAAGCTTTCTCTATGGGGATAAGCATGTCAGAATATCTGCATCCTCGCTCATGTTTACATGAAGTCAGAGTTTACAGACACATTGTCTGCAATAATCGTGAGGGGGGGTGTTAAGGCACCCAACAAGATGGATTTCATTTTCACACATTTCAGTTGTGAAATTGAGTTTTATGCTGTGCTTTCAAGTGGCAAGTTTTAATCTTGTTGGAACAGAGGAATGCCATATGCAGTACTGCAGCAACTTCTGGGTGTTGACGAATTATTGCAAGCTAGGTTCAGGTGTGAAGAAGTTTCAGAGGCTGATGGAAGACTTCACATAGCATGGTTTATCAAAGCCAGCGGAGGAGATACAGTGTCTGCATACAACATGTGAACACATCAAATGCCAACACCAAATCTGAAGGATAGCAGTCCCTTTTATGTTTCTGTCTTCACCCTAGTGTCTATAGGTTTTCCCTATTAGGTCCCCATTAACTGGCCTGAACCTAGAACAAGAAATCTATCTGATTTTTAGACTCCAATGCCACATCATAATGGAGTCTGTTAGGATCCATGAGTTGTACTCTTTTAATCTGTGGAGCCAGCGAGTACTTGTAAAGATTCGTGTAAGACTCAACCTTGCCAGATTCGCAGAGAACACTGATATCTGCTAAACAGACACCTGAGTGTCCGTCTCTACCTTATCAGTCTGTCGTCTCCCTAACAAGGACAGTTACATGAGAGAAATAACTAGAGCTGGAAAGTCAGTGAACACTTGTGACGTCAGCTAATGACCTGACAACTGTCCCCACCCTCAGGAAAACAGCCACCATCATCCCTGTCCCCAAGAAACCCTGTCCCTCTGAACTGAATCATTATAGACCAGTAGCACTCACCTCCATAATAGCTAAATGTCTTGAGAAACTGGTAGTGAATTATGCCAGGATTCTCTTTGTAGACTTTAGCTCTGCCTTCAACACAATTTAATGTCACACCATGATAACTAAACTTCACCACCTCCGTGTGCCACCTCTCCTCATTCGCTGGATCCATAATTTCCTCAGTGATAGCCCATCGGCAAGTGAGGGCGGGAAGCACCACATCCACGTACATTACTGTCAACACCAGAGCCCCTGCAAGGCTGCGTCCTCACTCCCATTTCTCTACACTCTGTACATCAATGACTGCCTTAGCCCCTCTCCCATTACAAAATGTCAAATACTCTACACCGCCATACTCGCCCTCCTCACTAACACAGTCAGTTCCAGCATATCACCAATCTATTTCCCACTTCACCCAATGGTGTAAAGACAGTCAGCCCTTCCTCAACGTCACCAAGACAAAGGCCCAATCCCAATATACACCCTCACAGACTTTGAGGCGCTTTTTCGGGAAGTCCGTGAGGGCTCTCTCGCAGACATTTTAAGCCCTTTTATAGACCTTATTACACAGTTTATTCAACTGTTTATTTTAGTTTTTGCTTAATGATGCTGTTTGAACAACAATAGTGTATTGATTATTGATAAATGACATTTACCTCTCCTCCACTCTGTGGGGTAAGAGTCTGCAGGACTTAAAAATCAGGCAAAAACGTAAAATAAAAAGTGTGCAACCTGTTTCAACGTCAAGGTAAAGTGATTAAGTAGCAAATGGCTGTCCTGTTCCTGTTTACAGCATTTTGAGCCTTTGCAGCCTCTTAAATTCAATCACTTTCCAAGTGACGTTAGTAAAGTCTGTGAGGGTTCAGGATTTATGGGGGACATTGGGATTGGGCCAAAAGAACTTGACACACGCCGTTAACTCTCCACCCCTCACTGCCCCATCTCCATAAACTGCCAGTCAGTATAAATTGTTGACAGCTTCAGGTACCTTGGCAGCACTATGGACAATAAACTGAATCTTTTGATCACCACATCAGACATCCACAGATGCCGTCAACAAAGACTTGTCATCCGAAAACTCTCAGGACTCAGTCGAACCAAACCTACTGCTTCTCCTGTAGTATTAGGAGTATAGTATGTCCGTAGTGTCATTGAACCCATCCTCTTATACTGTGCTTCACCATGCTCTTTCACCAATAGGAATAAGTTTTTTTTTTAATCACTAACACTTCCTCCAAAATAATAGGTCTTCCCACTCCCAACCTGCCAGCCCTCAATAATACTGCCACTGCTCGTAGAGCAAGTACCATAGCACAAAATCCCAGCCACCCTCTCAACTCATGTTTCACCCTTCTCCCATCTCGCTGTAGATACGGACAGCTGGTCTACAAAAAGGCACACTTTGGAAAAAGTTTTGTATCCTGCGCTGTAAGAGCGTTAAACTCACAGGCAAGATAATGTCTGTGTTATGTGTACATTGTCTGTATATGTGTAGAATTCATGTTGAAGGTGCTCTTTGTACAGACTGTGGAAACAAATTTCCTCCACTGAGGACAATGAAGAATGAATCAGAATCTGACTCCAGGCTAGCCCTCTCTTACCCTCCACTGTTACATCATTTAAAGCCTTTTTTTAGCTCAAACTAATGCATGTGATATTTCTGCAGGTTTTGGACATTTGTGGTGCCTTGTGGACCTGAGCTGCAGGACCTGAGCTGTGGACTGGAATTGTCTCAGGAGTATTAGTATGTTTGGGGACAAGCAACTAACCTAACAGTTGTTGTTTTTTTGCCTTTGTAAAATCATATACCGAAACATTTGATGGTGCTTAAGTGGCACGATAAATGTCTTAACCTACATACTTAGATGTAATTAACCCATATTAACACACGTGCCTTTTGAATTGTACATTTTTTTCGTGCCTGATTTTGTGAATAAATGGTATTCCCACATTTTAAACTTGAAGCCACTTGTTTTATTAAAATGAGTTATATACAAGTTTAGAAATCTGAATGTGTTCAACATGTCATCCATAATTCTTTTGCCTGTCACGTAAAAAGCAGCAGCACTGTAGTAGTTTTACAATGTCAAGCACTTACCCATTTCCAGACACTGGCTACTGCACTTACAGACCAAGATGAAACAGGTCTACCTTTGCATGCACGACAGACTGATCAGAGCAAGCTCACAGTGACTTGGATTAATTTCAGTCCACATTAATACAGTAATGTGGATGTTTCATAGGGGCTGCACCTACAAATACAACTTTCAAATACACTTGCAGTTCAGAATTTTCAGGTTATTGGGATTCATTTGGAGTGCCTGCATGTCTCCCCTCTGGTGTCTCCCAACTAACAGAGGGTAAAAGTCCTTGCTGTGAAGTAATAGCTCCTGTCCCACACTTGGTCTCCAGAAAAGATTGCAGAAGCAGCTTTATACAAGTTGTTTTCTGGGTGAGTGAATGTACAGCGATGGGATCTCGTAAAAAATCGAAGTCATCAAATTATGTTGAGGTGGACAAGTGTTAACTGTTGCCCCAGGTCGTCCACAGAGAATTAATATATCCACTACAAAGTCCATTTGTGCAAAGCCACAAACAGCAGTAATATATTGGATAATAGACCACAAAAGCTGGTTGTTTCACAATCAAAGCTGGAACTTCCGTCTGCAGGCATCCATCTCATGGCGCTGTAAACAGAAAAAATGGGTATTTATTAACTTTACAGAAAAAGCCTGGGACATTACTGCTATTTTGAGACTAATTTAAACACTCTGAACATGTTGCTAACGTGGAATTATTTATGAATGGCTGACAAAGCTCTGCAGCCAAGAGGTCTACATCATGTATGAACATTTAGCAGCCATTAATTCACTGTGCAAGTGGCATGACAAAAAGCGCTGACACTAACTCCATTAGTTTCCACCATTACAGCTCTTCAATTGGTGAGACTCACCTTCAGGACCCACTCATACTCCCCAAACTTTGAGTCAAAGGTGCCTTTCTGTAGAGAGCGCAGTTTGAGGGTGAAGCGGGGACCCAGCTCTTGAATACCAACTTTCTTTTCATTCTTGAAGATGTACCTGAAGAGAACCATAAAATTGTTCATTTGGCATTCTATTAAATTTAAGATAAACTTTCTTGAACAGCTGGAAAAGGAGTATAATACAGAGCATCATGCCCAGCTCAAGTCAGAATTGTCAGTTAAAACCCTCACCTGTGGAATCTGAAAAAGATGAAGTCTCTCTGGTTGTGGAAGGTGGCGACCTGTCGACCCACAAACTGAGGGTCTTGTGGGAAGAGAGCGGCGAGCATCCGGCCGATGCTGTGGCCCAGACGTGTGGTGAAGTTGTTGAGGATCACCTCTGGAGAGTGTTCAGTTGGATCTTTGCCACGTCTCTGCAGAGAGAAAATAATACAGTTAAGATGGGATCACATTTTTTTACATTACATTTTCCCCATTTAATCAGCTGAAAACAGCGACAGGAGAAAATTAGTTTGGACTGTTCAACTTGCCTTCATCTCCTTACGTAGTCGAACGCTGCTGACCTTGAAGTGTGCAGTCGGCCCGTCAGGTAGATGACAGAGAACCAAACCATCTTGAAGTCAGGGTTAAGGTCAGAAAAACCCAAGCTCACCTGGTCAGAGTTTGTAGAGCCGTTCCCACTTTCACAACTGAGCTTTCATCTAATAAAAGTTGTCCTTGAAGTCTCATTCATTATCCAAATTACAGCAACATACTTAATACAGAAGAGCCCAACCAATACATCGGTGCACAGATATTACTTGGCAGATATGAGCTAATTGCATTTAAATCTATATTGGTGTTTATAACAGCTGATAAATGACAATTAAAAAACAAAATGGAATGAAAGAAGATGAATCCTTCAATTATATTATGAGTGTAGTTGTTTCCACCAGAGGGCACTCTGCAACTCCCCTATTTACAACATATGTTTGGAAATCCACAGCAAAACAAAGCAATCACCTATCATAATCAGCTGTATTTTTGTTAAAAGTACTACTTAAAATAATAAAAAAGTTTATTTTTAAACTACATTATGTCATCTCATCTTGGTGAGGTAGTTGAACTACACATAACTGTAATCTTTGTTTATTTTATGCTTTCTGAAAAGAGGAAAAAAGAGAATATTAATAATATAGAGATTTGAAATCGTATCGGTCCAATAAAACCACATATCGGGCGGGCTCTAAAAAAGCACAACAGCATTTTTGTATCATTCTCCCCTCTCCTGACACGGCTGCCTTTGAGGATACTGGGCACTTTGCGATCCTCGTTGATGACCATGAGGTAGGTGAAGTTCCTGGCGACGCACTGAGGAATGACCCTCTTCAGGGCCAAGCCTCTTCTGTAGTACACGTGGGCATTTGGGATGACTGTGGCCAGCTGCTCACAAAACCTCACCGTCCTCTACAAGACACACATCAGAGAATGATCAATGTGCTGAAAGGACAGTGTTTTCCACGAAGCCCCAGCAGACCACAATTCACCACCTTGGGACAATTCATACAGTGCTTGTAAAATGGTCAATAACCCACACTAAATGTCAAACAGCTTCAATGTTTCATTACCTTCTGCATTATGCTGAGTTCCAAACCTTAGTCAGGTACACAAAAAAGGCCTAATACAAAAACTATTAATTACGTCTAAATCCATAAAGTGGCTGAAATAAAAACACAGTCCCATCCGCAATAGTCTAATGCTGCATTCCAGGCAACTCGGAACTGGGAAATATTCAACCTCCAACTAGAAAAACTATCCTGGAACTCCACCTGACGTTAGATTTCCTAGTTGTGAACATGGAGAAAAAATATGTACCCCGACTTCACGAGTAGAAGTTGGATGACGTCACAAAACAATGTCAGTGACCATGAAAGCACATATTGTAAATGGCAAACCATAAACTAAAAGGCAACAAAAAGTATATTTGCGTGTATTTAGATTAAAATAATACATACGATAATATCGTAAAACCTGTTCCTCATGTACATTGATGTAGAAATATGTTAGGCCTATTAGGTAGCTGGCTACAGTAAATAATCTCATAAAATCATCTTCTCTGCATAAAGGTGATTTTTAAAAATGCCAAAACATTAGGAATTGTAACCCACAACTAACCTACAACTGATGTAGAGGGGTACACAGTTAACTAGTAACGTATAGTATTTATGTCAGTTGTTTGCATTTAAACTGCCATCCTTTTAATTAACACTAAAGGCAGTGCTTAGGGTGCAACTGTAGACTTTGTCACAGTCAGCCATGGTTTTCGTTTACTTTCGGCGTCATGCACCACCATGCATCTGGAACGCTTTGATGTCGGAAGTTTCAACTGGGAAATATCCCAGTTCCGACCAGTCTTGAATACGCCATAATTCAGACTGTACAATTTTCATAATCTGAAAAGGTAAAAGGCATATTTGCTGGTATCTGATAATCTGATGACAGATTCTGGCAAAAAGAAAACCAATAAAATCATGTATGCCAAGCAGCGGCTACTCACCCCTCTTGGTCTGTCTGATGTTGTGATGAGAACTTTGGGGTTTGTCAGCCCGTTGAAGTAGGCAGAAAATTCATCAGTTCCCTCGTCAAATGCAATCTGTAGATGACAGGAAAACACACACAGAGACATACATGAATGCAAAATCATTCTAAATATATCCTGAGATCGTTTTAACAAGCTCAGCCAAATTCGGTCCAAACCTCTTCATCTTCTGGGTCAACCATTGTCTCGTCATACACCCTCTGGTTTTCTATCGTCTTTGGAACCTCTTTTGGCGGTGCCTACATTAGGGACAGAAAAAAGAAACAAAAATGCATCCATCACATAACATTTAGTCTTTCATTGAAAATGGCAAAAAAGAAAAAGGAAGGGAGGGGGACTCACCTTGTCACCCAGAGCTTCTCTTTCTTTTTTCTTCTTTTTCTTCAGCTGCATTTTTTGCTGAAATGTCAAGACAGAAGAAATTTGAAAATTGAAATTGCAGGAAGAGTGCCTGTTAACTTATTTTTTAATTTTATTAATGAATCACTATTTTGTCAGAAATTGACCTCGATAAGTGGTGATGTAAAGAGTAAAAGTACACAACTATTTCTGGTTACAGGTTAACAATTAAGAAAAGGGTGTCTTGTTATCTGCAAAGCACTTTCTTAAATAATGGATTAGCAGTTTAGTCTTTAAAATTTCAAATAGTGAAGAAAGGCCCACCACAGGTTCCCAGAGCTAAAAGTAGCGTTGGTCTCTCTACTAAACTATGAAAGGTCTGGCATTAAAGTTTTTTAAAACACCCATCAGCAAAACATACTTAAAAATATCAAAAGTAAAAGTGCAAATTGGGTAGAGTAGCAGTACTATTAGTGGAGTATTACTGCTAATGCATTAACACAGAGGCAGCATTTTAATGTCACAGAAAATTGAACTGGAGCTGATTGTAAATGCTTTCTTTATACGCTGTCGGGTAGTTTTATTTTATACATTATTTGGTTCCAGCTTCTCAAATGTGAAGATTTTCTTAATATATTTGTAAACTGAACATTGTTTGGTATGGTTTTAGATTTTGGGGCTGATAAACCAAACAACTTGAAGATGTCACCTTGGGTTCAGGTACTAGTGACAGGCAATTAGTTACTATGTAATGATGTATTATGGACTATGCAATTATTCAGCCCTTAAACAATTGCACTGGAAAGACACTACTAACTATTCCTGAAATGCAGTGCAGTAGATATATAAATTAGCATAATGTAAAAGTTCAAGTAAATGTAAAGTACAAGTACCGCAAATTGGCACTATAGTGCAGTATATGGGTACGTTATTTAGTTAACTTCCACCACTGACGAGGGAGACTAAATATTACACCACCACAAACGAAGCCTCCAGCGAGTAGAATCAACTCCTCTGAAAAAACAAATTCAACCAGACCTGAACTTAATAACCTTCCCGATGGCAGCGTGCGTTACAGCCCGTTTAGTTGCAGCTGGGTGTACCTAATAAACTGGCACCTACGTGCAGTGTGCTTGCGAATGACAGCTCTACCCAGTGTGTTTAGTCTTTACCTTTCTTTTCTCTTGCTTGAATTTCATGAACATGATGTGTCTTCGCTGTTTATTCTTGATTTCGGACACACTGAAGGTGGGGGGAAAGACAGCTCCTGACTCGCTCTTCTCCATCTTCTGCTCCTCCACCTCCTCCTTCTCAACTTCGCCGCCTTCTCCATTTCCCTCCTGTCTTTTCTTCTTCGGCTTCTTATTCTTTTTTTTCTTGCCTTTCTTGCCCTCATTCACGGGAACCTCTGTGATGTCCATCTTAAGTCAGCCGTCTGTTTTGGCTGATTTCTGTTTTTCACGTGTGTCTTCTTGTGTTCACGACCGGAGACAGGAAGTGACTGAGTTGTGGCCTTCGATGAAAACTATGGGGACACCTAGTGGTGAGGAGGAGAAAGAGCGGCGACAAGAGGCCGCCCATTTTAATTCCACTTTACTGTAACTGCAGCGCAGCTTGACTTTAAATAGTGTGACACAGTTGGTGTGTATCGCCTTTATATCTAGGCCCCTGCTTAGGAGCCTATTTAAATACTTAAACAAAGCTTGCATTGACATAATCACTTTGAAGCTTTGAATGGTATATTTAACAAACTGTTGTGGCTACATTTTAAGTGATGGAAATGTTCAGTAAAAAAAGACATGTATTTGGATAATGTCTGAAGATATGGAAATAAAACAACTTATTGATTTCTAATCCTACCTTTCGATGTTTCTATTCAGTCCATTATTAAAGTGCCACAATGATGTAATGTCTTTTGAGAGATCTTGCTTTGCAAAGCAAACAAATATTAATATATGTGATTCATTGTGATTAAAACACCATACACATATTTGTCCCACCACTTAAGGACTCAGTGCCACCCTCTTGCCATTATTTCTCTAGATCCACCCCTGAATAGAGATTCAATTTTTAATGTAAAAATGTTTATTGCTTATTGTTAATTCTTTTCTCTCTCTGAAAAATGAAAAACACTTTGCAGAGTTTCTTCACATCTGCTGAAGGGGTTCAGTTTCTCAGCTCTTGCCATAAACCTTCAATAAGTGATTTTTTTTTACATACAAATTTAAGGAAAAACCAGGGAGGAAAAATCTGTAGAAACATTTTAAATGCTCCAGGGCTGACTGAATGGTTAGGCAAGTATGAAAATGACATGAATAAAATACTACAGCCTTTGCAGTCACCAGATCTCAAACCAATCCACAACCACAGGTCTATGTCAGGTCTAGGCCATGGTGCAAACGCTGTTGCAGTGCAGTTCTTGTTGAGCCAAACATTGTTGCAAGCTGATTTTGCAGCTGTAAGCCACTGAGAATTTGAGCTGGTGTTTGCATTTCCATTTGGTAGTACACCTTTCCTTTTGTTTACATTTGGATGAAGGTTGTTCATCGTGTTGAACACCTTGAGATTAAGTGGAGGTGCAAGTTAACATAGTTCATACCATGTAATTATGGCACTGAAAACATCAACAAACTGCAAAGTCTTCAGTGCGTATTGCACCGCTGGCTCTTTTCCTCTGACTAACTTCTCTGTTCATATCAGCAATGCATTCACATTGTACACATAATAAGGGATGCTGCAATTAGAAGGCAGAGGGTGATGCATCCTTCTCCAACTCTTGACATACAGATTCTGCTTCAGATAATTTCCAATTAGGCCGGAGTAAAAATCTACAATAGTATGGAAAATAAAACAGAGCACAATACTATTAACTATAGAAATTAGGAGTAATCCTTGTACAAATAGACATTGGGGAAAAGATTTAAGAAATACATATAAATCATAAATAACAAAAACATAACTGCAAACAAAACAAGAAGACAGTGATACACAGGACACATTTAGTTGTTTCCAATAGGAAAGTATGTTCCTTTTTTTGCTGTGTTAAAAAGCTTGCCAGGTCTATCATCAACCCAACATAAAATTTTAATACTTGAATCATAATGTTTGTTCTATCTGCAAAAACTCACTGTCCCCAAAATGTGTGTATTTTGCAAAGCTGGAGAAACCACGTCCTTTCATTGAAGTCAGCATCGTCACTCTAAACCGGGGTTTAATCTTTGGGTAGCAGCTTCTTTGTGCAACACATCGCAGCTTATTGTGAAAGGTTTTTGGGATGTCAGAGTCATATGAATAAGCATGAATGTACATGAGCTGCAGTCCTGAGACTTCAAATTTCAGTTTTTATTTTTTATTGTTATTTGTTTTTGCAAATTACTTTAATCATTACAACCAAAATGAGATGGCAATATGACTGGCATTAACCTGCCAATTTATTTGAATTTATCATAGAAAAAAGTCACACACAAACGTTTGAGCATCGATGCTTCCATTTTTTGGCCAGATGTCTTTGCTGTGATACGTTGGAAACCTTGGTGTACTGTGTGAGACCCAAGGGTATTTGCATTTTTTTTGGCAAATCACTTGACACAATCTGAATCAGCACTCCCATCTGGTTCTCTCAAGCCTTTAGAACAAATAAAAACATGCTTTCTCAATGAAAGAAAGCATTCAGAAGCCAAACAAAACTATAAATAAAAGAATTTTAAATTTTTTAAAAAAAGTTCTGATTTTCAAATTTTCCAGCAGAGCATGTTTGTCTGATTTGTCTTGGCTGGTCATACCATGTTAGCACACAATACCCATAATGTACATGAAGGTTGTATTCTGACCTTGATACAACATGATACAACAATACAGTCCCTTTTTGTGATAACAATCAGGATATCTGCGCTTGTTATTGGTTTGTGCTGATTGCCTTTATAAATACATTGTATAGAAACTAAACATCTCTTCATGTACAGTACTTAAGATTGCAGGACAAGACTGTCCATCAACACTTAAAAATCAAGAGTTTTTAGTATGTAAAATGACTTCTTTAAGTATTTGTTATTTTATGTTAACACGTGCCTAAAAACCTGCCTTAAAGAATTAAGGAGTATGGAAGGACATAGAGCAGGAGTTGGTGTCTCTGAGCTCTAGATTGGTTGAACAAAGCAGATTTAACTTCTCAGGTTCTGGTTTAATGGCTCCATTATAGTTTTATTTGTTATGTTGTTCTTTTCATTGCTTCTCTAAGGACAAAGTAGTCCTGGCAACTATGAATTATCTAGTCATTATTAACATGAAAGTTTCAGGGCCCCAAACTGCTCCGGGTATGGTGTGTGTCAGCTTTTTTGTGTAGATTTAGCTGAAAACATGTGCAGGAATATACGCGACTAAAGCATATTATAAATTGACGTGATAAAGGCCTTAGGGTGGGTCCTGCTTTAATACCCTGTCTTGAAGAGGGTCCTCCTTTCAAAATCTAGCTTTAAGACTTTGTTTATAATCTTGTGTCATTTCAATTTATTTCATTTTTATTATTAAATTATTTTTATTAATATACTTATTGTGTAGAAGTTAAAGCTTAAGATGTAATTTTTAGAACAAAAACATTGCAGTTTTTCACTGATAAAAATGCATAATCCAGAACGCAAAAGTCAGGAGTTAATAGCCTATACACCAAAACATGGTGTCTGGAAATTTAAAGCTCTCTGTGTTGAGCGTCAGAACGTGGAGGCTCACAGGGTTCGTAGAGTGTGATCAGTCCGTAGAAAGCCCTCCCAACTGCAACGTCATTGGTGCATATTGCTCCTCCACCTCTGTTCATCTGACTCATTTCTCTGTTCATATCAGCAATGCAGGTCCATCCTCCATCAGGTGTCACACACCACTTGGAGTGATCTGCAGTATCACTGAAGGACTGTATGTTGAGGAGATTTACTTTCTTTACATTGTACACATGCTGAGGGATGCTGCAGTTAGAAGACAGGGGGCGACGCATCTTTCCCCAACTCCTGACATACAGATTCTGCTTCACATAGTTTTCAATAAGGCCGGAGTAAAGATCTACAATAGTATAGAAAATAAACAAACCACAATACTATTAACTATGGGAATTTAGAGTAATCATTGTACAAATAGACAATAGGGTAAACACTTGAGAAATACATGTAATACATACTGTAATAAATAATGCAAACTAAACAAAAAAGCAGTGCTAGACTGGGCACATTTAGTTGTTTCCATAAGACAACAGGACAGACAGCCTTTCTCTGCAAAGGCAATTGTAAATTTGTGTCCAATTTTTCTTTAAAAAGCTTGCCAGGTCTATCATCAATGTAATATGAAATTTTAATACTTGAATCCTGAAATGTAGGTTTTATCTGTAAACACTCACCGTCCCCAAAACGTGTGTATTTTGCAAAGCTGGAGAAACCACGTCCTTTCATTGAAGTCAGCATCGTCACTCTAAACCATGGTTTAATCTTTGGGTAGCAGCTTCTTTGTGCAACACATCGAAGCTCATTGTGAAAGGTTTTTGGGATGTCAGAGTCATATGAATAAGCATGAATGTACATGAGCTGCAGTCCTGAAAATTAAAATTGAAGGGTTACCTGCACTGTTATCTTTTGGCAAATTTAATAATTAATTAGTTAATCAATTAACTTACCTATTTCTTTGAATTTATCATAGGAAAAAGTCACACACATAAATGTTTGAGCATTGACGTTTCCACTTTTTGGCCAGATGTCTTTGCTGCGATATGTTGGAAATTTTGGTGTACTGTGTGAGAGCCAAACTCCAGTTTGTTTGTCCAACATCATGACTCCTTTATGGAGGCAATAAGTAGAAAACAGTAGAAACAGAGCTTTGTGACAGGATAATATTTGTAACATCAAAAGCAAAAAAGTAGAACATTGCTGCACCCACCTTTACTGTGGCCAAATGATGCAGGAGCAACATATGGATTTGGAGGTTGATCACTATAGAGCATGTATCCAAAGCCCTCAATCTACAACAAACAACAGAAAACTCAGAATCAGTGTGCTGATTCAACACTGTGCTGAGAAAGAGAGACACACATTCTTTAATACATCACCTTTCTGTCATAGAAGTCAAGAAGAGGTTTCAGGGTGTTCGCTAGAGTGCCAGATTTACTGTTGATTGTCTTTTTGCTGAGTTCCCATCCTCTGGTTCCCTCATCCATGTACAGATATGACAAACCCTCATCATCCCCTTTGGGCAGCTTGTATAAAATATACCTAATGACACAGAGACAAATATTTTCTATTATGTATTCAGCTGACACCAAGAATAGGTGAAAATATAACATATATAACTAGCCACAACCCAAAATTTCCACCAACCAGTCCACCTCGTTTCCTTTGTCATCCCTGCATTTTACTTCTGAATCACACACTTGAAATAGGATCCCAACACTGAAGAGGATTTTTACGACAGTTCTCTGAAACAATCAAACATAATCACTAGAATCACAAGGACAGGAGGCAGTCCTCTTTCTACAAATTATTTACAAGTTGATAGCGTATCATGTTTCATTAAAAATGTAGCAGCACATTGTATGCAATGAGAACATCATGTATAAAGTTTAATTCAGAGTAAGGTAAATGGTAACACTTTACAATAGGGGACACAAAAGTAGTAACCAGGGAACAACTGAGGAACGGATGAGGAACTGAGGGCTATTGAACCATCGGTTAACGAAAAACTCCTAATTCAATTTCATAGAGTAGCTATTGATAATTAATGATGAGTTAATCATGAAATGAATGAGCAATGACTTGATAATTTATGAGTTGTTAATAAGTACAACCTAATAAGTCTTACTGGAGGACTAGCATACTAGATCATGATGAGTTACTAGAAAGCAGACTGGAGACATTATATGAACGAATCATAGGTAATGATTAGTTCACGAATATCTGTGAATTGATCATACTGAACACTTAATATAGTGAGACACCCAGGGGTTGTGCTGTTGCACATAAAATGTACCACCTTGGAGAACGAGAGTAAAGTGAATTAAACTATATCACTGTGTTCGTCTCGTTGGTGCCATACATGACAGAGAATATTATAACTACTTTCTTCACGAGATGTTCTTGATTAAGTCTGAATGATGAAGTAACAGTTCAGTACTCAGTAACCACTCAGTTTTATGTATCACTTTACTTGAAGGGACACAAAACATGTTAAAAATGTTTAAGTCAGTAATGAATAAGAGTTAATCAGGAAAAACTCATGAAGAAAGTGCTGTGTATGATTAATCCACAGATATTTATGAACTAATTATTACCTAATGATTTATTAATGTATCATCTCCCAGTCTGTTATATTAAATTTGTTATATGTTACATTATATATAATATAGATCATTCAGAAAATTACACAGCTGTAACACAGCACCGACCATGTAAGTTTTACAGTTGTGTGTTGTAAGGCATATAATTTCTTGTTTTATTTGAAAGTTATCACTCCTGGTGTGTCTTGCGTCAATTTTAATTCCTGTCTTTGTGTTGGATTATTTGCACCTGTGTGTCCAATCATCCTGCCCTTTCTGTGGTACAGTCTTTGTCCCCCCTGTGTCAGATTGTCTTTGCTTGTTTGTCAAGCGTCCCAGCCCTTCTTCTGTGTTCCATTTGGATTATCTGTTATCCGTATTTCTGGAGCTGGATTTTGGATTATTACCTGTTCTCTTCGGAGTTATTTGCTTTTGCTTTGCTTTGTTGAGGGTCTCTACCTGTTTGTGGATTATTCTGTCGGGATTGGATTTACCTTTGGATTTTCGTTCTCCCTAGCTGTCTGTTTATATCTTTTGTTGGATTGATTTATTCTTTCGACTGCCTAAATTCAGTTAAGTGCATGTATGCTCTGCATACAGTGTCTGCATTTGGGTCTACTTTGTTACTGCGTCTACACTTGACAAGTTGAGATGTAAAGTGTCAGTAAGGTCCTGGGCAACCACAAGCCCACAGGAGAGCTGCAAAGCTTCTTGGCATAGATTGTACAAGTCTCTGAACCTTCCTGAAGTGATGAACAGCTTTCTTCCACATTGCTCAAAAATCACAAAGGCATTAAATTGGGCTGAGAGCTGGTGACCAGGACGGCCATAAAATATGATTGGCACGTTTTGAAACTTAACTTTTTAAATGGAGATTTGGCACTATTGCCATCACAATCAGGGATTAGGACATGTAGCATTACAATAAGAACCTAACCTATGGTTTTGTAAACATATTTGTGTAAACACAAGGTTGCATAATCAGAGGGCTGTAACAGTTCTGCATTTCTATAAAGCAACTTCCTGGAGCCATATCCAGTAGAAATACAGATAAGCCAAAAATAAGACAGATAAGCTAAAATATATATAAACATATCCCTGTATGTTGTATTCACTGTGTGAATACAACATACAGTTCTTTATACTTCTAAGTCAGCATACCAGTGGGAAATATCTTTTTATTCCACTGTGCTTAAGTGTTTGCTGTAGTTGCTAGCTATTTTCTAAACAACAAGGTCATCATCAGGTTTTGCATTTTAGCATTCTACACTTCAACTATTTTTAGCGTAACATGCAAACAATTACTTACACATCTTAGCATTGTCATGTCTCTTCGGTCAACTGTCATCTGTTGAGCAAAGCTGCTTACTCACTGTAAAACGAAACCGACACCCACGTCTCTCATATATTTCATCTGCTTCCTGGTTCCTCTGACATAAACTTCATTGTAAATGAATTGAATCTTGTTTGACTGGTTGTTTGAATGAATATGGACATGACACTGACAGGAGTAAGAATCTTATACTTTAAGCATGAAGATTTTGGTACAGGTTCCACACCTTCTTAATAAAATGGAGCATTGAATAAGTACTTTCTGAGTATTCAAGAAACAATTTTGAAAGAAAGAAAGTGAAATGTTTTTTGACAAATAGTTTGACATTATCTAAATTACTGCACCTATCTGGTACTTCCAGGGCATTACAAATGTTTTATTTATTTATTTAAAAAAATACATGTGAGGGTGTGGTAGAAGCCCATAAGGCTTATATGAATAACCATACCCAGAAAACACAACTTACAGAAAAGATACAATACAAAATCACAAATAAATTTTAAATATTAGTAACAGTAAACATTACAAGTAATAATAAATATGTAGAAGTGGTAGAAAGAAATACAAAAAATACAGAGAAGCAGAAGTAATTTTCTAATGTATAGAATGAACTGCCATTTTTCTTTTCTCACTGCAAACTACTGAAAACATCCAAAGTCTGAAAGCAACTCGAAACTCAAATGAGCTACTGAGCTGCTTAAGTTTTGCATAAGACTTACTGACTTAGCATGACCTTGATGCCACAGGTAAACGATGGACATAACCTTCAACAACTAAAATTTCATAAGAATAATAAGGTGTGTGATATTTATTAATCTTCATTTATAATCAGACATTATTCTAGAAAATAAATGATGTAATGAAAACATAATCTTAACTCCATGGAAGTGTTTTTGGTTATTTAGGCAAATAATAAATTAGGATGCAATATAGCAAAAAATGGTCTAAATGTAAAGAGTACTATTGGTATGTTCTCTGTTTTTTGTTCCACAGAAAAAATACTACACTTACAGTACAATTATCTGACCATTAGGTGACACTCTTAATGCAAAACCCTGCATACCTTAAATTATTTACAAATTGCCTGTTCCTGACAAGGTGACAACTACCCAGTTAAGATGATGGCAAATCCAGTCACAGTCTCCACAACAGATACAAATCGGGTGTTGATAGAGTTCGGGTGTTGATAGAGTACTTGTTCTTCATTCATTCCAGAAAGTTTCACAGTGCAAACTACTTTCTATTTACACTCACACTCATTCTGAGACACAGATTTGCATACACATCATGTGGCCCACGTAACTTTTAAAAATACTCATGCAAAATACATACTCTTCAAGTCAGATTATCAAAGGCTTCAAACCTCAAAACCATATACAGGAAAAGACTGACAGTATTTCAGTATGTACTGGAACACATGTCTTTGCATTAACTTATTAATTACAAACTTTTAAATATTCCTAGACTCCTAGAAAGTGTGAAATGTTATTAAACTTGCCATTGATCTCCAGTGAGCTTGCTCTTTTCATGGAGGAAAACTACCAGAATAAGTGAAGTCCAGTCCAGATTTATGCAACTGTTGTATGTCAAGATGCATCTTAAAGATCTCCAACTGAAACAAAAATTGAAAGTACAATCTAGTACTTAACACTTACAGTTTTAATAACTGATCATACAGTTTGCTACAAGAATCAACTTAGCTAGGTCCAGTGTTAAATTCAAAAGCTTGTTGTAGCTGTCTAAAATTGATGGTTAATTTGATACTTTTGTGGTCTGATGGTTGCATGCCAGCTGCTTTAACCCTAATTAGATCTAGCTTCGCATTATGTCTCATGCATTTGAAATGGATTCAAACCATGCCATGTGAGACTAATCCAGTATCAATCATCCAATCTTTCTCTCTCGTTCAACAGCTGATGTACCAGGCCACCACCTGTCTGAAGGCCTTATAAATCACGGGGTTGAAGGAGCAAACCAGCCCCCCACCGCGCCATATTTGGGCCTTGTCCCTGTTCAGATCCCCCAGGCAGGTCACCTGGTCCTCATAGGCCGTGGACACGCACCACTTTGAGTGGTCATAGTGGGACTGGAACAGGACTGATCCGGGAAGCTGAATCCTCTTGATGTTCATGGTGTGTTTGGGCAGGGAGCAGTTAGAGGGCAGGTCGTGACCTTGCCTCTGCCAGGTCTCCACCAGCAGGTCGGTGTCCAGAACCTGAGCCACCCAGCCTGTGTAGATGTCTGAATGAATGCCAGTGAAGGGGTTAGTTCGGTTGCATTATGATAAATAAAATAAAAAACACATTAAAAAACTCACTTGGTTAGTAAAATGCACTAGAATGTGTTAAATGTTTTGAATAATATTTTATCAGTTAATGTTGTTTATGTTTAAGTTGTCTTGGCAGTTTCCTAAATAATGTAAAACTAAAGAGAACTGACACATGACAAGCTCATGCAATCTTTTGCATCTTTTTAGGCATAAAATCTATGAGGTGCAAAAACACTTGAAACTGGAAATTTCCTTTCTATAACTGAACATTTACATATAAAGTTCTTAGATGTGTGATTATACTGTAACAAGTCTGGGATTTCATTATTTTAATGAGGGCTGTGATGTTTTACAGCACAAATACAACCTTCATGATCAGGACATAATCTTGGTATATTAATTTAGAATGTTGACCCCCGCCCTCTTCCCCAAAAGGTCAATCTACAAATGAAACAATCTGTGATGAGGATCACACGTAGACATTTAAAAAGCAGAGAGCACTATTGAAGGCCTTGGGAGGGGTGTGTTCACACGCTTCACTGTTCTGAGATGATAGTCTGCATGTGATGACAAGTGAACGGCAGACAAGTAAAATGTGCAAACAAGACATTAGCAGATAGAAGTTTTTGCTAAATTATTGTTTAGTTGTTTAAAAAGTTTCAAACTGCAGGTTTGCTGTGAGATTTTCTGTGTAGTAAAAGTGTCAATTAATGGTTGTGTAACACCATTGTCTCTCAAAAAGACTCCAAAAAGGGCTTTTATTGCATTACATTCATATTTTTTCTTGTACTGCAGCAAAGGAGCAACTAAAAAGTAAAACATAAATGACCAGCATACATAACATAAATGACCAACAACTTACAACAACTTACCATCCACAAAGCGTTCAGATTTGACAAAACTGACAAACTTCTCCCCTTGAATTGAGAAAAGCTGTTCCACTCTCTTATCTGAGGCCAGTGGTGGTTTGGAGCCCTCACATAACTGGGCCAACTGCGGCAGGTCAGCCAAGAAGGCAGCAGGTATGGAGCAGTTATAGAAACGCGGGTAAATGTACACCATCTGCTTTGCTAGAGAGGAAGCAGAGAGCATCACAAAGAAGAGAGAAATAAAAGAGATTTTGTTAGAAAATGATACAGTTCACTATAGTTATACTAAACTGTATTATGGTTTTGCTCATATACAATATCACACTAATACGTATTTTAATAAAAAATGAATAAGTGTCTACTATCTCTGCTGTAAGGATATAAACTTTTCTCATCTTGCTTTGTGTTTAATGGCAAGCTAGTGGATTTTTTCTCAGCAAACACACAGAATGGACAGCTAGTGGATAGTGAGGAGATATTTGTCACATCAGTATGTATTGAAGACAGTGATGGCCTTACAGAAAGCCTGGTTTTTGTGTAAATGTTGTCTTGTCTACAGCAAATAGAGAATTTTGTAAGCTGAAGTCTGGGATGTGTACAGACCTGGTGTTAGTCACGCCCTGTTGCTTCACAAGCGTTCACTCACCAATACCGAGGAACTGTTCATACTTGTAGGTCATGCAGAGAGCAGTCTGGCCATTGACTTTGCCAGAGGAGGGGTAACGGTAGCCTCTCTCAGGGAATGAGGGGAAATGGGGAATGCTGTGCGACAGCCAGAAACCTTGAGAGCGGTCAAAGAGCAGTACTCCTGCAGGATGCACACAAGCACAGCTCAATGCACGCACAGAGCCTCACAAGTACATGTGAACCAGCACGCATTCATGCAAACATGCCCATCAACGTCATGTAACAGCAGTTGATAAGCAAGAGTCAACAGCAGTTATCAGACAGATGCTCTTTGCCCATTTCCTACCCACTGATGCCAAAACCATATTGATCTGTTCTTTTTTGCAAAATCACAGCATTGCAAATGATGACTAGCAGCCTAGCAATACATCTGTCATTAATTATTATATACACAAAAGAATACACAGGTCCTTGAATGCACCACATTGCAAAAAGGTACAATTTATACAGTGAACATTTTTCACCAGATGCTGAAAGAGTCTGAATTTGAATGTACTAACACACACAGCAGGATTGCTGTTCTGTCTAAAACACACACTGAAAACAAATTTTTATAATCCACTGTACCTTTAGTGTGTCCATATCCTTTGATGTAATCCAGGATTGGTGGCCCATCATTGTAGAGTGCGTAGACTGAACTGTTAGACTAAGGAAAATACTTATTTATACATACAGTTTACAGAGAAGTACACTTTATACATCTATCTATCTATCTATCTATCTATCTATCTATCTATCTATCTATCTATCTATCTATCTATCTATCTATCTATCTATCTATCTATCTATCTATCTATCTATCTATCTATCTATCTATCTATCTATCTTTTAGAGTTTCAAAGTCTTATATCTGTCCAGTAAATACACTCACTGGCTACAAATAACTAATCAGCTAATCACATGGCAGCAAGTCATTTAGGCATGTAGATGGCTACATCCAGCAGACAGTTAGCACAAAACCTGGAAAACAGTGAGAAATAGCTAATCTCTGAAAACAACACAATCCTGCTTCCAAGGCAAGAAATAGTTTGGCACGTAAACCACTGAAATACCTCTAGGTGTCATTATAAACTGTTTTTGTAAAAATGTACAACAATATTTAGTGAGTAATTAGTAGTCTAAGTAACAAAACCAGGGCAGCTATTTCTCTTTTTCCAGTCTTTATGCCAAGCCAAGCTAACCAGCTGCTGCCTCAACTGTAGCTTCATATTTACTGTACCACACGAGGGAAGTCAATCTTCTCACCTAACTCTCGTCAAAAAAAGTTAATAAGCATATTTCCTAAAATGTCTAACTTTTGCTTTATCAAAGGTGACATCTTTCTATTTTTCTTTCAGTTTTTGTATTTTTAAAAATTTTTTTAGTCTTAATTACTTTAATGATGCCACAGAGCGATAGATCTCCAAACACTGAAAAACTGTGCAATTGCGTGCATCACATTGAGTTAATGGCATGAAGGACAGTATTGTGTACGTCATCTGGCCAGGGAAGCCTCTAAATGTCTAGTTTCACCTTAGTTCCCCATATGAAACAAAAGAGAACCTACTCAGCAAAGTGGCACCAGTGTCAGCTCTGTTTAGTCTGATTAAATCCACAAGTGTATCTATCTTCCTACAGAACAGAGACATAATCTCACCTTGTAGGCCTCTCCCATGTAAAGCTGGTTTAGTGTGCTCCCTATGGCTCCTTGACTGGTGTTAATCATATATTTACTCATCTGCCAGCTCCCTACTAAGGAGTCCAGGTACATGTACTCCACCCCACTGCCGACCTCGCCAATCTTATACCTGGGCAGTTTGTAGATGATAAACCTGCATTGGAAGAAGAAAATATCCTTTAACTTTTTCATCTTGAAAAAAATAAAAGAATTCAATGTATTACACAATACCAACAACATACAGTTTATCCTCAGACATATCAAGCACCATAACTAAAAACAATAGTGGTATCACTGAAGATTTCTACAGTATTGCACCATTACAACTTAATGAGTATATTGCAATGCATAACATCAACTCACCAATCAACAGGCTCACCAGCTTCATTTTTACAGGAAATGACAGTACTACACACCGTGCAACACAAAAACAGGATAATAATCTGTAGGTATGAACAGAAGCGTGTGGCCATCCTCAACGACTCCGCCAGGCAAAGTGAAAACTGCGGAAAACAAAAAAGGGAATTAGAAATATTTGCATATAAAGTAAATACAGTACAGCTGCGAGTAGATGCAAAACAGGAAGTCATAAGATGCGGTCACATGATGGGGAAATACTGAAGGGACTGTTAGAGTTTAAAGTGTCAATATTAGATTAAATGTTTGGATACTTTCATTGGCTCTAAATCTGTGCAAATACCTTGAATCTACTTAAATCAATCAATCAATCTTTATTTATATAGCACTTTTCATACAAATACATGTAACACAAAGTGTTTCACACTGTAGAACCATTTAAGAATAGTTAAAATACTAAAAAAATAAAATAAAAATAAAAATAAAATAAAAAGCAGGTCAAGCCCAACAATCAATCCCCGCCACACCCAAAATACAGCTCAGTTAACAGCTTGGCTAAATAGGAATGTGTTTAGTTTGCCTTTAAACATGTCCAGATTTTCTGCCGCTCTCACCTCAACAGGAAGGATGTTCCACAAATGCGGGCCATAACATTGAAAGGATGCCTCACCGTAGGTTTTATTTGCGGCTTTAGGAATAATTAGAAAGCCACTACCAGAGGACCTGAGGGTTCTAGTAGGTTTAAGGTAAAAGCAAATCTGTATCCTGGACCAATACCATTAAGTGACTGATAAAGTAGTAAGAGGATCTTAAAATCAATTCTAAAATTAACTGGAAGCCAATGCAGAGACTTCAGGACAGGGGTAATGTGTGTTCTCTTTCTGGTCTTAGTCAAAAGACGTGCAGCAGCGTTTTGAAGCAGCTGCAGTTTAGAGATTTTCTTTTTCGGAAGACCAGAAAGCAGAGCATTACAGTAATCAATCCTGGAAGTAATAAAAGCATGGATAAGTGTCTGGGTGTTTGCTTGAGAGAGAAAGGGTCGTACTCTAGCGATGTTCTTGAGATGATAAAAAGCAGTTTTAGAAATATTTCTAATACTTGACTCAAAACTGAGATCTGAGTCAAAGATAACTCCCAGGTTTTTCACCTTATCACAGGGACTTAGTGCCAGCATTTGCAATTTAATTTTAAGTTTCTACGTCTGAGATTTAGAACCAATGACCAATACTTCTGTTTGGTCCTGATTGAGCTGCAGAAAATGTTCTGCTATCCATGACTGTATGTTTAGTACTTATCATACTTATCTTACCTTTACTTGTGAGAGTGAGAGTTTTTGTCTTTTTCTGCACTTTCAATAGCGATGGGGCTGCTGGTCACTGAGCTGGAAACCATCTGGTCAAAAGACTGTTTCATCTTGTAAGAACACAGCGAAAGAAAACACTTTCATTTCACTTTGCATTCTATTTTTTTGCCAGAGGTAACCATAGACTGTGGATCTTGCTTGAGCAAGTCACAAAAACTTTAGTTGTGCAGTTACCCTTCTAATCTGTAGTTCCACATCACTTAAAAATAAGAAAACCACCAGTGAATGGTAAAAAAGTACAGTAAAAGAAACATTACTCACATGGAAAACACATAGCATATGGAATTAAACACAACAAGCATGTAAAAGTCAGATAATTTATTCAAGGTTTAATAGATGAATAAATTAAACAATGAATAATATCAATTGCTACACCAATATAACTTAATACTCCTTCTAAAGAAACAAGCGCACTGATGCTGAGGCTGCATGTCCACGCCAGTCAAAAGATATATCTCTGTTTTTCTTCTTTAATCTGTCATCATATCTAGCATGAACCAACATGCAATGAGTTAATGCCAAGCATATAATTTTGTTTTATTTATTTTAATTTATTCTTTTCTTTCTAAATTTAGTCTTTGGTCATGGGAATATTGTTTTTAGAGAGATTGAATAGAATCTAAAATAAATAGATAAAACATAGGCACAGTTATCACTCTAGGTACACAAATGGGGAAAGACCTATCTTTATAAACCGTCTCTGCAAGTCGGTCAATTATTATTAGTCATTAATTCAAAATTGCCACAAACAAATTCGTGGCAATTTTGTAATTCCACTCTGATGAGGAAAGAGACCAAAATCTCTTGTCTTGTCTCATGTCTTGCATGGTATGCAAGACATGAGACAAGTAATTTGTGTGTGCAGCTGTGTGCATATTAGCTTTGTGTGTGACAACACTCACTGTACAGGCAAAACAGGTTGAACTTTGGTTTAACATAATCTCCAATAGCTTAAGCCACCACCCTCTCTACAAAATCCTCCTCCAGCATAGACAACTTTTTCTGGAGCTGGGGCAGGGACTGAGGACAGTGAGACAGCAGGTAAAGGAAAGGAAGATACCATGGCAGTTGCTTCAAATCAGGTAACCATTCATTATGTTTTAAATAGGAAAAAAAATTCCAAAACATGGAACATTATTTTTCACTATGATAGAATACCTATCTTTTTGGGGTGAATGACCACAGGGCCAGCCATGGTCTGTGGAACAAACTTTCATGTCTGATAAAAACAAATATCAAATCTAATTACATATAAATGATGCTTTAAACTAAAAGTAAAATGTTTCTGTCAATGCAGAATGATTTATTGAATTTCTTTTTCCTCACTTATGTGGATAAGAGATTATCACATTGAGACTGCTTTTAATGATCCTCGTGGAGAACTCTATCATTAAATGGATAAATCTGTATGTAAATAGATAAGTCTAACTGAAATGTGCTGCACAAATATCCCAGATCTCACGCACACAGGTGACAAACTAATCCAAAGACCAAACAACTGAAGGAATGAATCTATAAAAATCTATACATTAAACGCACAGTTGAAAATACAAAAAAATATTATTATGGCACAAAACACCTGTTTACATCTTTGCAAACTGCAACGTGCCAGTAATCTGTTGCTTGTGTGCGCAGAATGTAGAGTTTGTGCGAACAGGCTATGGCAAGAACACAGTGAAGGTGCTGGTCATCAGGAGACAGGGGATCCACCACTACATCATTGAGCTGAAAGCCGACGTGGAGCTCACTCTCAACTCGCGCAAGGATTATCTGACTGGAGACAACTCAGACATCATCCCGACCGACACCATCAAGAACACCGTCCACGCCCTGGCCAAGATCAAGGGGGTAAGTCACCTCTATTGACAGATATGAGGGACATGTCAATATGCCGCAGCTAGGACCAGAATGAGACCCCACCGTCGACTCTGCAAGTGATTTGAGTTTAAATGAATTGTAGAAGACTGTGTTGTCATTAACATGTTTCTGTCAATGACTCAGGACACAATGCTAATGACTAATGAAGTCCTGTTGGATTGTTGTGTCGTCATAATTCAGACACAAAAGGCTATACCCCTGGTTATAGATTTTAAATATTATGAATATTATATCTCAATAAGCTTTACATTTTAAAATCAGCTCTAGCGTTCAGTAGATTTGGTGACCGGTGAAGGGAGGCCATAGCTTATCACAATCAGAGCTGCAGTGATTTGTGGGAGAAGCATTAAAACCTTACCTGGTTTTAATGCTTCTTCCCAGGTTTAATGTCAAACATTGTGTAATTGAGAAGCTATTAAAAATAAGTCTGAAATAATTAAGGTGCAACTTTTGTTCTACAGATGAACATATTTGGCTTTTTTTTTTACAAAAAAGTTCTTTGTCATCTAGCTTTAAACAACTACATGCAGCGTTTATTGTTAAATCAAGAAACTGTGTCATAATCCCAAAACAGTAAATACAGTTACATACATTCACTTAACTGGGAGAATCTTAATTTGGTCATTTTTTTACTTCACCATACTGTCACAATTGAACCCTGTCAACACACAGCTCAAATACGCTGAGCAAATAAAATCAAGGGTAAACCAACCCTGTTGACTTTTGTTTTAATCTGCACTTTATGCTCCCATTCACTGTAAAAAAACAACAACATTGTTACTCATCGTACAAGAATTTAAAAAAATGTTTTGATGGTTTTACTTACAGCCTGTCACTCTGCTCTTTATGTTACATGCATCTGTTCAGGTCAAGACCATTGAGCAGTTTTCCCTGGATATCTGTCATCATTTCCTGACCTCTTTCAACCATGTGCTGAGGGCCAAAGTTCACATGGAGGAGGCTCCGTGGAAACGGTTGGAGAAGGTAAAATACAGGGTTCAGTGATTAGGCTAGTCCTGGACACATGAGTTTACCTTCTAGGAATTTGTCTTTTCCTAACACGAAAAGCAAAAGTGAAACCAATGATACTAAGGAGTCTTTTTCAACTCTGAACACACAGAGAATCAATGACGGGTGAGGACGCTTGTTTTGTAGTAATTAAATCTACATCTTAACTTGTTCAGTCATGTAAAATATCCATCACCAAACATGACACATTTCCATTAAATTTGTCACTGACATTTTTCTCAGAATGGGGTGGAGCATGCTCATGCATTTATCTACAGCCCGGAAGCTTTTCGCTTCTGTGATGTTGACCAGAATCTCAATGGTAAGAACCCCCCCCACACTTCTTGTTCTTCTGTAGCAGCCTTTAGGGCTTCACTAGCTCCGTGATTAGTATACTTGTGAAAAATGATGTATGTTTTTGATTAAATCCTCTGTGGTTTGAATGTGGTGCACACACTATTGACTATAGATCTAAACTATGGCTAAGCCCTTGGCCTTGCGCCACGCTTTTTGTATTTCAGTGGGAGGCTTGCTGTTATGTAGGTCCGTACTGTGCCACAGTGCAAACTGTCTAAAAGCTTCCTAATGTTTGTGATTGTCAAACTATATGACTGTGCCCCACACAGGCAACCCAGTGGTTCACAGTGGGTTGAAAAACATGACCGTTCTAAAAACCACCCAGTCTGGTTTTGAGGGTTTCCACGTAGACCGCTTCACTACTCTGAAAGAGGCCAAGGACAGGTGTTTCTGCACGTCTGTCTACTCCAAGTGGCGCTACAACAAGGTTCAGGATATTGACTTTGACGCTGCATGGTAATTTTCTGTTAAAGACTTGTGAAGGGCAACGCAAGTTGTAGGTAACCATGATGGAGTCTTCAACATAGGAAAGGGGAAAATTGAATAGAAGAAAAATATTTCTTTTTTTCAAGTGAAAGTAAATACTTTCACTGCCCTTATAGGAAGTGTGTGAAGGAGACCATTATTGAGAAGTTTGCTGGTCCCTATGATCGTGGAGAGTACTCACCCTCTGTGCAGAAGACCCTTTATGAAACACAGGTTCTGGTCCTGGATAGAATTCCTGAGGTAAGTCTACATTTTTAGATCATGAGATCAAGGCTCCGGGTAAAATCTGTTGTAGCCATAGCATCACTGCTTCATACACACATTCATTACATTAAGACAGTACACATACAGACCAACTTGTCAGCCATGTGTCTTCATTCATTCATAAATACTGTCTGGCTACTGACTTTAGGACACACATTTACACATCAACACATCATGTATGGTACTAATGAGTGAATGTGTCACGGACATTCACTGCATTATTTGTGTAACATCCACTAGAACAATCTAAAGTTCATTAAGCCATATGCACACCAAGCTCATTCAGAAAAACACAGGCTGTAAGTATTCTGTCTTTCAGGTGGAAGAAATTGAGATTATCATGCCCAACCAGCATTACTTCACCATAGACATGACAAAAATGGGCCTCGTCAACAAAGATGAAGTAAGTTCTGTTGTTACACCCAATTTTTCAAGCTGATGAACAAGTGAAAACGTGTGGTCACTGACGTGTATTTCCCCTCTAACAGGTTCTTCTTCCCCTGGATAACCCTTCAGGCAACATCACAGGGACAGTGCGCAGGACACAGCGGGCCAAGCTGTGAAGACACCCAACAATCTAGAAAATGCTACTTTGATCAATCTGAATAAGATATTTAATAGAAAAGTAAATCTGATGTTGTGTAGGCCTAATCAAGTTCTGAGAACCAAAATGACCTTTGATGTATTTTTTAAAATGTAAATCACAACCACAACTCAAGATTTCACAAACATGTCAAAACATTTGACCATGCAAGGTGTAATTCAATAAATGTGTTAATATTGTTCTTTGGTGAGAAAAGAGCACCATTTATTGCAAATCTCTGGTTCAGATATTCAAACTCCAGTGTTAATGTTGCACGTATACATTGGTCATACACACTTTAATACAGTTGTCTCTGTGACAACGCTGAAAGCACCACAGGTAGAAACATAGTAAGAATATATATACACATAAATATTTTCATATCAAGAGCCTCCAGCCAAGATAATGTAGGTGTGCAGATACAAAGAGGCTTTCGGTTGGCTCCTTGTGTCTGGGAAAACAAAATTCTTCATTGTTACATGCTAACGATGACTCGTGGACTCAGCTGCACAGTTTAGAGCATAAAAACTGATTTTAGGGCAAAATGGGATGCATCAGAATAATTTTCCACATGTATCAAAGTGTTCAGTTACAACAGCACATACAGTTTTCAACCATATATCATCTTATATACAAATTTTTTTTTTAAACCAACATGTGTAAATTCACTTTGCACACACGCACAAACACACATGTACATACACACACTCTCACAAAAAATGATCATACCTGCGTAGTAAGTTTCCTTCTTTTAAATAATACACACACCCACAAAATTAAAATACATATCTCAAGCAGCAGAAATAAGAATGGCTGAAAGGGTAAACAACCCATTTTTTTGGGGTCCATGCTTATAAAAACATACAGCATTCAAATCCTGTTAAGGTGCCACTGTGGCGAGAGGAGTCTTTGTGAAGCGGCAGCTAACCTGGGGTCTCCTGACACGATGATTGTCGCTGAGGTGGGTTTTGGCAGGGCCTGTGGTGCTACGAGGCGTTGGTCTTCAGGTGTTGAGTTTGTAGCGGCTTCACGTGATATTCATAGATTTTCAGTGCGGGGCCAAGCTTTATCGACAGCCCAGTCAGGACGTCGTTACGCGTCATCAGGAGCAGGGACTTGCCATCAATTTCCTGTCAGGTAGAGGGAGAAATATTTGACTGACATCCTAGTTTGTTTTCATCACGTGACAGGAATTGTGAGCAGGAAGAATACTCCAACCTGATCCTGGAAAGCCGTGGCTTGCTCCTCGAACCCTGTTGCTTTGAAGTAATTGACAACGTCTGCGACCCCCCAGTTGGCAGGGTCCGGCAGCTGACCATTCTCCACTGGGCTGTGGATCACAGTGAATGGATTCACCTTAATGTACACTCAACTGTAACAGCTGCTTAATACATTATTTAAAATCTTTTAATGCACAATGTCTTACACTAATTGGAGACGATACCTTTTGGTGTCAACAGAGCCATTTGCCTTGTCTTCCATGCCGGCTGCTAAAAGAAAAGAAAAATCATACATACAATAAATAAATCCCATAATAATTATCAAATCATGTAGCAACTTCAACCCAAATGCTTTTTAATATTCAACACAAACTTAAGACAGAGATGGGGACTTGAGTTAGAGACTTGGACTCGAGTGCGACTTAGGTCGCACACACAGTGACTTCAGACTCGACTTGAGACTTGAACTCAAAAGACTTCAGACTCAACTCAGACTCGAGGTGCGGGACTCGTGAACAATGTTTATTTTTAGGAAACATCTGGTGAGCTTGCTTTTATTCCCTCCCTGCATTACCTATACCTTACCTACAAAACACGTAGCATCAGCTGCGCACGGCCACACGTGAGAGAGGACAACAAACACTGGCAGCTGCTGTGCCATTCATCATAAACTTTGGCTTTAAAACTTCATAAAACAAGACCCAAATAAAGATGTGCTGAACGCAAATAGGTTAGTAACCCTTTGTGAGTAAAAAGGTTTAGCTCATCATTGACCACTTGTGGTGGGCGATGAACGTAATCATTTACGTCCCGCTGGCTGCCATCACCTTAATTATTGCTGTTGGCTAGAAAGAGGTTACAGGTTTATTGTTGATCATATAACTTTACAGTTTTATTTAGTTATAACATTACACTGGTTTGAGTGGGGGATGTGTTGACTTACAGTTGTTTAAGCTGTCATTGATTGATTACTTTGCACATTATGGTTGTGCTCTAAGTTAAAAACAGGTTACAGTTTTGAGAGTCTGCATGGTGTGTTGACTTACAGTAGTTTATAAGCTGTCATTAACTGCACTGCACATTACATGGTTGTGCTCTGTTAAGTGTAAAACAGACAGGTTTATTGTTGATTATCCAACGTCACAGTTTTATTTAGTTACACAAGGTTTAAGAGTCTGGGGAGTGTTTTGACTTACAGTATTTAATAAGCCATCAATAACTGCATTGCATATTACATGGTTGTGCTCAGTTACAGTTACAGTATTCCTTATAGCTATGCAGTTTTATTAACAACCTGGATTGAACGCAGCAGGTGATACAGCATTCGTAATAACTGCTTGAGACTTGACTTGGAGTCTAGCTCAAAGACTTGTGAGCATCTCTGACTTAAGATCAAATTTTTAACTACTCTTTTTTTACTACTTTTTAACTCACAGTATATTATGCAGCTGCTTGCCTGTTAATCAAAAATGAAATAAAATTATTTATTGATAATCATAAATAATGTCTTTCAATGGTTTGTGCATCATTTTATACACATATTGCTGTCATTCAGCTTGACATTGGTATCTTAAGAAACCTTCGGAGAAGAATTAAAATCATTAGTTGATTAATCAGTTAGGAAATCACGAGATAACTGATTAATCGTTTAAGTTAATTAAAATGCAAAGATGACAAACATTGTTGTTTCCAGCTTCTCAAAAGTGAGGAGTTGCTGTTTTTCTGTTTAATAGTATTGTAATATATTAAAAAAGTAAAAACTAAATTAAAGGAAAACAGGAAATACAGCGTGTAGCAAAAGGGGCAACTTGTACCAAACTAGGTAAAACATTTTCACTAGTTTTCACACAATCATAAAACACCTCTGACGTTACTTGTTCCGCAGTTTGAGTAAAATACTCAAATTCATTTTATACTGTCAACATTTGCATTATTTACTCAATACTTTTCATATTCCAGCTCCTTTATTTTAAACACTGTATAGCTCTCTTTACTTATTAAATACAGAACATACATATATAGACTAAGGTACATTTGCAGTGTGTGTATATATATACGTGTTATTCAACCTGACACATTTGGTCTTTAACAGACGTCTGCTTCTTTAACAGTACAGTAATTTGTATCTTGAGAAGTTTAAACAGTGCTTGGTCGCAATTACGAGTTCATAATTAAGCTAATGATAAGTGGTCTCAGGGGTTACATTAACAATACGAGATGCAGTTTCTTTCAAGCAGAAACTATGATGTAGATGCGATTTTAAATTTCAGCACTAACGTCAATTTAGCCAAACGAGTCTCTTACAATCTGTAAAGCTGCAGCAAGTTTTCATTAGATGTCTTCTCTCAGGGAACTTAGTGGGTTGGCAGCTCAATCACCATCATGGTTTCTCTTTCTGGATATATTCACTGCAATGACAGGAAAACAGCACACTTGTTAAAACGGTGATAGGAACATTTATACCCAAAAACAGAGCTAAGGAGCGAAACAAAGCTAACGTTAATGCTAGTACTGTGGTAAGAAACTGACAGCGGTGGAAAGATGCTGTGAGCGAAAATTACGATCCAAAACTCACGTTAGTTGGATTAAAAATAGCATTTACACACAACATGAAATTGCCGGAATTTACACGCACATGTATACTGTTAAAAAGCACAACTAAGTACAATATAAAAAACAACGTTGCACTAATGACTATATTTAATCGTTGCCTCCTCGTATTAAGCTAACAGGGGTAACGTTAACGTTAGTTAGCTGGGTTTGCTAATACACAATTTAACAGTTACCTTATCGTAGATGATTCCTGCTTGACAACAACACTTCGTCTAAGCTATAAACGTACTTTGGATCACAAAAGGCGGTCTATTCAGGGAGATATTTTTTTCAAATAAATAAAGGCGATATTAATTTGACAAAATGAAATTTTAATCAAGTAAAGGCAACTAGCCCTTCTTCATCGGTTTAGCTTCCTTCGCCCACATGACAGCACAGAATCATGGGAAGTGACGTTTCTTACCGTTTTAACGCCACCGTTTGTAGTTCAGCATGATCAACCACCTGCTGAGGTACATCACTGTAATTGCAACACATTCAGCAACATTCCCATCACATTGAATATCAACAATTATAGTTTTTAATAAAAAAGAATTTATTATAGTGACGTATCCTTTGTTACATAAAATCTGCTACAGCAAAGTATATTCCCCTTGCAAACACAAGTAAATATGGGTGGGAAAACGTGTCAGCCTTCTAAATGATGTGCAAAATATCCCACAAACTAAATACAGACACATTTCAGATTATTGATCCCATACTGGCATGTGTGACTAGCTACGAAGAACTCGTGAACTGATTTCATTCAGGAGCGTGAGGTGGCTCAGGGAAAAGTGCCACCATTTACATCAAATATGACAAACATTATTACACACATGGGGAAGATAAATGACACAAAAGAAGAGCTGTAGAGTTCCTACATACTTTTTGGGAAGATTTACACACACAGGCAGTTTGGATGAAAACATGCGGAATTCCCGGGTGTAGCTTTCAAAGTTAGTCCAAATAATAAATGTCATTGATTCTGCCATTACATTCCGTTCACCTCAACAAACTGGGAAAGTATTGTTGGATCCCCTTTAAAAAAGTTAACTTAGTAAATAAATAACTAAAACAAAAGAGATTCAGAAAAAAAATTAAAAATAAGTTAAATTAAAAAGGCTAATTTTAAATAGGCATGAGACGCATAAATGTGTATTAACTGTGGTAAATATGTTTATTCCTATAAATGTTTTATTTTTAATAAGGGCAAATTAAAAAAAAACATTTCACAAATAAATAATCCAATATATTCACTATTAACACTTTTGTGAATAAAACATTTGAAGTCTCTTTTTATATACTGACAACTATGCATGTTTAAACATTTAAAATGTAATTTCATTAGAGATCTCTAATATAAATAATAGCATAAGAAACAGTTGTGCCTTTGGAAATTAAATGAGGGCTAAAAAAATTCACATCATGTGCACAATATATGGGAAAAATGTTTAAATTCAGGCATAGCCAATATTCATATACAGCACATCAGTACCTTAGAAAAAGCATTCAGTCCCAAAAGCCTTTTCACATTTGGTTGTGTAAGATTGTTGAACTTGATTAAATTGCATTTTTCCTCATCTACATACACTTGAGCACCAAGTAAAATAATGATCAGAACTTGAGAAGACTTCAGAGATGTTAAATTGACAGACAATGGATTATTGTTTCCAACAAGATGTGAAATGCAAAACTCTGATTTCCCCACAACCCTGAGTGTCCAACCTGCAGAAATGACCTCAAACTCTGACCTCTGTGTGGACGGCAGAGACAAAGTTCCCTCTAGGGAATCAAAGGATCACAGAGGCAGGAGCGCTTTTCTGACATCTGGAAGGTCAACAAGTGGACACCTATGCCTTTTAGGTACCTTTGATATACAGATTCCACCTGTGAGGAGTTTGCAGAGGTATGGACTACATTTCAGCAGCAAGGACAGGCAATGTATCAGAATTCATGGGAAATAAATGGTGCCTGGTATAAAAAAATTACTCATAAACCCTAGATTTCTCTTGAGGGGAGAAAATGTGTATGACAATAACTTAACAGGAGTGATTTCCAAGGGAAAAAAGTCTTATTCCCTTTGATAATCTGTAACCAGAACACAACATTTGTGCCTGTTAACGTTCTCTAACTGACCTGACTCATCCTGAGCAATTTTGCGAGGAAGAATGAGCAAATATTGCTCCATCACAGTGTACAAATTTGTTTTTAAAAAATGATGCAAAGAGACTACAAGCTAATAGCTGAGCTACATATATGTTTCAACCAAGTAGTGGCCAGGATGAATGAATACTTTTAAGGTGTTGATATTTCCATTTTTTGTTATTATTTCATGGTTAATGATTTAGTTTTGCTTTCACAGGATTATGCAGAGGAATATGTCACTCACATAAAATTGCCTATCTAATGCATTAATCAAAAAAAAGGTAACAAAACATTACAATAACCAAAAAAAAGAAGAAAAAGATGGGAACACTTTCAGGAAACTATTAGCTTGTTGTGGCATTGCTGTACAAATGTAACGAACATGCAAAAAGTAAAAATTAAAATAAAACAAATATGGCAGTTAAACAATGACTTCGAGTGCTCTGCTAAAGCAGTTAGCCTTTGAAAACAAAATCGATAAGCAACCCCCGAGCGGACAAAATATGTCCATGTGACCAACACTGCTTCTCATCCATGACTACACACTCAAGATAATCTAACAAACTGACCTTTCAGCTGTTTAAAAAATGTCATCATCAATGCAATTCATACATTTCTGGTCGTACCAAAGACAGATGACCTGCTGTGTGGAAGGACATGCTCAAACCCCCTCAGTTTCCCTTCCTTGTGAAACAGAGTTGTACCTGAAAAAAATATCATCTCATTTCATTAATTTAATACCACACCTAGTCTGAGGTAACAGAAAATGGCATGTGACCAGATATGGTTAAAACAATGCTACACCTGATAAGTTACTACAGCGCTGACACGACTCTGCTTCATCACAACACTGCTAACCCATCTCTTCAAGAACTGAATGCCAGAGTGCTGAAACGCAGAAGCTTCAACAAGTCATTGTTGAATGGTGCTTTTCTCTCACTAAACAGCGGTTTCTTCACTTGAATTTTGGTCATGCTTTAACAACAAAATGTGTTTGAAAAATCGTCTGTCTCATCTATGTATATTTCTATATGCACAAATACACGGCTCTAGGTCTTAAGGACACCAGAATGATGAATAGTGGTTAATGTTAAAAGTGTTTATGATTAATGAATAACAAACTGAACCATAAAACACACTGAGGGATGTAACAGATGACAGTTAACTGACAAAAATTGCTTGAAATTCAAACCAGAATGAAAAAATCCCTACTATTTTCCCAAAGCTTAAATCACAATATGTGCAATACCAGCTCATACAATCAACCACTCTTTATGCCACTTGAAAACTGGCATATTATTAAGTTTTCATGTTGCTTTTCAAATCATTATTTGAATTAAAATAAGGAAGAGGGAGGCTATTCAAACGTGGCAAAACATAAACACCAAAAGAAAAAAAGATGAAAACGTGGTCTAGTATTTTTGTGTTGCAGCACGAGGGGTGTGTCTGCATAATGTGCCTGTGTATAGGTTAGTGCTACCTGCACGCAGGATCATGGCAAGAAAGACCTCATTCAGCTGTGTGGAATGAAGGAACGAGGCATTTTGTTTAGAACACGTGACGGCCTCAGTTCCACCTTAACCTTCAGGAGAGTGCAAATATCCCGAAACTCGTGAGCCCTGATGGGACTCTTGCCCGCTCACTAGAACTCAGCAAACTCTTTTGCACACTTTTCTGTTTGTGAGACACGGATGTCTTCCTCTTCATAGTCATCAAAGTTGCTTGTGTCTCCTGGTCCTCTGCACTTTGGCAAGAAGGGGGCTTCAACCTAAGAATAGAGTGAAAGATAGGGATATTTAAAAAAGTATTAATTAGTAAATGCAAATAACGTTCTGTTAAAGTTGTGTTAATCATTCAATCATTCGGTCCAACTTTGCGAGTCAGTGTTCTTACACTAAGGCAAATATCTGGAACTCGGGAAGCTCTGATGGGCTGCAGATTAGCAGTGGTGGATATTCTTTACAAATGCCTTAATTGGTGGTCTTTAAATTCACTCTTCAGAAAATAGATTAAGCCTGTTGGTTGTTTCACTCCATTATCCATCATGGCTGCTAACAGATAATTTGTTTGTACACCCAAAAACAAATTTATAAAAGACAAAAAAGGGAGCGTGTGATATTAGTTGTAGTAGTAACAAAAGTAGAAAAGGTCACCTCATGTCTTGATTATTTTAGTGTTTGTCTTACAACTAATATACTGACATGATGTACTGACACATTTTGACATAAAGCCTCCACTGGAGTACTGATAAAGCTCTTTCTAGATTAAATCAAGCCTTCAGAGGATTATCTCTTAGTAGTTAAGTGTTTGAGTTTCTTCCATCGACAGACAAAACCGCCTTGTTAGATCTGAGCAGCAACCTCATAATGTTCTGCAGCCATAAAAACTACTTCAGATGTAAATGGTGTGGGACTGCATTTCTGTCATAAAGCCAGAAGATAAAGTGGTAACTGAGACACGTGATTTGTCTTTTAGTTAGTATTTTTACTGGGTTTGGAGTATAGCTATTTATCATCCAACTTGCTCTGCCCTGTGGTTATTCAGAGAGACATGCAGAGGAAGGTGACCTGTCCAGAATATTAAAAGGTATTAATACAGATACTAAATACAAAAGAATATAACAAGATGGAATGATGGATGAGTAGTGAATCTAACTTCGATATGAGGCAAATTAATGTGGATCTTACTGGATCCTCTTTAATGCAAGTTAAACTTTTAAGAACAAGAACCAAAAAGATGGACAGTAATACATGTCTCATAGCGTGGTTCTGGATTCAGAAACACGTTATGACACAATAGAGTCCTACCTTTCTCTCGTATATGGCAATCCAGTCTGTTGTGGAGAACCACTTGTGATTTTTTATGTCATTTACACCATTCTTCAGGTTGCCAAATCTCTTTGTCAGGTCCACCTGGAGAAGGTTTCTCAGCAGATCCTTCAGATCAGAGCTGAAGTGAGAGGGGAATCGTACCTACAAGAGTGAAAAAAAAGAAGGGAACAATGAATTACTACGTTGAGATCAACACAAAGACCAGAGTGGTTTTCTCCCATTTAATTTAATATGCTGGAGAAACAATACCAAGTGAATGCTTGTAATCAAAAGGCAAGCAGAGAAATGACAGAGTGTAACAACAAGAAACTCTAAGACTAAGGTTATCTCTGCCTACCTTGCCGGACACAATCTTTTCGTAGATCTGGATAGGCTGATCAGCAAAAAAAGGAGGGTAACCAGCAGCCATTTCATAGATGAGTACTCCAAGTGCCCACCAGTCCACAGCTTTGTTGTAGCCCTGGAAAAGTCACAAACAGAAAAGAAATCCATTATTTTCCAAAGGTGGTAGGTTGGTTTCTTTGCATAAATGAGACATACAGAGCAGTCAGAAATATACAGGAACGACACATTTCTTCCTGTGTTGACTCTGTTTTTACATTCACATCATATGGCTGGTGTAGAAAAAGTCACCTAATTTTCTGACACAGAAAGTAACAGGACAATTTAACATAAAGTGTTCATGTTTTTTGTAATATTTGGTTGCAGATCCTCAGCATTCAATGACTGGGTGATGTATCTGACATAGAGATGTCACCAGATATTTATCATCTCTGGTGATGATCTACTGGGCCTATGCTGCAGCCAGCTTCAATTCTTTCTTCTTTCAAAGACTTGTTGACTTAAGTCTTGTCTCTTTGTCAAGTGAAACACGAGCTTAGTTAAACTGAGGTCAGGTGACTGACTTGGTCAAGGGTGGTGCTGAACGATTAATCGTTTTCAAATCGAAATTGTGATTTGAAATAACGCGATTAGCTAATTGTGAAGACGCTCGATTAAATGTAGGTTAATTATACAGCGCATCTGATTCGTTTTAAACAGGCATGCAGTTAAAAATTCATTCCATTCTCATTTTTGTGTGACAGATCTGCTCGCCAATCACAAGCGCAATAAAGTGTTTCAGCAGCGGAGCGATTAGCCTACACATTGTTAACATGTTGTTAATTTGACGTTTTGTGTGCTTCAACTACAGCTTTCTGTGAGGCCGATCTGTTTTGCTATCTGCAGGCTAATGTTACATTTCCACATGAAGCATTTCAGAATAAGAGCATTTTGCCTGTCTGATTTTGCTGACTTGTTCAGATTTTGCTTATTTGTTCAGTTGTCCTTGACTTTTGTGCTTCTACTATGGTTAATTAGGGTACATAATAAAATTTCCCTCTTTTTTTGGTCTGTTTTAACTAGTGCTGGGTATCGTTCAAAGATTTTCGATATTGGTACCGATACCGATACCTCAACTTCAATACCGGTTCCTGAACGATACTTTTTTCGATACCAATTTTATTGGTATAAAATTTGTATATTTTCTCAACATACGGAGAACCATTGCTGTTTGTATAAAGTAACTTAATTAATTATCACATTATTATCATTAATAGTTTATTTTAATAATTGTTCCTTTGAAAAATACTACTGCTTGTCAAAACCAAGACATATTTTCAATGTAACATCGGCCTGTATTGTGTTTTTGTTGTTTTATTCCTCTTTCTTTAGTTTTTATAATGTCATTTCATTGTTTATTAATTGTGCTCTGGCACCATGGCAACCTAAACATTAATGGCAAGAGGCCATCTCATCTCATGGAAACAAGTTTCTGCCTCTACGTATCAAAGTTACTCCTCACTAGAGGATGAGGTGGCCAGGCGACAACTATCACAATAGAAAGTAAACTCTTCAATCCGCTGCAGCAAAGTCGCAGACATCAGCCCAAGGATCGGTACGTGATGTCACTATCACACGGAAGCGCTTCCGCTGGCTGCACATACAGGTCCGTGTGCGGCGGTGGCGTCACTTAACTGATCCTTCAGTTACACTTGGGAAAATGTAGCGTGTGTGGAAGCTGCCACCAAGCTGCTGAGGAATGTCGTTAAACTAGTAACGGTGCTACTTGTAGCGACGCTGCTGCCCAACGCTGCTCGTACGCTGGGCGTGTTGAAGCAGGCTCGGTGGCAGCAGGGCGCTGAGACGATGACTGCACTGGCTCTGTCTTGTTGCAGCAAAGACGGACTTTCTGCTCTTTTAAGTTTACGTCACGCACAGTCAAAGGCTTCACCAGGTTTGTCATGTCGCCGCTCTTAGCAGAAATTATCTTACGTCGCAAATATTGCATCGCGCGCTGTCGCATCAAGCCACACTTTTGATTTTCTTGCGTCTTTCACATCCAGCGAGTCTCTGTGCGTAACCGGCGTGAGCTAGTGTTTACATCACCACAGCCAATTACAATCACTTTTAGATGTGGGCACATCAAGAATGCTGCAAGCTGATTGGCTCATTGGCGTTAATAAGAACCTTTAGGTATCGAACTTTGGTACTGAAAGACAAGGCATTTTTTGATACTCGGTGGTATTGAGGCAATTCGGTCGGTGCCTAAAAAGTATTGAATTCGATACCCAGCCCTAGTTTTAACTGTGTTTATTGTTCATGTATGATCGTGAGTCTGCAAAGAGTGTTTTATTTTGAAAATCAACCGTTCTGTCTCTAACTTCCAGCCTGGTTCATCTGCTCTGTGCTGCTTGAAGCAGTTTCCGCCAAAAATAGCCTAGAAGTGAATATTGAACTTTAGCAAATTGAATCGTAATCGCAATATCTGACAGAAAAATCGCAATTAGATTTTTTCTCCAAATCTCCAAGTAAAGGGCAATCCCCTGTTTGATGACAAAAACGTATTGACTATGAACTAGTTGTTTGTTGACTTTTTTTTATATGCTTAGTGCTGTAGCATGGTGATAAAATTGGGGTTTTTACGTAACATTCACTTAGCTGACAGTTTTATTAAAAGCGTTGTAGTGGAAATTGAAACCGGACTCCAACATCAAAGACATGCGTCTTATTTACTGCACCATCACCAGCCACAATACAAAAAAGAAGAAAGAAAGAAATCTTGACACTTTTTTCTAGATAGGAATGTGAAGACCCAAAAAGCTGAAGGGTGGCACTAACACCTCTTTGTCATTTTTTCATTTGAAATCCAGTGTGTTTGACTACAGAGCCAAAATAATGAACAACTGGTTATTGTTACTGTGACAACATGCATTCTGGTTGTGTTGGATTTAAAGGGTTCACCTTGCTGAGGATGATCTCTGGAGCCAGGTACTCAGGAGTTCCACACAATGTCCAGGTCCTGCCTTTTACTCTTTTGGCAAAGCCGAAGTCTGTGACCTGAAGAAAGAACAACAGGTGTGTGATAAGAAAAGTAAGCACATATGGGCAAAGTGTACATTTACTGCACTTAAGAACCATGGCTATTAACAGAAGCCAATTTGTGTTTATCAGGTTTTTTTTTTACATCTAACTTGGGTCAAACTGACTAAATGTGTTAATTTGCAATACCTTGTGTTACCTTTCTATTCAGTTCACTTTTCTATTATAAACTTTACATAAGATTGTGTACCTGGATATACCCATGTTGATCTATGAGCAGGTTTTCAGGCTTCAGGTCTCTGTAGATGAGGTCCAAGGAGTGTAGGTACTCAAAGGTGAGTATTATCTGAGCTGCATAAAATTTTGCATGGTTTTCACTGAAAGATGGGAGGGTGGACAGTCAGACACCATAGACACAATATGTGAACACCAGCCTCCTCTGAGTGAAGGAGCAAACTCAAATCATTCATTGTACAGCGACCTTAAAAATGATGCCTGTCTCAAGCTATTTCATCCATGACCTTGTCAGACCACAGTGAGTCTTTGTCCAGCTATTACTGGCTGACACAACACTCTAAATAAAAAATAAAATAATATACTATGTACACTATACCTGAACCTTCCAATACGTCTGAGGTGGGAGAACATCTCTCCACCGGGCACATACTCCATTACCATGTAGAGGTTTGAGTTGTCCTGTTAATCAAAGCAAGAAACATTTAGGCAGGGGCAAGAACGAGTGATCACACGTTAAATGATAATCGCTCTTCAGGTAGGGAAATAAAACTGATGCTTGCTGGATAATTTGAGATGGACTGTACCAACTGTAGCCAAGTGAAAGGGGAATACAAAAGGTCTACTAGGTTAGCATTAGGATTCCTTGGAATAAAAAAACGCTGATATGTAGAAACCATGTAGTTGGTGAGGTGGGTGCCAGCATGTACCTTGAAAGAGTACTCCAATCTGACCAGGAAAGGGAAGGAGACGGCCTGGAGTATTCTCTTTTCGTTTAGTGTGTGTTCTATCTGCTTCAACTTCACCACCTAAAAAACAACAAAAAAAACACACAATATAAATATATTAGCTAAATTAAGTATAGTGTGTTCTTTATAACTGAGTATAATTTCCAACATGAAGAACCCAAAAGATGATTCATGATTTCTGAGAGCTCGGGATGCATAATTGAAACGTAAACGCACACAAAAGGATTTTTGCATGTTATAGCCCCAGTTGTGTCAGTCCTACTCTCCAGTCAGCTACTAGCTTCTATTCCTTACAGAAAGGAAGCACAAACTTAAAACTTGCGTGAACTTGAGTGAACTACATGTTCGGCTTGATTTTTTCCCAGAAAGTGCAATACATTTGAAAAGACATTGAAAAGCCAACCATTCTGGTGCATTCATGAGTTGGTGGGAAGCACCAACATACAAGACTTGAGAGTCAGGTGTTCAACACATGGTATCCACAAGCCATATTATCAAATTATTACCTAATTTGCTAGATCCCTGGTTTAAAAAATGCTGCCAATCAGGCTGATTCTCAAGTCTGACACGTCAGAGATTCAAACAAGATTGTCAGCACAGCAGACTGTCAAACATGAACTCCATCCACAGTTTCCAACAGTATTACCACACAATGATAATAACAGGTAGCTATGACAGTTACTGTAATGAATTATTACATACTGCATCTCAAACAAGTTTCAAATTTTTGCCAATGTATTTGCATACTATACTGAACTATTTAAATAGCAAACAAGGACGGCTGCCTGTAAGGCAGTAAAAATAATGTGATATGTACAGGATTACTAGCATGTGGGATAAAAAAGAAAAAAAACACAGAATAATCCTTTAAAACCTCTGTGACTAATAATAAACATTCAGCATACAAAGTGTTAAGGAACAAAAAATGAAGCCATGTGAGTGGCCATACACCATAAAAAGGAAAGTCTTTCAGTACTACAGCTGAAACAGAAAGCCAGACATGTTTACCTCTGTGTTAAATTTTAAATTCAAGGGAACAGAGTGCTGCTACATGAGCAACGCACAGAGGAGACACCAAACTTCTCCTACGACTCTCACATCAGTATTTAAAGATCGAAACTCTCATATGAAGCGGCTCTGAGGTTTTAGATGACTACAGGCTGGCTGTGCGTGAGAGGAAATGCTCCATTTCCTTTTATGAGATGCACTGCATTTATGTAGTTACAGCATTTGTCAAGCATGCAGCAGTTTGATTTTCACACACTAACCTAATTTACAACACTAGTCCTTATGAGACAGGTAGACTGATTTCTTTAAAGCCATACACTTACTTTTTGTTTGTCCAAGATCTTCATTGCGTAGAACTGGTTTGTTTCTTTATGTTTCACAAGCATAACTCGCCCGAATGAGCCAGTGCCCAGAGTCTTGAACCTATCAAAGTCATCCAGGCCCGTTGTGCTCTGAATTAAGAGTAAAGAACACATTACAAGTACAATTATGCAATCAGCTAGCATTCAAGTCAACAAGATCTGAGCCAGGAAGTGGCTAAGCGCTATCATACGAAATGTATAAATAATTTTGCCTCATGATACACAGTCCAAAGTTTTTGGGGAAATGAAAGGTTGAACAGCGAACAACTTACTTGTGGTGGACACTCCCATTTTCTTAAAAAATCTTCTTTGGCTTTAGCTAAGAACTCTTTCACTATAAAAAGAGAAAGAAGTGTTACCAGTGAGCATTTTGGCCCTGATAGACTCACGGTCAGGTAACTTGTTGAGGGAAATAACAAAGTGGGGCAGTTTAACGTGTTCAGGAAAATAAACAAAGGCAGTTCACATATTCAGAAACAGAAATGCATTTTTAAAGTCAGGCAAATGTCAAGTACTTGGGATGCAGGACTATACTTTACAAAACAGCAAAAAAAAAAATCCTCCTAAACAAAACTCAAAACCACACGTCTAAGCAGGAAATTTTAATTATTAAAGTGATGCAAAGAGCTCTTATGGACTTTACAGAATTGGCCAATTCAGAGATAAGCTATTCTGCATCCCTTTCAGGAGTAGGTGGGAGTAACGGGGGGTGGGGAGGCAGTAATAAAGGGCAGAGAAAAAAAGACAAAATGCAGAACACAACTGACATAGTGCAGGCATCAGACAGACAGTGTGCATTGTGAAAGTCACAGCAGACATGAGATGTCCAAAGTCACAGAGTCGTGGCAAGTATCTAATGTCTAGCTGGTGGAGCATTTGGTATGCTGTTTCTGATTTAAATGTATACGTGGGCATTTAAAGACCGCAGCATATGTGGAAGCGGTATGCTAACAGGCTATCCTAATTAACTTTAATCTCAGAATATTTAGATATTGACGAATACACGCCTGGCAGACCTAAACTGCAGAATAAGCCTTCTCTCTGTGACTTAGGATGGCTCATGGAAAAATGAGCATACCAAAAGTCTCTACAGTTCACCACGGGTTTTGCAGGAACATTCATGGATGGAAATGATGGAGAAGAGAAAGAGAGGAAGAAACATTTTTGAAGTGCTTAAAACAAGAAAATTTGAGATTCAAGTGGATTAAATGCAACAGACAACAAAATGACACTGAAGAAGACAACGTTAGGCATCTCTACCACCTGACAGAAGTTAAAACGGATTTAATTATTCTACATTGAAACAAGATTTATTTTAGTTGGAAGACTAATTTCTCCCATTGTCTCAACTAGCTAAAAACAATAGTCAAGGGTAATTTATATACTGCTGAACAGCTTCTTCATCAAAAACATATTTTTGTAAGTTCATTACAATTAGGTCATAAATTAATATTTCTGCTCAAGAGGTTTGATTCTGCACGGTAGGTGGTTGTCAATATTCAAATCCAACTTTCTCTTTCTTTCTTACCAGTAATGGAGGCAGCTTTGACTACCCTACAGTGGGTAAAATAAACTACAAACATTCATTCAACCGAATATAAAACAGTGATTGGAAAGACATTGTAAAAAGCATACATAAAAACACACATTTTATACTTGCAAAAGAGTACATGAATATGACAGGACAGAGATATTAAGATGATGTAAGCCACTGATGTGCTGCAAATGGCCTGTTATACAATGTGTTATGCCTAAGCTGCTTTTACAGATGTCTCTGGTAGATCAAGAATGTGTGAACATATGCAGCAATCGCGAACCTGCCGATGAAGGTAACAATAAAAGGTTTGAGCTGCTGCTTGAAAAGACCTGACAAACAATTGATCACTAACTGAGAAATCATCTATATGAACAAAAAAACATAAATCACACTTAATCACGCTTATGAGACCCTATAAAAACAGTCAAATTCAGGCAAATATGCCACTTGGTTTATTTCATAAGCTCACTGTATATCAGTTTTCCTGCAAACAAGAACTACAAACGCAAGTTGAGACTCGTTCTGCTCAGAGCTGCAGATGGTGGCGGACACATATTTTTAAGTGTAAAAGCATAACACTGCACTTACTCAACTTATCCCACATGATGGTGAACTCAGAGATACGAGGCACCTCACTCTCCTGTCCTCTGTATTCTTGGCTACTCTTGCGATGTTTGAAAATACGGCTGACAAAGGAGTGATCCTTTCCCTGGGCCATTTTGAGACTAATTTCTTGACGCGTGAGAGAAAAGGCTCACTGGCAAAGCAACCGTTTTCAGACCGAAGACCAATGCGTGATAATGGCTTCCTGTATGCACTGCAATGCTTGGCTAACCACATGAAGTTAAGCTTCCTGTTCAAGTCCTCTGTTTCAGTTTCAGCGGCCAACTACATGTCTACTACTACTGTGAGGTATCATTTTAAAAACACACATTGGTCTCCCATGCAAATTCTGACATTGTTTTGACATAGGTATACTAAGTAAGTAAAGCACACAAAAAGGCAATCCTCTTAACGTTATGCCATAAAACATTGCACAGCTGTTGTGTATTCAGAGTGCTGATAAGGAAACGGTACGCCTCTAACACCCACTGACTGACAGTCAGGAAAGTAGTTATCTCCCAGTTATCATGCTCTCTGGTGGTAAAGTTTAACCATACAGTTCCTCAAAGAGCTTTCCAATGCTTAAAGTTGCCCTTACAAACTCTCTTGCTCCATTCTTCTTTTTTGCTCTACTAGTAATGTTGGGGCTGCTCTGGAAATATAAATGACCAAAACAACATGTCAACAGTGTCTTTCTGTAACCTGCCGTTCGCATCACAGAGTTTTTGTACACAACCCTTGGCCCCTCCCTGCAGAAACTACAGGTGGCTTGAGTCATAAGGCTGCCAGACTGTATGGACTGCTGCCAATCAGAAAGCAGATCAAGATCAGCGCAGATAGACCATTATGCATGGTTCAGTTTAGTGGATTACTTTGATCATTACTGACAAATGCACACTACACACAACAGAGTGCCCTCTGGTGACTGTTTTCAAGCGATTGGTGGAGCACTTAATATTGCAAAACTGCGATTCAACAGGTGCAATTTGACCCAGAGGGAAGCTTTCTTTCCTTGATGTTATAGCAAGTACACAACAAATTAATGTCACTGTTATAAAGCAGTGATCAAGGCGCAACACAGTAAACTTGTTGACAGCTGATTTGACACAGGGTTGACCAGGTTGGATGGTAACTGATGCTAGCCATTTTGCAGGAAAGCTAGAATCCACCCTTCTGGTCAACTTGTCTGTTAGTCATTATTGTGTACCTGTTGTTAGCAGTGACTAGGCCTTGTACTGCAGCTTTAGTAGAAACCAGTGTTTGCAGATGTTATCTGGCTGCAGGCAGGTGATATTAGCTCTCTGTAAATTAAACATGGTACCTTGATAACTTTGAAGATCACAGTGTTAAGCAATTAACGTTAGAAAAGCTTGCATTTCGTGGAGTCAAGGGTCTGCTTTTGCATTCACTGCTGTGGAAAACAGGATGGTGAGGACCTCTCTGTTATTAGCTCATGTGTCACTTTCAATGATTAGCTGCATCGTCTGTGGCACTGTTTCCAAGTAAGATAAACAAACATTACGAGGCAGCTGACACACCTTGTAAACTTCTCTACCAAAGATGTTTCTTCTCTGCAGCCCATATTCCTGTACTGTCTGTTAACACTGGACAAGAACTGCTAAAGGCTGCTCTCCACTGACTTCATAATAAGCTAGCTCACGCTGTACAATAGCTAACATTAGATGGCTAACAGGCCAGCTTGGCGGTTTTCGGGTGCTCACCGCTTTCTTGCTCATTGCCTTTCTTGGCAGTTGCTGTGTTTCCCATCGTAGAAAGACAGGGCGATGCACAGCTGGCTCGGAGCGATGATGGTGACGGTTAGCTAACAGGGTCCTCCGTTAGCTAGCTAACAAATTTCAGCTTGTGCTGGCTGATTGGCTAACAACAACATCAATGTCTTCCCTCTGGACAGGTACCTCGACGTGCTCTGCTAACAGCTCTTTTGTTCTTTATTGACAGTGTCCTTTGTCGATCAAGTATGCCTCCACTGGAATGAAAACATGATCCAGACTTTTCACCTCTGCCTGCTGTCGTTTTGTGCTGCGTTCAAGTCATATGGGAATACCCACAGATAAGACTTGACGGGTGAAAAGCTGCATTCAGGTGCCAGTCGGAAATCGTCGTCGCTACTCATACAACACGGTCATACAACACGAGAGAATCTCTCAAAATTATTATTATTATTATTATTATTATTATTATTATTATTATTATTATTATTATTAGTAGTAGTAGTATTAGTATTATTATTATTTGTGCCATAGTGATCCAGCGATACTGAATACTCATAACACAAAAGCTAGGCTATGTAGGCCTGAGTTTATGTTTGTTGGCAAGAAAGTATTTATAAAAGTAAAATCGCACTAAACTTACTAGGTGATTTTATCCAAATGCGTAATCATTCAGATATTATACTAATAGATTGATGCATTTCATTTCGAAAAAGGAAAATGGATTTTATCATTAAAAAATGATTAGTGGCACATGTTATTGAGATCTGAGACAGAATAGGGATGTCCCGATCAAGTTTTTTTGCCTCCGAGTCTCAGTCATTTGATTTTGAGTATGTACCGATACCGAGTCCCGATCCGATACTTATATAATACTTAAACAACAAATCCAGGATGTTCCTTATTTTTTATTTAATTCACCTTATTTTAACATTCAACAACTCTGTTAACAAACAGAGCACTTCTGTGAGGTATTTTGAACAATCAAGTAATAAATAACATAAATTCTTCATTTTGGACTTTAGTGCAACAGTAAATAAAAATATGAGATATATATACATTTATATCCGAGTCCTGATCGTGAGGTAACGCCCGATTCCGATCGAGTCTGAAACAACGTGATCGGATCTGGACATCCCTAATTAGGAATACGTATAAAAGGTGCACACTGTGTAAATATGATGTTAAATTTTTGTTATGTTGTTTGGTCATCCCATTAGGTTCATTTAAACCATGCTTTCAGTCAGACCACATATGAACAATTCAAAAGCAATGGAGTTCAACTTCATGTTCAGGTTATATATAGGTATATGTTAGTCTTCCTGGTTATAAAAAGAGCTGGACGCAAATCTCGGGAAGGTAGGCCTATAGAGAACCAGTTTTGACAAATAATGCATTCACCTGACAATTTTGTTTTCAGACACTTGAGGGCCAATTACTGTTACCAGCTCATATGTTGGGCTGTTTAGATATTTTATATATATAATAGTCTTCCTGGCTGAGAAAACTGGTGGATGCAAATCTCGGCAGCTAGAAAACCAGTTTTGCCAAATAATGCATTCACCTGACAATTTTGTTTTCAGACACTTGAGGGCCAATTACTGTTACCAGCTCATATGTTGGGCTGACTTCACATTGAGAATTTCATGTAACACTCACATAGCTTATGCAAAGAAAACAGGTGGATACAAATCTCAGCAGGTAGCCTACAACTGTTCTGCTAAGAAGTCTAATACATCCACCTCTTACCTGCTTTTCAGACACATTGCTGTGCACACAGATTAAATGTGGATATGACCACACATTTTTGCTGGTTTGGCTGGCTGTTGGACAGTGTGAGTTTAATATCCTACATTTAATAACGACCTAAGCTGAAATAAGTACTAGGTGATGTAGCTTAGCCACAATCAGTCCTACTGAATAATCCTAACCATTACCCCTTAACAGTCAGTACAGGCCTACAGTCAGAGTTGATATCAAACTGTGATAGGAATCTATAATGGCGTTCACGGCACTGACACTGAGTTAATTTGAGAGCCGATCAGACATTTATTTGCCAGCATTTAAAAACCTAATTTTAGGATAACAGTTTATAAAAAATCCTTAACACATCGATCAACAACACAAATACTTTGCTGTCAGAATTATCGAGAGATTAATCAAAAGATAGCCTCGCATCGGCCTATTACTATCAGTGCAATCCTACCAAGGCATGTGACTTCTACTAAATGTAGCTAATAAATTATTTAGGCTATGTCTCTAAACGTTCATAAAGTATAGGGTAGCCTAGACTTCGAATCATTAACACCATTGATCAAACCCACAAAGAATATTAACCTATATCGTTTTAAACCGCATTTTGCCTTAGAAAACATTTAGGTTACAGCGTCTTGCAGTTTCGCTTCGCTATGCGCGCTCCCGCGAGGGGCCCAATCTCTGCAGACAGATTACCGGAGTTCCTCTCCACGAGTTTCACATTGCTGTGCCGCTTTAGCAGATGCTTCAATAAATTGGATGTAGAATTGTTCACGGTTGAAAGCTTGTTGCTGGTCGCACAAAGTTTACAACTGACGACAACCTACTTTGTATCTTTGACTGTGGCACAATAATGGCAGTAGCCTACTTACAGATGTCAGAAAAACGCCCATCTCCCTCGTTCTCCATTCTTCCTTTCACTTTTTGGCACCCGACTTGAACAACCAGCTTCTCGACTTGAACCTGCCGAGCAGTCGCGCAGTCACGTCAAGGATGGTGCGTTCTGGTAACGCAGAGTTTCTTGGATTAGTAGGCCTAACTGTAGGCCAAATGTTATTACTGTTCTGTAAATAGTAATTCCTTACATTACTAGTTACTGGAAAAAAGTAATATCATTACGGCTGGTCACTTGTAACAGTCAAGAATTCAGATCACAAAATGAAGTGAATCCTTAATTTTGCAATCGTTAGTTATGCTTTCGAGCAGAGGTTTTCTGTATATCCAATAGAACATAAATGCAGCATTTTAGACAGAACAGTTACAAACAGCGTTGCGGACTCGGGAAGTTATCCTTCCAAATAAAGTATATTTGCAAAAAAACATGCAGACTTTTGACCTCACGCAGTTTAGCCGGTGGATTAGAGGACGTGAAAACACCTGTTAGGTGAATCCTTGTGATGAGAGGTATTAACCATTAACAGACGTCTCGGTTTAAGGAAATGTTCAACGTTGGCTACAAGGTAGGTTTATTTGTTACATTAACAGTGATATTAAGTCTGGAACTCCCTTCTGATATGTAGCAGACAATATACAGTAATACAAAAGCAATCATAAAAATAAATAGCCTATAACTTTATCCTAATGGAGCAGTGCTGAGGATGAATTTGAGTTTAAAGGTCTGATAGTTTGGGGGGAAAGATGCTCTGCAGTCTGGTGGTACACAGCAGATAGCCTGCTTCTGTAACTCCTCCCAGACGGCAGCAGGGTGGCTAGGGCTGTATCATTTGGGCTCTGCAAAGGAACCTCACCTAGTAGGCCTACCAATTATTTTCTGAGCCTTTTAATCACCCCCTGCAGAGCCTTGCTGTCGTGGGCCATGCACATCCCATGCTGGTTTGTGATGTTTTCAGTCAGGATGCTTTCTATTGCTCCTCTGTAAAAGCTGACAGTAATTTGGCATGGGAATTAAGCTTCCTTGAGAAATACAGTCCTTTTTGGGCTTTCTTCACTAGTGTAGAGATGTGAGATGACACCTGAAACTGTTGACCTGCTCCACTTCAGCTCCACTGATGTAGACAGGAGTGTGTGTCTTAATCTCCTTTTTCCTAAAATCAATGAAAAATATAGGCCTATTCTCTTTTTGTTATATGAAAACTGTTAACTGAATAGGTAATTGCCCAACCTTAGGTTCATTTAAAATGCAAATGAAAAACAAAAGATCTAATTCCGAATCTTGATTTACCTTTTGAGCATAATTGTGATTTAAGTTAAATCTGCAAGTCTTGCAGGTGCTAGAGTTGCTCACAAGGCGTGACTGTTAATTATTAGTGGGCACATGCACTGTAAAATGTAAGATTTTATTGCACAAGTTAGCAAGTTAGCGAATGACTTACAGCCGCAAACCCCAAGGTAATCGTTTTTAAAATAACGTAGGGCCCAATCTATTATTTAACAAAACATAAATTAGAGGTGAGGCAGGCCACAGTATGGGCCCACCACTTGTAACCTTTTTGCACTGCTTCTTTCTTCTAAAGAATTTGCGTTATGTCAAACATATTTAGGCTACTTTCTTTGAAGGGAAAGTATAGGCCTAATGTTTAACTCCTTAACTACTCTTGTTGTAGCTGACTGTGAGCACAATATTACATAATGACTTGTACAAAAGACATCAGGCTACACCTGAGGGATATTGTGCCACCAATCAAAAGCCAGTCGTTCAGACGTGCCTGTTAGCCAAGGTGGTTGTGCTATATAAGGACTAGGGATGTCCAGATCCAATCACGAGATCGGAAATCGGGCCCGATCACGTTGTTTCAGACTCGATCGGAATCGGACGTTACCTCCCGATCAGGACTCGGATATAAATGTATATATATATATGTATGTGCTTTGCAAACACTGTGGCACTTTTATTTTTGTATTTGTTTACATGCCTGCTAAGTGGACGTGCTATTTGTTTTTATCTTAACTAACCAAGCCTTAATTTTAGTTCTCAGTTGACTAAAAGCTACTTTCTTTGGAACATATATGTAGCCTACTTCACAAAATATGAGTAGAATAGGAGAGAACAATTATATGACACATTTTGAGGAAAATTAGCAAATTATTAAAACAATAAATAGGCAATAAGAAGTATTTTTCCCCACTTTATAGACATCTTTAAATAACAAACAGGCATCTTTGGTAATGTTACATATAATTACATCTAAGCAGCAAACAAAAAATAAAATAAATGTAGGCTAAATAATAATAATTAAAGGGATATAATCAAAATACAATGTAAGTAACTCAGAGAGTCTTAAGGCACTATTCATTTCCATTTTTTTCAATGACTGAAAAAACCTTCAAATTATTAGTAAATGCTATAAAACTTGGGGCAGCTTTAAAGATAAACCATTTTTTAATATAAAATGTAGCTATATTGAAAACATTATTACACAAGAACTCAACATGTTTGCTTTCCGTAAAACAACCAAATAAGATAAAATAAAGGGAACAAGAAGTGAGTGGCACGTTAATGACATGTGAGAGGGTCGCACGGTGGCACCCATATTTGGCAGAGTTGTTTTTCTTTTAGCACCATGGTCAGCGACACAGTTGCTAGGTAGCTTCCCTGTGTTTGTATCAGCGCGTTGTGCAGTAAGAGCTACACCGGAAAAACTACCTTAAACAATGACTTAAAGGAATATAACTCGCAGTTGTGGTAAGACATTTGTTTTCACTCGCATCTAGTTCACAGTTGAAAATAACGCGCGTTGACTTAACATATAAGCCCCGCGGTGCAGTGAACATCATGTTAGTACCAGATTGGGAATGCAAACTTCAGCACTTCTTCCAGGTTCTCTCCCTCACCCCCTTCTCACATAGCGAATGGTTTTGCCCATGGACTCGCTCCAGCACTCACAGCACACAGAGGTCTACAAGATACAGATTTTTGTGTGTGTTTATGTCTGTCAACCAACGCCAATCTTTAGTAGTAACGCCGTTACACACCATAACATTGTTATAGTCTTGAAAATATTGTCGGGACTTGTCGGTTTCTCTAAAGAGACCCCAGTGTCTCCCGTTATAACGGCGGCTGTGTCGGATGAGACCAGCAAAAGAGCTGCTGCACTGCCAGGAACAAATAAGGTAACGGGCTACTTCGCTTTCGCCTCTCCATCCTTTGCTAGGACGTGCGGCTAAGCTAACTGTAGAGTAGCCCAGGGTCATTTGTGTTTACTGTGAATTACTAGACGGTGTCTCATTCAGGGATTTACCAGTTCATTTGGAAGCACCGTGAAATGTGCAGGCCCTCATTCGTAGGGCAGTTAAACGTTAACCTCACCGCTGCTACAGTTGTTGGTAGCAAGTTATTAGCAACATTGCCACATTGTTTCCCTGTTTGATTCTTCCACCTGACCTATACAAGTGACTAGCAACCTAACGTTAGCTACTGCTTGCTAGCAACTAATTCATAGCAGTAATACACCTGCTTAGACATTGTGACAATTCATTTTTAAACGCTTAAAATTTCCTGAAAACAAACAAACAACAACAACTCTTATATCCAAGATTTTACATGCGAAAGTACGTTACATCTTGCGGTAATCCTGAAATAAAGACAAGATCTGCAAAAAGGGGTGGCCTACTATCCTTCCACTGGTCTGGAAGATACCATATTGACCGCTTTGCTGTGACAGGCATAGGTGCCCTCGCTGCTCTTAGTAGCATAGCTTCTTAGCTCAGGTTAGCTTTGCAAGTATCCTTAAGAAGTCTGTCTTAATATGCAATAATATTGCTGAGGTTTAGCTTTGGAGGCTCAGACGCTGGTTAATTACACGAGGGTTGTGGTATTTTAAAAGCCATTTGATTTAGTCCGTTCTGTTTGTAGTCCAGTGTGCCACTTAACAGACCACATGCTGATAGAGCACCCTGGAGTTGAATCATTCCCAACAGAACAGATGGATTACATAATAATAACAGCATAACATATGAGTTCTGGATGGCATCCTGCCTCCTGGACATATCCCAGAGATAAGGCTATTAAGACGGCCATGATATGTATAATCTTTAATTTTCATGCAGGCTACAGTTGGCATGCTGAAGGTTTTGGATTAATATGGGATATCCGTTGCAGTATTGCACCTACATTATCTAAGCAATTCAACTTGGTTGCCATTTGACACCTCTGAAGTGAGAGAGCACCATAAATATAGGTAGGTTTGGCCTATTTGTTCACTCTTTGGACTGGGATTTTTAAATTGACATACCAGGTTGTGATGCTATCCTTCAAAATCAAGTGTAATTTTTGCAAGAAGATATGCAGATCTTTGACCACACACAGTTTTACCGGTGGGTTTGAGGACATGAAAAAACACCTATTAGGTGAATCTTTGTGATGAGAGGCATTGGCTATTAATTGATGTCTCAGTATGAGGTAGAAATGTTGATGTTCTCTTTTTGTTTTGAGTGAACTAATGTTAACAAAATAGGTAACTGCCAATCAGTAATGCAATATGCCCAACAGTTTTTTGACCAAATACTGTACAGGAAAATTAACCTCTTGATTGTGAACCCAGTTATGAGAGTAGCCCTGCTTGTCATATAAATTCACATATTGTCTGTGTCAGCAGCCAGTTGATTAATTTACCCGGTAGATTTTGTTTGGCAGCGGCCTTCCCTTTTTAATGTGTTTTTATTTTCCGTGAATTAAAGGTTTAGTGAATAGTCCGTGGACACAGGTTCTCTCGTATCTACACACTCTTGTATGTTTTTTCAACTCTAGATTACTTACTGAAACATGGACTTATCTGGTAACAATCAGTATTAAGTAAGAATTTAGAGCAAAGGGTTTGATTAGAAGTTGAACCCATATTTGTAGGTGTTGATAATACGCCTCTGTATATGTAAAGCTTATTTTGCCCGAATGGTGCAGTGCTTTTGAACACTTATGTGCACATTGTAGCAACCGTAAGTTATTTGCTCCACTTTGTCGTACAAAAAAAAGCTCAGGCAAGATTGTAGTTAATGTAAATGTTTAAAAGCATTTCTAAGACAGTGGCTGAATTTTACATTGAACCATTTTGCCTGCATTTCTGTCGATTCTCTCTGTTAAAGTTAAGCTCAACAGTCAGCTGGTGTTTGTTGGTGTATTTCAGTACCCCGTGGGCTGCTTGCTCCCACACTTGTTCCTCCTCATATCTGGAAGAAGGCACGAAGCCAGAGTTGGGTCACTTGTTTGAGCTAATTTTAGAGCCACTGGCAATCCTAAACCAACTACTATCCTGTGAGAGTAGTCCGCAAACTCAGCTATGATTTTTCCTGAGAGGACAATGTTCTGGTTGTGGTCAAATAGATAATAATAGAAAGTAGAAATAGGCCTAGTTTTTACAAAAAGGTATCTTTCAAGTATACTGTATGTTTTAGACCTTGAACAGAACCACTTTGGCATTCTACCTTAAGGGTAAGAAAATGTCTAGTGAAAGGGTTTGCTATTTATACGACAAAAGGTCAATTTTCTACTGGAAAAGTATTTTGTTTGCATTTGCTTTTCTTCAGCCAAGGATGTGTAATAGTACAATGTGTCTCAATTCTTAGCCAGTGTCTCTGCCCTTTTAAATGGCTATACATACCCTGAGGTCCCAGCATTGCTGTAATGGCAAGACCGAGGCATGCTGCATGTACAGAAAATCCTGCGTTTTCAGCATAGCATGAGGCTAAGTGGTGATTCCCCAAGCCTCTCTATTGATCCTGTATTTGACTACTGCTTTCAAGATGTAGTTTTATGCAACGCAGGCAAGAGAACATAAAACAAACCCCTCAGGGATGTACTGCTGGTTGTTGAAGGGACTTGTGTAATAGGTGTGACACTGCTTGTCATGAATAGACAGTCTACCGCTTTGGTTCAGCTTCTCCTTTGGCACGCTTCTTGTAAAGCCACTGATGCATTTGTTTTTGATATAAAAAGGTGCACAGTACTTTTGAAGTGCCATTGCCTTATGACATGGGGATAATATCTGTGTGAAGATGAATTTCTTGCTAGAGTTTTGAACTGGAACCACTTTACTTCTTGCTGATATTGTTTCAGTAAATGATTGCAATGTAGACAAAATGCTGCAGACTTAAAATATATATTCATGACACACAGTAATGTAACAGTCACATTTACAACAATGCCCTGAAAGACAGACATGCATTTGTCATGCATTTAGAGGCTGTGAGAGAGAGGGGGGTTGCAGCTGAGCAGCAGGAAGAGCTGACTCTCTACAATGAAGCCTTTCTGTGTTGTCTGTGGCATAGTGCATGAGCTCCGCATCCATAGGAGTTCTGCCCATTCAGCTATGCTCTGCTGTGGCGGGCCTCTGGCTCACTCTGTTGGAGAGAAAGTGCCATTGCATCAAAGGATTAACAGTAGGTACAAATAGTGCTTAGTGGAAGGGATTCAGTTAAGACCTTGCTGTTAATACTGCACTTAAGGATTAATTGTGATGATGCTGGCAGTAGAATAAATTGGAAAGTAATGCTTAGAAAGTCTGAACCCCATTAAGACAATGTTCTCATGTTGTATTCCCCACAATCTTAGGAAAGTAAAATGAAACATCCCAGGACAGCAGCTCACAGATGCTTCAGCATATAATACAATATGCTATATAGGACAGTGTAGATAAATATGGTATAGCAGTCATAAATATAATTTTTAAAAATTTACATTTTATTTCCTATTGCAATTTAAATATTGTATCCTTTCTATTTTATTGGACAGCAAAACTTACAAGTAGGTAGAGTATAACGTGATTATGGTCACTGAGCTAAATTCATGTGTGAGGTTACAACAGGATGTCCATCTTGAGTCCCACTATAAGTCAGTGATAACAGTGACTCTAATCTGACAATATAAGACAAATAAGCAAAACACGACAGAGCCTCTTTTTGCTGGGTCATCCACTAATGCGAAACGAAATTATCTACTACCTTTTATGGTAGTCAGACAAACAAGCCTAAATAGAAATCTGTGTTGACATTTATTCTTAAAGGGATAGTTAGTGATTTTAATCCAATACACTTTTTGTTAAATCGAGCCCCATGGTTCGCTAGCCTTCTGTTTTGTGTGCTCTGAAAAAAAAATCTGGTTTTCATACACAGCCCTGGCTCTGTCAAATGGAAAACAAAGAAAGTGGTGGGGACCTTGCCACACAACAGTGTTCCAGCCAATCAGCAAAAAGGTGGCGTTAGTGCTCGTACACTGGCCCATTCGGACATACTAGATTCCACACAGCGTGAAGAAGGAGAGATGGCGGAGAAACAACCAAAGAGGAAAAGGTCTGAAGAGTATAAACAGAGAAGAAAGACCAGGCAAGGGCAAAGGCGTTTTAACACTGGAGAAATTTCCAAGAGGCGGAGCTTCTAAGGACTAAGAACTAAGGCAAAGAACTAAAACGCAGGACTAAGAACTAAGAACTAAGATAAGAGACAAAACAGATACTAAGTAAACTTGAACATGCAAAAGAACAAAAGGCTAAACTAAGCTGCAAAAAACAAAACCCGAAACTTGACAAGATCAAATAAAGCTTACAGAAACACAGAACCCAAAACCAAACCCATGAAAACAGACTAAAAGAGGAAAAAATACAAATAATATAATCATGACCCCATAAGCATCTAGGAAACTTACCAAGTAAAGATGGTGGGGGGCGCCATTTCCCAAGCTTTGTGTGAGGGCTGGCCTGCAGTCTCAGACTTTGAAAACCACTGCATTAAAGCATGCATGTGCGTTTTTGTCACATGCTTTTGTAGGTGTTTAGTTGCAGATCCCTGGCCCTTTTGTTCCAGAGGGTTTACATGACACCAAAGTTCAGAGCTCCTATAGAGACAGCACTCCCTGCCTCCTGTACACACAGCCAGTATACCCCTGGGAGGTGGGGCAGGTTGTCATCAGCGCAGCCTGTCTCACTTTATCACTCTGCCTCTTTGTTGTTGCTCTCCCCCTCTGTGCTGATTCCAGCCTCTGTCCTGTCCAGGATCAATGTCTTGTGCTCACCACAGGCAGAGCAGTAGGCTGACAGTGAAGACAACTGTGAGATCGAGAAATGAATTGGATTGTTGCCCCATTGTAATTTGTCCAGAGGATGCTGATCGGATCAATAGGGTTGCTTTTCAAGTCAGCATGTGTTTTCTGATGTGTATATGTGTACATATATCTGTATCTGTGTGTGGACACACAGATACGCCTGAAGTAAGCATTGGTAGAGGAGTGGGCTTTTCTGTTTATTCTCACCACTAGAGGCTACTGTTGATCTCTGTATGGAATGCAGAAGTGGCACCTTAAACCAGTAAACTATATATGTAGCCTAACTGGTTTGGTAATGTATATTACTGTACCTTATGGATTGATATCCTGCATCCACATTTTTCATTGTGGCAAATTTTTCCTCTGCAAAATATCAAAAATATCTTGCATGTGTGTGATATCATACAAAAGTATCCCCTACACTCAACAGTTAGCACTGAAAACACTATTATAATTGTAAAGAGGGTGATGTACAGGCAGTGGTTTACTTTTTAGCTTGTCACCCCTGAATTGCTTTTTTGCAACAGCTTCTAGCTGGTTGCATATATTTATGGGTTTCCAGCCTCTCAATCCATTATTATGAATCACTCTCGACTCAGAATCAAGCAGTTACATGCACTATTTCACTTGTGAGGATCACAAGCAGCTGGAATCGTTCCAAGCATGCTGTAAGTTGGGCAATTATGGTTTGCCAGTCCATCACTGGATGGGAGTCACACATGCTCATACCTGTTGGAACTTTGGACTCCCCAGTCCACCTGAATGTTGCTTTGTCTTTGAAAACGGGAGCAATCTGGAGAACCCGTACACAAGAACCCACAGCGACGACAGGAGAGCACGCAAACCCTACACAAAGAAGACAGACTCAAACATTGTCCCTTCTTTCTGTGTGGCAACAGTGCTAACCACTGAGTCACTATGCAGCCCCAGTCAGCGAAACAATAAATGTGACAGGACATCTCAACAGTGGTTTATTACCCCCAAAGGTGGTTTGAAGACACACTCTCAGACCACAGCCAACAAACAGGATTTGGCTGATGACTGGTGTTAATTTCCCACACTGTTCATAGCCTGAAGCACCTTTTTAACAACCCTCTGTAAAGATGCCATCTGTTTGAATGAAGTGACCCCTCAGCCATACAATGAAACCCAACTGGCACAAGCATAAGATGCTTCAAACCCTTTACTTGACAGCCACATTAATATTTCACAATGGTTCCATGGAATACCAATTAGTCCATTGGACATCACATAGCTTTATTATTTCAGTGATTATTTCAGTAGAAGTACTGCAGTTTCAACTGTGTAGAGTTCTCACTGAACTGTTTTGCCCAGTGTCAGTTTGACCGATGTAGCCTGTGATAAGTATTGCTGTTGCTACTGTTTTACATCAAAACCATGTCCAGTGTACTCCAGTCCTGCAAGAAAATACACACAGATCCACATTATGCACTGTAGTCATTTCCTGAGTTACTACTACTGCTGTTATCTTTTGTCTTCTCCTCTACAGGCATTCCTATCCATCCCTCTGTCCACCCCCCTCTCTCCCTCTCTCGTCTTGGGACTGTAAATAAGCTGTGGCTGTGCAGACCCTCGAGAGGCCCCCCCCCCACTCCATCACTGTACCCCCCCCCCACCCCTCCCAACTCCACTGCCCACACAGACTCTTTATGCTGCTGAAAGGCACCACCGAGATGCTCAGATGATCCATTGGGCCATCTTGAACCACATCGTCCATACAGCTCAAGACAGGGAAGACTAACTAGTGCGAGTGTGAGAGAGCCCTTGGAGGGTGCTGTGAGTACCCTGCGAGGCCCACCCGCCTGCCAAGCCTGGCAGAAAGCTTGGCTTGTCCCTTCACTCTTCCAGCCCGTGAGATGCCCTCCCCTCCCAATGAAGGAGGTGAGTAAGAGAAACTTTCTCAGGACTGACAAGGTTATTCTGTAAAATGGTCTCTCTCTCTCTCTCACACACACACACACACACACTCACAAATTATGATAAAAGGGTCATGATGCATGCGGCTATATTAAACTAGATGCCTAATTCATTTACACCCTAGCCCCATAAACAAACCCAACTAAGAAATGAGGAAAATATATTAGAATACTCCAGCAGTTCCTCCTCCCCAGTCTGGAGCACAAGCTGTGACTGTATCTAGTTTTGTTGTATGCTGTGTCCTCCCCCAGAGGATCAAGGAGCGTCCCCCATGAACGGGCCATCTGTGGGCTCCTACCACAACAGTGGGAAGAGGAAGGTGCGCACCAAAAAGAAGAAAGGCACTATCACCGCCAATGTTGCCGGCACCAAATATGAGATTGGTATGGTAAACTACTAGGAATGATATTAAAACACTTTTGAAATTACAGTAACAACAATACATAACAATGTTGAATAAAGATTTTAGACATGATTAAAACAGACTTGAAAAGGAGCTTAGCAGGTATACACTATACAGAAATGTCAGTCTGCAAAGATATCTTTTGATCACAGAGATCCTCTTAACAGACAAGCTAGTGTTGGATGGAAAAAGGCTTCCTCTGAGATGGGTGATAAAATCATTTCATTGATGTACATTATCCTAGTGTTGATATTTTTTGTTGTAAAATAAGAGTTGCCTGAAGTGAGTTAGCAGAAGTGTTAAGGGGTTGTAGGAGTTTGAGTTGTAGTAGTATCAGCATGACTTTAGTTTTTTTTTTCAGGATGTTACTTATGTAGAAATGTTGGATGTAATATTAACATTTGTGAAAACACAGTAAATGATCATTGGTCTCGTCTGGTAAACTAATTTATGTCAGATCTAACTACATTATGCAATGAATTTAGATTTGAGCAAGACCAACATTTTGGGTGGTCCTGCAGGTAAGATTAATCTGAATTTTATATTGATTTGGGAAACAACCCTCAGTATAGCTGTGTTTACTTAGACTTCTAATATTAATCAGAATAAAAATGCCTCATATAACCACCTCTCTTGGAAGAGACTGACCCACCTAATAACCATGTCAATGCTTAATTTGATTGTTTCTCTGTAGTTACAATAAATATCTACGCATTTGACCCACCTGGGAGTAACATTAGGTGAGGTGAATGAGTTTCCATGAGGGGCAGAGACATGGGGGTGTAAAAACTAAACTGGTCTGTGGCTAATAGTTTTTTTGTTGGAAACCTTAAAAGATTTAACTACTGTTAAATGCCAGAAACAAAACAGCAGAAATGCAAATATTGTTCCCAGGAGTCTTGAAAATTGTACTTTGGAAATTGTATTAACAGGCGTTGACACTTCTTCTTCGGTTGTATTTCCAGCAGATTAGATGCTTAATAGCAGGCTATGTCAAAAAGTTATATTCTGATTATATGCTTTGGGGCATGTAAGCTGCATCTTATTGGATCACTTTATTTAGCGTCCATGTAAACAGTTGGAATCTCTAATCAGAAGGATTTTAATCTGGTTGAAGAAACATTGTCCATGTAACTGCAGCTTATGACTCGTCAGTCCCTCAAAACACAGCAAATCCAATCACAATGTTGTCTCAACAATAAAATCTAATTTGCTGTGGTGGATTGTTTGAAGGAGGCTGTTGTTATTTAAGGTCTTAAATTAAACCTAATAGAGTTGCAGTCCACAGCTTGGCCTTACATACATAAATCTTTATTGAGGTAATTTAACTTGGCAGTGAGTTTTTTTTTTGAGGAGGGTCAAAAGAGCATAGTAAGCATTTCTCACATTTTCAGTATATTGTGTGGCAGCACAGCTCTCAGGGGTGAACTACAACCTATGAAACTAAGGAGTCAGCAGCAGCAAGTAGAAGTTGGGGGCTGCTGGGATCCTGTAGGTAGATGGGAGTCTAGCTGTGAGTCAGTTCGCTAGCTGTGACGAGACCCTCACAGTGGCCATTCTGAGGGTAGCGCAGGGCTATTCTGAAGGAAAATTAACACTAAGGGCCAGATGGATGGCTAATTTCTGCTGTTACCTTTTTGCAGCTGTCTTTTTTTGTTTCCTAATTGATAGTAGTACAGATAAAGGTTAAAGGTCAAGGAATGTGGTGTTGGAAATTTGCTTTACACCCACTGAGAAGGGCCTAAGGATGCCGTGTGTGTGGTGAAATGTGCAAGAAATGATTGATTATAGCTTTGGACTCGAAGACTCTACCTCTAACTGTAAGCATAGGTCCGCTGTGATGTAAACCCATCCTGTTCCAGTTAGCAAAACACTATTAGCCTCTACCGACGTTAACAGATGGATGAAGTTACATCGGAAACACCTTTTTCCCATTCAAGCTCCATCATGCAACATTAGGCAAACCTTCTCCAGGTTTGTGAAGGCTTTCAAGAAATTAATTAATACCTTGTTTCGTTAGGGCATATGAATTTTTCATTACTCACTGAATAATGAATAGTTGTCGGATTAATGTCCAAATGGGCTTGCCACGTATCTCTCATACTATGGGGTTTCCAGTGGGATTTGAATGCATTACAGACAATTCATTTATCTTTTTGAAGAGAGGTATTACGATTGGCTGCTCCGCAACCATTCCATGAATGGTAAATACTGCTGTGAGCATTTTGATCTATACCCCCCTGGACTCATTTCTCTCTTAATGTATGCAAAAACAGAACATAAGCCCAGCGAAATGTTTGAGTAAAACATCGATCTGTAAAGTAGATTTTTTGACTTGTGGGTTCACACCCTCATTTTGCATCTGTGGTTTGTTTTGTCGTCATGAATATTGCTGTTCAGTCCTCTTGGGAATTTTTTCTTAAGTCAGTGTATGAAGTTTATTTAAATGACTGCAAACCTACATCTATGAATGGAATTTAATCTAAAATGAGTGTTTTTCCTCAGTTCGTATAGTCATCAACGAGATGGACTTCATCAAGACCCGGGACGATGACGAGACCGCCAACCTCATCTGGAATGACTCGGCCGTGCAGCATGAGAAAATTGCTGAGCTCAGGAATTATCAGGTACACTACATGGCTACCATGTTATGTCAGAACCCCTTAGCCTAGGGGTTAGAGAAGAGAGCTTAAGAATAACGGTGTCAGATCCAATTAATGCACTGAACAGGAAAATCTGGGTCCTAACCTTTACTCTATGCTGCAAAAAAAGCTGTTCAGTGGCCAACAGCCACTGCTGATCAGCTCCTTGTGGATGTATGTAACTTTGGAGATTAAAAGTCTTGAGCAGCAGATCTGAAAAACAGCATGTGTGTTTAGAGAATTTTAAAGGTAAAGTTAACCAAATCCCTTTCGTCAAATACTTCTTTAGTTAGAGTTAGATAAACGTTTATTATACAACCTTATTACAGCACAAAGCATTCCTACATAAATTTTTTACACTCTTCTAGAGAGAACTTACCACTAAACCACTGTGATACAATACCTTGTCCATTGCACTAAAATGTGATTAAATCTGATTAACAATTACATATCATTTTATTTGAGTGCTTGCTTTGCTCATGTTGCATACATTACATGTGAGGACTGCAAGGCCTCATACTGCTGGCTAACCCCAGTAGAGAGAACATGCCCCACGCCTGCAAAGAGGTTTGTCGATAATTAAAAATAAATTCTATATTTGTAATTGACGCTTGTATTTGTGAAAATGTAAAAATAAAAAAAGCCTATTTCTTTGGCCTACAAGTCATAAAACTCATACCAAACTTGTGAAGTTTCAGCTAAAATATGAAACATTACAATAACACAAGAGTTAAAGAGGTGTTATTATGCTCATTTTCAGGTTCAAAATCTTAATTAGGGGTTGTGCCAGAACAGGTTTACATGGTTTCATTTTCAAAAAACACCATATTTTTCTCATACTGCACATTGCTGCAGCTCCATACTTCACCCTCCTCTCTTGAGCTACAGAGTGATGCATCTTACTTGTACAAAATCTTTGTTGGGAGTTGTACATGCGCAGTTCCCAGGTAAGGACTACTAGCCAATGAGAAGCAGAGAAGGGCGGGTCGCAAGAAACAAGGTAGTGTCAGCGCCCTTTAAAGAGCTCTTTAAAGGGCTCTGGGTAGTGTGATCCAAATCCTTATATCCCTATACAGTCTATGTCCAAATCCAAGTCGCTTCAGACTGCGAACATAACCTAGCAGATGGTGTAAGTTATTACCAGTCCACAACCACACAACATCATTGTTCCACATCTTACCATTAGGACTAAACGTTGCACTGTTACCGGTGTTCTACCATAGCGCAAATCGATAGACTCGACTCTACTCGGCCCTGCTCCGTTTTCCACTTTAGATAGTACCCAGAGATAGCGACGCCACACACAACGACCGCGACGTGATGTTCAATGCGACACACACACGCGACCCACACAGCTCTACAGTCTACGTTTAAAACGTTTCAACATTCCTCAGAATGTAAAGACAGATAAGCAGTATGAAAAACTTCCAGCTGTGTTTCCTCGGCCGTTGTTGCTGCGGCGGTCTGTGTGACGGCGGGAGCAGAGGCATACCTGTCAAGTTTTTGATTTGAAAATAAGGGAAATTTTCCGGCGCCCACCGCAAGCAGTCCCACCACCCCAACCAAGCTCCAGTATCCCTTACATTTTAAGACAGGCGTTATAACCTAAATGAAAACACAAAAGGTTTGGCTATATATGAAGAGCATTTATTTAAATGCTTATTGTGGTTAATTTTACATGAGTAGAGCGCAAACAGTTCTGTTGTCTAACGTCTACCTGCAGGTAGTTATCGCGAGGCTAGTGAAGAGCTAAGATTGGGTATAGGTGCGTTCGAGATGACTGCGGCTGACTTTCGCTGACTTCATAGTCCAACGTGAGCTGCAGGTGACTGCAGGGCCGGGGTATAAAAACGGCGCTGTAAAGTCGGACACATTTTACCTGCGTGAGCTTACTGTGAGCTGAGATCAATGAATGATCTTGCGGCAATTGCAAAGAAAAATGCCGTGAGACTAGGCAAAAGTGTGGTACCAACTTTGTGCAGCCTGAGAAAAGCAACTACGGCCGCCGGACTCGCCGCCTGCAGTGGCCTTGCTCCCACGACTTTTTAATGTCTTGTGTCCAGGTGACATTTTGCAGCGCCTGCTAAAGTAGGACACGATTTCTAACCAACATACCTTATTTTAAGTCCAACATGCATCACGTTTAGTCAGCCCTGCGCAGTATGGGGCACGGGGCTTTATTATTTTTTAATAATGCAGGTTAAAATAGGGAGATTTACGGGAAAATACTAATACGGGAGGACAGCGGGAAAGAAGGGTAAAATATGGGACTTTCCCGGCCAAAACGGGATCCTTGACAGGTATGAGCAGAGGGCTCTGTGAGCGGGAAGCTGGCCGGCCTCACACGCTCCTCCAGCGTGTTGGTGCAGGCTTCCCCCGCAGCCACTTGCGGAGCTCCTCAACTCCGAAAATAATCATCACATTTTTGCTCCGCCATCACTTTTTGTAAAACTGTCAATATTCGAAATCTACACAGCTGATTTCTCATCCCATAACTTCTCAGAAGTGGATTTAGTGATGAAATTCCATACAAAAACTGTAAAATATAAAACTTTCTGTTGCTGCCTCTGTCTGCTCCACGCAATGATTATGCAGGACATAGTGAATATTCTCTCTGACCAATTAGCAGTCTGTCATTTTTTCATGTTACATTTTAGTATCCCTCAGCTCTCTATCTAACCCTTGGAACCTTGATGGAGGTGAGATGATACGAAAAAAAAGTACCTGGAAGCAGGTACTGGTACAAAATTTCTACAATGGAAAACCAAACAAAGGTGAGTCGAGCCAAAGGGCTTGAGGGCGTGTCTGACGTTGGCAAGCTTTATGACGCATTTTCATTGTGACGTCACAAGTAAAGAAAGTAAAGGGCTGGACTACAAACCAGCTGTTTTCAAGCAGGTCAGAGCACTGCTTTCTGTGGGAGATGGGAACTCCTTTTGGGCTGGACTTTTTGGGCTTTTTCACTTTGCACACCTGTTACATGCACGAAAAAGACATATAACTCAATAAAGCAGAGGGAAAAAGCAAAAAAAGCATAATACCACCTCTTTAAGTTACTTATGCCATGAAGAAAATCCACCTGTGGACATTGGGTTATTGTAACAACAACACTTCTCGCATATACAAACTGTGTGAACCTACATACATACAACATAACCTCTTCAAGCTGTACAAACACATTGGTATACAATATTTGTATATATTATATGTGTGTTTATTATATTTATATGTACAAAAATACAACTCATAATTAAGGAAACTTTGAGGGAAAGAAGCAGTTTCTGAGTTGTACTTAAGTCGTTTTTATTTGTATAGCCAAAATCACAAAGCGCTTTTGAAGACTAACTGGGAAACAAAACCTTCACTTGAATGTGCAAAATACCATGTTGCATGTTGTGTTTTCTAGCAATATTCAGAAGGGAGATCAAGAATAGTGAACGTAATTTGTATAATCCTCACTCACTGTGAGAATAAATGAAACTTTATGAGAGTATCTTATGTGCACACAGTTTACAGAAATGGAGCAGTTTCCATCAAGACCATGGGCTCAGGTTGCTGAACCTAATCAGTTTCTGTATAATGTAGGATCTCTGACTTCAACTCTGCCTCTCTGGGGTCTATTGTGGCTTACAATATGTTCTTCTACCTGTCTCCAGAGGTAGAATAGGTAAAAAGGAGTATGCAGAAAAAGAGATTAGAGCAGGTGGATAGGGGATAGTATATAGACACATTTTGGACAGATGGAGTTGTGGCAAGCAATGGAAATTGAGGAAGATTCAGTTTAAATACAGTAAATGTCAGAATGACATAAAATAGAATAGAAAGAAAGGAAAAAAGATGGACGGAAGCCTCTAAATCTGCCCATCTGCTTTTCCTCAGACCCTGGGAGGTACGAGAGAGACAGCAAATAGGAGAGAGGGATGGACAGAGTGAGAGGGAACAACAGCGCTTACACAGAGACAGATGGGAAGATTGACAGGTAGACTGACAAGTTGTGAGCAGCAGGGGGTGGGGGTCAGGTTTCAGATGTCACTAGTGATGTTGACAAGGCAGGCCTAAACAACAAGGGTTGCTGTGAGTTCTGTGTACTAGTCTGCGAGTAATCTTACCTCTGTCTGACCTCCCTGTCCTGCTGAGTGAACTTGCCGCTGCTGCTCCGAGCCTTAAGCCATCTGTCTTTCCGAGTTCTTATTTGATTAGACTGGTCACTAATGATTGATTATATCACACGCTAGAAAGAGTATGGCTTGTTATGACAGAAGCAGCAAAGAGTTCAGCTAAGTAGATAGAATATTACACATACTTTTAACAGTTTAACGTGTAGCAATGTGGCTAATGTTTCACAAAGAACTGGTGATTTAATGTCAATTGTTTTCACTTTCTCTGAGATAATTTCTCAGTAGAAAAGTAGAAGTCCCTCAACAATTGGTTTTGATTTCCCCTCACAAGCCACGTCGTCTCGCGGCATTGACATAATTGTGCAATCTCTTCCGAATCCCTAATTACGTCTGTCTCGTTTGGATAATAATCACGGGATCCTTTTACACTCTGCGTTCTTTTTTCCCCCTCTCCTCTCTCTCTCTCCCTCTTCTAATTTTTTCCTTTTTTCCATTTAGTGATGTACTGTGAGAGTTTGCTGTCAAGTTTCAGTTCATACGAGCCTAATTAACGCCCCTGTTCAGGCTCATTTGGTCAAAGAATACAGAAAACCCAGAGTTTTTCCTTTACCCTCCACCCCCCTTTCGACGCATTCAAAGCAATTCATTCAACTGTCACTGCAGGAGCTTGCGATGCAGAACCAATTACCTCAGCCCCTTGGAGTTGAGATTGATCTTTTTTTTTCTTGCCCCCCCCCACCAACCTTTAAATAGTATAAAAAACATGGTAAACTAAATAAGGGTTGAGAAAGGTCTCAGCGTCACCTTTTTGTTTTGAGTCCGTAATTGGGCATAAATGTCAGAACATTGTAAGCTCACTTCAGGTTGCTGCCTTTAATGTGCTCATTTTTATGAAGGGGTGGGGGTGGAATTGAGTGGCGTAATGGCCCTAACAACATTATTATGTCTGCCTGTCCCTCTGCAGAGAATTAACCATTTCCCTGGCATGGGCGAAATCTGCCGGAAAGACTACCTTGCAAGGAACATGTCCAAGTAAGTTTTATCTCTCTTAACACATAAAACGAGAGTACTTTGGTTCAGTTGAATATGTGCAAAAAAGAGCATTTCAAAGCACAGTGTTCAGCTGGGTACTTGTAGAACTCCATCCATTACAAGTAAGTGCAAGTAAGTAGGAGACACTACTGTAAAAGCACAAAATTCATTTTTACTCTAACTTTACTCGCACACAAAACCTGTCATTTCTCCAGAATGATCAAGTGCCAGCCTCAAGAGTACAGCTTCATACCCAAAACCTGGATCTTCCCCGCCGAGTACACTCAGTTCCAGAATTACGTCAAGGAGCTACGCAGGAAACGCAAGCAGAAGACCTTTATTGTCAAACCCGCCAATGGAGCCATGGGTCACGGGTAGGTCTAGCAAGTCCATGAGAGCAATCTAACACACCCACTGTAAGTCTGACAGAGGGAGCCAGGGCAAGAAATAGAGAGTGACTGAAGCAGAGGAAAGCAAGAGAGTGAGTGAGTGAGTGAAGGAGGAAATTAGCAGCAGAGCAAATAGAGGACAAGCACAACAAAACAAGAAAATAAGAGGTTTGTGACCCTGACATGGGTGTCTATGGAAATAGCAATTTGGCTGGGACCAGATTGAGTATTTGAGATGAGAGGGTGTGGTGAATCTCATTGTTGGCCTCATTGTCCTCGATGGTCACACTCTCCATAAATCAGAGGTTATCACTGCCAGTGGAGGACACACTCACTCACACACACACACACACACACACACACACACACACACACACACACACACACACACACACACACACACACACACACACAGTCCCTGGCAGTTACTGTAGTTGGTTCCCTGAAGGTCTCTGCATGTGATTATTGGATTCCTTTATGAGGCACCATCAGCAGAGACCTGTCAGACTGGAAAATGGACCAAGATGGCTGCTGCAGGGGACTCTGTCTCCCAATAGCATCTGTTTATCAAGAGATGGAGAAGGCTGTGGTACCTGAGTGCATATTTCCAATCTGCAGGCCCAAGGGGTGAGAGCCTATCTCAGATTGTGATGTCACATTTCCATGGTATGCTTTGACTATTCTGACAGTTGAAATTATAAAGTAATTAGAGAATCAGCACCAAGCAACAGTTTTCTTTCTGAAAGGCAAACATGGTGACATGGTATTTCTTTACAGTATACTGACCAGTTTATTAGGTACACCTGGACATTATAAAGCAATCAAATGCAATGAATTTCTGAATGGAGGCTACTGGCTTTAAGTAGAGCATGTCAGGTGACTTGCTCCTACAACTCGTCTCTTTTCCACCGTCACACCAATTAATCACGATCCACAGTCATAGAGAACACACAGGTCTCGCCAGTGTCCGCCTGAGATTGTACCTCAACATTAAATTTATAGCTCAGAAATAGCAGCCGGTGTGCAGCTAGCCCTGCGGTGTGTTTACAGCTAACAGCTGATGTAGTTAAACTAAATACTGTTTTCATCATTCGGGAGGTTTCTACATGGAGCCGAAGTATGTCTCCTCCTCACCAAAACAATCAGAGCAGCTGATTACAACAGGTAATAAAGCTTGTTAAAAGTCACGTTTCTCCGACACTCAGGCAGACACAGACGTGATTGCTACTAGCAGATCTGCAACTCTGCTGGTTGGAAATGTTTTAATGTCTTTTCAAACTGTTAGGATTTTATGTTTGTGTTTCTCTGTGCAGATTCTCTGTGCAGATTTATCCAGTTTGTTACTAAATTTGTAAACTTTAATCATGTGTCTCTTCAATATACTCCCACACACAAAAAAATATTTTTAGTGGTCAAGCATATAGTTTTTCCTTATATTCCAATCAAATCTGATGTTCATATATATACATATTTTACTCATGTATAGTGGATGCCTGTCCGTCACTTTGAATGGCGTATGTCAGCTGGTTAATATTTGCAGGTCTTTAAACCGCAGCAACAATGGACCGAAGGAATCTTTTAGTTCCTTGAAAAGTAGATCCTGGTAATAAAAGGCCCGGATACTTTTGGTGGAAATGCATCTTAAATTTACCAAAGAGTTGAACTGACTCCCCTCTTACACAGTGTCAAAAAACACCCCTTAACATTATAAGCCTGGGTGAGCGTGGGGGTGGTATTGATTTTAAAATGCTCCTTTGCTTTGAGAAGAGCCTGCTGAGTTTGTTTGGTCATCTAGTAAGAAAGCTCTTTGGCTCTTGGAGGAGTTCCAGGTACCACTGACTGGGAGGGGATCCCGGAGCAGAGCCAGGACACCCTGAAGGGATTACATCTCCTTCCCAGGAGGAGTTGATTAAAATTAGGAAGCTCCCTGGGGAAAAGGACATTTTGGGCTTCTCTGCTCAGTCTTTTAAGTGACAAAAATGGAATAATTAGTTAGTTAATGTTTAAGAAGTGGTCATCAACACATGTATCCTAAATTGTTAATTAAAAATAACTGATTCTGATGTTCTATGAGCCCGACCAACTCATTTGGTACGCAAAACAGAATTCTATTCAGTTATGATTTGGCCTGTGAGGTCAAGGACAAGACTAAAATAAAATGGAAATGCCAAGTGGTATCAAGTTCAAAGATTCAAGTGTGGTTGGTTTTACAAATAATTCAGTTTCATAAGATAAAATATGAACTAAAAGACAGGCCAAACTGTGAATATTATGATTTGGCTAACATACGGGGCTCCCTCAAAAGAATTTGTTTTTGCTTTGCACATTGCTCTCTTGAGCACTTCAGAATACTTTGAAACAGCTCATATTGCGAAATATTTATTAATTATTCTTTTTGACTTCTTATTCTTTGAAAATGTGATACCTGAAGTGCATGTATGAAGAAATTCTTTCATGTGCATTCATCACTGGCACCAATAGGTGGGGATATTGAAGTATGAATAGATCAGTGTGCATCACCTCTCCCTCTAATTCTCTTTGAATTTGTCCTTTCTGGTATAATGTGAGCATTACTTATAACTCCATGCTGCACTAAGCCCTTATTTATTAAAGAATAAAAGGCAGCAAAGGCTGAATTATTGCAATACATTAAGAATATGAAAGATGATGAGTTTAGCTCGTCCACTCAACGGCGGGCGGCTCACAAGATTAGATTTTTCCCTATTTTTTGTGCATGGTGTGACGCGGCAGGAAATTAAGTTATATCTACCCCCTGTAATTTATTTTTCCGTTGGCCTACTAAATGAAGTTATTGTTTGTGTCTGAAGCGCAGCTTGTTATAAGAGAAACAAAATAAAAGCGCGTGCAGGGCTTAAAAAGGCGAGATCCCCTCCGGTGCCAAATTAAATAGGCAGGGGAGAGTGGGCCGTGATTATCTGACACCCCAGCTCATCAATCATGTCGTCTTCTCCTCAGCTACTCCTCCTCGACTAACTAACACCGTTAACCCTGTCCTCATCATTCAGCTTGCTGTCTGCCTGTTAGGAGGCCCCCTCACATCGTCAGTCAGTCTCCCATCAACTTCTTCTTGTTCTGTTCTGTTCAAGTACTGTGATAAGCAGGCCAATGAAGTGCTTGTCTATAATACAGCAGTATTGTAGTTGTTGGGAGCACATGGTGATGAGGAGTGATTGATAAACAACAACGTTATACTAAGGCAGATTTAAAAGCTGGGAAGGTTTAATTAAACCTCTGAGGGGAGGACTGTTGAACCAAGACCTTATTTCATCAACGTATCATAGTCGAGATTCACACTCAGAAGCTCATCAACTATGCTCTAGTGTTTTTGCTTCATTAGAGTAAACTAAGCAGGTGAATTCTTAGGTTAAATTAAAACAACATAGACTGCACTGTTCCTAAGATACTGTATGTTGGTGGCCAAAGAGCAGAACAATGTGTGCCCTCTTGGTGCCACAACATCTCAATACCTCAAACTGTACTTTTTTGAACAATGAAGTCTTTACATCGTGGCCAAATATTGTGTTTGTGTGTGTGGTGTGCCTGCTTGTATGTGGATAATGGAACCTTCCAGACTGTGCATGTAAGCAATTTAGGCCAAGTCGTCTTTAACTATGAGCGATGGTGATATAGGTCAGTCGCATATAGTGGGGGATTGTTTAAAAATAACCCCACACCCTCCCTGAACACATACATACACCCACACACACAACAACAGACAGAAACTCTTTCACATTCACAAAGTTTTGCATGTGCACAGCAGCATGGATGCACACAAACTAACACAAGTCATTCTTGAGTCCAGCTTGCAATGGCCTGCGTACTGTAAGGTCTGAGTGCCAGTGACATGAGACCAAAGCAAATGAATTAGAGTGGAGGTTGAAACGGAGCACAGTGTCTGCTCCTATTAACCAGCCCACAGCTAAAAGACCCTGCTACAGCAATTGATGTACTGTGCCATTCAGACAGAGTTTTGAGTTTGGCTTCAGAAAATCACAATGTTCTCCAGATGCTTGCAGAATATTTTGCTCAAACAAACCAGCATTTGTGTTGTACCTGTCTGTTTTGTGTACATTTATTTTTATAACAGTTTTTATTTAGATGGCCAGGAATTTAACAGAGTAGCGACACTTTGGAACGTTCGATGCCCCACAGAGCCAAACAGCGTGTCATGCTCATGCTGAGTGCACTCATTTACATATGTTTTCACTGAAGGTTCTGTAGCAGTGGAAGGTCATACAAATACCATCAGGGCACCATGATTGCATCTATTGCTCTCGTAGAACATTATACTTATTATCCATTGCTTTGAGAAACAGAAGTCGGGATGTGAAGATTGTGAAGTATCACCATAATGGGCAGATGTGGAACCCGAAAATATCCAACTTTTCCCAATGATTCTGAAATGAAATATTGTATTATAAAATATGTGTACTGTTTGGCTCAATTTTTTTGTCTCAACACATATATAAAACAGTGCCAATGTCATCAGTCATGTTCACAGTCCTCCTTATGCTTTCATCTATCATTTTTTAATTATCTTTTTGGTCTTTACTATGCCATATTTTATTATGCTGGTGACGACATCCCAATTTCCCCCCTGAGGATTAATAAAGTTTCTGTCTATCCAGGATCTCGCTTATCCGTAACTGTGAGAAGCTGCCAGCTCAGGAGCACTTTATTGTTCAGGAGTACCTGGACAAGCCCTTCCTGATGGAGGGCTACAAGTTTGACCTGCGCATCTACATCCTCGTCACTTCCTGCGACCCACTTCGCATTTTTCTCTACAAGGACGGCCTGGTTCGCATGGGCACAGAGAAGTACCATGCACCCAGTGAAGCCAACCTGGTGAGTCACAGATAATAATACTACAAATAATAATAATTTTGATTGCCTTTATTAGTGTGGCATATTTCAAAGCAATGTTACAAAGTGCTTCTCAAAAGCTGAACGTAGACGTGGAAGCATACACATGATTGTAGACTCATACCTTGTAACTAGTAGCAGTACATGCATGATGAGTTGTAGGCTGTTCATGGATTTATGTTGATAAGTACATACAGTACCTAGTGTGTGGCCAATCATTTGAGTCAGAAATAGTAGAAGTAGATTCACAGAATCATGTATTTGCCATGGGCGTGTACAATTCAGCATAAACAAATTGGACACACAGCGGGACCCCACAAACATGCACATACTCATATGTACAGTCAACAGTGCCCAAACGCAGACACACACACACACACACACACACACACACACACACACACACACACACACACACACACACACACACACACACACACACACAAATAAGAATGTGCATGCATACTATATGCACACAGCTGAGCATAAATGTCCACATGCCAGATGTCTCCTGTAATATCAAGCCGCTCATATTTGCCTTGAGGTTCTGCACCTGGTGAAGCACAGTCTGTTGCTGATGATGGGATGTGCACACACACACACACACACACACACACATCACACATACACAGCTTCCCATCAACTGCGATGCTTATCTACAATATGAACACTCGCACACATACACACGCCGAACCCCTCCTGTGACACAAATGTGTATTGTCTTACCGAGTCTGTGACACATGATGGAGTGAGTCATGCCATGGAGATGGATGTTCAATCCCACAGAGAGTGGCTCCCAGACAGCCATCAGGGGCTGGAGCGGCCTGCAGCCACTGTGTTATTACCATGTAGGTTAAAGACAAGGATGTATTGTCTTCAACTGTGAGGGATAGTGTTTAAAGAGAGAGATACAACAAGGATCACACAATGGCTAGTTGTAATCCACCACTCAATGATGCATTTTAGCCATGCATTGCGGGCACTATGGCTCTGACTCCTCTTATCACTGAATGGTTGAGATTTTGGTGAGATGGTGATTGTAAGCTTGTCCTGCTGTTGCACTCATTATCAGTCGTTCCCAAAAGAGCATCGAACCACTTCAAAAATGTAACATTGATAATTCCCGTATAGCGCAGCAAGATGTTCTTAACTTTTTTTTAAGGCACCATTTCTTATCATCTTTAGCTGTTACCAGGGGACTAGTTCTCTTTATTCTTCTATAGTCTATATTACTGTGGACAAAATGTTTTATATTACAACGTGGGTATGTGTGCTGTGAACACCCTTGAGGATGTTCTTTGCTGTGATGATCATCATACACTGACAAAGGTATAATTACACTAAAGAGAACTGTATAGCAAAGTACAATACACAGTATTAAATTAACATTACATGGTAATGGTGGTCATCCCTTTTGTTTCAGTTGGCAGTTTTTTGTAGCCATTAGGCTTGTGGTTGTACTGAGCAGGTATGAATGCATCTAACTAGAAAGCAAGTCAAAAAACCCCTTTATTTCTTCATCAGCTCAGTAAATAAGGGAATTCACGGCAGTTATTGTTTGAGTGGTTGTTGCAAATGAAGCTAGGAATAGTCCTGAACATGCATATGTAAATGTCTGATGCATATGAACTCTTTTATTTCCACAGAGCCAGCTCTACATGCATCTGACGAACTACTCTGTCAACAAACACAATGAGAACTTTGAGCGAGACGAGACAGTGGATAAAGGGAGCAAGAGGTCAATCAGCTGGTTCACCGAGTTCCTCCGCACCAACGACTACGATGTGGCCAAGTTCTGGGGAGACGTCTCTGTACGTGGGTAGTCCACCCAAACGGACACAAACACAGTCACATGCATTATATATCGGGGCGGATGTGTGCTTCCACAAAAGCAAGGATGATAACAAAATGCACCACAAATGCAAACAACACATGTATACATCCGTTAAGTGTAATCTATTAATGTACTCTCAAATATAGACACATGCAGCACACAAAACACAAGCAGACCAGCAAAGGCTTGACATGATTTGTAATGACAGTAATTCAGTGAGCTTCAGAGCTTTGTTTAACTCAACGAAGAGCTCAGTGAAAACATCATTCCTGGAGGGTGAGCTCTATCTGGCACTCCTCTCGGCTCATTCAAACACCTTTACCTTGTTCCTTTTCTTTCATCAAAATCTGTTTGGAAGATTCTTTTACCACCTGTATCTGATTCATTTATTTTTTTTAACCCATCCATCCCATTGTATACCCAATCATCGTTACTCCTTTCTTTTCTACCCATTTCTTAGCCCTGGTTCTGTTTATGCTCTTCTCTGTTTCATTCTTCTTCACCTTGGCTTTTTGTTTCTCTGTCCGCACTCATTTTGGTTGTACGGTCCCTCAGTACCTTTACTGTCTGTTCTCATGCTACCAGCATTCAACCTCACAACCAAATCCCATTGGTTATTATACTCTCCTCAAGGCAGTCTTTTATTTGTTCTTTCACTTTTCTTTATGCACATTTCAAACAAAGTGCCATTTGAGACTACTGTAGCAGCAGAGGAATCCTTATATTATATTTATTATTTACAGATTTATTTCTTGCAACAAATAAGAATCTTTCTTAGGCAGTGACCAGCAGAAGTTGTACTAAATGAAGAGCTGTTTGGGAGCCAAAAGAGCCGGCTCTTGGAAAGGAACATGAGCCATAAGAACTGGCTCCTTTCAAAGAGCCGTAGTTGCCATCTCTATTGTTTAGATAATTTCTTCCTTTTCTTTGTAGTCCTCTCTTATCCATTTTGTGTAATCTTTCCATGTGCTCCATTTTGTCAAGGCGTTCAAGTCCTCTCTTCTTCACTCGTTTCTTTTTCTCTAATCGTTCCTGTCCCTCAGTGACACACCTCTGTGTGTCACCCTCTGACTCAGCCAGACCGTCTTCCTCTTCTCTTGCTCTCTCGCCATTTTTTTCTCTGCTCTTTCTTTAGAAGTTGCACCACTTTGGTGTTAGTGCTGTCTGTTCGCACTCACACACTGTGTTTTGTTTCAACTCTGTATTTATGCTCTCCGCTCACTCTCCTCTCCCCTTTTCTCTGCTTTTACATTTTGTTCCCATACAGACCTAGCAGGCTGCCCTGACTCTTCCCGCGAACGGTCACGGTCAGAGAGTTAGAGAGTTTGTTTGCCAAAAGATTGTCTGTGGGGGTTAAGAATATCATGTAGTTTTTTATGCGATATGTCTTTCATATTGAGGTATTATTGATGTGCTGTATGGGGCCGAGTGTCCAAGGTTTAACCAGCAAAGCTATAGCTTTTTTATGTAGGTGTGATTTTGAGAGCAGTGTCTGACTACAAATGGGCTAGTTTTGCCTCTCCCGTACTCAACAGTCAGAGTGGACTGGGCAAACTGCAAACCAGCAGCACTGCGTGTGGCTTTACTGGTGAGGGGAAGCTTTGCGCAGCTTTGTGCCGCTTTGTGCAGCAAAAGATCATCTTTGCACTACAATTGACATAGATTTAAAATGTGAGTTCTTGTGCATTTATATTGACATATTAATATATGACTATATATAAGTGAGTGACATAAATGAATATTTCAACCAGTTAATGCCTTTCAAATGTTTTAAAAAAGAGTTTGACATAGCTGGTTTTACCTCTACTTAATTTGAGGATAACTTTCACTTTATTTTGCCTGTAGTTTAAATATCTTTTTCAGTTTTACCATACTGTCAATACTGTGAACCAAGGAACATACGGTTAGGAGAAAACCTTTTACCAGCTGGACCACCTACTGTCTACTGTAGAAAGAGGCATGACTATTCAAACATATGAAATGAATTATACATGCACACGTAAAATAGTTAAACACATTTACGCAGGTGAGATTAAAAAAATCAAAAAAATCAAAGAGGCTTATAAAACCATTTAAGCCTAAAACTAACTAAACACAGGCACACATGCACAGTGCTAGGCAGTGGCCATTGCTGGGGGCTCAGAATAAGGAGGGAGGTGATCGGGGCAGGGACAAAGACACCGCAGCCAGTACTGGGGACTTCGGGCATAAACAGCGGTAGTGGGAGCAGGTGTTTGTGCTGGGCAGCCTGTGGGTCAGGCGCGTGGATGGATGGACAGATGGATGTAGGTGTGTGAGCGACAGACAGATAGAAAAGGGAGGGGGTCTGCTGCCTTATCAGTGCGGAGCCAGACCACCATACCCATCTCCTGCACCCAGCAGTCAGACTGGACTGGGCAAACGGCAGGCCAGCGTGGGGCTTGACTGGTGAGGGGAAGCTTTGTTTACCCCAGTTGCACAGTGAGAGTAAGCAGGCAGGTAGCAGCCAGCAAACATACGTGCAAACACACACATAACACAGGGTGGGGGCCACTACCCACACAGATGGACCACCACCAACATTGGCGAAGGTCTGTGTGTGAGTGGGATTCAAAAGGTTCTGTGCCAGTAACACGTTCTCCTCAGATTTTAAACTGACACAGAAGAATTGAAGATCAGTGTGGATTGTAATGCTACCTCTTTAAAACCGTTCTGCAGGTTACAGGTCTAGCATGTGTCATAAGTACTCATTTGTCAAAGTTTAGTCTAAACCTAAATCTAGAATTTGTTTGCAATTGCAACCTGCCATTAAAGAGGTACTACTAATTTCAACATTTTCAGTTTTATTAGACCTTTGATCAGCTACTATAAAAAAATGCAGCCTATGGCTTTTTTTTAGGATAAATTAAACTGAATAAGATTTGTGAGTTTGGTGATTCTCTTGTTTTCCCTCTCTCTCTCTGCCAGGAGCTGGTGGTGAAGACATTAATCGTAGCTGAGCCCCATGTGCTGCACGCCTATCGCATGTGTCGCCCCGGCCAGCCACCAGGGAGCGACAGCGTCTGCTTTGAGGTCCTGGGCTTTGACATCATCCTGGACCGCAAACTTAAACCCTGGCTACTGGAGGTAGTGTGTGCGCTTGTATCTGTGTCTGTGTATGTGTGTGTGTGTGTGTGTGTGTGTGTGTGTGAGACTAAGGTTGTTTCTCACTTTTTCCTGGTAATTTCTACTTACAATTGCTGGCAAAATCTGCATTTTAACTGAAATGTAATTCTTTTTAATTAAATGGGACTGTTTTATATATAAATTTAGGATTTTTCAATTCGTATCCATTTTAAGTTTTTATTTTTATGCAGTATATTATGTAAATCATAATAATGTTTTTTAAAACATGACAAAAACTATGAAAGTGGAGTAAGACATTTACTTTTGTGAGTTTTGTGAAATTTTATTTGAGGGTGTACGTATGTGTTTGTCAGTTAGAAAAAGGAGAGCTGCAGTCTGTGGAGTCTCTCCTGTCTATGCTGTCTGTGCTGCTAAAGTGACAGCGGCTCCTAAACTGAAGTAATGTGGCATCAGCGGGAGAAAGGGAGACGTTTCCCCACACTGACAGAAAGCATAAACACACACTGATTTTGCTTACACACTCTCGTCCCTGGCACACACACAGTCTCAAGTATGTATTCATTCACCTCCAAACACAAGGAGATGTAAAATGAAAGGAACGTACACAACCACCGACATGCACACACAATTACATGCATACGTGCGTTCATTCACACCCACGCATACAAAAAGAAATGCCTGCATACACAGCAGCATACAAGAGAAGACAAAGACGCTTCATCCTCACACACACACAAAGAGTATGAAAATATACGTCAGGATGGCAGGCTGACTAGTAAGACACCCGCCCCTCATTCTCTCAGTGTCAGTCATTCGAGAGATGGATTCAAGTTCAGATTCCACTCCAGGATTTCTCTCTCACCGTTCTGATGTCAGCCAGTCAGTTAAAGCGTGACCTAAATCCTTTAACCCAAAGTGGCTGCGTAACCCCCCCCCCTTCCCACAAATTGACTCAAGGATGGGAAATGCCTCTGGGATAATTGTTTGTTTTTCCCCCATCATGCCAACCCAAAAATAAATCTTGCGATTTCCTAAAGCCTCTGATTTGGATAAAAAAAATTAAAAAGCGGGACATTTGATCGTTGGTGTAAAAAAGTCATTGTGGAATTAGGGTGTTATAATTACCCTACCTGACTCTTTTTGTGTGGTTGAGCAGTTGTACTATGTGACAAAGGATGTACAAGAGAGAGAGAGCAAGAGGTGTTCCTTTTGACTGCTGGTGCACTGTGACAGTATGTGTGCATTGTGTGTGTGTGTGTGTAAATGTGTATGAAACATGGCAAACAGCCGTGAATGCAGTTGTTCCACTCCAGCAGTAATGATCCCCCCTGTGCTACTAGCAGCTCTCTATAACTCTCATCAATTAAGATCACACGCACACACACACACACACACACACACACACACAAACCCTGCTTCTCTTTCACTTAACATTTACAGCAACAATAATTTATTTCCAAAATTCAACTGATTAGTCAGGGCATAGTTGCAAGCATGGAGACCCCTTTTAAAATCCTCACTGCGTACGCTGTCAAGCCTGAAAATAACTTTATTACCACTTTTTAGCCTGTCGACGTTCATTCCTATTCAGCAGGGATGCAACACGCAGCCGGGCCCATAGGCTGGTTGCCACAAACGGTACCCTACAGCAAGCCCTCAGGTCCAAATTTAATTTTTCAGCAGATCACTTTGTTACATTTTGTGCTAAATTAAATCTATTTCAACCCATTTCACCATTTTATATTTTTGTCACCCACCTGAGTCCCAAAACAGTAAAAATTGTATCAGGAATTGAAACACAATCTAGGTCTTACAGGTTTGTTTTGAATTTGTGGACTTTGCCTCTCGGGTTTCTTTATTGGTGTCACTGTGAATTACACGTGCCATGCCTCGTTGGGGCTTTACCCAGACTGCTGTTCCGACAATGTCTTCCTTTCTTACTCTTAAAACGTCAAAGTTAGTTGTTGGACAAGCAAACTCATAGCCAGGAAATGAAAGTTCAACCTGTGTAAACTAAAAGCCAGTCAGATACCTGAAAGCTGGATGGTATCATATATAAGAAACTGTCAAATGACATTAGTCCTGCCCTTTCTATTTGTATTTTTGTCTGCCTTTTTAGAGTGTGTGTAGGAGACTGGGGAAGGAAAAGGAACATGATTGCCCCTCACGTCCTCCTATTACATCTCCAGAAAATAGCCACTGTTTCTTTCTGGGTTTTTTTGGAAAAGGTATTCAAAATAGTGCAACTCCAAACTCCTGTGATTAGAGGACATGTTCGCCTTTATCTTGCTATTGCAAGAAATCCTTTTTCCAGGATACAACACACCAGCTCTTTGTAAGCCGACAAGCACAAAGAGAAATCATTGCATATATACTGATAACGAATACAGACACTCAAGAGGAACAAACCACAGACCACCGCACACCTGGTAAATAGCTTGCCACAGGAGTGAAAATAGAGAGGGAAAGAGTGATGCTTCTCAAACCAAGACCAGGCATCAACTAGGGCATTGTGCTCATAGCAAGCATAGAAAGGGGAGAAGAGAAGGTAAAACGAGTGAGACAGGCTTTTGTGTGATCCTTATCTTAATTCAACAGGGTTTTCAACACAAGTTTTACCTCCTATTGACATTCAAAACATCAGCACTACATAGGCACACACTTACACACACACTTGCTCAAATGGCGTAACCCGAGACGTTCACTTTCATTAAACCAGCCCAGACAGCATCTATGTCTCGTAGAGGAAAGGCGTTTCATTGAGCCGTGATCTTCTACACACACACACGCATGCACAGTCTGCTTAGACTGTGGTTTGTATTGTCATTGCCAAGGCAATACAAACCACAGTCAAGGCTTTGACTGTTTTCTTTGTCTTTTGAAGGCAAAAGAAAAAAATCAAAAGAAAAATGGAAAGGAAAACATAGTGGATGCAAAAATGCACATACATATGCTTTAGCTCAGGAATCGCCGCATGACACAGGCTCTACTCGTAAATTCTGCTCGCAGGTTGTGTCTTAAAATTGGGGTGCATGGGTCAAAGGGAATTGCAGATATCTCCAAATCCACTGTGAGTCATGAGGAGTGCATTTACTCAAAATATAGCAGTGGGACAGCATTATCACCCCTGCACCCCCTTCTCGCTCAAGTTTATCTAGGGTCCATGTGCTGTAAGCCAGCATGACAAATATTGTCAAACAGAGTGAGGAAAATGGAAAAAATATTACCAGAGGTTTGGTGGGTGATGGATGAGGACAAGAGGACTATAAAAAAATATTCCTTTAAACACTCAACCCTTATCTCTGAAACAGAACCTGAAAAAGGGCACAAGTTATCGTTCTCATGAGGTCCTGATTGGTCTCCATAGACCCCACAACAAGGACGGATGGATTGAGGCCTAGCCTCATTATAGGCTCTGGCTGAAAAAAAGAAGCTCCAGCTGGTCAGCTTTAAATAAAAAGAAACAAGTGTTTGTAGTGAGCATGAATAATTAGAACCTGCCTGGTTCGCTGCGAAGCTACCTCTCGAGTGTCAGGCTCGAGGCAGCTCAAAGGCTGGTCAGCCTGCTTGTTAGGGCCACAGTCAGTGTGTGAGGGTCCGTGTCTGTGTGTGTGTGTGTGTGTGTGTAATTTAATGTGTCAGTGATGTGTGATTCTGAATTTGATTTGTGCTGCGTGTGGCGTTTCAATGGGTGCATACTGTAGGATTAGAGTACCGTATGTGTGTTTGCCTGCACTATAAACACACATATGCTCTATGAAAGCCACTGCATGCAACTGAGGGTGTTTCTGTGTTTCTTGTGAATGTGTCTACTCCCTGTGTGTGTGTGTGTATATCTGGATGTTTGGTTTTTGTTCCTGTGGGAATAGTCCTCTGTAGTGTGTGCGTGTGTGTGTGTGGCTGGCCATTCTGATCTGCCTACCAAACCAACTCGAGCCCAGAGCCTGTCTTTTTATCCAGTTGGAGAGGCAGTGAGGAATCCTGTTTAAAACACACAGACCAGTTCAGTAAATAACAGGAAAAAGAGTGGAGGAGGAAACTGTGTTTGCCAAATTTCACCGTGTTTTATGTGTAACTGTTCAACATTAAAATGCCAACGCACACAGGCAGCTTGATTATTGATGGCTGCAACTTAACTACCATCTCCTCATCCATCTCTTTACCCCTCCTGCCCCCCTGTCGGACGTGTTGTGCAGAGTGATTGGCAGCTAATGAGGCGGGCATGGTTAGGTCAACTGTGGCATGGTTCTGTTTGTGTCTCAGTGTGTTTGTGTGTATGTGTGTGTGTGTGTGAATGGGCATAACGACAACAGACCAACAGACTGCAGCTGGACTGCTCCCCTAAGGGCGGTGATTCTTCACCCCTCCCTTCACCCTTTCCTGCAACTTTCCTTTCCTGTTCTGTCCCCGATTGTTTCAAGATGAGTTTGGTTTGCCTGTCCACCCCTCAGAGCCAACATAATCCAGACTTCATTTTCTTTTGAGTTTTGAGTGCAAGTGTGTATATATATATATATATATATATATCCTATGTGTGTGTGTGTGTGTGAGTTTGAATGACACACACAAATATACATTAGTGTACACATATTTACTCTTCCAAACCCCCAGCACACACAAATGTATATTGCAAATGGATTACAACTGCTGAAATTACAGTTAATTTCCTGTGTGGAAATAAATAGTGCCCTACACTTTTGACTATTTCATTTGTGCAAAATGAGATGAAAATGTACTTATAGCTTTTCATAAAAGTCTAAAGAGTAGCCATTTACAGTGTAGCTGTTTTCATAGTTTTAGAAGAAGGATTTAAAGGTTAGGCTGCCCTTCAGCTATTTCCTCAGGAAATTTGTGTTTTCTAACCGGTACAACAGCCGGGTTGAACATTATTGTGTATACAGGGTCATTATGGACGGATGTACTTGCTACCTGTGCTCTCCAAATAATTTTCATCCCTTCATGATTGAATTTTCTAGGGTGAAAAATGATAGATAAGAATACATACAGTTTAATATACTCAGTTATCATCCAGAGTCTCTCTTGCACCTTTCCACCTTTAATTTTCCTTTTGCCTTTGATTAATTTTTGTCACTTAGCGGGATTAATTCTTATTTAAATGTCTATGGATATCATCCTCGGCTCTGAGGGGGCGTCTTTCTTCCTGTGAACCCTAGGTGGCAGTAGTTACCTATGAGCTGCTCTTTGGCTTATAAGAGGTTTATTAAAGAATAATTAGAATGATGTATGGGACTGTCTGTCTGTATCCACATCCATTTTCCTCCAACATGACTATTTCATGGAATAAGTATCAAATTAGGAGCGCACAGGCCTCATATGTGGGGCACTTGAATATACACCCCAACATTTAGTCATTTATCATCAGGCACGTAGTATGGGAACACAAGTGACTGTGTGTGCGTCTCTGTGTTTGTGTGCATGCATGTGATCGAGAGGGGAGATATATATTGCACGCTTATGAGTGACATATGGAACTGTAGAGTGTGTGGTTGAGTTTGGAAGAGACTGTAAATTAATATGTCTTCTTGAATATTTATGACCTTAGATGTATTTTGTTTATATATTCATGCATGTTTGTTAGTACCTAGGTGGGAATTAGGATTGTGTGTGTGGTTGTATAACTACGTCCCTCTTTCCTTTCTTGTGCACCTTCGATGCCCTGATTGTCTGATTGTATCTCTGCGTCTTAAAAAAATCCCCATAAAAAACAAAAAAACCTCTCCCTGCACACTGCCAGCCAGCCAGTCAGGCAGGTCAGGCTGACTGGTGGCTAAGCTAAGCGTTGGCCAACTCACTCCCAGGACCTTTACCAGCAGCTCAGCATGCTCAGCTAGAGTTTCCTGTGTCCGACAGGACCACTAAAAACGCCACAAAAAGAACAAAACAGTGATTGATAAGACGGCTGAAACAAGAGAGCGACTTAACATGGCGGCCAGCTGTCTGTCTTTCTGTCGCTCCACTACTCATGCTCTCCCTCTTTGCCTCCCTTACTCATTCCACCATTGTGCAGCAACAAACACTCCATTTTGACAGCGGTTGAACTGTGCCGATACCCTTGAGTGTGCGGGGCAGAACGGGAGGCTTGTCAAAGCAGTGGTTGTTTACACTCTGCCAGGAATAATAAGAGGGGGTCGTTTTTCTGAACCGATTAATCACAAGCAGCTCGTGTGCTTGTTTGACGAGTATTCCAGACACAGAATAGATGTCGATGGGGGGAAGCAATTTGTTGTGGAAAGAAAGCAGCTGATTGTTGTTGATCCGTCGCTACTGCTATGTTATTAGGGTTGGTGTGACACAGCGGAGGCTAAGGGTGCACAGTTTGATGCCCACTACATTTTCAACAATGACTGAGTTATATAATCATTGTAAGGATTTGTTTTCTTGCGGGGTGTATTCATAATTAAAATGATATCAATGAATTGACAGAGTTAGAATGTCATAGTATGAACTGAGATGGAGTTTATTTTCTCTAGGTGTACAGTATGTCCTATGGCTATGTTGATAATAGTGTTAATAGACTAACAATAACAATAATAACAATAGACTTCCAGAAGGGCCAAACATTATGAGACTGAGTCTGCATACAAAGGAGGGTAAATTCAGTTTCGCACTTGGAAATTAATAAACTATAGCAAATCGAATAAGGCATGTAAAATGTGCTAGCTGCACTTCTACCTCTCTGTTTGTACTTTAGGAGCTGCTATAAAGATCAGTAGTCTTGTAGTTCACAGACTATTCAAACCAAATGGCTAGCTGAAAATTTTTTTCAACCACCACCACCACAAGCTTATTTCAACTGCCTTCATAAACACCTGCCAGTAAGTAACCTGCCAGTGGGTCACTTATGTGTCTCAGTCACACACCTCCAGGTGCAGAGAATAAAAGACTTACATGTCCTGTATAGAGTATGTTTATGGTTTGCAGCTAACCCTCTGATCTTTGTATGTTTAATTGGATGATCAGATCAGGATAAATCTGTCCTGTGAAAAATTACAGATTGATGTGTTATTTTCCTACATGCTCATTCTGCTGTTTGACCAAGTGATATCTGGGCTACACTGATGCGATGCTGAACCGAATCAAATCGTGAGTAAAAAGGAGTTTCTAATCTTTTCATCTGACATTTTTATTGAATGCGTCTTGGAGCAACTGAGGGCTCCTTTAAGACCCTGCCAGAGTCACTTAAGGAAATCAGAGTGGGGGTTTTTGGGAGCCTGCAGGGGTTCATTAGGACCAGACTGGTCCAACTTCCTCTGCCAGAGAGGAACAGGGGAACACAGAAACACAGGGAGAGAAAAGGTAGGCAGAAAGTAAGGGGCTAGCAAGTGGAGGGGGGGAATGAGTGACCAGACAGAAAATGGGGCGAGAGACAGCAAGAAACAGAGTAGGAAGAGACACTATCCAGAAGAAGCGTGCGACAGGCAGAGAGTGGAAGGAGAGAGAAGAAAGATTGAGGAGAGCAAAGAGAGACAGCGAGTGCTGCAATGCCAGTCTGCTCTGTGACAGCTTGACACCACAAATCAAACTAAGAAATGAAGACAAGTAACGAGACAACCGTCGCCAGGATCACTGCCAGTCTGGCTGTTACCTATAGGCTACGGCGCTCTAAAGCCATACTCTTTCCATTGTGGCTGTCATATCGGGGAGTGCTCTAAACGAAAACAGACCTCTTCCCTCTTTTTCTTTGTAGAGTTTTTTTTTCCTTAGGTAAGGTACTGTAGGTTGAATTGGAACTCTGTCCTTCTCAGTACACAGAGGGATGTATTGTAGACTTCATTCTATTGAGTGAAAGAGTTGGATAGGGTCTCTGTTCCTTTTTTCCCTCTTTGCTCTGGAAGACATTCATCACCTACCGGCCCCCCCCATTCTGATAAATGGTTGCTGTGTAGAGAAACACACATGTGGGTGCGCACACACACACTTGCGAAGGCACATCCATACACACCCACATCATGTTGGTGTAGATTTAGTTGCTTACTTGTGGATCTATCCTTGGAACAAGTTGGAGTGGTTCGGGCAGTCAGAGAAGATATACAGTTGATTCTGGTTAATTAAGACAGCTCAGGATACTTTTTCTTATCCTTATTTACCTGTGCCCAGCTTCACAGCTATATGCATTACAACATGTATAACCATAATCATATACATCATAGGAATTTGGGGTATATGTGTCTTACTGAAGGACATTTTGGTAGCACCCATTAATGTAGGGGGCAGCTTTACTGATTCACTGGCCAGATTTATTTATTTTTATTTTTATTTTTTCTACAGTTGGCTCATGATCCAACTGGACAGTCTTTCAGTAACTACCTGCCCCATGGCTGGCAACATAGTCAGTGCTCTGGCTCTCTCGGTTGCTTAGAGCCTGGTTGTGATGTAAATATTATCTTACAGCACTGTTCCCAAATCTGCCACACAGCAGTAAGCACCTTTGTGTCAAGATTAGTAATGGCTAGTTCAGAAGAAGGGAAGAGAAAGAGGTATGGAGTTTCTGAGTGCTACCCCTTCAACCCTCGAGATGCTTTGCACATTTCTGTGAAGGCACTTTTGAGGTTTTGTTACTTGTTCTCAGACAAAAATCTTTATGGTTCCAAATGGCCTGATGTCGCACACCAATCTGTTTTCTCATTGGTCTCTTTCACTGTTCTTTACCCGAGTTCCTGATTGGTAGATTAGATAGATCTGATTGGCTAAGTGTTGCTCTGTCATTGAAATCATGATTTGTGATTGGCTGTTGTGCGGCTTTGATGAGTTCAACTGTATCCAACTGCTTTATTCTAAAGGAAGACAGGAACAGGAGCAGTAATGTTTCTGACACAAATACGCACTCTGACTGCAGATTAAGGCTACTGGGAAGGAATTTCCAGCTAACTATAAGCAGTGATTTTGATTTGATTGAAAATGATCACGGCTATGTTTTGTAAGGCAGTAGTTAGCTAATTTCCACTTTATAATAACCACTATGTCTTTGTATACTGTACATATTTTCATCTAAATCTTTTTCAGAGTAACTATTTAGCAGTAATGACATATATAATATGTTTAAATTGTTATTAATGAAAACCTATAGCAGCTAGGTGAAAGAAAATCCTATATACTGCCCTACACAGGTTCATACATGCATAAAAAGATTTAATTTTTTTCAATTTAACAGGCCATTGTCTGCATCTTGCTAGAGAGGGAGGTTCTGTCTATGATTCATTATATACCTTTTAAGCTAGATATCCCTTCTCAACAAATACACTTTTATTAAAGCTATTACAAATCTAATGACATCAAAAGGTGCCAACCATGCTATTGTTCCTGCATAAAAAAGCAAAAAGGCATTTGAGCATTTGAACAACCTGACTTATCTCAACAATCAAGGTTTATCAACCCGAGCCATCCTTTCGGTGGGCATCTGTTGCATTGTTATTTGAAGTCACCTCATAGGAAGATGCCATTCCAGTGATGGTTGCCAGTTCATTCACCCTCCCTCCGCACTTCTCTCCATTTGTTGGTCCTTTTGTTGTCTCAGACAATCTCTTTCTCACCTTGGTAGAGAGACAGAGGGAACATAACAAAGAGTAAAAGGGAAGAATTGATTTGTTGTGTCAGGTATAATAAGTGATATTCTGCACCGGTGCTGGAAATTGTTCTGTTAAGAAAGGTAAGCCGCTCTCCAATTTTTCCCTGGGTGATACTGGCTTTTATACCTCAAATCACAGGTGACTTATTCTGTTCTCGCTCAGTTGACTCTCTCTGAGCGCCCTTGATTGTATATGATGGCACTGAGCTCAACGGTGTTAATTTGCTGATGCTCAAAAATGATTGGTGGCAGTAGTATGGATAGATGTTGCACTGCCTGGCATACTTAGGTTACAGACTCATGGACAGCTTGCTGTGGTTCGCTGAAAGGAGCAGGGTCACTAATCTGGTGACAGTTTAACCTACACAATCTGTTGGTATGCGTGCACTCATTCACACAGACACTTCTTCATGCACAAGCATAGACACATCAGTGTCAGACAGGATTTATGCCCAGGCAAAGACTAAGATTTCCAAAGTGTCCTTGAAAGAGTCTCTTTCTCCCCTCTTCTCTCCTCTTTCCTCTCCTTCTTGTGGGAACAGATCTCTTTTTTCTAAAGATGCCCTAAATCCACTCCTGTAATTGCATAGCATTTCTGCCTGCTGAATTGAGAAGAAAGGAAAAAAAATGAGATGAAGTAGAAAGAAAAAAAAAACTAAAATATTCTTTGAATGTTTCTCTCTTCTCCTCTCCGGCAGATCAATCGAGCTCCGAGCTTTGGGACCGATCAGAAGATTGATTACGACGTGAAGAAAGGGGTTCTGCTCAATGCTCTCAAACTCCTCAACATTCGGTACTGTTCTCCACCACGGTCATTCATACACACACACATGCACTCACTTGCAGCTTGACACACATGAATTGCATCTAGGGGCCCATTAAGTTTCATGTGCAGAGGCATTCAAAGCTCCCGTCAAACTTTATTTTTCAGGGCTCTGAATGTTTAAGGATTTCAATCGATTCTTTCAGTTTTCTTTATTTGGCAACCCTGAAAACTTCGGTATTGCTTTGATTCTCGGCACAATTCAGCCTTTCTCTTGGCATGGTTTCAAACTAATGACACAGTGACATTAGTCTGGAACTAACAGGAAGTTTGAGCTATGGACAAAAGAATGTTTGTACTTGTGTGTGCTAGGGCTGCTGTGGTGGATACAAAGACAGATGCTGGCCAAGGCGCAAACCTATGCCTCTGTTGTGCGCTTTGTGCACCCTTAAAGGTTACCTGTATTTCAGAGTCTACATTGTTTACCCTGCTCTGCATAAAAACTTCCTGTTTTGCTCTTTTACTTTACTCTGTGGGTGTATTTGTTTTCCTGTTTAGGTTACACAAACTGCCATTCTTGTTGTGTAATGCACTTTTTGTAGTGTGTGTGTTTGCTGGCATGCTTTTCTGTCCCCTGGCTACAGTAAGCCTGTCCACTGATTGATCATCGTACACCAGACCTCTGGATCTCTGCTCTCTTTTTCTCTTTCTCTCTCTGTACTTGTCCTCCTCTTACTACTCTAAATATAGTATCAACTCTACTAGTCACACACATACACGCACAACACACACACACAGTGGATCAATTACATGCAGCACATAGATCTAGTTTGGCCAAGTGTGGAGCGTGGTGCAGCCATCCTACATAAAAACTTGCTCTATCCTCCCGCCCAGCTTCAGTTGGCACAAACAAATCTCTTATCAAAATGATTTGTTCCATGGCTGATGTTTGCTGCGTTCCCACAGATTAAAAGGGGAGATTTGATTATTTCATGACAAATAAATCGTAGGAGGCCTTGAAAGGCGTCGGGGAGCTCTTTCCACTGGACAAACTGCTTATGTTCATGCTGGAGTGAATGAGGGCTTTGTTCTACCTCGCTCACTTTTTCCTTATATAGTAATGGCTTTGCTTCCCAAAAAGGGAGGGGTTGGTGGTGCGTAGAGGTAGGGCTCTCAACTCAGCTCACAACACCAACTGTATCAACGTGGGATCAATTCAGACCCGGCCGGGCATGGACATTGATCAACCTCAGCCCCCCAACAGCACTCAATATCCAATTTAAAGGGCCAGCGATTGACTAAAATGAATTGCCCTTTCTCCAGACCGCAACGGGCCACTTGTTCAGATTTAGCTGTCTGGTCCTGTTCATCCCAGCGTTGTTGGTTTGTTTGTGTCTCGGCTCAGTCTTTATCTCTGTATTGTTGAATGTTTTGTGATGAAAAGGCAAATTCAGGTCAGTCCATCAGTTAGGGGTGAGACCTGCATGCTGTCAAATAACAAAAGTAACTCTTGTGTATTCTGAAAGAACTATTATGGTCGTGAAATAGAAGGTCGACGACGAACGAAACGATCACTGCAAGGACTGCTGCTTATCTACCACCCCATATTGTTCAACCTTTGTGTTATTGTGAAGTTTCAGAGCGTGCCCCTGTTACCATAGATTCTTACTTTCCCCCTGATGGTCTGAATAACTCACTAGATTTGTTGCTTATCCATGTCGAAAATGCATTACACTTGCAGTACAGAATGAGAGCTGTTAAGAAGTACAACAGTGGTTATATTTTAATTTTTGTATGAAATTTATTGCAGGGGACAATTCATTAGCCGTCCCAACCTAATTCCATCCCTCTTGGTAGTTGGAAGTTGTGAGAGGTTCAGTGGAAAAACATTTGAAGCAACATAACATTTGTATTCTTAGATAATGTGCTTGAGTGGCACTGATATTTTAAATGTGCATTCTTTTGACTACTGTTGTACTGTTGTTGATCCAGAGCCAGTGATAAGAAACGCAACCTGGCCCAGCAAAAGGCAGAGGCTCAGAGACGGCTCTACGGACATGGCTCCATGAAGAAACTCTCGGCTGCTTCCTCGGATTGGGAGAAACAACGTCACACACTGGAGAGAAGGAGAGAGGAGCTGGTAAGGGACAAACAATTGATTAAACTATTGCATTTTGTGTCAACCTATTCACTATAAAAGGATTTGCTGAGCAAGACGGTGCTTCACATTTATACACATATTCCCTGATCTGCCTAGTAAAACCACATTTGTCTCTGTTGGCAACTGACCAAATGCAGCGGAGCATCTGTGATGCTGAGCACTTACTTGTACAAGGTGGTGCGCATTGACTATGGTGAAGGGAGTTAAGTGTCAAACCCATTCATTCCCCCACCCAGACGTTTAAAAGCAGCCTGGGGACTAAAACAATGCCTGTACAGTCAAAAGCCCCATGAGTCATGAGATATCCTTTAAGCCTTCTAGGCTACACCCGAATGAGCACAAAAGTTGGCTTGACTTCAAAATTCAGGGACAGGTACTCATCAGGGATATTATCTGAGACATTTTGTAAAATGTAAGATAAGAAAAAAAGATAAGATAAGATAAGAAAAAAAAGAAAATAGAAAATGAGACATTTTATAGGACATGCTCACTTTGGTAAACAATCCACCAGTGTGTTGGTGTTATACAATTTCCTCCGGATTTAAACAAGAAAATTTGAAATGAAAAAAAAAAAGCCTGAGCAGAAACGTACCTCTTACTCTACGTCAAAAGAGAAAAAAGTTCTGAGACATGCATACCATTTAATTATTTTCCCTTTGAAATGAAGGAGTTGGGGGAGCTTTTCTCATCTATATGGGGAAAAGTGGTAGTTACTAGTACTTTATGCCTCCCACCCTCTTTGATTAGCCTTTTGATCAGCCATGGCAGTAATCAGTGGGAATAAGGAAAGATGGCGCAGAGGCACTATTTTAAAAAGGGCACTACATCATCTGTAAATGCTGTTATGGCTGAAGTGCGAGACCAGGATCAGGTCTATTGAAGGTACATATCGCTCAGAGCTCAATGATACAGCAGTGCCAATAGTGGAGTGAACCCCTCCTCTCTGCTTTATGCCAAATAGGCCAAACGGAGCTCCACAATTATATCTTCGAAACATATTAATAAGAGAGTACATGGAAAAATGCCTCTATAATTATGAGTCATTGTTGGGTGAGACTACATTTTTCTTATATTTCTCCTCTCTTGCCTGCTCGTTTTTAAGACATTATTCTTATATTATAATTTCTGATAGAAGATAAAGTAGGGCTGGCAGTGACCTTAACCTGAGAGATTTATTCCTTTTTTGTTTGGTTTTCTCCTATTTCTAGAAAGAGCGGCTGGCACAGGTCCGCAAGCAGATCTCCAGGGAGGAGCATGAAAAGCAACATCTGGGGAACTACAGGTAAGGAAGGCGCAAACTAATGGGGGGAGAGGGGGCTCTCTCTCCACCCACTATACCGATTCCTGCTCGACATTTATGGGGTCATCTGCAGAGCGCCAAGCTCTCAGGAGAATAAATAATGCCGCTGCAGAGAGAACAAACAAAATAGAACACCCAATGTTTTGAGAGCATGAGCAAAAGAATTAAGACTGAGAGAATATGTAAACTAGAAAGGAAGAATGGAAATCAGACGTAGTGTGTAATGGCAAGGTTCAAATTGTTACTCCTCTATGTACAATGCTACCTTTTTTGCATGGCAGAAATTCAAATTAGCATGTACACTTGGCCTGCCTACTGCAAGCCATTTTCCATCTCCTCTATCCCAAACACCTCTACCCCTTTCTCCTTCAAACCCAACTAGGACTTTAGAAGACATTGAGCGTGTCAATTTTTAATAGTCCACCTTAGAGCATGACTCAGCAACACCAAGTTCTGATTTGCCGTGTATCCCTCTCTTTATCCAACATGTACACACGTACACATTTCCAGGTCTTGATTTTCTTTCTCTCTCTCATTTTTTTGCACACACACACACAGACAGACACACACACGCCCACACAATTGGCTCACACACTTCTTGCTGTCTCTCCAATGTGTAAGTGACTTCTTGACTCATCACTTGACTGAATGGCTAGTCAGAATGCTGATCCCAGCCTGCATGAAGTGCTGTCACCTCCTTCCTCTTCTCCGACACGCAGCCAGACAGTCAATCAGACCGGCTGAGGTCTGTCTGGAGCACCCCTAATAAAGACCTCTTAGCATTCAAATCGTGTCCCGGCGCAGCACTGGAGTCTGATTAACACAGTGCTTCTCATTAGATGAGTTTGGGTAATGAACTTGCATCAGGTACAGAGAAGCCAGGACCCTGTGGCATCAGAGGAAAACCCAGCTGATGCCATTGTTGATTCCCCATCATTTAAGCAGTTGGAATCAGCAGCCTTAAGAGACACTGTTGACCAAACAAGGATAATTTTAAACTGATGTAAAGGGAATATGAATATTAGTTATGTCTCTCGCCCAATTGGGAACATGTGAGAGGAAAAAAAGCCTCAGTGTGAACATTTTATTAAAAGAATATTGTAGGGTCACCCTCATATAAAATGTCCATATGTTCAGGGATGGAGGGTGCCAAAAAGGAGGAAGCATTTAACACCCACTATTAAAGTATTGACCCTTTTTTTCACTGAAATGATTTATGTTGCTCTTTGAGGATTGATTGATAAGTTCTGGTTCTTTTCATACAGTATATTATCATTTCAATTCGGTTTTTATGGCTGTTACAAAGAGACGTTTTCCACATCTCCAAAGAATAGGAATATTAGCTGGTCTATGTACCTTAAAAGTGGATAAAAAGTATGGAAGTTACAAAAAAAATCATGTAGGATAGTGCCACTGGCAGAAAATAAAGTGATTGGTTCATGTCAGGTCTCTCAACATTCAGTTCCTTCAGTTGCTTAATTTGAACTGCAGTAAATAAAGTAATGCATTGAATTGGGTCAGCTTCTCAACAATATGGAAATCATGTACTCAGAACAGCATCTCTGTATAAAAGTGTTTAATGGCAAATGGGGTGCAGTAAAAGTTTTTAATGGTGAAACGGTGCAGTGTTAAACTTTACTTGGCATTGCACTTGCGCTAAAATCTTTACCTCAGATGCTAATATGTGTGAATAGCTTAGTAGTAATAGCTTTCCAATCAATATTTACGAAACTCTGCCTCTTGGACCTCATGGCAGAAAATGTCCTGCTGCTGCATAAACATTACATCCAACTTTATATATTTGTGTTTGTAAAATGGAGGTCTGTACTTTAACTCCCTTCAACTTTAACTCCCTGTTGATTCAAAAGGCCAGCTCGGGAGAAGTCTGGCTCTATATATGTCTGTCTAGTCGCCAAGCTATTTCCCCGCTTTTACACTCCACACTGGCCAATGCTTATTTTGATTAAAACACTGTCATTGTTTTGATTTGATGGCTAAAGCGATGACTCGGGGGGGGACTTTGGAGATGTATTATGAGGATAACCAGGCAGAGGTTTATACATTTTCCTAATCCCCTCAGGCCTAAGATAAACACTGAGCACTGGTAAAACTAAGCAGAACTATGCAGAATGTGTGAATAGGCACATTAGCAAAGACTGTGACAAACGTTTAAGTGCACATCTCACTGTGTGTATGCGGAAAGTGGTTGCATTACGCCATGTGACTGACATTTGTACAATTTCTTAACTCAGGTCTCCATTAATACTTATTTGTTACTGTCTTCACTCTTTGCTGCCTCCTCGTTCAATTCCTCTCCCCTGATTCTGCCACTCACCTTCCCTTTGTCTCTCCATAATTTCACACCTCTTATTGAAAAACGTATAATTCTCTCCGTCTGTGTTGTTTCTCCTCCTGCCTGCTCTTATACTCTCTCCTGCTGTGCCTCGACCTCTCCGTGCCCCGCTCCATCCACTCCTCCCTCTCTCCATCTTTGTATTCCCTTTCTATTTCTTTCTTGCTCATTTTCTTCATCTTTCTATCTCTTTACTAACTCTCTTTCTCCACTATTTTTCTTAACCCTACTTCTTTTCTTCTGTCTTTTATCTGTCATTGCTCCTCCTCACAACTCATATCCCTCTTTTGCTGAACCCCAATCTCTTTCTTTCTTTCCTTCCACCCCATCCCTCCCACCTTCTCCCTTGTGTACCCCAACTGTTTTCTCTCTTCTTTTTCCTTTTATTTCATCATTTCTTCTATTTCCCTTTGCATCCACTTTCTCCCTGCATTGATGACCCTCCTTCTTTGCCTTTTCTTTCTCCCTCTTTCACCACTCCTTTCTCACTCTCCTTGCTTTTCTCTCTGTGTCTCTGCGGCCTACAGACGTATTTACCCCCCAGACGACAAGCTGCTGCTGGAGAAGTATGAAAGCCTGCTCTCGGCCGCCTTTCAGACCTTCCTTGCCGGGCGAGCTGCCTCACTTCAAAAGGAAATGAATAATCCTCTGAAACGAATGAAGGCACGTACGTCAGTGGCAGACTGTCATGCACGCACACACACACACACACACACACACACACACACACACATCATAGAAACCTGCAGAGACCCACATACAAACATATACACACAATATACAGACACTTTTCGGACAAGCACATGCCAAAGAAAAGAAACACACGCATTTCTATTAAGATTCTGCCCACAGAGACAAAAAGGGATGCGCAAATAATGCTGAAAGTGTGCCGCAGTCATTCGTATTTGTTAGAATGTCTGACAGAATGTCCTTCTTCTCCTCTATCTGCCTCGCTTTCCCTCTGTCATTCACTCTGTCTCTCCACAAATATTTATTGTGCTGTGTGTACATGAGCTTTTAAAAGCAAATCAAATCCCACACAACAATGTCATTTTTGTTTCTTTACAGTTAGACACTTCAGTTTCTGTATCTTTCTGTCCTGTTTTTTTTCCTTTTGTCAAAGTTAGTTGTGAAGAGGCTTCACAGATGAGTACAGTTGCTGCCTTCATCTTTGAATGTACAATACTTTGCTACAGGTCAATGATTTATGTTATGACAAAAGTTCAGGGATACACATTTGCACATTTACATTTGAATGCATGCACTCATGCACACACAAATGTCTGTGGCCATGCACTAACATATGTAAGATATGTACATGTTTGTAGCAGTAGAAGCCATTGTATGCATGTAAATGCAAAAGACTCTGTTACTGGGAAAAATGTAGCTTCAGCTAAACTTTGAAGGTAAAGGTATGAAGAGACCTTGCAAAGGAGAGAGGATGATTTCCATTCCACACAACTTTACAGGAGAGAGCGGAGAATAGGGATGAATGTGAAGTGTTTAAATGATGACAAGAGAAGGTTGAGAAAAATAATCACAAAGTAAAAAAGGTGGTGAGATACTGATAGAGATAGTTGTTTAGTCACTTTTGTTTTTTGTAAAATAGTTTTTGAAGTATCGTGACAGGCTCCTATTATGAACACACTTTATGAATCAGGCTGACTTGAGTAGAGTACAAAATAATAAGCAGCAGAAAGAGGCAATTTTCTGTTTTCAAGTCTGTTTATGTATTCAGAAAGAACAAATCAATGAAACAAAAAGAAAGAGAAAGGCATTGTGGTATATTAAAACACATGGAGGGAAGAAGCATTGATGAGTAGGAAAGATGCAGATGAAACAAAAAAACTTAACATTTGGCAAGTGAATAGTAATCGTGAATACTGAATATGGATATTTTTGACAATAGTATTGGCATTACAAATTCATATCAAAGCACTGGGAGGAGATGTCATATGCAACTATTGCAGCTTTTGTAGAAACAAACTTACATCAATAGCCACAAAGTTATTATGCATCCTTTCAAGAGTGGAATCTCTGCAGATAATTTTTATAGAGATGTCAATCAAAGATCAGGCAGAGTCGAAACACCAGGCCAAGGTAAGTTTAATTTAGTCAACACACGGAGATGTGGCTCTCGTTCAAAGTAGGAAGGGAGAGAGATAATAAGAAGAGAGGACGCTCTACAGTTTGCTATCTAATAACATGATCATGAGTGACAACAGGAATGCCCTTATTAAGCGACAGAGTGTGAGATACTGATCTTAGCAATTTATAGTAAAGAAAGGATGTTTCTGAATTCCAATATGCTATGGTTTGTTTGTGCACTTCAGCTTTGCTTTTGACTTTGCCTGCACACACTGACGCTGGAGACACAGCTTAGCTTACATATAGCCTTCATGATTTGCACTATGACTGTATTTAAAAAGTGGAATTAGTCCGAGTGCTAAGTAGTTCAAGTTGCCTGTTCAAGTACCAGTTTGCCTTTGCTGTTCCCCATTGGCTCTACTTACAAAGCACAGCTTCCTCTGACTTGTTGGGAAATTATCTAGCAAATGTTTGCATTAGCTGTCCAGCAGTTGGCCTTTGGTACGTAGCCATCCTATGTGAAAGCATAAACTGCACAAATTGTATCTACAATTAGCTAGGATATTAGCAAACCAATGGATTCCAGTGTGGCCCCAAGTGCCGGCTGGCTAGGGACCTTCTGTGTGGAGTTTGCATGTTGTCCTTGCAGGTTCACTGGTGACATTAAATTGCCCATAGGGTATAAATGTGAATGCAAATGGTTGTTTCTCCACCATCTGATAAACTTCCTGTCTTGGGTGTACCTTACGTCTCGCTGAGAGTCAGATGGGATTGCGACCCTGCAAAAGATTATATATATATGGGCAGAAATGGAAGTCTGACCAAGACTTAAATATAATTAATAATCATATGAAAAACCAAAGTCTCTCATTTTGTGCAGTCAATAATTCATCATCTGACATGCATTGCCTGTTGTTGGCTTTTTCCTGTTGCAAGGGGCCAGAGGTCATTTGCCAGTGTGCCATCAACATATCTGTCAGGTCTGACAGACAGTGTACCCGCAGGACTCGTGTTTGTTGCATTTGTGGGCTTCTCAGGGCCATAAATTGAAAAATGTCAGGAATTGTCACACTTCAAAGGAAATAAAATGTGTGTTGTAATCCCAGTGATAACATGCTGATGCACTGCAGAGCTCCCTTCCTGGCTTCATTGCTGTGCTACAGACAACTTAGCCGTGGGTTGCACTGGTTTCTACAGGGTTTGCATCACCCGTCTCACCATTTCCGTTACAGTTAAGTTGACAGGTATGCATCAGATTGTTAGTTCTGTTGTTGTTAGCTATCTATGTTTTCCTGCGTGCTCAGTTGATGTCTTCACATTTCTACCATTTTCCTCACATAAATACGGAAAATAAAAAATAAAAACGTTGTTGAGCAGGTGCATGCTCAGCTGGCCTGTAGTGCTCTGCCAGTATAATAAAACTGTACTAGTACACAAACTGTGTTGTCTGGGAGCACTCCACAGTGCAGATCTATGTGGTGTGCAAATGCACATTAAGCAGAGGAATATTAAAAATCTGTAAGTGTCATTGGTTTTTGTTTTTTCACCTAAGATGCTCTTTTAAGAGGAATAGTCTGGTTTAAAAAGAGCACATATTTTTCATTTGATTTTCAGCTGGACTTTATGTTCTTATTAACTTGAAGTCGTGTCTCCTGCTCTAAGAAGACACTGTTCACTAAAGTACGGTTCACAGGTGAGGACAGTAGCCAGTATCAACTGCTCTGCATTTAAACCTTCAGCTACAGTTCAAACATTGCTAACTACAGGCAAAGAAAGTAACAACAGCAGCAACAGTTTTGAATTGATTGGTAGCAGATTTGCCTATGTGCATCATCTACAAGCAACCAAAGCAATCCGTGTCGGAACTGCCTTTTTTCTCTTTATAGCTGCAGTTTGTTATGTAAGAATCATTTAAAAATTGGAACGTATTTTCTGCTGAATGGTGGGGGTGGAAGTGTCATTCTCGATCCTCTCTCCATCAAGACTATCCTCCATGCTTTGTAGAAGAAAAGAGGGGGGTACTGACAAGGTTTTATCTAAAGGAATAAACCCAGTTTTACTCAGAAGTTTTCTGCTGGCTCAGGGTTATGTGTTTTTATTTTTTTTTACCTTGGAGGACATAAATTCCTAACCAGTGGAAAGCGTCTTTTGACTATATTACCACAGAAATGGACGAGACAGGGTCATCTGTCAAACAGCCAAGAAATATAGTGTCAGAGTAGAAGCTGCCAGCAATAGAAAAAAATACTGCTTTTTCAACAAAAATGGATAAAAATACTACAAAATCTTGCTCTCAAAATGCCCAGACAGGACTACACGTGGTCCTCTGGTGCCAAAAAAGCCCTTTGGACAATATAGTTTGGAGTGGACATTACCAGAGATCATTGGCGATAGCAAGCCTGTATGCAGGCTGACACATACAGAGGGTGTAAAATGTTTAATTTGAACAATTTGTGATCCTTAAAAAACTTCATCTTTTTTTAAGTACTTATTAGTGACAGTGTAGCCAGTGATTGGTAAATAAGAGCTGTCTCCCGTATATGGAGGTGCATAATTTGATGCAGAGTCATGTTGTTATAATTTGAATTGCTTTCAGTTTATCTGTAATTTTTGTATTTGTATAAGTTCGGTTTTCTGCCATGCTGTAAAACATGTCAAAACATCCATGTAATCTACTTTGGTGCAATTTAACAAGGCAATGGGCCTCCAGGGGTTTTTAAACCACAGTGGGTGGAGAAGCTTTCGCCTCATGAAAGGTTATTGTGTTGGCAGACTTTACAGGAGTTAAAATGGTTTGGTTGTTAGCTCCTCAAGACCTCTTATACAATCCATGCATAGGCCTAATATGCTACAGTATCCTATTCCACCTTAAAAGGTAATTTTAGTATTATTAACCTGGGCCCCATTTTCATATATTTTGGGCTTGAAATGACTAGTTGATACAAAACGTTTGGAATTCGTACAGTGTAGTAGATGGCTTTAGCCAGTGGTTGCAACGTATTTCTTCAGGGCATTTACGCCTGTCAAAATAATGTACACAAAAAGTTCTTCGTATTGCCACCGACAGACACAGACTGTACGAGGTGTTTGACGATATCATGGAAAAGATCCCTTTGAGTAACACCCTTTGTGTTTAATCAGGAACAGAAGTCTCGCTCAAGGACAGTTCTTGCTCTGAAATCTTGTGCGATGTGAGTTGTTGCATGAAGACGCTGGTGGAAACGTGAGTCTGCATTGGAGATTGCATTGGAGACTGTTGTGTTGGGGTAACGTTAGGAAAAAAAATCTTGCTAGCAGTTCCTCCGTGTACAGGAAATTAAGTCTTACTAGCAGTTCCTCTATGCACACAGGAAATAGTCTTGCTAGCAATACCTCTATGTACATGAAATGAAACAAGGGTTGTCACCAGGTGTTATTCGTAGGGATTCTTTCTTTCAATGATGTTGTTGATGACACCTCCTATAACAGTCTTAGCCTGTTGAGAAGGAGCACCTTTTGTGGACATAATTTTGACGGGTGCAATTGCCCCAAAGTAATATGTTGCAGCTGCCGGCTGCCACCGTCTACGGATTTCAAAGGGAGACATAAGCAGGTGCAATCTTAGGGACAAATACTGCAGCAGACAGCTGGCATACTTCTTTCAACACATAGTCCACATGAGTTAATACTACAATTGTGAAATTCTTAAATCTCCACATAGATAATGTGGGTTTTGAATTGATAAACCCAACTAATCCACTCAGTAATGACCTGTTAACTGTCCTGATTTTTTTCTTTATTTCTTTCACTGATAATTTTAAAATATGAGGTCTTGATGGAGAATTTACCAGTTTACTTTTACATCTGCCACTAGCTCAACTGTCTGTTCAGGCAGCAACAAGGCAAAGGTCATCCCAACTCAGTTCAGGCTGACACATTTACAAGTTCACACCATCACACACACAAATGCCTGCACAGTCACATGAGCACAAAGTTTAGTGAGGTCTGTGTAAACCAATAATACATTTTCCCAAACAGTACGTATCATTGGGAAAAATGCAAACGCTCATAAAAAGTGTGTCTGTGTCCATGGATGCATACTGTAAGACAGAAGAACAAAGACTTCCAGACATGGAAATATGCCACTGTACACATATGTGCACACACACAGACACAGGCACACACACCAACTCACAGAGCCAGGGGCACAGTGACCTTTTCATGGACCCCGAAAGCAGCTTGATGGCTAATCTGAGAGAAAACAATCACTTTTCATCTGTATTTGAGCGGCAAGTGGGAGCTTTTTATGTCCCAGATGTGAAGCAACATTAATCACCTTTGCCTGCATTTCAGCTACAGCCAAATGGCCAAGGCCCCAGCATATTGGCGATGGCCGTGAAGCTGCCTTTTGCACCCTCTATGAGTGCTGCCAAATAGCAATGCTATTGCCAGGGGCATTTTTCTAACACCCAGATAAGGCAAATGCCTTTGAAGTCAAACTTTTTCACACCTCATTTTGACTTAAAAGTAATTAAAAGGTTTTAAACATCAAATAATTGTAATTATTCCTTATCAAAGTATCATCAAGATTCACTACCCTGGTAGTCTTTGCTGATACTGTATGCTCCTTATGTAACAACCTTTGGCATATTCTACCTCATATAACTACCTTGTGTTTTCGGTATGTATTGGTGTGTAGGAGGAGGATATCTTGGATCTGCTGGAGCAATGTGAACTGGACGACGAGAAGCTGATGGGCAAATCCTCCAGGCAACGAGGCCCAAAGGTGGGTGAAAGTCAGAGAGAGGTAGGAAGACACGGCAACCAAGAGAGAGGAGGGAGAATAAAGGCCACGTGCCTCAAGGGACCTAAGAAAAAGTGCAAAGAAAAGTGTCAAAGTGAGTGGGAAGGAGGGAGAGAGGGAGGGAGGGGGGAGGCAGGTAGGCAGATGACGCTAACGCCCACAGAAAGCACATAGGACGTGATTCAGAAAAATAAAAGCAGGGGGGTAGCGGGTTAGGCGGGAAAGAAAAGAATCAGAAAGAGGCCCAAAGAAAAGACCCAACTCCCCTAGGGGACAGCTGTCATGCTGTCTCTCTCGTTCTCTCTGTGCTATCTTTCTTTCTGTCTATCTCCCTCTCTTTCTTTCTCTCTCTCTGTCACATACATCTATACGCCCCCTCCATTTCCCACGACAGCACATTACTCCCTCCATCACCTTGCTTCACTCCCCTCCCTTCACCTCTCCATTCCTGTTCCCTCCCTGCACATCTACATCCATCCCTCACTCGAGGGCTAAATTGGCTGGAACACTCAAAGAGTATGTTAGGGACTCGACAGGGCAGTTCAGCGCTGCATTAGAGAGGCCTTAGCTGGAATGAGGACTTGTTCAGACACAATCACTGTTGTCCAAATTAATTTGGACCCCGTCAGTTTCGATGTTGCTGAGTGCGTGGAGAGAGACATTGAGAGCAGAGGGAAAGAAAGAGCTGTGACGGATAGATTCACTCCTCGGGGTGTAGTGCTCGCAAGCCATCTGGTGAAATTGAACCAACGAGTGTGCGAAGGCTAGAAGAGAGGAGTGAGGCAAAGGGATTAGAGACAGGATTTTGAGGGCAGGAATGGCCGCTATGGTTTATCGTCGTTGAGGAAAATCAGACGGAGAGGACGAGAGGTAGAAAGCAAGGAAGGGAGGAAGTGAAAGGAGGGAGAGCTAGCAAGTGCCTTCAGGTTTTCTTTTTTAACCTCTTATTTAGTTATTTCTTTTATTGTCTTCCTCTGTCTTTTTGATATACACCTTATCATATTTGTTCCTCTTTGTAATGGCCTCTTCCCCAACCTTTCTCCGCAGCTCACCATTTAGTGTAAATTTACCAGTCATTCTTCACACATATATTAAGTATCTGGCCTTCTGTCTTTGCTTTGCTGTCCACTGTTCATCCACTGTCCGTTCCTGTCTCCTTGTGTCCTTTTCTCTCTCTGTGTTCATTTCCGTTCTCCCCATCTATTCAATGGCTCCTCTCTGTTTTTCCCCGCTGCCGTACTCCGATTCACCTTGTCCTCCTCTTTATTTCTCTCCCCATCAATCTGATGTTCCCATCTTCCCTTTTATTTTTCTCTCATGTATTTAATCTCTCTCTGTCTCTATCCTCCTCTATCACTCACCCGCACAGCTACCTAGCGGTGACTGTGTAAACCCTGTCATCACTTCCTGCCCATTAATTTGCATGGCCTGACAGCACTGCCCGCGCTAACAGTTGAATAACAGATGAATAAATGCTTTATTAATGCTATCAGTGTGTCCCCTTCCAGGATGTGATACAGACACTCAACTTAATGAACTCCTACCATAAAAAATGTGTTTGGGTTAGACTGCTGAAGTAGATCATGATTTCATGTGTGGGCAAGTCAGCTGTGGCACTTAGCTTTAGATTTAAAGGTTTGATTATCATCAAACAAACTTTTAATTTAAAAAAAAAAGTTTGAGTTTCAAAATTCAAGCTTCACAGTTGCACCAACATGACATATATCTTTTCACTGGTTTATGTCAAAGACGGGACGTCACAGAAGTCATCAGAAGCTCCAACTGCTCTTGCACACAGTCATTTTCTCGTATCATTTACGCAGACCGTCCGATATGTAAAACATTTAGTATCTAAAGAAAATCTAAAACTTTTACTTTGAATTTAACCTTTACAAACCCACTCAGGTCAAATGTGTTCAAGGTGAGAAGCCACTCGTGTTCCTATTCGTAGTTACAGCCAGGCTTATAAAGGAGCACATGTGTAATTGTGTGTCTGTGCATAATGAGCCTGCAAGCAAACATACACACCGCGGGCTCACCATGTCACCACCAGATCTCCCAGTGACAGGGAAATGGGCTGAGGGAGGTTGATGACATGTCAATGTTTTCACGTATAAGTGTGTATGTGTGTGTTTATTCTTGTACTTATGTTCTTGTGAGAAGGAATTTCGGACAGTTTAGGGTTAGGAAGTGAAGGTCCGTTGAGGATAGATGTAGAAAGATGTTTATGAGTGTGTTTAAGAGACAGAAAGACCACATGTGTATTATAATGTCTGTTTTGTCTGTATATATGTAGAAAATCCATCTGCTATGTTAACCTATGTGCGCACATTTCTCTTCCTAATTATAGTTTGTTTATGTCTTATGCACACATATATTTGCTTTTAGTGTCTGTATCTCTTTTTGTTCCGACCAGCCTTTGACCGCCATGCCAGAATGCAGTCAGACACCAAGACGTCAACGACCGGACTACCTGGCTGACTTCACCAGCGGCAGCAGCGCTGACAACTCCTGCTCCTCCTCAGACGAAGAAGAGGAGGAGAGGAAGAAAGCAGGAGTAGGAAGAAGTGGAGAGAAGAGGGAGAAGAAAGTTTCCTACGACCTTGGGGATAGCAAGGAGAAAAACTTGGCTGAGCGCTCAGGTAAAGCAGCAGGCTGTATAAAGGTGTCTAAGAATGTCTTTATTAGGAAGCCAGAGCACGTGGAGGTTTAACAGTGACCATGTTTCCTCTTGCCGTCTTTGTTGGTTTCTTTTTCCGCTGGAACCTTCCGTCTGATAACAGTGGTTTGCTTCATTGTTAAAACAAACTTGTTTTTCCAAATCTACACAGTCAGATGTCTACATATATATACATTTTTAAGCTTTGTTTTAGCATTTGAGTTTTGCATTACCTGACTGTGACAGAGAAAGTTCAGACAGATCGCGAGCGTGAATGTATGTAAGAATGCAATAACGAAATTGAAATTGATCCTGTGATGCTACAAGCAGATGGCATACACTCTGGCCTGGTACACTTTCAACATTTAAACAGTTTGGAAAATATTCATAGTTGTACAGAGCACATTTCCATATATATGCACACACACTTTTTATTACAAATGTTGAGAGTTTTGCTTTGATCAGTACCTATAGTGCATGCACGAACGCAATCTCCGGCAGCAGCGTGGGGCAGGTTGTTATGGCGTGAGCAAGCAGGGGCTACATTACAGATGTTCATTAATTCGCCAGTATTTATGTGCCTAATTGATGTGATAAAATGCTGGTAGATCTTAAGGATTTTAATTAAAGTGTTAGCACGCTGATTAGAGCTTGTGACTCATGGGATGTAGATTTGTTGCTGGGTACCTAAGTAACGGATTGTCCTAGCTGGACACACACACACACAAACGTCAAAGCACTGAAAAGCAAGCAAGCAAGAGAGAAAAGTGTCCTGAGCTGTACAGTTCAAGTGAGTGGAGGGTGAAGAGAAGAAGGGATTTTTATTGAAAGAGGGAAAAAAGACCTTGTTGTTTACCTTGAAAACACCTTGGGTTTAATGCTGAACTATCCTCTGTTTTAAAGTGAGAGTGAAAGTGAGAGTGATAAGACATTCCCAAGTCATGCATTCCCAGAAATTCCCAGAAATCTATTTACTTTCAGCTCTCTGAAGTGAGAAGGAGGGTATGTTTCACAGCCATCTATGTGGCGACCTTGGAAAGAAAAAAATTCTACAGGCTGCTGATTTTACTGCTCAAAGGACCCTTGTATGAGCTCATTCTGTTTGTCACAAACTAAGGAACAATCCCATGAAAAAGCCTGACTATTGGACTCCGTATGTGTGTGTGTGTGTGTATGCGTGTGTGCAGAGAGAGACAGCAACCCTGCCAAGCCCTACTCCATACCAAGCCACCAAAGAGCTGCTAGGACTAAGCCCCATAATGCTCTCATTTGGCAACGGTCAAACCTCGGAAGGTTCAGCAGACACACACACAAACACACATTGACAGGCTGACACATATAATCACTTGAGTGCACACTTAATGTCAGACACACACACACACACACACACACACAAATACCCTGCACAAATAGGAAACACACTCTAATACATTGGCTGGCAGACAAGCTGGACAAGTTTCAAGGGTGATGGAGAATGTCAGTGTGGGTTTTCAGCTTAATTTTTGGTGTATTTGCGTGTGTTTTCCGTATGTTTGTCTAGTGTGTGTGTACGTGTGTGTCTCAGAAAAAGAAAGAGAGCTGCTCTTTAATCCATTTCCAAACCAGACAGGACTACTGTTTAGTTTCTGGTTTCAAGTACACATGCTGCGGTCGTTAATAACATACACATACTGGGCCGCCGGGCCACTGTGCGGCAGAGGGAGTTTTAATGCCGCACTTCATCTCCAAAGCCACCCAGTAAAGGATGGAAAGCAGAGAGGAGAGCTTGACAGTGACTGGGACACTGAGACGGGACCAGGGAAGAAAAGAAACTCAAATGTGACAGTGAGCCAGTGTTCATCCGCCTCCCTCCCTCTCTTCTGTTTCTCTACAGGACGCATGCACTGGAAACCTCCAATCAAGTCGCTCAAAACCAGCCCCGCCCCTTCTGCTTCCCCAACACTTTCTGGTCCAATCAGGCTCTCCATCTCCTGCCCTCGCTCAATCGCCTCCCTGTCATCGCCCAATGAGGTGCGGTCGTTGTCAACCAGGCCTTCTCCCACACTTCCAATGGCTACTCCCCTCATCAGGCCAAGCTCCGCCACGCTGCGTTCTCACTCGCTGAGCCGCAGTGGCTCCGCCCATCGTGTGCCTCACAGCAACAGCCTGGGGACCATCCACTCCAACATAGTAAGATATTCGACACACACAAAGTAGGGCTTACGTCTTCACAATTCAGAATGTGTCAGATAATCTGTCAGTCACAGATGAGTGTACTAAATTCATTTTCAAATAGTCAAGCCATAGTCATATTGCTCATTGTGGCAATCCTCTGCTGATCTACTACTCCAAGTATGTTTAATCAAGCAATCAATAATTATTTTACAATTCCATCTCACCAAAGTCTGATGCACACATGTACTTGTTGTTTTTACCTCTCCTCTTTGCTTTTCTCCTCATGTGGAATATATTGTATTCTGGCCCAAAAGGAATCACTTAAGCAGCTCTTTCAGTACTGTATAAGCCTAATGTAGACCACCACAATGATCTTCTATTATGTTGCCATCTGTTTCTTTCTGCCTGCCTCCTCCATTCCCGTTCCTTTTCTTAACAAGCACGCTAGTAACCTTTGGATACCATGGAACAAGATGAAATGGAGCAGAATACTTTTTACATTAAGAAAAAACTAAGTGGTAAACCTTTGTACTGAAAAGGCCACAGAGTGCAAAATGACAGGAGAATTTCCTTATTTTTTGCTGTTTTATTTGTTACCTTCTTGTACACTTGACTTCCCTGTTGGAATAAGTACATGCTGGTGCAGGAAATCTCAGCTTGGATATAGGTTCACCAGTGAGTGCATTGCTTTAGCTATAATAACATAGAATCATATTGTGATTTTCAATTGCGATTTGATTATAATGGAACAAGTGGTGCATGGTAAATCTACTGTCCACTGCAGAGACACTATCCACAACCTGGAGGAGGAACTAGTATATATTAGTGTTTTAGTATATAACATATTATAAAATAAAGAGTATAATAAAGAGTATAATGTTCAGTTAATAGTAGCCTATACTGTTAGTATAACGTTAATATATTAATAACTATATTCACTATAATTTCAGTATACTATTTTACAACTAGTTGATTATTAAATCCAGTTACAACCATTTCATTTCTGTGGGTTGTTTTTTTAATTTTTTAAAATTTTCATATTGTTTAACATTTAAAAGTTTGCTATAGCACGTCAAACTTTTTTAATGTCCCGCCCCATCCGGTCGGAAAAGCAGGTGGCTCTGTGAAATATTGAACATGTCGAACAACAAAACGCACTGATAGTCTAATGTCTAATGTTAAATGGCCAGCTAGCCAAACCCAACCCTTCCTTTTCTTCTCCCAGTTTTCTTCTGTCTTAAAGCTTCAACTGCAGAAGACGTCTCTCTGTCTCTGTCACACACACCGGCATTTCTCTCGGTGCTCCGTTGGCGAGTCTGACTATGTTTCAAATGATTTGCAGAAGCTCGGAGAGGGGGTTACTGTAGGTTGTTGTCTTAAACACTATGCTTAAACATTGCTTAGAAATCATTTTTCTGATTGCACGTAACATTATGTGTTTTATAGATACATGCAAGAGTCTGATGCGGGCGGAGATAATGAGCAGACTGCAGGGCACACAGACAGGAGAGCTCACACGCTTTCGACATCACAATTGCGATTAAGTGCAGCCCTACTCCTACATAAAATGAGATTGATTAAATCTTTGCTGACACAAAAAAGTAAATTTGCCTTGTTGTCAGTGGAGAATACTATTAATTTATAGGTAATTAATAATGAAAATAATAATGAACTGCATATCTTTAGGTGATTACATTTACGTAGTGTACTTTGCTCCAGAACATGAATGAATAAATCAGACTATTGTGCCCTTTAATCAGAATTATATAAATTTCTCTTCCATGACAGTTAATGACATGCTGTATGTGTTGAACATGATATGATAGTGTTTAATAAAACCTTTTACTTAAATTTAATACGCATCTTTGTTCCCAATTGTTTTCTTTCCACTTGTGTGTGCATTTAGGGTGATCCGCTGATAAACCTGAGGAGTAAAGAGCAGGAGGCCGAGCTGGTGCGTCAGACTCTGACCGCGCTCACCGCCATGAGGATCAGGTTTCCAGGAAAAACAGAGGAAGAGGCTGAGGCCGTGCTGGACGAGGTGGGTGCAAGAAAATGTATTTGTGTGTGCATTACAGATTACAATAATACACTGTATTATTGTGTGTGTCAAAATGGTTCAGATTCAGTGTAAAAATGTAACAAAGACAAACAAACAAGGAGGAGAAAGTGGGAGTGGGTGAGTAAGTGAAAGCCATACCAACTGTATTCCCAGAGCCCCCTCTGTGGCCAGGTGCGGCCACTCTGCAGCCTAACTAAAAGAGACCTCCTCGCCTCCCTCTACAATAGCCTGTTCACTCTGGCTTGGCTCCCATTGTCTTTCAAATGACCCCAGTGACAACCTGTCGGTCAGTTTGCAGCCCTGCTCTATTCCCCACTGCTCCTTTGTATTAATCAGTGCCTCCACTATTTGTGGTTAGATCTCTTTGTGTCCTTGCATTTTGTGCTTGTATGTGTGTTTGTGTCATTGCTAAAGCTATTGCTTTGATGTATGTTTTAGCAGAATTGGCTAATAGTAGCTAACAGTAATATCCTGGAGCCTATGGAAGTAAATAACATATATTATGTATGTACTGTTCCCTAAGAATTAAACATTCAGTTATTGTTAAACTAGCTATGGCACCCAGTTAAGGAACAGCAACGATGTACTACAGTATTGCCGGCCTTACAGAAATGGCAGTTTAAGTTTTGAAAATGTTTAAATTACAGTAGAAAAAGCTGTAAGGGGTACTGCATTTTGCTAAAGCAATAAGAACATGAAAAAGACCAAAGAGAGGCAGAGGCTCACCTTGAATTCACTCCAGAAGCAACACATCAACAGTACAAAAGTACTATGAAAGCGTCCATCCGTCCGATCCACACTGACTCTGACCTCAGCCGTCGCTGTCCTCAGAAGCAGCTGTCTGTTCAGCACCACAGCTCCTGCGGTGCTGAAAGGACAGCAGCCGGACAGACTGTCCTTACCAGGGTGACTAATGACAGAAATACCACCAAAAACATGTTCCATGGACAAAAAAAGTTTTCCTGAGCTGTACCAATAGAAGCACCCAGGAAGAAAATAGCAGTTAGTTCTTTCAGTTTATTTATGTCATATTTGGGCCAAAGTGCAACCTTGTCCTTGGTCCCTCTCTCACATAGCTACTTAACTTCAAAAAGCCTTCGGGGGTTGACAGTGCAACATCTAATCCCGACAACTCGGTGGCCAGCGTAGGCATAGTCTACGATGAGCAGTTTGGAGCATGAGGCAACTATTGAATCACCAGATTCGAGCTGCTAAATGAAGGTGGTCATGGTGATCCGACATATCCACCGAAGTCGGGTTGACATTGTTATTTTAATTTGTCAGTAAGACTCATGTTTTTATTGCCTTTGTCTATCATCTCGGAGTCAAAGAAATGAACAGTTAGTTATAAAATCCTAGTGCACCACATAGCGTCTCTCCACCCTGGCTGTCAGCTGCCCTCTGTTCCCCTCACCTCACAGTAGGTTTAGTAGTTGGGTCATTTTCAGACTAGGCTTATAGAAGTTTACAGAGCTGATAACAGGTGGCTCTTCAGATTCAGTTTCCTCGCTTACTGTATCACATGTTATTACATTTTGTCAGATGTTATATTAGGTGTTACGATTAAGGTTAAGTTAGGGCAAGCCACCGAGTAATTAATGCAAGGCCATAAAATGTCCTCACAACAAGCACAAAACAGTTTATGTATGCGCTTGACACCTGGGTGTGTCTGGGTCGTGAGAGACAATTACCTCCACACCTGTACTGTTAACAAACCCTAATGGGAGCGCCATGGAAACGCAGATGAGCAACTCCAGCTGTACTGTTCACTCTTTGCCTCAAGAGAGAAAGAGTGTTTACTTGGCATGAAAACAATCTTTGTCAATTTACGTTATCTATGATATAAAGTTGAGGGCTAATTGGGCTAATGATGTGTTTGTATCAGTGTTAATTGCCTTCTTTATGTTTCACTCAAAAACCTGCTTTTTTTCTGGCAGTTGGAACCGTTGAAAGGTGAAACGTACTGAGTGCGTTGTGTTGTGCTTAAATTGAGGGTAATCTGTGTTTGTATGAAACAAATGTGACAAATGAGTGTGCAGCTTACCAGACAGGTTTCATAAGGTTCTTATTAGGTTCTTAGAAAGAATACTAAACAAGCAAACATGTAACTTTCTGGAAAGCAAAAGAAAGTGTTCACTGTATACCTTATCTCTGTATCTGTGAATCCTTGTGGATTGTTTTTTTTGTGTGTGTGTGCGTGTGAGTAAACATGAAGTTTACACTGGAGATTCCCAATGGGAGCACTGTTTGCAGGGGATCTAGCATGCTACGTGAGAGGTTTATGTGCACCAGTGGGGCGATGTAGACTAAGTCAACAGAGCAACAATAACAGTGCCTGTAGGTACACAGTGATGTTGGCACTAGCAGCAAGTGCATGGGAATATCCAGCACAGCTTTTGAGCATAACGACACATGCCCCAAGGATTTTTGACACACTTGCTAAACATAGAACTAAAGATCACGACTCTATTTTTCTATTATCCCTGAGTTGTGCTTGCATTTAAATTCACCTAAGGAAAGATACCACACAAATGCCTGTTACATAGGTTGAGATCATGTTTGGGAATTATTTTTCCACAGAGGGCAATTTGATAGTCCACCTACTTAGCTAATTATCATTTCTATAGAATGTTTTACATGGCATAAAAAAGTAGTCACGTTCCAGCACAAGTACAAAAAATGGTTTGCGTATGGCATCCACACCAGTCATCATGAGATATTAAGTTGGTCAAGTGACGCTTCATATTTTTGGGTTAGAGTGGGAGAACTGACTCTGAAGACTGACAGACCTTTGCTAGATGAAACCGTCAGTAGTTGTGGTATATGTAGCTGTGTGTAAAACTGGCTGAAAATTGGTCTGATGCTAAAACTACTACTACTACTACTCTTTGAGGATAGAATAACAAGACAGTGTAGTGATGTACTGCAGTAAACAATCCCTCCCCTCTTACATTATATTTCCTGTGTTGACTAGGATCATGTGCCACATGCCAAATATCGCACAGGCATTGCAGCTCAACCCATAATGATCTGTCCTGTTCATGGAACTTTTCCATTATTGAGTCCTACGTATGTGCGGAAGCTAAAAACACATTACGTCAACAGGCAGATGGAACCAAGCAATGGTACAGGTTCCATGTCTGAGCTGAGGTGCGAAAGAAAGTCTTGCCAGGGTGAGTGTGTGACGGTGGGAATGAGCTCTAGACTTTGTCCGTACGGTCTGACACGTTCTTGTAGTTTTAAAATGACCAAAAGAAAGGACTTCATATTTTAACTGTGCTCTAGCTTTTATTAAGTGACAAGTTGCTTTAGGGTAGCATGATGGTGATTAGAATATCTTTCACCAAGGCCTCTCCTCATGTCAAGGTTTATTCATTTACTCTTACAGGCTTCTTTCTAGCCAAATCTACTGATTGTGCTCTTGTTGTTTTTGGCAGTGATTGAACAGCACTATGATAAGGAACAGCAGAATGAAATGGCAGTGGAGAAGACTTGCAGTGTTTGAAATGCTTGAAAGAGTGTTTCAAATGCTTCGATTGAGTGTAATTCTACTTTCTAGGGAAGAGTGGTCTGTATTAAGACCAGTTTTGTGCATGTTCAATTGATTATTTTTTCCTGTTTTAACCCAGACTTTTTCTCCGCAGATCCTCGACAACTGGAAATACCATAAATCAAAGGTGGCCTCCTATTGGCTAGTGAAGCTTGACTCTACCAAACAGCGGAAGGTGAGTTTGGAATCAGATCGCAAGATACTTGAGCCAGTATGCCTCTGACTTTGCCCTCCAGGGACTTGAATGATAGTTTGACTCCAGGTCTGTTGAGCAGAATGTCTGTCTAAAATGTTAACATCCTGAACTGCTTCAAGATGGATTTTGGGGGTGGTCAAACAGACTAGATTATAACCACAACAGACAATGTGAGACCATTCAACAAAGAAGAGAAAAATTTGAGGACCTCTAAAATAGAATATGCAAAGTTGCAGCCTATTGGCTTGAAGGCTAGCTGTTGGGAAAATGCAGATGACCTCCACTGCACAAACAGAAACAGAAATCGAAAAGAGCTCAAAGCTTTATTAACATAATAACAATTAATAGCAGCAAAGTTCTCAGTTCTTGTTGGAGATAATTGTGTATATTTAGATATGTACATTCTGAAAGTCTTAAAAATGGGCCACATTTATCTTTTGACACCTGTATAAATTGCCTTGCCTTACAGTCACCCTAGAATGGATGTTGTTAAAACAGGTGGATAAGACAAAATGTCACCGCTCCTACCTATTCCTTTGAATGCTTTTGCACAACTTTTAAAAAATGAAAATAATCCCCACATCAAACATCAGAGGGGGGAAAAAAATAAGACAAGCATGAAGATCATTATCATGTCAGACAGTGAGAGGTAGAGACACCAAATAGGATGTAAACAAAACAGAAGAGGGGACAAGACGTGAAATGGCATCCAGTAGGCGTGTCAGTAATGATGTGATCTCTCAGCTGCTGCTTTCTGCACAACTGTGCTCGGCTGTGTTGTGGGCTGTGGCTGTGCAAGCTGATGTTTTATTTGGAGTGGAGCAGCCTAATGAGCAGCAGGCAGAGGTCAGGAATGTAGCGCCCACCGCTCTGCCATCTGATTACCATACCAAAACATCTGTGTGTGTGTTTACTCATCTATCAGTTTGTCTGAGTGTGCATGCGTGTCTCGCTTGCCTCATAGTGCTGTAGGGAAATGTTGCACTCTTCGCATTGCAAACACACATACACACACATAGTCAGACGGGCACGTCAGTAATGAGGAGCAAGGAATCAAAGTCAAAAGGGCCACAGCGCTGCACTCTGAGCAGGGTGAAAAGAAAGAGAAAAGGGGAGGAAGAGAAGGCAGTGAGGTGGGAAAACAAAGAGGGGAAGGTGGAAGGCTGGCGCAGGTGTCCTCAGACCGCCTGGGAACTTCTGACACCTTCTCTCCAAGACTGACGTCGGTGCAGCAATTAGTCCTCTCCCATGCTCTCCACTGTCTGCCCCAGCACTTTTGTCGTGCCTCTACTGCACACACACACAAACTACACATAGGCAGTATGTCTGCATGCTTTAACATGAACGCAGAGATAAACCTGCTCAAATCTTCACTAAATGTGTGTGTGTGTGTGTTAGAGTCTGATTAAATGAGTTTTCTGTATGCGTTTGTTATTCTTGTGTATGCGCATGCACCTGTCTGTTTATTCATGAATGCAAGCTTGCCCTTGGTTACTTAGTGGATGCATCAGCCTCTGTGATTGCTGATTTAATGGTAAGATGAAAAAAAGGAAAGAAATCTTACAGTTGGAACAAATGCCAAATCATGCATATCAATTAGAAAAGCTGCCACCTTTTGTCTTGCATCGTTAATTTCTTTCATTATCATATGCTTGATTAAAACCTTTGTCGCGCTCTCTTTTCTCCCCATCTCCCTCTTGCTTTCTCGCTCGCTCAGGTGTTGGACATTGTACGTACCAATGTACGCTCAGCGCGCTGCAGCGGATCTGGAGGGAGCCGGAAGTGGAGAGTCTCCACCTCTACCGGCTCTTTAACCGCGTCTTCAACCGGCTGCTCTGGAGTCATGGCCAGGGCCTGTGGAACTGCTTCTCTAACACTGGGTAGGCCGGTCCGAGCAAGGCTGTGAGGCGGGTTAGAATGAGGATGTAATGGCTGGGGTATGAGTGAAACTAACTATTTGGTACAAAGTGTTGTTCGGCTAACACCGACCAAGGTGGGAGTGATTGTCAGATTGTTGTTTTCAGAAAATTACAAAAAATGTCGGACACATCGCCACTTAAATCCGTCATCAGAAAGTTGTAGTGTGAGGGGGTTTTAGATGCTGTTTAACGATTCGACAAGCACATTGTACTTTTCCTACAATGGAGATGAATGATCATTAAAATGATTATAGCTGCTGTCATTTTGTAATGCATTTTCCAGTGGATTTTATTAGCTCTGGGGCCATGAAACCTCTATGTACGAGGAACCATCAAATTCAGAAAGAATGCAAAAAAAAAAAAAACAATCAGAAAAGAATTTAAGATTTATCCAAGCACCTTTGAATTAAAACAACCGTAATACATATAATGTAAGTTTGATTTTGACAGTAATTGATGAATTGAGTATCACAAAGAAGAACCCCTGAGAACAGAGATGTTCATGGAAACTAATTCTTGTTCTAAATCAGTACAAACAAGTGCTCACGCTGCAGGCCAATTACCACTCTGTTCATCTCCATAACTAGGAGTTCACGCTCTGTGCAATCTCCCCATGTCCAGTGTTCGTCAATATATCAGTTTCAGTGACAGCGAGGACAATTTGCCATTTTTATTCAGTATCACTAGGCAAGCAACGCCAGCTGACAGAGAATGAGTGACAGACCAACCAGACCTCGCTGCACTTTCCTGAAAGCTCTTGGGGATGAAAGAGACATGTTACTCTGTGGAGACAGGGTGAAAATTAAGGTCACAAATCTGGGCTGTTAATCAGGGCTTTTTCACCGGTGAGAGCAAAAAAAAGAGATGGGAGGGTCAGAAGCAGGAAGAAGGTGAACGAAGGCCTCTTTACTTTGGTTTGTACTTGGAAGTTTTCATTTGGTTTCTTTTATTTATTTTCCAACTTTTTTGATGCGACAGAAAGTGGCTTCCTATGAGATGACTCACTGCAGTGACAGCCGACATCATCTCCCTATAGAAAACCCAAAACAGCAGACAAGACACACACACACATACACTAAAACTACTGTTTTCCATCAAAAGTTCACAAGGGTTTGCTTAAATATACATTTTGCTTCCCTCAAAGACAGACACACACGGCCAGCCATTTTTTAAATTTGCACCCTAAACCAGACCCACAACACGCAGCGAGACACACACACACACACACACACACACACACACACACACACACACACACACACACACACACACACACAGACAACCCTGACATGCAGACAGCAGCTGGGCTGGTAGCTTTTCATTTCGTCTGTGATAAAGGTGTGACCTTCTTGCATCTCCTCCTCTCCATATCCTTTACAGTTCAGTTGTTCAGTGGCCGTGTTTCCCTCGACACAGAGGGCTCAGAGGGTGTAACTGAAGTCTCTGCCCACAGCTCTCCATTTTCTTCCTCCCTTACTTCCTTGGCAGTCGTAATTGAGGGAGCGGGTGATAGAGATGAAGGAGATGAGAAGCAGAAGGAGAGAAGGGGGGGCTGGTGATAGAGAAGAGGCAGAGATTAAAAATGAGACATCGGAAAAAAATGAAAAGATTGGGTGGAGAGTTAGGAGGCCTGCGAGGATTAGCCTAGCCTAGCCTCAGCTAACCCCAACACGCTGCGCCCCATGCAGCTTTTGTCTGATCACAGCCTGCCCTGGATGATCTAGCTAGCCTGTTATCGTCAGACAGCCCCACCCCACTACAACAGGCCATGGCCCAAACATGGATGAACCCAACAGGGGGGCCCTGATGTCACGTGGCGACAGCGAAGCGGTGCACCTAGAAAAGCACACTCCAAATCTGAGTGCAGCCCCCAACCCCCGTTCCTCTCTGTCTCTTGTTTGATATTTTATCTAAGGGACTTAACAACAATCAAACGGCCCAGCAGCTATTGGGGGCGATGAATTCAACAGGCTTTGAAAACGACTTAGAGGAAGAGAATGGAAACACAGCCTTTCAGAGGAAGCACCCCCTCCCCCACACACACATACCTCCCAAGGAGTGAAAGGGGGTAGACATCAAACATACCCCCCTGTGTCTCAGTTGAAGCTCTCTCACAGTCAGAGATATGTCCGGGGTTGTAAAAGGGGTTAACTGTACTCAGATTTGTTTCATCCATCCTCTCTGTGTGTCTGTCTGTCTGCCTTCATGCATGCCTGTCTGTATGCAAATGGATATGCAGACATGTACATTAAAGGCCACACATTAGAGAACATAAACTGTTTCACAGACATGTGAGTAACAGAAATGGAAAAAATGTGTCCCTGAACAAAATCAAAAGTAACAATCAGTATCTGGTGTGCATGTGGTCTGCCACTGCGAGGGCGATCAGCTGTCCTTCCTGTCTCCCTGTAGTGCTTCCTTAGGGCCCATCCACTCTAATGCATTTTTGTTTTAAAACTGAGACCTTTTGCTACGTTTGCACCTCCCGTCCAGACAAAAACGGCAAAAACGAAGACCTAAAACGGAGAAGTTTGAAAACGCTGCCGACCCCGTTTTTTGTTTTAAAACGTGTTTTAGTGTGGAAGGGCAAAAAAGGAGGACTTCAGAAAGATGACGCAGACGCTGACATTTGGCTCTCTGATTAGATCTTATAAGTCATGCAAAGTAGAAACATGATGCTACTGACAGAGTTTTAATTGGTATTGTTATTAAAATATTTTGTACTGTGAAAATAACACATAGCCTACACTTGTACTGTCCATCTTGCCTTTTACTATACAACAACTCCCAGTCTTTTTTCTGCCACCACAGTCGCTTTAAACTCCCGTGTTATATTCAGTAACAGTTATTTGTCCATGCAACAAAAATCTGGTGTGGTTCTTTGTCTGTAGTACTTTTTTCACCAAATATTCTGTAACTATGGAATAGATCTGCTTCATGAACAGTGCATGAACAGTGTACCTGAACGGCCACTAGGTGTGTGTTTTCAGTCATTTTAATATAGGCGGAGATCAATTCTGATACACAGTTAAAACGCTGGTGTGGACGGAGATCGTATAATAAAGTAATGTGGTGAGGCATATCACAGTACAGACATAGCAATTTATCGTCAATCTCCCCACATCGGCAGTCCTTATGCCTCCTTGCAGCATGCTTATGGCACATTCACGCAGAATCTTTCTTTTAGTGTTTTTCAGAGTCACTAGAAAAGTCTCTTTAGTGCTCTAAATTTTTATAATTGTGACCTTAATTTCCTACCATTTGTATGCTGTTAGTGTGTTAATGACCATACCACAGGTGCATGTTCATTGATTGTTTATGGTTTCTTTTTTTGCTGAGTTCACACTAATGTATGCAGCCTAATCTGTGTGTGCATGCTTCATGTACACATGATATGAATTGTATGTATACTTAATGTGTATAGTGATGAATTCATGGTCATTTTTCTGTGTGTGTGTGTGTGTGTGTGCGGTGCCTTCTTGTTTGCTCTCCAGTTCATCGTGGGAGGCCATCTTCAGTAAGAGCAGCGAGGTGGTGTCGCCCCAGGAGCTGCAGTGCTGCCGTCGGCTGGTCCAGCTGTGCCGAGACTGCCTATTGGTCGTCTACAAGTTTGTCTCAGAGTCCCGCGGCTCTTTGACCGGACTCAGCCCCGAATGGGACGACACCAGGTGAGAAGGACACCCATCTTCCCACTGAGCTCTTTGTTTTTTAAAGATTCTTATGGCATTCCTGCTGCAATAGATAGTTCATTATGCAGTAGGGTGGCTGGATAAGATACAAGGATACGTTGGGATTCAAGAGTGTGGTGATAGGTCCTGGGATTAAGCTGTACTTAGTGTTATTGTGCAAGATGTTGAGCTCTTGCTCTGAAAAGAGCATAAATCCAAATGTCTGAAAAGCAAACATAAACTGTTGTTAAAGGAAATCCTAGACAGTAAGCATAGTTGATTTTGTGCTGCAAATGTCAGAGAATATCTTCAGACCCTTAAGTAGATAATTTTCAGTTTATGTCCTAGTTTAAAGAGGGCGCTTACTAGGGAGCTGTCTATATGGTCATAACAGTATCAAATCAGCCATATTGCACAGTCTCTACTGTTCTTTTACAACTTATATGTCTTGTTTTGTCATAATATTACATTTATATCTATATAGGTTTATGTCTATTGCCACACTACATATAAGGGCAGGGAAATAAGCACACCAGGATACTGAACCTTCATTAAGTTTAACTGGAGACATCCTTGGTGTATTAATTTTGATGTCCTCCTGGGTGATTGATATTTAGGTTCCGATGGATGGTTAAAGCAGAGTTTGTTAAAGCAGTGTGAACTAGAGAGATGCCTAGTAATAAACATTGTTAAACCTCCCTTTAGAGAAAAGGGAACTAAACTGAGTAAAAGGATGAGCAAATGCACGTTGACACACAGACAAGAAAACTTTGATTTGGAAATTTAAACAGCTATCATCATTAAACCTCTCTTAGGAAACATTTCCCCTCTCTCCTCCACGGAGCCTTGGAGCCATCATCTTCATCACATAACCTCGATAAAACAAACAAACAAAAAGCTGTGCCTCCTTCTATTTTTAAGGTTGATCCCCGCAGGAGACAGCAGCTCAGGTTTGGAGTGAGAGAACTTTTAAAGCACATATGCTTTGGGCTGGCAGACAGGCAGGGAGGGTGGGGAGAGGGAGAGAAGCAGTGTGCTGTTAACAGGAAATAATGGCCCACAGATTAGCGCTCAGGTTAGCCCGGGGCCCCCTGAGGCCTGCTTAATTCAATTAGAGCCCAGATGAGCCTGTGCAGCAAATGACCTTACGATAGAGAGAGCTCCTTTTTTCCTGGGGCCTCGCTTTACATGATTCATAACTCTTACGCATATTTTAACAGGCTATCACTTTACGCCTACAGTAAAAACCTTAGCTGCTAAAAAAAGTAGTGTGGTTTGTGTACAGTTCTAGAGCTATTATGTTTCGACTAATCTCCCATTGCTTATTGTTTGTGTTATCCTTGTGTTATTTGTTTTGAAGATTCAAGAATATCAATTTTATCAGTAGAGTATGTGAGGATTTAAAGGTAAAACTGTGATAGGATTTAATAGCTCGAGCATGCACAAAATGATACACTAGTGTATGTATCCATATTTTTGCAGTAGGTATCCTTGAGAGTCCATTAAAGCATGCATTGGTCTGTCTCTCCTTATTTCTTCTGTGTCTATATATGTCTGTGTAAAAAAGCTTACCATTTGCTGCTGGACCAGCCTCTACCCATGGCTCCACCCCTGCTGCTGTTGCTGCCGCTTCTTCTTCCTCCTCTTCCTCCGTCTCTTCGCCCCTCGACGCAGGTCTTTGCTTGGTTTAGTTCCGCTAAACCCCCCCCCCCCATCTTCCAGCACCGTCCCTGTTCCCTGCTTTCTGCTACTCCCACCACCTCACGGCTTTAACAAAGGCTCGGTGCCACCTGCCCAACGATGGTTGCTTTGGCTGCACAACCAACAGTCTAGCATGGCCTCGTCTCCTTTTCCCTCACTAATATTCAAATAAGTGATGTTTGAATTGACTTACACAGCATGAGAATAGGATATATTTCAAATTATTTGAGCCCAAAATTTGTAAACAATGTTTTGGAAAGGAAGGAGACAGGAGAAGGAAACATATTAAGACTGTTTGTCAACACCGCAACCATTCGGCCAGCTTGCTGTACCATCACCAGCCAATCACCCTGCTGCCAATGCTAAACAATGCCTTTCACTCAATTCAACCAAGAGCATCTGAACCTGAGTGCATTTTAGTATGAGTGGCCTCAGTGGGAACTGAGTGCCTCACCTGCGCCGCATCAGTGCCACGATCAACCTAAGCACCGCTCTCTTCTTGTCACAAGAAGACAAAGTGTCTCGGCTTTGCATCGTGCAGTTTGCAGTTTCATCAGGCATGTAGGGAACAGTCGCAACCCGCATCCACTTCAGATAGCTGAGAAGCAATTAGGATTATTTTCTCATTGATGCATACGCTTTATAAGAGAGGGTAAATTGTGTGTGTATACAAGAGTGTGTGCGTGTGCATGCACATATCATGTGATTGTTAACGCAGCGACCATCCGTCCCTCCTCAGTGTTTTACTCCGCTAACCGCAAACTATTCCTCTGGAGCGGTGTCCACCTCTAACTGCCAAGTGTATTTATTATAAGGATAGGTTGACATTTTTGACAAATCTGTTTTGAAACAGTTTTCCAGTTGTCTATACTTGTGGTAAAAAGACCTCTTCCTAACATTTCCATGAGATGGGGGGCAAAATCCACAGTTCTTGTTCCTTTAAAAAAAGTGATCCCATAGTCTAGGAGGACAAGAATGGATTTCATACTAAATCAACTAACTTTGGAAGATACCCTCTAGATTAATCTTACCGTTGAAACCACATAATGCACCATAATTCAGTTTTGCATGGAAAGAGGATTGTGAATTTTGTCCCCCATCTTTTACATTAGAATCACATTAGTAAGGACACAAGTGATCATTTCTACAATCAGAAACTTTCAAATGTAGGGTTCATGACTTTACTGAACTGAACTGAAAACACTAGAGAGAAAGTGGCTCAGGCAGTGATTCCTATTACATGAGTAGTTTTGGATGAAAAAATGTTAAGTATCCTAATAGTTCAGCTAGTGACTAGGCATGATTAAAAACATTAACAACCATTCTTTACACCTGTATACTATTTATGGCATTTATCAAAGGCTGAACAGGATATATATATATATATATATATATATATATATATATATATATATATATATATATATATATATATATATATATATATATATCTGTAACACTTGCAGAGCTCTTGGCAGCCTTTGGCACGCAGCAAAGTGGGTCTCTTAGCCGGGGTCTTTTGGGTCTCCATTGTTGACCACACCTGCCCGCTCTCGTTCAAGCATCCTTCCTCTGTGGAGTGCCCTGATCAGGTGTGTCAACAGCCTCATGGGTCTAAGAAAAGTCCTTCAGTCTGTGTGGGCAGATGAGAGGAAGTAGCCAAATAGCCCCACTAATGACTTTCTTGTTAAGCCTGGAATTACTGTCACTACCCAAAGACAATTTTCCCATGATGACAAAAGTTTCAGATTCTATTAACTTTCATCTGTCTGAAAAGTGTGGCAGTAATTAGGGTTAATTGGGGTTTTGAGCTGAATGTGGGCTGCAGATAACCTTCAAGCCTCTTTGTACCTCTTGGTTCATGATTGCGTCAGCTATCGCGGCAGTCTCCCCCTCCATCTTTAATCTTAGTATTTAGTTTTGTCTGGCCTCCAAATCCGATGTGGCATTTGCATCCTGATGTAGAACTTAGGACTAGCGTGGAAGGCCTTCTCAGTAGTCAGCAGTGGTGGATTGTAGGTTTGCATGTGAGGAACAGAGCAGGGGAGTATATTTCTGTCAATTGATGGATTGAAGCAAAGCACAAGTGCATGAACAAGCCTCCCCCTGGCTTTCAAACATGCACGCTGTTGCCAAGACCTTCTTCATGATCAAAAGGAGCACGAACCTGAAAGATGCCGATTGAGGGTCCAATTAAATATTGCCTGCAGAGACAGCGGCCGCTTGGACGTGAGAAGCTCTCATACCCCACCCCTTGCCACTACCACCACTGTGATTCTTTCTATGAGCAGAATATTCTCAAAGTGAATAGCAGAGGATCTCTGAAGAACACACACACACACAGCCCCCAATGAATGTTCAATATTTGATTTTCTTTACTTTTTTTTCTTGACTGCCATTTCCATGCCTGGGCTTGGGGTTTTCAGTCAGAAACCCCATGGAAATGGAGAAAGGAGAAACCACACAACAAATCCATGTACAGAATCGTAATTGATGCACGGTGAATCTCATACAAGAGGGTGATGGAATAAGGTGCCGAGGACGGGGAAAACAACATAAGACATTTTGAGGAAATCAAGGGTGACACACAAAATCATTGTATGAAATCACTAAATGTCCCTCTGAAGACTGCACTTGGAGCTACCTAATAAAAGCAAATGTAAAAAGGTTTGAAGCAAAGCATATCCTGTCCTCCTGTTCTCTGGGGCTTGAGTGGAGGAGTTGAAGAAGAGCCTTGTTCACCAAGTCCAGTCAGAGCCAAAGAAGATGTGCTGGAGGGATACCTACGGCCCACTTGAAGCTGTTTCAAGGACACTCTCGTTGGACTAAATGAAGTTAATTTGAATCCGTCCTAACTCTCCTGGGTCTGGGTCTGTGTTGAAGCGGACGCCCTCAGCGACACAGGCCTTTTTTTCTTCTTTCCCGGTCGACTTTAGAAGAAGCCGCTCAGCTAATTTGTCCAAGAGCTATTTCACAAGGAGAGAGAGCTGTCAGAGAAAAAGTATGCTATCTCTGCACCAGCTTAAAAGAAGATATTATTTCTGTAATCCTCAGCCCCAGTGGCTCCCTTTTGATTAGATTGTCACATCTTAAACACTTCCACAGAGACTATTCCTTTTGACCATTGTGCTCGTTTGACTGAAGGAGTATTAGATGTATTTTTTGTTAGCTAAAGATCCTTGCTGCGGATGTGGCAAGAAGGTCACATAATGTATAATATCACAATATGACAAGTGTGCTGCAAAAGCCCATAATTGTAAGTCTTCCAACTGATCAGTCTGGAAGAATCCCCCGTCTCATGTCTTCTGAACAGTACCCACGACATTTGCATAACCTTCAGTTAACCTTGTCCAGGATTTGATCATCTCATCTGACATTGCTCTGACAGCCATATCTGACTCATTTCCAGTAACTAAGGAAGATGGGAGCAGGGTTCAGCCCCTCCTGACTCTATCTCAACCTGACGCTGGTCTCATTCTCAGGTACTGGAACGCTGTTAGCAGGAGCTGCCTCACTGCTCTGTCTCGGTGGAAGGTGTCATAGAAAAGTCTTAGAAAGGTACTGACGTCAATGCCTCGGAATGATAGGTGAGGATTTTCTGTTCATGATACCATAAATTTAAGGGTCAAAGTTGAAAACTTCCGTTGTCCTGAGAGAAAAGGAAATCTGCTTTTGTCAGTATAAGGCCCATAATTTATTACTCTATGAGCAAATACAGAACTACTGCATAAAAACAAATGAAACAGGACTGTATTTGATAGCACCATGTATGTGGCATTTTAGATATGGCACATTACACAAAATGCGAGCTGCACCAATCAGTTAATCAATCAAGAGAAAATGAATTAAGTCTTTCTTATGAGCGAAAATGCCTAAATTTTGCTGTTTCCAGCTGCTCGAATATGAGGATAAACTGAATGTATTTGGATTTTGGACTGTTGGTCAGACAAAACAAGACATTTGAAGATGTCACCTTGGTCTGTGGGGAATTATAACGGGCATTTGATCTGCATATTAATCGATAATGAAAATAACCGTTAGTTAGCCCTACACATAATACCCCAGATCATATGGATCTCTCAATTTAAGTCTCCAAGTTTTAAATTCTTTTCCTTCTTTTTATTCTTGTTTTCAAGAGGAGGGTGATGTCATATCATCTAAAATCACCAGGCCATTATTAAAGTTGAAATGTGCAAATGGAGATGGCCATAAATGGCAGAATCAATATGTGGGCAATATGTGGTCTCAGTGCCGAGCACTAATGCGCCCTGACCTCTAAATTGTGACCTTTGCATATCTAATCCTCTCATTATGTTCATCCTTTCCCCTAATCCCTCCGTCCCTTGCTCTTGTCCGTCTGTCCAGGTATCTGCTGCCAGTGACCTCCCAGTTCATCATGAAGTGGCCTTCGTCCAGCTTTGGCCGCATCTCCTCGGCCATGCCACGCTCACGCAGCCTTTTCGCCGCCAGGATGGGCCACTTCTGAGGTCACCGTGGCAACCCTGGCTTCTGACACCTCGCCTTTTGACCTCAACACTCCCCTTCCCCTGACTCACACCCAGCCAAACTCCGATCTCAGCAAGTCCGGTATGGATCTGAATTTGGGGCAGCTCTGGACACGGGATGGAGCCTAAACCTCAGCCAAATCCCACTGTGGAAGACCAACAAAGAAAGGCCAGGTGATATGGGATTACTAAAGGGCCTTGTTCAGTTTAGATTAGTTTGGACCTGGCCAGACCAGCAGGCCACCGGTATCCTCGATCCGTACCCTTAGCCCCAGTAACACCAGACAATGGGGTTACCCCTCTTTTCTCATTGTAATTGCTGTATTATACCTACTCACTGTACAGTTACAAGTCATGGTACTGTAAAAGGAAAGAATAACAAATACTAAACAATGCAAGGATGATTTATTTATGTACTACTATAAGTTATTTTGTAAGGTATTCAATGAATGCAGTGAATGCTGATGCAGAATGCAGATACGGAATGATCTCAGCAAAACTTTCCCTTGTTTGAGAAAGTGGATGTAAAATAACAAAAAGCTTATTTTTGCTGGCTATAATCAGTTATTTTTAACTTATAACTTATATCAGATGCTTTATGTTTACAGATGTTTTAACAGTCACTTTATGTTCTAGTTTTAAAGAAGAGAAGCGGTGCCCAGAGAACTCAAAATAACGTCTGAATGCTAATGCTTTATGTTTTACCTGTGTGATATTAAGTGCAGACCTATTAAGCAACAGTGTTTAGAATGTCAGTGTAGTAAAGCCAAGCTTCTTTGCCTCTTAGAGAACAAGCCGACTTTGACACCACAGCGTAAAGAGCCAAACTTAAGTCTCAGAGAGCACCCAGTTCCTAATATGCACTTTGCAGTTTGTCACTGAAAGAGAAAGTGGGTGCACATTACAGTAGTGTTTGCATGCTTAGACTTTAGTCCCTCACCCAAATTTTAGTGGTTAGAAAGAGGAGCTGCGTTTGGAATATACTTGAAGTTTTGTGTTGTCATTAATCATTGTGTCTTTGTATCGGCTGCACTGAGAAGACGACACTTCGCTCATAGATTTGTCACCTGGAGTACGGTTGTGTTCAGGAAAATGAGGATGTGTTGAATCGCTTAGAGATTGTGCAACATGTTGAATGACTCGACTCATCAGCCCAAATGTACTGCAACAGCGGTGGCTTGCTGAGGACAAGCAGCTGCAGCCTTTTTTTCTCGCCCACCGCACTGAAGGTACCAGTGCCAGGGATAACATGGATGTGCCAATAATAAGCGCATCTACTTCATGTGTTGGGTTTTATTTAAGGTTAATATGTCATGAAACTACTGTTAGTTACAGTATTAAATGTTGATAGGGAGAAAGGCAGTGTTATATGTTTAGTAGTTTACTTGGCTCCGTGTATTACCACGAGATGATACATGATATATACATGATGATGGTAGTCTGTCAGCAGACTGTACCAGTAGTGCATTTTATAACAATAAGTCTGACTGTGCTAAATCTGCTCAAACTGAATTCTCCCCATACACTCATCAATTCACAATGCCAAATATTTTTATTTTGCTTGATTTTATTTGTTATTTAAGAGTAGGACTTTTTCATTGGAGGTATGAGATTTTTAATTTTACATAGCAATAAAAAGTATAAACAGACACAGTTGCTCTTTTTGTCATTTGTTTTCTTAACATAGAAAGCAGTGTTCCACAAACTCATTTAAATTAATAATTTTAATTGATCATTTTGTGGCAGACGCACGGATAAGATTTTACGACTAAGAAAGAGAGACAGAAAAGAGTTCCAACACACAGCACAATGCCAAAGATGTCGCAAGTTTTGAGGGAGCGTGCAATTGGCATGCTGACTGCAGGAATGTCCACCAGAGCTGTTGCCCGTGAATTGAATGTTCATTTCTCTACCATAAGCTGTCTCCAAAGGCATTTCAAAACAAAAGTGTTGCATTTATAATTTTGTTCAGTGGAAAATAGCCTAAAATTATAGAATTATTATTCAGCTTTTTTGATAACTTATGTTTCTTTTTTGATAACTCATTCCTTGACTTCAAAATACACTTAGTTACATTACAATTCAGCAAGTAGCTCCTTGATGGGGCAACTTCAATATTTTCCTATTTTTTTTAACAATTAATTACCTGAGATAGTATCAATGGAAGTAGGAGGTGTGAAACAAATAAATGGGCAGAATCAAGCGGAACTAATTCGAAACATTGAATTGAAGTTGTGTGGAACTCTAAATGGGTTTTTAAAACTTCCTGTTCACATGATATCCATTACGTGAGTAACTTTTGGGGTATGTGGGTCAGCCTCCGAGCGATATCGCATTTCACACCAGAGGCCCATGTGGGCAGGTGACACTCCTGAACTGTCACTCGCCTCAGAAATGAGTGTATACCCAGCAGCCCTTGCTTGTTCTATCTTGACCTGAAAGCTGGCCCTGCACGGATGTGTGTACGCACACGCCTATGCTCAAGAAAAGCAGAGTTTTATTTAGACCTGCAACAGCAGCATGGCGTCCAGGTTCTTCTGACCTTTCCACCCCCCTCCCTCTTCCTCTCTCCCTCGCTCTTTCTGTCAGCAGAAGAGGTGCAGGGCATGACCTTGAGGCTCTCTGGCTGCGGCAGAGCAGAGGCTGACAGTCTGGCGCTGCGACCCCGGCGTAATGTCCAAAAATATCTCCCCCCAGCAACGGGGCTGCGCTGTTCTGTCCTGACCTTTCCACTCGTCACTCTCCTCGGCCCCATCCCTCCAATTGCTCTATCCCTTACTCCCCTACCTGTGCGTGGTCCAGGCAGCTTTGCAGCCAGTGTCCAGCTTTCTTTCGTTCTTTTTTTTTAAACCAAACACCCACATGACCCAATTTCAGGGCTCTGAGCCGACCTCTCCGGCTTGGAGACTAAAAAAGCGACTGGGAGCTGTGTGAGGGGTGGATGGTTCAGATGAGATAAGGAAGCAGACACACACACACATAGACAAGCTCCTGCGCAAACACAGATGGCCGAGCTTCAAAAATCTGCTTTTTTTGTGTGTTGCTCTTAATCCACTATTTTCGAATAACAGGGAGGGAAAAGAGCAGTGTGATTTGTTCTGTAATTACGACTGCCTGAGTGAGGTGTCCAGAGGCATGACTGCCCTCCTTTTCCTTTCTAGTGAAGCTTTAAAAGTGGAGCTTGAAATGGTTTGTGTGCTTTCAAATGACAAAAGTGACCTTTCTTATCAGACAAATTCTGCCTGTGTATGGAAAAGTGTGTGTGTGTGTGTGTGTGTGTGTGTGTGGATTATGCATCCCTCCTACTCCACTGTGTGTATAATGGCAGCATGTACTGTAGTGTATGTAGCATGTTCACATATGTTCACTGCTGTGTTTTATTTGTTTTTCAGGCCTCATACATGCCTCTATGTCTTGACATTTGTGTGTTTGTGTGTTTTACTCCTATTCTCAAAAGGGACACGTTCAATGACACCCGCTGCAATACATTATCTCTGGTGCCTCGTTTACAACATCTTTGCTCTCAGCAGGGGTCCTGCCTGTAACTGACACATAAACCAACAGATAAACACATGCACACGGAGGAGCCTGGATGGTCTTCACTCAGTGTGTCCCAGTGGCTCGGCTTATTTACTGAACACACATTTCTGTTTTTCCTGCGACACATTTGCATTTACGGAGCAAATTCTTGGACTAAAAGATATTTTCCCTAATGAGTGAACATTTCAGGCAGGGTGTCAAATGATTCAAGTGTCATTTCTGGTTGTTTGTTAATTCACATGGTGGCCATATTTGATTTTAATTCTACTAGTAAGATGAGTAAGAAGTAAAAGAAGAATTAAAATATTTGGGATAAAGCTGTATTCAGATGTAGTTCTCATTAGTATTAGTATATCATTCATTAAATTCAATCAAGAGCATTTTTATTTACTTCTACACTATGAAAAGGTGCCGTGGTTTAAAATTGTTTAGGAACCATTGTAGTTAGACAAAAAAAGCTATTTAAAAAGGTGTCACCTTAGGAGAATCTGCAACTATTTCAATAATCAATTAAGCGTTTCAGTCATTTTTTTTATTACATTCAAATATGGAAAATATTAATTTTGTCATATTTAAGAGTAAGCTGAATATCTTTGCTTTTGGACAGTCTTTTTCAACAGTATATGACATTTTATAGACAAAAGCTTAATTAAGAAAAGAATTGGCACAGTGATCAATCATGAAAAGAATTGGGTGTTGCAGACTTGGTTTCTAAAATAAATTATTTGTCTAAAGACCATTTGAGGTCGTCTCTGCAAAAAATATATTTGTGGTATGAAATTAAAAGTATGAGCCAAACATACAAGGCACAGCTGAAAAAAGTGTATATTTTCCTGGTGAAACATGTTAGTTGTGATCCACACCTGCATTGCAACCATGGTGACAGCATTCGTCTCATTGGCTTTACACATGCGCGCGCATGCACGCACACACAAAAACTGCTGGACATGGAGCTAATTCAAGGTGATATGTGTTTATTCATGCAGAGGTCAGCTTGTTTTTGTCTTTCTTTAACAGCCACAAAAAGCGACATTAATCAACAAACTAATTAGGAAATGTTGGATCCTGTGTAATGAAAAATAATCATCTTCCCTTTTTTCTTTTAAAACACACACATCACTCTCCCTACCCTTGGTTTGCCCGTTTGAATTTTAATGGTGAGCTGGTGTTGGTTTGGTGTGTTTGAGTGTGAGTCTTCCAATGTTTTCCTCTTTGATCCACCCATCAGCTATCATGTTGTTTATTTCTTACCTCTATTTATCAGGGGAGGGGTTGTGCTGAGCATGCACGCTTTTCCAGCTCTGCTTTGTTTCACACTCTCATGTTAACTCACTTTCACACCTGGGAGCTGCGCAGTGACCGCTGGCTGCTGTTGGCTGCGCAGCGGTCACGAGTGGGCAGCGAGTCACTCGTTCACCTTCCCTGCCAGGTTTTTATTTATTTACACACACATACACTCTCGCAAAATTTAAACCAGTGACCTTCTGCCTATAAACCCACTTCACTAACCTTTATGGACCCGTCGGCCCCGGCCGGGCGTACTTCTGCGCAGAATCAGACTGCACTGCACCACTTCCAAATGTTAACCTTGGTTTCAACACTCAAGGAGTCTACTGCACTTTGTTCCAGCCACAGGGGGTTATAGATGAGCACTGTTCTGCATATGGCCATCATTCACAGCCCCGGGCTCCCCCTGAGTGTGTGTCTTGAGTGTGTGTAACAAATGGAGCCGAGCAGCAAAGGTATTAATGTGAGGGAATGAGCCCTGTGGTGGAAGTACAGCAGGAAGTCACTTTCCCTCCCATCTGGCCCCTAACAAGATGGAGAGGAGCAGGCAGGTGTGAGTGGTGGTCTGCACTTCCACTGGCTGGATTAGCACTTCTGATGGGAGAGAAGAGAGGCGGACGATCCTCGGCGTTGGCCGTCATTCTCTTGCCTCTCTTCCCTCCTCGCCTCCTCTGTGATCACTGCTCTCTGTCCCTCACTCTGCAGAGTGTGAGAGAGGAGACTCAAAATGAGAATAAATGAGGTGTAGGGAAGACGTTCGGGCAGTGTGCCTGTTTATGTGTGTGTGTGTGTGTGTGTGCATGAACCTGCCTTCTATCGTGTTCAGATCTCTTCCTCTGCTGCAGCGTCTAGCTGTGGAGCCAAAAGACCGTCCGGGGACTCTTCATCCACTTGCCGCTGAGCGCCCCAGGGGATGGATTGAGCCTTGCAGGCTGGGATATTATCAATACGGCCCCTCCAGGCAGCCTGGGAGACAGGAGACGGGGCCACTGACTCACTCTGCCTATTAGTCTACTGCTGAGCATTGGTGTTAGGGGGAACAGCTGGTTTGACTGGAGCCTCTGCCAACCAGTCCCTCATCTTTGCCTCATCCTTATCTTTTCAAAGTCTTTCTGAGTCGCCTGGTGGATCTGCCTCCGTCTCTCTTTTCTCTTTGTTTGTTTCCTTTTTCTTCAACCTCCAATTGACTGTCCCTCCTCTGGCCTTGCTCTCTCTCTCTTCATAATCATCACGCCATTATTCCGCTCTTTTCTTGTTCATCGACGGTGCCAAGGTGCGTCTACATTCGCAACGCGCTGCCCACTCCTGTAATTACACGTGCCCTGCTCTTTTGAAGAGCTTTGTTTCATGTAGAATGCTTTTTTGCACCTGTCTTATATGAGAGTCACTCCTCTGTATTTTAAATCTCCATCTCAGCTTTGTTTCTGTGTTGCTTGATTTTCCATTTGTGTAATGAGGAGGCCGACCTTGTATTTGCATTTCAGAAAATTGTGAATAGTCGAAACCGTCCACGTGTGGAACAGAAGCCTAAGAACTCAACATGAGGTTTCTGTGAACAGTGGATTGCAGTGATTTTTTTTACACAGTCAATGTGAATTCACTACACTGTCTGTTCCAAAATCTTCAACAAAACAGGAAGATTCAGATCTAAATGTACTATGTTACTTATATAAATATTAATAGTTTAGCTTTTGAAATCATGCTAAAAAAAAAAAAAATCACATTTCTACCATCGTAAAATACTACGGGGGTTCTGTTTGCTTCTGCACTAGAAAAGAAACCACACCAGTCAATTTGGAACCGGACCCTCCTGTTCAAGCGGTCCCCGGGTTTCAGCTTCCACATCAGCCCAAACAAACTGCACTAACAAGAAAACACACCAGGGTTTGTTTTAACCAAACAGGTTTGGTGTGAAAGTGTCCCTACATTTGATTGATACTTAAAGTCAGACTATGTATCTTTTCAAAGAACAAATAACACCTCCTTTCTTTTACATTTGAAAAGCTTAATTGATAAAAATGTTACTGATGACAACTGCAGCTGTTGTGGGGTGCTTACGGTTTACAGCAGTCAGTACCTTTCAAAGTTGTCCAAGGAAGGAAAAGCATTGAACCAGAGGGTCATGGGCGACCAAGACAATCGCGCACGTGGGGAGCGAAGGCTGATCTGATCCAACAGACGAGCTACTATAAGTCAAATTGCTGAAAAAGTTAATGCTGGTTCTGACAGAAAGGTGTCAGAACAAAAAGTGCATCACGGTTTGTTGCATATGGAGCCGCATAGCTGCAGACCAGGCAGGGTGCCCATCCTGACCCCTGTCCACTGCCTATAGCACCTACAATGGGGACGTAAGCATCAGAACTGGACCCAGGAGCAATGGAAGAAAGTGGTCTGATGAATCACTTTTTTTTTTTTTGCCAGTGGAGGTAGTGTGATACTTTGGGCAATTTTCTGCTGGGAAACCTTGGGTCCTGCCGTTCATGTGGATGCTACTTTGACACGTACGACCTACCGAGGCATTGTTGCAGACCATGTACACCTGTTGATGGAAACGGTATTCTCGGAGGGCAGAGTCTTCTTTCAGTGGGATAATACGCCCTGCCACAAAGCAAAAATGGTTAAGGAATGGTTTGAGGAACACAACGACAAGTTCAAGGTGTTGTCTTGGCCTCCAAATTCCCCAGATCTTAATCCAATCGACCATCTGTGGGATGTGCGGTCATAATGTTAAGGCTGATCGGTGTATACAGACATTCACAGACACACAAATTAAACTGTTGTTGATACTAACAAGCCCTTAATTCTTTTTAGTTAACGTCAACTCAAAGAAAATTAAGTCATGAACTGTATTTTAAATTATTTTCATTGCCCCATCAAGGGTACTCATTGCACCTATCAGTATAATTACTTTAGCCAATCTTTTAAACAACATCAACAACCAACAACACTGGAGCAGTGTGACTCTGTTAATTACAGTCCTGATGGACACAGGCTATATTTCAGCCTTCAAATGAACTGTCACACTCACGAATATTATAATTAAGATGATAAATTAAAAACATCGCTGTCTGAATATTTCAGACTATTTAGCGCTAGAGCAGATCCAAGACAAAGTATTAAAGGAAAAGTCTGGTCGTAGTCTATAATTTTTTTATTGTCAACAAAGACCAAAACCAACAAAGGTTTGGTCCTACTGGGCAAGGCAGCTTTATATGTATAGCACATTTCATACACTTTAATTTAAAGTGCTTTACAGAGTGTTAAAAATACAGTAAAGGTAAGGGATTTACAATTTAAAAGTACAAAAGCACAGATGAGATACAAAATATTACTTAAAAAGTAAACTAGTGCTGTCTTAATATAGGTAAACAAAGATAAGTAAACATACTCCCACTTTTAGCTGCACATTGTGTGTACAGCCATATGTTTTTCTTGAGTTTTCTCCCACCCCGTTCTTCCAGATTCAAACTCTTGATCTGATATTTACATCATCTCACTGCCTAAGACGAGAATCATAGATTCCACTCTTGGTCAAAATCATACAGAAACATACGGGGTTGGTTAATGTTTGAGAGACACTGGAGATGAGTATGTGTTTATATCTACTCTGTAATTCAGGAATCCACATGGACACAATGCCAGGCTAATGGGTAAGAGTGTCATCAGCTACAGCCTGGAGCTTCTGCAGTGAGCCTTTGTCAGCTGTAGGTGCAGATTTCCTGCGTCAGTCTTGTTACTGGAGAATGAATGAACGGATTAACAACCTATTTCTGTTCTCTTTTGTCATCGTGGAATATATGCACTTGGGTTATCAGCTCTGCAGCTCTAGGAAGATACAGACCCGGTTTGTGGAGTTTGCTGCATCAGAGAGATGACAACTAGGAGCATCTCTCCTGCAACGCAGAGCTCCAAATGCAGACAAGTGTGAAAGGAGAAAAATTTAAACATGATGTAAAATGAGTGTTCCTTTGCTGTGAAACAATTTCAAAGGCCTCACACAGATTTAAATGTTAGTGATCATCTGAGGCTTTCAGAGGCTTCAAACACTCTTGATGGTGAAAGGCAAGAAGAGTGCTGCCTTGAACCCTGAACTATTCTTTCAAATGTATGCAATAATGGATAAGTAACTCCAATCCTCTGCTTTCTTTTTATCATTGTGACTGACCAAATTCACTCTGCAGTTTCACAATTTACTATAAGGACAAGAAAAGACTAGGAGAAAGACACAGAGACAAATAGTTGGCTTTCTCTGACAGACAGACCGAGAGACAGATGGGAAGCAAAAGATGTTTTGGGGGGGAAGTAAACACACCACTACACAAGTAATAAGCATCACTAGTACCCCAATGATGATGCCAGCACCAGACTCTGAGTACAAACCCCCACTTTAGTGTGTTATGTTTAAAAATCAAGTTGTCAATCCAAAGCCTGTGAATATCTCCATCGTCAAAACCAGAGCGAATCATTCTATCCTGGGCACCGGAGAACTGGTAACAACCCAACAGAGCTCCAACAGGCCAAAACTGTGCCATGGCAAGGTCCCACTGCGCTGAAACCGCCTTCCTCGAGGTGACAGGATTGTGATTTTCTACCAGCTGGACGACCACTGCCATGTGTCACGTTGTGTGTTTGCGTGTGTTGACGTGTAGCATTATGTACTGAGCATGATGCTGACTATCCACATTGTTAGTCAAGCTGGGAAACACGATTCAATTTTAAATCATCATCTTTGATAATATTCTCAATATTTCACAACATGGAAACAAGAGAGTCTAATTATAATAATATAACACTTTAGGTTTATGTTATTGGCATCAGTTTTAGATAGTTCAAATTAGTATGGCTGATTGCTCTAAATACTACAATACCCATTAGCCTTAGCTACCGTTGCTAAGAAGAGGAACCCTGTCAGAGGCATGAAACAAACTAATTGATCCAAAACTGCTTACAAATGTAAATTGAACTGATTTACACAACATTTACATCAGGTTTCTACAAAGCAAAAACTTTAGCTTCTGCTTATACATGCAACATAAATTAATGCTTGACGATTGGATGTTACATGCATCTTGGAAGTTGACGTCCTTTTGAACACAGGAAAATGTCCTGTGACATTTTTTAAAGGTATGTTTTAGGTATTTTATGCCTTTATTAGAAATTAAAGGGGTGGAAGAGAGACGGTGAAGAGATGTTGTGGTTCATGGTTGGTGCCTCGGCACACAAGGACACTCCTGCTTACCACCTACAGCTCCAGCTGCCAGTCAACTAACTGCAATAAATGCAACAAATGAATTAGACTTTTTCTTAAACAACACTGGACACCCAGAATAATTCCATACATATTGCAACAACTTCAAGTTAACATATTTCGATATATCACATTTGTTACTGCAGTAAAATCCTACAATTTGTAAAAGTAGAAGTTTTAAGTTCCTCAGGAGATATAAAGTTAAATTCTTTACTACTTGTCAGACTAAACTTTAAACTACCACACAACCCTTTAAAGAGCACCAACACAGTGGATGTATGTGACTACGGTCTTGCCTGTGGCTCCATATTGGATGTGAATGTGTCTCAACATGTGATTTTGCGGGTGTGTGTTCTGAATTTGCATGTACATGAGTGTGTGTGCTGTGTCACTGTATTTTTGTGTGTGAGAACAACGTGCCCTCTCAGAGCAACTCAAAGTGGATGAGCCCGAGGGGCCCGTAGGGGTTGGTAAAAATAGCCCCGAGGCTGATTAGGAGCGAGGCGGCAGGGGGATTTTAAAAACCTGCTCATTACAGCACCTGTAAGGCCTCTTTAAGTAGCCCTTCTGCAGAGCCCAGCTGCTCACATCTGCCAAGAGCTGTTCGCCATGCCCGTAAACTCCTCTCACGCATCCTCCAGGGGCGGGACATCACAATGCAAGACAACGACAATGGTGGGTAAAAAACTATGGCCTCAATACATCCCCCAACACAAAAAAGTTACTTTATCTATGTTAAAGTGGCATGCTGCTTGAATTTTAAATAGCATTCTCATCTTGCTATTACCATTCTCCATATGGAACTGGAACGTTTTCTGTATGACCTTGAAATTAATTTCTAGCTTGATCAAAATTTGAGCCTCAGTTTTCCTCCATTTCTTGCGTGGAGGCCATTCATGAAGCAAAGCTGACAAAAGTTTTATGGCCATCCGCACTCCCCACACACCTAAATTAAAAACAGTCAGACACAGTCTAGAGAAAAGAAATGACTTACTACTCCTTTAAAACAATAACACAAACAGCTCAACCATGGTTGATTAAAGTTGTCCTCTATAAAGGGTATACAAACTCCCTAAGAGCGGTGCTTGCCGCCGTTATTGAACCAGCAATCTGTGGGGTCTGAAGAGGCTACGCCCCTCTGTCAAGGTACTGCTATGAAGTCGCAGCCTGCCCTGACCCCGGCTGACTCCCATCAGCCCTCCTGCTGGGACAGTAAAACAAACGAACCCCCCGTAGACAGGCTGTTTAGAAATGTGCTGTAGTGAAGCCTGTCCCTGTAAGCCTGTAGGAGGGAGAGACAGAGGTAAAAGACAGATACAGTAAGAAAGCAGACAGGCACTATGATAGCTGTGAGTGCCTGAAAAACACATCGCAAATGTGATCAAACAATTCTTGTTAAGTAAAAAAAAAAAAATCCAAAATGTTTTCATACAACTGCGAAATTATGCCAGACAACCAGCACACAGAGCACTGTGTTTCCTATGCTTAAATTAGCCCAATTTGTAGCAACAATTCATCAGTGATTTTGTTTTGGATGTTTGGACGTCGGTTGATGTCAGCTCTCTAAGTGAAATAGTTGGCTATTTGGTTCCTGGCATGAGTTTTGGCAAACAGCTGGGTTTGGATTCAGCTCAGGATGTGGGGGACTATTTGACGCTGCTGCCATGTTTTCTGCCGTTTAACAGTTTTTTCCAGTTTAATTTTTCTTTTAATTATTTCGGTACTTGTGCTTATCTACATGTAGACATACAGCCTCTGAACTTAAGTCTGCTTTAGCTAGCGTGGTGAGAACAACATATGAACACAATTTAAATAAATAAACTTTACATATGTAAAGTATTTAACCAGTACCACATTTCTGACTCATCTGTACAGTTTTGATGCAATACTCCACTTAATACTTTCAATGTCAAAATGTGGAAGAGAAACGGTATGAGTTTAGTACTTAGAATTAAGTGAGTGTTGTACTGGACAGTATTAGAAGTGCACATATTGTATCTTTGTGGGTTCACACACACGTGCATATTTTCTAGATAGTTACGTTTAAAAAAGCCTGTATTTATCCAGTGAAGGTCGCCCTTATCCAACACACGGGTTTACATGCATACTTCCACACATTCATGACTGAAACCTGCCCAGTAAAATGACATTCTTTGCCTAACCTGACGCTCCCCCCCCCCCAACATACATACATAAGGAAAATGCACATGCACCTCCTTTGCATAGAAATGTCAAGCACAATACTTCCATCCTTCAATCTACCACCCATCCTTGAATCTTTTGTACCCTTCCTTTCTCCCTCACACACACGCTCCAGCTGTAGGTTTTCACCTAATCCTGCTGTCCTCTCATGTTATAACAGCTCTGAACTCGAGCCCTCAGAGAGAGGGGGCTCGCCCACACCGTGTTTTCACAGACCGCAGCATCTGGACTTGTAGACGTCACTCCTATGGAGTGCTGTTTGGGGTCAAGGACACATTGGAGGATCAAAAAGAGTCGACATATATCACTTGTTAAAGATAATATACTTTGTGAGAAGTGGATGAATGAGCGATAACGTAATAAGATGCTGTGGGGAGTTTTAGAAATCACACCTTCATCTCTACTATCTGAATATTAGTCTGCTTTTTGTATTCAGGTCCAAAAGCCTACACTTAATATGTACAAAAAAGAAAGTGTACATTGCAAATTAGAAAGTAATTTCTGCAATAAACACTTCCCGTCTTGTTGATTTTAGTAGCTTATTGATCTTAGTAGCTTGTGTTTTGCTTCAAGTCCCCCTTCTCTTGTGTTTTCTTCCACAGTTTATTATTCTTTTTATCTCCTTATTTCATTGCCTCGTCCATCTCTCTCTTCCTCCTGGATCACAGCCCTCCTGACCTGCTTTGTCCAGAGCACACAAACATATTTTTCTGTGATGCTTGCCAGCTGCCTGGCTTAGCTTGGCTCACCCAAGCTCAGCTAGGCTCCAGTTATTCTGCTGGCCACTCTGCTGAACCGTCGACAATCGAACGGTCCCCAGCCCTTTCGAGGCATTTCCTGGGTCACCTGAGCAGCATGCAGCCCTCTCTCCCCTCCATCCTCTCACTCCCTGCCCTTCGCTGGCTCTTCCTGCCTGGTTTAGAAGGTCCTGAGAGGGGTCAGAGTGGCCCGGTGCACAAGTGGGAGCCATACTGCGGATATTTATTATTTCATTTAAGTCCTCCCTTTGCTCTGGAGAGTAAAGAGGCCACTGGTGTCTAACGGAGGTTGAAGGATAGTTCACAAGGTGACCACGTGAACTGCTGAACCCCAAAGCAGGGCTGAGAGGGTGTGTGTTTTAATATCGTGTGTGTGTGTCTGTGAGAGTATACTCTTAAAAAGGCCCCCTGAAGAGTTTAGTAACTATGAGTTTATGTGACTTGATAAATTCAGAAGAGAGCACGTGAGTGAGCGGCCACACACAAACACAGACACACATGGTCACAGCTGTGCAATTTGGGAGAGGGATGTGTAGAGCCCTTTAAGTAATTGCATCATTTATTTTATGTTGTTTGGCAACAGTAACATGTACTGAAATACCTTTACAGGCACCCCCCCATCCTCACAATGTTATTAAAGGGACCAACCTCACAATGTTATTAAAGGGAAATTCCAGCCCCATGAAACCGGGGTCTAATTTTTGGAGTTTTGGCCATCATTCCTATCTGTAATAGGTTTGAACTCACACTAACTTCTAGGAACACAGTCCACAGAAAGGACAAAACTAAGACCAAAGTTAATAACCAAAAAGTCAGTTTTCTCCTCCTTTAATCTCAACTCGTATTTAAAACCCTTTAACAAGCAGCAGTCCATCGGAGGGTGAGTCATTACAAACTCACGCTGTGCGGGCAAACATCGTTCAAGCCTCCAGAACTGTCTTTTAAATTCTAGCAGAATTCCAAAAGTTTCTAAAAATACCAAACATGCCAGGCTTAATTTAGGGTAAATGTGCATTAAAGGATGCACCAGACATCTAAATAAAATGTGCATTTGATGTAATGGTGCAGCAATAAAAAAACATAGGAAAAGGATGTTGTTTTTTTTTTACTTTAAAGCAATTTAAAGGGAAACAAAGTGAAAAGTGTGTGTTGAGGGGTTTTAACATACGTGCTTTATATATGTGTGAGCGACAGCCTACAAATTTATAATTTGGGAATGTCTGGGTGAAGAAATCCAGGTTTATCTCGAGTCTATCTGTCTACAGACCTCATTGTGTGTATGTGCATATTTTCATTATGTGTGTGTTTATGTCTGCAGTGTAAAACTGAGGTTTAACCTGTTAGGGGAAGTTTCAATGCAGTCTGGCCAATATCAACTTCTTCCCTAAAGCCAAATGGAGGCTGGCTGGGGAGCCGGAGAACGACAAACCAAAGCAGCCCAGAGTCCTAACATCATTACAGGGCTGAGAGAGGCAATAAAGCAAAGTCTTGGGAGATTACCTCTGCTGCAGCCAGCGTACAATCCCATTCCTTTCTGTGATCTTTTTGTCCGGTCTTGCACGACACCATGATAGATGATTTAGTCTCATCGCAGCATGTGAACTCATCCTGGTTTTTATCACCTGGAGAACCCTCCGATACCATTTATATGTCACTGCTTATTGCGGGTTTGTGCTACAACCTTGGTACAAAAGAGAGGAGTTTTTAGAACAGGCTTTAATTTCAGATTGTTACATGTCAGCATGGATGTAAGCTGTCTGAGTACCAAGATGTAACAGATGAAGGTATCGCTTAGCAGAACAAGACAGGGATGGATACCATCTGCAACCAGTTGCTCCTGGGGAGGAATGAGATTAATGATTTTACGAACATGATGAATGGCTAAGATCGGTGATGACAGGCTTTGAGTGACAGGTTACAGGTGTAGACCCTCCCAATTCCCAAAACTCTTAAACCCAAACTCTACCATCACTCCCCCCTTCTTTCTTCTTCTAAGGAAACAAGTGCCACAGCCGCTGTCGCCCGCCACTGGCCACTTCTCTCCAGCCAGCCACGACGGTGTACCCCGCCTGAGGTTATTAGGCACTGAGTGACCTCTGACCCCATGTAATAAACACGGTTAGCCCCGTCTATGATGTCTGGCTGTTGGTAGTCTGGCTGATTCTCTGGGACTTTGCTGCTTGTTTGCTGCACTCAGTCTGTGCCAAGCAGAGAAACAGTTAAGCTGTCACACATCAGAGAGGACAAGTAGCAGCCTTTTTGCGCAACACATTACCAGTCAGCTTGATTGTTGAGAAGAAAAAAGGAAAATCAAAGAGCTGCAAAAACAGCTGCAGATGCGGTTAGGGTTACAAAATAAAAGATGACGAGGACCAGGCCAGACTGTGGTCATTTGTGGGAGACTGACTGTCGAAGTTTTATGGCCATTACACTGGGGCTGGTATTCAAGTTTTGACAAGACGTCACCTTTCACTAACTTCTGCCACTGACATTGCTTCTGATCTGAAGTGGCATCAAAACTGAGGCGACGACTGAGAACACACTGAAACCTTATTAATGCACCCTGTCATTTTTATTTACCGTCCTTCCTCTGTGCAAACATTCCTGCTGTTTTGACTTCCTCTTTTACCACCAACTGTACCATTTCTTTGCGGTCAGTCTGGAAGATTAATTGGCTGGCAGTGTGATGTGTTACTTGGTTTGTTCAGATGTTTGATGGACATTTAAAAAAAAAAAAAAGTCTGAAACTAATGATTTTCTATCAAGTAATTGCCAATTATTTTCCAGATTAATGGTGTGGTCTATAAAATGTCTAAAACAATGAAAAATCACAATTTTCTCAAGCTTAAGTTGACATGTTAAGATTTCTTGTTGTGCTCGACCATCAGTCCAAAACCCAAAGATACTCAGTTACACATCAGCTCAAAGTCAAAGAAAAAAAATGCCATCCTTATAACTGAGAAGAATATTTTGGATTTAATTCATTATTAAAATAGTTGCAGGTTAAATATTCAACTAATTGATTCATCGATTTATTCAGCTTAAGTTTTGTCAAATGTATTTATACACATTTCAGGGCTCTCCCTTTTACAATGACCTCATAAATGTGCTTTCTAATATATTTCACCAGTTTTATCTGTGAAATAATTACTTCAACTAGGCACATACTTACATTTTTGATTGATTTAAATGTTTTGCAAAAAGCATTTTTTGTAAAGCCTTGAAAAAGCACCATTGTATTGTCTGTGCTTCTACTTACAGGGCACTAATAAATGTAATCAATTAAAACTAAGTTACTGAGTGATGATTATTTTTATTTATTTATGAGACTAGACACTAAAGGACAGTGAATGGTTTTGGACAGGCTGGTGCGTACATGTAGTGTATGCTGTCACAAATTCATTTGTATGGATAGGAGCGAGTAAGAGCTGGAGGTTACAAAGAGCAGGAAAAAGTCTGGGGACTGGACAGATGAAGGGATCAGGTAAAGGTTTAAAAGCTGTTCTTCTCTTATGACTTCCTCCTACAATGGTCCTTTACACATGCTGCACTTTTCCTCTGAGTCAAAATGAAAGGCAGCAGCAGGGAGCACACAGGGCTGAATCACGCCACTCTGTAAACGGACCTGACAACCTCTGATACCGCATCCTCTTTTTCCTCTTCCCCCCCGAAGGTCCTTGCTTTATCCCCGCTCACTCACTCTCCCTCCGTTCTTCTTTACTTTTTTTTCTTTTTTTGAGGCCCTGCAGCAGGCAGAGGCTGCTCAGTAGTAACTCTTTTGGGGAGTTTCTGTCTAACAACTAGATATGCAGGATGTTAATACAATCAAACATTCACAAGATAACAATGTTGACACTAAAAGACAAGTTATAAGCACAACCTATCTATATGGCCAAAGGTTGCAAAAAAACACTGGCACTTTAGATAAAAGCCTGTTCTTCTCTCTTACTTTCTATTTCTGCATTTGTAATGACTAGCAGACAGTGAGTAATATGGCAGGGAATTACACAGAAATGTCCATTTCTCTTACATGAGAGGATAAACTTGTGGAAAGTAGGACACTGGTGATCAGAAATGCCCCCACCCACTCTTAGAAAGAAAAAAAAAAGAGGCAGCGGTCACCTTGGATACAGCGAATCTTACCCTCCAATTTTATTTTGCAATCACACAAACACATATGGACACAGCTACACACACCTGCAAACACAAACAGACTCGAGCACAAAGACATGCTCTAACTCAAATATACTTTCTTCCTTTCTTCTCGCACGCACACACACACACAGACACGGACACACACCCTCTGGGAGGCTTTACAAAGTGCCCGCCTAGATGTCCAACCTCGCTGCTGCACGGAGCTCATGAAATCTGGCTGTCACGCGTCTGCTTGACAAGTATCCTTGACAAAGCAAATCCCAATCTATATGCAGCGTGGCAGGCGGAGACCTTGTCAAATGCTAATGCCAGGGACACTTTAGAGGTTGTTGCCCTCTGTGGCTATTTTTACAAACTGTATATCTCCCTGGTATTCCTGTTTGTGGAGCAGTACTGGAGCAAGCCAGCTGGTGGCGGTGTCTGCACTTGCTTCATCAATCACTCCCTTTCGCTTTCTCTCTCTCTGCCCTCTCTTCTTGTTATTCATTAAAGCGCCTCAGAATAATAAGTCCCCAAGAAACTGGGAACATGTGATGAAGTCGTAGTTAATAATGTATACCCACCCTCCTCCATCCCCACCCCCCCATCTTTTTATCCCCACTTCTCCCTCTGCCTCTCTTCCTTAACGCTCTCCCCATTCAGCCCCCTTCCACCACACAACTGCGTGCTCCACCACACTCAATGCGTCCGTGCCCTTGCGGTGAATGGGGGTAAACATGCATTAACATATTTATATCTTAAGCCCCCCCCCATCCGAAAAAATTGTGACAACAACGGTGATGTAAATGGGCTCATTTGAAAGCCTTGAGAACACAACTCCTTTCACACTTCAACGCCGCTCTTTAATTATGGCGTCTTAATGTGTCGGTGAACTCGAACGTGCCCAAGGTCTGCTCCAGGAGTGGTCACTTCAATGTTCTGGCTGTTGTGGTTGTCATGTAGAGGGGTCGTGCACATACACACAACTGAAAATTAGTTTACACAGTGTCTCTTATTGTGTGTGTGTGTAGAGATTCAGGTGCTGTGATCTGTCTAAGAGGCCCTGCTGCACTTCTTTATGATGCTTTCAGTGATGTAGCCACAGCCAGCCATTGTTGACCGCTGCGCTTTCTGTGCCTCATGCAGATCATGTCCAAGCTCTACATGCAACTTTAAACAGGGCAAATAAATATGCAGTGTTTAATGTTGTACATGTGGCAGTTTTGTTTTTCTCTTCTCCCTCGTTTTTTTTTTTCTCAGTTTTCTCTGCAAAGAATCAAACCCGAATCCTGGAAATATCCAGGTTTTAATCAGCATTCAGGCCCCGTGGTCTACAGGGGTATACCCAGGGATTGTCCTCCGTGCCTGAGTCAGAGCTCAAACATATTTTGCTGATCTAATGGTGAACGTCACTCCTTCGCTTTGCGCTTACAGGCCTCTGTATTCTCCCCATGAGCAGGCCTTGAGGGAGATGCACTTTCAACGGTGCAAATGGAAACAGTGGGCGCGTCATTGTTCTGCATTGGCGGCCCAATTATTGGAGCGCATGAATCGATACTTTTGCTCTGGAGTATTTTTATAAGGAGCTGAGTAATGCATACTGCTCGTGACACTGTCACAGGAAATGGAGGATAATACTGTGTACACTGTGGAAAAAGCAGGCTCAGGAGAATCCAAATCAATTTAATTCAATTTAGGTCAGCCTGTCTTATTTCAAGGTGGGTTTTTTTTCCACTTATGGGCAAGAAAAGAGAATCTGGACAAAGTCTCTCTTACATTACTACTTGCTTCCATCCTTTCTTCCTTTATTTGTCCTGGAAAGAAATGACTTGGGTTTCAGGATAAATTATTTATTTCAAAAATTGACTGTATCCTTCATGCTTCTCCTCATTCTCCCTCCGTCTTTCTGTCTCTCATAAGCTCCAGATGCAAATGTGACTGTGTCCCTTCCCTATAAATAGCAGTCGCCAGAGGGTTTCTTCCAGGAGTCAGCCACAGTTTCTCTACCGTACCAAAATAACCAGGGAAGGGGAGAGTGTGAGAGAAACACTGTGGAAATACAGCCATTCTCACATTCAGTCACAATACTCGATCAGCACAGAGATAAGTAAGGAGAAGAGAATGAAGAGAGGAGAGGGGGAAAAAAAGTTTTGAGTGATTCGTCAGCATGACCTGGAGCAGGCTTCTGATAGGACGCCTGCCTGTCTGTACTCCGTCTTGATTGGCTGTTGCAATGTGCCCCAGTTTGGTGCGTATCTTTCCCTCACGGTTGGAGACTTGAGTTTAATGAATCTCACAACTGTCCATGGTGTTGGTAATAAGAACTTCACAATTAGCCTTTAAATGATGGTCTTGTGTATTGAAGTGTTATAAATACAGTGCCTCACAGAGTTATTGGTACCCTGATGATGAGCTAAAGAGGCTCTAAAAGGAAGGCAAATATAGAAAATTGAGACTGTCCTCTTCTTTTGTTCGGTTGTGATTGCTCTGTAAATTTATTTCAACTTATTTGTATTTGCGCAGCGAGAACAATTTTTGCTCTGAAAAAGTGTCAATTATTGCTTCAGTGTACAATGATCTGTATCTGCTGAGCTCCTCTGTCATGCCTCCACCGCAGAATTACCGAATGTATTTCAGTGTGTTTCAGGTTTAGAGAGCAGGTCTGCTGTAAATGTTCCCGTGACAGCGACTACACAGCTGAATACATAATGTAAAGGTGTCATGATTCGGTGGGAGAACGTGAGCCGCCAACAGTAACTGCATACTTTGACCAAGACAGAGGTACAGATGGTTTGTTTCCTCTGACTGTTGCTCTTAAAGAAGACATTTCGAAGTGAGAACTGCATTTATCTGTATTTTAATAGTATTATAAACACTGTAATAGTTTAAAGGGTTTGTGCTATGATGCGTATCACATTACCGCCTTATTTGGTGATATAGATCAAATCACTTGCTACAAAGGCTCACAACTAGCAATAAAAAACAAATGGTAATTCTCCAACTTAACTGCATAAACAGCGAGTACAGACGTCTAGTTATGCTTAATAGCAGGGGGAAAAAAGGTGTATTTGATTTTTTTAAAAATCATTGGGCATTTTTCTTATGAAGCTTCAATTATTGTGGCCATGTTTTTCTTTACAAAATATGTTTTTCTGAATACTGCTCATCACAAATAAACACTAATATAAAATCTAATTTTCCAAGTGCAGTTACAGTATCTAACTAAAAGAATTTATTTATCTCTTTCAGTCTCCTTTGCCAAAAGGTACCAGCAGTTAATGAAAACACAAAATATTTATTAAGTACAACTGACTAGAAATGTATTTATAACTAAGTTGTAAATATTAATACATTTTCTAAATCCTATATGTTTTTTTTGAGTTTTTTATTAAATGTAAAAAATAAAAACTAAGCTTAAAACCACTATGTCTTAACATATACACTACTATTGTGTGTGTACAGCAACATACTTAAATCCAAAATGGTGATCAGTGTGAACAAAATCCGATATCCAGAAGGGAACCGACTTTCACCACCAATGTTCAAGATAATTAAACTTCTAATCTTTGATGAGACTTGAAAAATTAAATTCAACACCACTCAAGTGATAATTTATAAAGGAGATTCATTTGGTTCTTTGTCTGAAGGTTGGAGGAAAAGAAACAAAGACTTTTTGATTTTAAAAAAAAATTGTGAAAGATCTGAGCAATTGTGACACAAACCCTCTCAATACGTATTCTCTCTTCTTGTTCCCTTTCACTTTCATTTCAGTGGCACAAGAGCGCGCACACACACACACACACACACACACACACACACACACACATCATGCAGGTACACAGATGCACACACAGTCCCTGGCTCTGTCCTCATTAGGGAGGCTGCATTGTTTCACAGCTGATTATGAGGACTGCACAAAGTGATCCTGATGAAGTCTTTATTTTCCATCCCAGCTAACTAATCAATTTCATATTCTCCTTTCCCCTACACCCCCACCCCCGTCTGTCTATCCCCGCCTCTTTCTCTCTGTTTCTTTTCCTAGAAGCCTGACACAGAGCCAGGAGTGAGACAAACACCCAAGGAAATCATTTCAATAAAGACTGCCACCATATATCTGTGGCGCTAACGCTGTGATGATAGCAGGATTCATAACAATTCAATTAACTAAGAGGAATAGGGGGATGGAAACGTCTCTGCTCAATAATATTCGCTACTTGCCAAGCTTTGCGTCAAAAAACCAAAGACAAATGTGAGAGAAAATCCTGCTTTTCAAGTGAAACACAAGTTATTTATGAAAATATTCATGTGGTTCAACTTTTGGGGATCTTGCAGGCATGTGATTGCATGAGTTTATTCATACATTCAAATCTTTTTTAGAGTGCTAGAAAAAATATGGTAGGGTCACTTCCATGGAATACAATTGAATGAATGAGGATAAAAAATCAAATAAAAAACTGTGGAGAAAAAAGAAAAAAAGAAAGCCAAACGCACACAAGGCCATTTTGCTCGCGTAACCAGAGTGCAGCCATGCACAGCCTAAACATTGACTATACAGCACAATCTAAATAAATGGCTGTCCCTTGTTACTTAATGTATTCATTCAAACCAACCTGAACTGCATTCCCTGAGAATGATATCACTGTTGAAAATGCATGAACACTTGTTCATTGCAGTGGCTCTTGCCTGAAGAGACTGTACTCTTGAATTGTTTGTCTCTCTCTCTCCCTCTCCCTGTCGACTATTCCCACAACGTGACACAGACATGAGACCCGTGTCGCCAAGGAGTCAAGCCGCCTGAGTCCTGAGACAATGGCCTCTAATCCAGTGGTGTTTTCAAAGCAAGATGAAGGGGCAATGGAGTGCACACAAGTGCAGATTTTAGTGGAGCAGCTAAGCTATGGTAAAATATTTGGACCCAACAGAGCACGGACTTAGCCTCTGAAACAGCACGCTCCACTCCACTAGACGCCATTTTTAGGGTGTGCGAATATAAGAATGAAATTGACTTTTGTCAAATTTGGTTTGTGCTCATTTCAAATATTTTGGGAAGGAAGGAAAAATCTACACAATGAGACATAATTTTGACACTGACAGAACTAAAACTACTGAAACACCAAGTACGAGACCTCACGGTTTTATTACTCGTAAAAATATATATCATTCAATAAAACAAAAATTATAGCCATACTGTGAATGCAACATTACTGCTAATGCATAGCTCTGTACTATTTCGAATACTATACATAGTACATATAAAAACATTGCATACAGTATTTTTGCATTCAGTGCTCCTATGGTTTCTATTTTAAAATAACATAGCCTGTGAGCCACATAAAATAATAATGCTGTTAATAATAATAACATTATTATTTTTATTATTGTAATATTGTGCTTGTTTTCTTCATTCCACAGGGAAACTAAACTAAATGGATATCAGAATCCATTTTGCCAACCGAGGCTGCTATGTGCTCGCTGCCTGCCATTTGCAGGCCTCTGAAGCTCCATTAGCTGGCTTGGTGAGCTCCAGCTTCGGTGCCTCACAGGACAGCAAATAACAGCTCCTCTGAAGGCTCTTTGAGAATGACTGAGTGTACATTTGTGCGAAAAAGCCCACCACCGAAAAAGAATTCCATTGTGATTGTTCGCATTCATCGAAACTGAGGCTTATTCTTTCCCCTTTTTGACTTCCGCACCATATTTGCAAGTGATGAAAATGAGATTGTTAACTCCAAAGGATATTTCTACTGAGGAGTGGGCGATATTTATCTCTTTGGGTATGTTTACCTTTTTCATCGGCAGGAATATTAACAGGAATCCAACATTTAGTGCTGCAGTAATCCCAGTGATTAAGACCTGCTGACAGTTGAAGGTAAAGTTTATTGTTACTCTGGGACCCAGGCTGAGCTGCCATATTAAAAACTGTCTCTGCATGCAGAGCTGGCCGTGAAAGCAGACACAAGAGACGAGGCGAGATCAAAGGGCTGCCCAGTGAGAATCTCACCACTACAGTGGTACTGTTCAGCTGGGGAATGTGTGTTTATGTGTGTGTGCTGTGTGAGCAAATCTGTACTGTAATATAGACTCACTTGGAAACTAAATAGCACTGTATGAGTGTACTAAGTAATGCAGAGAAGAAGAAATATGTAGATAAAATATGACCTTTAGTTGGTCATATTAAGACATGACAAGATAAAATAAACAAATAAAAAAATCGAATTTGTCATTACCTTTGGGATCTTTATGTTCTTTAGGGCTATGTTAATTTTCTGCTGTTTAACCAGGAATTTTATTAAATGCATATATATATATATATATATATATATATATACACACTAAGAGGAAAACATATTTTTTTGCAAATACAAAAGATACTCTTGCTACCTGACCTTCACACTGTGATTTTGTCATGTTTGTCCAAAGAAACAAAATATAACAAAACAAGAAAATAAAAAAGATATGTCTAGTTCGAGGGCACAAAAACAGGAACCACACTGCCATACAGAACACCCCAATTGCACAGCATCCATTTTTTTGGGTTCTCCCACCCAATGTCCAATCAGATGCTCAGGTTGGAAGATGAAAATGCCACTTTTCCTGCAGGCAGCCCCAGGCATGTCATTAGGAGAGGAATTTGATGCCCTGTACAAGCGCTTGGAACTATCAAGTGCAGTAAAAGTGAAAACTCATCAGTTTTTCTCCAAATTTCACCATGTCCTTGACTCAAGTGTACGTGAGAGAGGGAGAAAGAGAGAGACAGCAAGGGCCTATAGGATTAGGCCTTTAGGTGTCACTGTACTTTCAAGAATCCCGTCCTGACCCCTCACACAAACACATGCACTCACACACTGTAACAAAATGGTGTCACGTTGGGGCATCTATTGTTCAAGAACGCTGGGTTTAGCTTTCAGTCTGTCGTGGCAACACAGAGAGGGCCCTGTGCTCCACTGAGTTCCCTTCTCCAGGGACGGGTGATTAATGGCCGAAGCAACAACTTTGGAGTTGTTCACAAAATCAAATTTCTCACCAAGACGTCAATCCGGACCACAACTTTGACTACCATTGAGTTTTGTTGAACCCAGTGAGTAAATTTAGCTCTTTTTTAAGTTCATAACTTCAGTCAGTACACTTTTTTCTTTTCTTTTTTTTTTTTTTTTAAACAGCAATTCCCCGCATTCCCTCAACCGCAAGAGTGCCGGACAACAAGTAGGTTTATAAGGTGTAATTGCGGCAAATTATACTAACATTTAGTCGTAATATACCTTGTAATTCTATTCTCGCAGAGTAAAATGCCTTTTTTAAAAAGCAGGGTAACATAGGAAAAAACAAGAGATGAAAAGAGCCTTTTTAAAGTCTCAACATTACACATTCAACACCGCGAGAACAAAGCTGTGCCATAAATACATCCATATGCTCTCTGTTTGTGGCTCTGCATATTTCTATTCAAGGAAAAACATGCGGTTTTATGCTGAAAGACTTACTATTCAGAAAATAACCTTTGTAGATGAGAAGATTTGAAACAGTTCCCTCCCTTCCTCCCTCCTCCTCCCTTTTTTCTGCTTCCTCTCTCTCTCTCTTTCTACCAGCATGATTTTACAGCTGCATCAACCCAGATAGAGATCTGCCGTCTGTGCTGCATTCAAGGCTAATCAGCCCTAGCATTGTTATGTTGTTAATATTCAGACAACCCTCTGCCAAAAAAACGACAGACATAATCACAGGGCCTGCGCAACAGCAACGACAAACACAGCCCCAATGACTACAAATACCAACCATAAACACATGTTAATAAACACAACACAGACTGTTTTGAGTCAGTGTTCTTGGGAAATGGGGGGGGCAGACCTAGTTAAACGAGGTCTCTCAAAAGCAAAATTGTATGTTTATTTGTTGGAGCTGCTCCTCGTCGAGGAAATGTCACCTCGGTCGGCTGCTGTTGTCATGGTGTCCTTCTCACCTTGTTAGGATTTGTACGGGCCACTCTTTGCGTTGCTGAGAGCAGCCTGTGAAAGCTGCAAATGGAGCTAATGCAACTGTAGGAGTGTCACCAGGGAACATTAAAAATATTACAAGAGGTTACCAGTTCTGGGCAGGATGGACATGCGCTGTCTGTATGCTAGATAAACAAGCAAATCTCACACATACTATACTGTACACTCAGCCGGCTATTCCCAAAATGTTAATTACATGAATGGAAATCACCCCCCACAGGACTTTTTTACCCTCCCAACCTGCTTTTTGCATCACCATTGCTATGCTTTCTTTATCACAGAAAAGGCGTACAAGCCGATGTTGTTCTGGGACAAACTGCTCTGCCTGCTGAGCTGAAAGGAACACTTCTGACAAGATTCGGGTAAAGTGAGGACACTGCGCTCTGCCCTGCTCTGTTTGGGATTTTGCTACAAGCCCTCAAAAACATTCAGGAGAGATGGTAAGGCAGGAAGCAGAAACAGCGGTTTTCTCCTTTTGCCTCCTCTCTCTCCCTCCCTCCCTCCTTTTCCCACTGTTTTTTTTTCTCTTTCTACTTTATGCTTCTGTTGGAAATTAGCTGGAAGACAAAGAAGCCATGTGTTGTGACATGGCATGCTTACTGTACCAGTGTGGTTGGGATTTCCGGGGCACGACCTTCCAGGCATGGCTGCACAGGTAATTAAAACCCATTTGGATTCTTTCTACATCTCTGCTGACAGGGCTGTTTGGGGCAAGACTTTAGGAGACAAAGGTACCTTGGCACATTTTTATGGGGTACGGGGCTGATGGGACTCCAACTGAGCATGTGTGGGAGAGAAAGAGGAAAGGAAATGAGAAAGAAAAAGGATGTTCAATGAGGTGAATGTGTGTGTGTGTATGTGAATAGAGCATTCAGGAGAGTTTAGGGGGCAGTGTGTTTAAGTAGAGATAGGCAGCAGCCTGTACAGGAGGCTTTGTGACCTACATTGAGGTGGGAAGGGGTGATAAACAGAGAAAAGAAGTAGGAGACAGGGCAAGCAGAAGAGAGAGGGGAAAGCTTAGGGAATGAAAGACAGACAAATGAGTATATGATAAAGAGGTGAGAGACAGAAGTGAAAGAGAGAAAGAAAAGATGGAGGGAGGGAGCCAGAGAAAGAAAGAAAAACAAAAGAAGCAGCCGAAAAAAGTGTTGGATTTCAAATCCAGCGCTCTCGACAGTGGTATGGCAGATGACCTTGGGCATGTCACGCTGCCATCTGTTCCCTCTCTCTGGCCTGTCAACATACCTCTAACTCCAGTTAAAACATGACATCCCAGCTTCCTTACACACTGAGGGGCAGCCGTCATCACCCCGAGTGAGCGAGATAGAGAGACACAGAAAGAGAGGCGGGGGGGCGGGAGTGATGGGAGAATCCAGGGAGGAATCACGAAACGAAAGGAGGGGAGAGAGAGATACAGTACGGGCTAGAAAGGGAGTGACCTTTTCTCCAGCAACCCATCTTTATGAGCTGATATTGTTATCAATGTATTACTCCCTGGATGGCCACTAGAGCTACAATAACGCCATTGAACTGACAGTCCATCATCATAGGACAAAGAGGGGCGCTAACACTGACATCCTGTGGGGCATTGGGTTGCAACTGATTGCACTCGTAAATGAGCATAGCTCTCATAAAATCATGTGGTAACTGCTTAGCGGTGCACAGGGTGATGGCTTTTGTTATCAACAGCTCGAGTGCCACGCAGGTCGCCTGTTTGTTGTAGTGTCCTGGTTGGCCGGGTCGCGCTTTCAAATGTGAAGTTAATCATGCATCCATTGAAATGTGTTATTGGAATACAGGCGATGGAAGAGGAAGAGGGAAGCACTCATTTTTTCCCACTTTTTGTTTGTATTTATTTCATTGTTTTTTTCAATATGAGAATTTTCAAAAAAAAAGCACCAACACATTTCTTTCCTCTGATTTTCTTTCTTTTTCTCTCTTCTTTGGGATTAGCATTTTTTAAAAGAGTGGGCAGTGCTGTGGGCTTATTTTTCACAAAGATTTATCCTGGCAGCAGGAAAGGACAGAGCTCTGATGGGTTTGCAGGGCAGCAGGCTCCCGGGGCTCGCGGGGTGGGGGACAACGTAACTATCCCTGGACACATGATTATAGGTTTTTTTTTAAAATTTTTGTGCGCCAATAAATATTCTCTAATTGTTAATGAATTATATGGGATGGTTGAGTGCATGGCAAAACCTTACGGTTGCTGTCAGAATATCAAACAGTTTGTAGCAAACAAAAAAATTAGAAATAAATATTAAGGAATATCAAGGGAAGCTTCAGGACTCTGATGTTTCTTTTCTGCCCTTGGATAACTCTTCATGCATAAAAATGAACAATCACTACTATCCCCTTATAGCTCGTCAGTGGTTCATGTTCCCAAATATTGATTGAGCCATCTTGAGCCTAAAGTATAGGATATGTGAATACTCAAATTGAGCTGTATTGTTTCTGAGATATTAAAAACCTGCACCACTAGGGTTTTCAGTTCATAATACTCGTAACTGGAGGGCCAACAATTACTAGTCCATTTTGATGACCCAATATTGGCTGTCTTCCTATGCCCTTAAGTTAACTTTCCAGGGCAATGGAGGGACAGTCAGAGTAATAATTACCAAGCTATGGATGGATTTAGATTTTTTTGGTGGTTAATCATCACCATGATCTACAGAAATGTGTGCCAAGCAGAAGGCTCCCCAACCCAAATACATTTTGAAACTCTGAGATCAATCTACTTAATGTATTGATGGTATTAGTCGTGAGCCTGTTAGATTAAGTTCCTCAACGTCGCCTATGGCTGGTTTGGGTGAGTGGGAGAGTTTGGGGCGGGGGAGGTTAAAGTCAAAGCAACTCCGCCAGATGACCACACTGCACTGAATATGGAGTACGTTTGGACTGCTACCGTTTCTTTGGAGTTTTCAAAAGCAAACCAGAGAGAGGAAGTGAGCAGAGAAGAGTCAGAGAGAAGCCGGCTATTTGGGTCAAGGAAAAACCTTTGAAAAAAGAAAAAATAAAATCAGTAAAATAATCCCTTCTACCACAAGCTACTTAAATCCTTATTGAGCTCTTGTCGGGGGCAACATTTTACTTCCACTCTTAATGTATTCACTTTCAGTTCCTGAGCACAGCATCCCTGTTCACTTATTGCTGCAAAGTGAGGTGAGATGACGTGCTGACGTTAAAGAACAACTTAACGGAAAGCATCGTGGGACTATGCCAATAACCAGAAAGATAATGACACCTGTGAGGAAATTCCCCACCAATTATGAATGGAATAATTACATTTTAAGTTCTAGACTGGAAAAAAAGGGAAAAATCAGTCTCTGTAGCTTTCACTATTTCCCCTCACATAACCTCATGCCCTGCCAAACAACAGCAGATTTTCCTCGCAGTCCTGACACTCTCGGGATTAGGCGAGGTAATTCTACAAAGACCATGCCTTGCGCTCTCACCCCTCATTCTTCAGTGACTGATACAGACGGGAAGTGGGACCCTGACCCAGTCATGACTTGGGGAAATTGCTGTGACCTCTCTGCGCTTTTGGGAGGAAGCCAGACCTGGCATATACACGCCGGGAAACTGTGGCAGCCTCTACTGACCCTGAAGACCTTCAGCCGGCCTACCCCCCTTCGGCCATTTATTCACACACACACACAGCTCCTGCTGGATGGATCGGGTTACCCCTTAGAAGCGATGCCTGCCTCTGTTCTGCATCCTCTCCCCATTTTCATCCTGGGAGCCGAGGAATGCCCCAGTCATTAACACCAGCAGCCTGCCTGCACTGGCAGCTAAAAGGTCTGCATTCATGATGGCCATTCCTGGAAACCAGATGTGCTTGTGCTGTGAGAATATGAGTGTACTTATGTGCAAGTGTATATGCCGTGGCTGGAGTGAAATTCCAAGTGTTTGGGAGCAGCAGATCAGGCCGTGTGTGTGCCTGAGCCCCCGGGGTGCGAGTGGTGCACAGGTCACCAAAGAAAAAGTGGAGCTGGGGTGGGAGGATCACACACACACACTTCTACACACTCTTGGGAAAACAGCTATGTGCATTTAATATTTCATCTGACTAACATGAACCTTCCAAAAAGGGTTGCAGACTGAATGACGTTTCTTTGTATTTTACTTTTTATTTTTCAAATACTTGTTAGGGAAAAACTACAAATTTAATAAACAACACATTAGAAGAACATATTTCCCCACTTTCCCAAGAGGCATCTAGGCTTACAGATATTTTCGGTTTCATTTGCCAAAGTTTTAAAGATGTCACCTGCTGAGAAACCCACTAGAAAATAGTTTCTAGTGAAAACTGTTGACAGCAGGGTCTGTGGATTATATGAAGTTACCCGAACATTGTTTCTGAAAAGACCCATCTGGAAAGACACATTGTTGATGAGATTATCAAATATAAGATTTCAATAGGGTGGCAGAAGTCATCTAAGCAGTAAATATCTCAAAACCTCAGCAAATAAAACCAAGACTATCTGCATGGCTTGATGATAGTTGGGAAATATCTTTCTTGTGATTTTGGTGAACTAACCCAGATCTGACTTTTTGAATAAGGAAACACCCATGCCTTTATTTTGACTGAGTGTGGTCAACCCATCAGACATTTCTATAGGCCTCCCGGGGTGTGTAATATTTATTATTTTCAACCAATACGATTTCCCTAAATTTAGTCTGTGGGAGTCAACAAGGTAATCTTCACTAGCTAAATCTCATACCTGGGAAATACAGCTGAATGCAAGTTATTAAACACACCATAGGACGTCGTGAACAGCTCTAATTAGGGAGTTTTAATTCTCGTCTTTAATTCACTTTTCCCACACAAATCCAAGACTCTAAGATACCAAACACTGCCAACTAATCTTTGCCACCCACAGAAAAACAACACCGCTGCCAGAACTAAACCAAAATGAAAATACATCGAATACGTTTTCAGAGTCAATTATTTTCTTCCAGAGAGAGCCCTGCTAACAGTGGGCAGAACTGTCCCGTTTTGAAGTGGCAATCCATTTTGGCTAAGTGATGTCACGCAGCCTGTCACGTTAGTCTGTGTGAAGCAGTGGGCCTATTCTTCATCTCAGCGGCCGCTCGCTCATAGTGGGGACAAACATTTCTTTCTCATTTGGAAGGAAACAACGTGTCCAGAAACTACGTTGGCAGCAAAACAGAAACTTCGCTCAGAGCTACACTCAACCAGTCTTTCTTTGTTTTTTCCCACATTCTTCCTTTTATATTAATAACACTACAAGAGTTGTGTAGATGCGCTCCAATATTACTGGGATTACTACACTTTGAGTTGCTCTTAGTAGTTTCAAGCTGACCATGTGTTCACAGCAACCAGGCAGTCATTTCCACTGGACAACACAAAAACAGTAGCATTAAGTTTGGTTGGGGAATAGCAAGGCCCTTAGCCCATTTAGGCCGGTACAGTCACATATCTATTCCCTCTATTCCAATTTTCATGACCTGCACACGGAAATCGTTACGCCAGAGACAGCTTCATTATTAGCGTTCCTTGCACAGAGCTCAATGGCAGGATATTGCATAGAGAAGCATATAACAGCAGAGCAATTTGAGTTGGGCAGCTGGGCATGCAGGTATTGTAATTTGAATTCCCTTCTCAATACCCACGTCTCTGTACAGTTGGTTGTTGTTCTTCTCAGACGAGTCTGAAGTAACATTACATTGAAAATGCTGTGTGCTGAAACTGTGAGGGACACAGAAGCGGGTGATGTGTTTTCACATATACCATTTTGCTTAAATTATAAACCACTTGTGGCATTCCTGATTTCCACTCTACACACTTTATTGCATACCTTCTACAAAACTATCAAAGGATATAATGAAACAAATACCTGCAGAGTATTTTTCTGCAGTAGCACTCAGGAAGACTTTAAAAATAATTACCTGGCAACCTAGCCAACATTACACAGTAGAATTTACCACAGTATCCTTGCACCATAATCTAAGAAGTCCGAAGCAAGCATTACCAAAAACTGTGAGCTCTTTTTTTTATCTTGAGTATAATTCAAATACATGATAGCTTCTGCTTCCATCACCACATTTGTGGAGTAAAATGCCTCCCTGTTATCCGCCATCTAAATGGCCATTAGCTGGACTAACCCAATTAGCGGAACAAGATCTAACACAGCCTTCCATTGTCCTTCCATCACAGGAAACAGTAGATGTTTGCTGCATTCTGATCAAATGTATGGTGATTAATGACCGTGCTCTCACTATGTTGACAGGCTGTAACAGCTCCAAAATTCAGCCCCACATTGGCGCTACATGTATTTGTCTGTGTAACTGACACTTGAATGAATAAATTGGGCAATAGCTCCATCACCAACCTGACTAGCTATACCCAAATTTCCCCCCAAATGAACAATAGGAGTGAGATGCTGTCAGGCCCACGTTCCCTGCTTGACATGGCACATCTGTGCATCGGGAATAATGACCAGGCTAAAAATATTAGAAACTCAGCAGCAAATTGCTTAAAGGTCGTTTTAATTATACGGATGGGCTGTCGAGCAGTCACGCTTGACAGGAAATAGAAACAAATGATGTAATGGCTGAATGAGGAAGTGCCGTCCACCGATGGGCTGGTGGACATGACCACAGGAAGCTCCTGGGCGAGATGGTGAAGTATGGAGAATCTATGAGAAATATATTCTGTCCAAAATTTCTGACCTACATCCATGTGTAACAGTTTTTTTCCCCCTCACACTTGCTCTGGAAAAAAAGAAAAAGCTAGTCAAGTTCTGACAGAGCTGTTAAAATCTGAGGCAAGTGGGTGAAATGGATTAAATGCACAGCAGAGCATGTCTGTGTATTTGGGTCATTTTCTTGGCCTCAAACATGTTTTATTTACAGTTCTCTCTACTCACAACATTTGTGCGCTGTAGCCATAATGCTGTGTGAGATTTTATTTTCCACAAGTGAGGAAACATGAGCTCATGAACATGACTTAAAAGCTTAAATACGTTAGAGAAAGAAACACAGTAGGTATGTCATGTATTTCTAAAAACGGAAGGCTGGATTGCATTAAAACATGTAGCGGTACAGTAAATCCCAATAAAAAAAAAAAATCGTGTCCACTATGGTAACAATAGCAGCTGGGTGAAATAAAAAAGAATAATAGGAAAGAGCAGAGCAACACAGCAAGACTGAGAGAAACAGAAGAACAGAAAGAACAAGAGGAAGAGAGAAAAAGAGAGAAAAGCGCTCTCTGACTGTGAGGTGTATTTAAATTATCCCCATTTGAAAAAAAGAAAAGTTTGAGGCACTTATCAAGCCATAAATCTCCGGACCAGGAATTAAAAAAGTAAAAAAGAAATAACAAACACCAAACGTCATGCTGCTTTAAATGTCTGCCGTCTTTCCCCCACACTGCAGGAGTTCGAAAGAATAATAACTTTGCCCTCACTCATCACCGCCAAGAGAAGCGTTAGGGCAGCTTGTAATATTGTTTTTTTTCTTGTTCTTCTTTTTTTTTTTAATTAGTAACTCTAATCTGATCATTAAGGGCAGCAAAAATCAGCATAGCTATAGTACAACTGTGAACCAGGCTAGTAATTGAAGTGACGGCGGTGTCGTAGTTAGACAAATTCACATCTGTCTGATGACACTTTCTGCCATCTCTACCAGATAACGTGCTGTGACCAGAAGGCGAAAGGGACGTTAATTGAGAAACATTGCGTCGGAGGGAAAATAAAAGTGTGACAAAGACAGAGCGCATGAACGTTTTCAGGATCAATATGTGTTGTGTTATGTATGTGTTTTAGCTTGGCTGCAGGAGAGAAGAACTCGAAAACACAGGCTAATGTTCAGGGTGAAAAGGTTAAAGCCTCTGCCCTCAGCTAGCTGTAACAAATCCTGCATCCTTAGAAGTACTAGGTAAAGAAAACCCAGCCTGGGAAAAAAAAAAAAAAAAAAAGGAGAGAGTCCAGGAGAGTCCAGCTATAGAAGGTTAAGAGACAGTGAGAGCTATAGCCAGAAGGGAAGAGGATGGAGGGTGGATAGAGGTAAAGCGGTGGAGTGGTACTGTAAGGCCGCTGATGGAGAACAGATGGAAGGAGCAGGGGGTTGTGATTAGTACTAGGTGGGGACCAGGCCTCTGCAGTGCTCAGTGTCTAGTGGTGGTTGGCCCTGAGGCGGCGTCCTCAGCACTCATTCCCCTCCCATGGTACCACCGTCACTGGCCAGAGAATCCCAGCATGCCTGCCCGCTCTTCCATCCACTCAGCGCTGTGTAACACAGAGACCATTTCTCAACATTCTTGTTTTGGCATAAACAAGACGTCCCGTTGGCATGAAAGTGTCCCTGAAGGAATTACATGGTTGGTCTCATCGTTTATATCTCTTCCATGCTGGATGAGTCTGAAATTTACTCGGAGATTGTGTTTATTATGATGCTGCGCATTTGTCACTTTATTACCACAGATATTGCTTTTGTTTTGCATTTTTATTTATTTCACTATTATTGTGATTTTTTTTCTTTCCACACCCAATCCAGTGCTGACCCCCCTGGCAGCTTCAATTCAACCATCACTCAGCGCAGCACAATTTCAGCCAGAGCCTCAGCCGGCCGAATTAGAGTAACTTGAGCTGCTCCAGATTGTAATCAAAGCGAAAATAATGAGTGCAGGACAAAGGCCGTCGCTATTACTCTAGCTGGCTTAACATTTCTCTCCCTTAGTTTTTTTTTTTCCCTCTTCTTTTTTTTTGCTCTCTTTCTGTCTGCTTCTCCTCCCTCAGAGTCCAGAGAAACACAAACAAACAGCAGAACCGAGGGGGCAAGCCTGGTATCGAGAAGAATAAGAAAGACAGAAAATAAGGGCTAAACGGAGAAAGGCAGAGAGTGGGGCAGCGGGCCTGTACTCGCCTCCACAGCCGGGGACTTGCAAATGAACTAATCACCTAAGGGGATTCTTCTCAGCTTACTTAAACAACCAGTAAGTTAAACACACATGCTTTACAGCCATCACAACATAGTTCAGTGTGTGTGTGTGTGTGTGTGTGTGTGTGTGTGCACCCATGTGTCCTCATGGGTATGAGAGCATTTGTGACCTGCTGCCCAACTGACTGAGGCGAGCAGCAGGCCGTCAAAATAAGAAGGCATCTGTTCCAGCAATCCTGGCAGCAGCAGAGACGGTTAGTGAGATGAACTGAGAGGGAAGCCAGGGCCAGGGATGAGATCAGTGTACGGTGGCCCCCATTTGAGGTTTTCTGATTGTTTTTCTTTGCAATAATACAGGGAAACTAAATGATATGTGACTGCAATTTGTAAAGAAAACATGGGGCCTGCTGCAAATTAGGCATGCTGCAGCACTTCCACCTCTTTGCCATGTAAATATAAGTGGCTTTGGTTTGTGACACAGAGACAGAAAAGGAAAACATGGTAAAAATGAGCAAAGAAAGCCTGCTACTGATTCAGTGGTGTTTCCAACTGTCTCCCTTGTACTATTAGCTGAGTCAATAGAATTGCAGAAGTGGAGCGCCCCGGTAGCTCACCAGGTATAGCATGTGCCATGTATCAAGGCTGAGTCCTTACTGCAGCGACCCGGATTTGAGTCCGGCCTTTACTACAATGTCATCCACTCTCTTTCCCCTGCCTGTCTCTCTCTTTCTCCAATGAAAACTAATTAAAAAAAGGAGATGCAAAAAAAGAATTGACAGAGTATAAAGAGAAAAAACAACAATTTAACCAGCCAAACTGTTGCCATTGAAATCCTATCAAACAAAGAAAAATCTATGTCTCCTACCAGTTCTGGTCTTATCTGCATTTCAATATTTTGTACAAAAGCTGGCAAAACATCACGTCTGACTTCTTCCACTCCCTCCATCCAGCCCTCTAGTCTTCTCTCCGAGCTACTGTCTGACATTACCGTTGTACAGGCTCAGAAGCAGCTGCACAACCAACATAAGAAATTCTGTAAATTTCACACTCCGCTGCCTGCCAAAAACCCTGGGCCCAGATTCGGTGATTTGGCCTCTCGAGTCTCATTCCAACCCCCACCCACACACACACACACACACACCTGCCACCAGCAGAGGACCCTGTTCCTGCTGCATCCCTGCTTGGATGCAGCTCCCAGTAAACATCTTGAAGTCACCAGCTATGGTGTAACTTCAAACAAGTTCAGATCCTGGACACTGTGCAATCTGCATTATGCTCAGAGAAGCAATGAGCCTAAGGCATGACTAAAAAGAAACAGCAGTATAATAAAAAAGGACAGAAAAACAATCAAAGCAACTCTGAATCTAGTGCCAATATGAGGAATTATTCTTCTGTCGGTAACGACAGATTTTATCATAATATATGAGGAAGCAAGAGAGATTTGGACAGGCTCTTATACAGTACAAGATCTATTACTGCACAGGACCTATCTAGGTACTCCAGTATTTTCACATATACAGTAGTAGGTGCCGGATGGGTTGTCATCTGCTGGACTGCTGAGCAGCACTTTCTTCCTTTTTGTTTCTGTCTCTGGTGATGAAAAGGTTTACAATAACAAAAAAAAAACCCAAAAAACAGACCTCCCCTTTAATATTATCTGTCCAGCGTTTACCTTAGAAATGAGCTGTGGGTTGCTGACAGTATCAGGGGATTGTTATGCATTTTGATGCTCTAGTGTCTAGGGGGCAGAGGAAATGTATTGATGGGAAATGGAGGTCCTGAGTCAAGCAATTTATAGGTCCTTCTCTTTCCCATATGGGAAAACAAAGTTAAGTGAATCACATCAAGCACTGTGGTGTGCAGTTTCCAGCTGGGAAGTGTTTACAAATGTTTGTGTTGGATACATTGAATATATATTAACTGCATTAAATGTAATGAAAAATACATATAAAACAATATAATTGTTTGGGATTCAATGCAACTGTGTGTGATTAAATGAGTAAATAAAACAGCTCATAAAATAATGAGTGTGTTGATGAGTGTGAGATGTTTGAGAAAGAAAAACATAAGGAATGAAAAAGTTAACTCTCATACTTGTGTGTGCGCACAGTATATTTTTTGTATCCCTCCTTTTTTCTATCCACCATTAAAATGAAATAAAGTTTTTCCAACCAAGTTTCAACATTCTTTTTGTCCACCTCCCCCCCCCCCCCTTTTTTTTTTTTTTTTTTTACACAGCATAGGCATTTTCCTACTGTACAATTTTGAAGCACATGGAAACCACTAAACATGGCATTCCACAATTGAATTACTTCTCCATTTCCTAGTCACTGGGGAGTTAATAGCTGGTTACATGTTACTGTTACATGTTATGTGACATATTTATTGTGCGACTGGCTGCACGACTGCAAGAAAACATTAATGCTATAAACATGGATAGTTGCCAAGCCACGGGTGCAACACTGGAAATTGAAGGTGAATATAAATTTCTCCTCAACCTAAAATTTATTTTTATGGCTTATAAAAGGCCAAAGCTAAACTGAGCTGCTTTAAAAAATAAGGATGTTATATTTTAAGGAAATATACAAATACAAAAAGTAAGATTTTTTTTTTAAAATATCTGCTACAGTGCAGCCACACTGAATGACAAATGGGCATTGTTTTTTGTTGGTCAATTCACAAACCTCTCTGGTTTGATTTGGATGACGGCAGCATCTTGTAAGGACAGCCTGTGGGTTTCAATCAGGAGCTGGATTTGTTTTGCAGCATCCCAGTAATTAGCTGATTGATAATTTCTGGGTTGGTTCCCCTTAATTACGGGGCTGATTGTAAATGAACATGGTGATCCAGTGAATTGGAAGCGACCTACACAATGTGGGACACCTCTTCCAGATTTCTGTCATGTCTGGTCACCACCCACACTCTGTTGTGGCTGCCCAAATGACGCTGAAGAAATCTTCCCCTGCCTGGCCCCCTTTACCACACTTCTATTATCCTCTTAGTGATCCACAGCAAGCTGGAATCTATTTTTCTGTCTTAACTTTAATTAAATTAATTCTATACCCTTAAAAGTTTTAATTTACATTCTATAAATTAGATTTATGTATTAGGCAACTTTCAATATATCTTAAAATATTTATATAACTCATAGACAGGCATTGTTATTAGTGCAAAAGCACAAAGAAAGAAAAACAAGAGCAAAAAATCTAGATTTTTAACTGACTAAATCACTGTATAGACAGCAACCTGTGATGGAGTGACATCGTTTTAACAGGGGGAACCACCCTGCTGTCAAGGACTGGGGCTTTAACAAGACAACATGACGTTCTGCCTAACAGGTACATTTGCACAGTGGGTGTTTTTTTTTGTTTAGAGAATAGATCAATATTTAGCAGGTTGACTGTACAGATTCAGACACAACTGTAGAGCCGTCTCACCTTTGTCTCATTTGAAAAGAGTACTTTCCCCCATTTTTGTCTGCACTACATCTAATGAGTTTGTCAAAATACATATTTTTTGGCCAACACTAAATGTGAAACTAATCACAAGCAACTAATATTATATATATATTTTATGGTGAATTTCCTTGAAGAAGCTGAATTTCCAGGAAACATTAGCACTACATGTGAAGGTTCAAAAAACTATTAGTCTGTGTCAGGGGAGAATTTTTATTTTTACACTTTAAGTCATTTACATTATAGTTAACGTGGCATGTTTAAGGACTAACGGGACTACAAGTTATATACAGTACACTGACAAAATGGTCTGAGGAGACGGCAGGTTGTACATGAGCCAGAGAGATGATTGAAGGAGTTCAAGAGTCATTCTGCCATGTGGAGGAGTGTTCTGCAGCAGCTGCAATCAAGGCCTTTATGGCGTCCTTTACTCCCAGCTGATGGGGAAAGCGGAACCTCCTCATTATGGCTGCCTGACAGGGATCATGGCCAGTAAAACCTCCACAACCTCTGAGCTACCCATGACCCGGGTTGCTCACCTTCCAGTGACATCAACAGTACGAGAAGCGGGAGAGATGAGGGACACAAACAAAAACAAAGATGGTATTCTCTACACGCAAGTGTTTCCTCTTAATCCCCATAAATGAGGAGCAGTTGTAAAACAACGGTGTTTGTGCTGGTAATAGAAATATCAATTTCAGCACTTGTGGTACTTCTGAGGTATGGGGGGGGGGGTTCTTTTGTCTGGGGATTGCTCCTTGCCAAAACACCGGTGAGCTATGCTATGCAGGATTTTCTTGTCTCTTTATTTCAACATCTCCTGGAAATGTATGTGGAAAATCTTTTGACAAACAGAGCCGAGGGGGGAAAAAAACTAAAATTCAGACCAGGATAGTGTACAGTGAAGCATATGTCTGCAATTCAGTTTTAAGTCCGGATGAAGTCACAATGGAGTTTTGTTTACTGTATCATCAACATTGGAGCATGCTTTGGCTGTGCTTGCACAATTGCAGAACGATCACATAATTTGTTTGCATGTGAAAGTGTTTTTCTATATCCCAGCAGGGGGACATTTTTTTCAAATGACTCATTGTTTATTGTCTGAAATAATAACTCAAGAGCTGAGGAAGATTTCAGATGAGCTATATATGCTTTATCTTTTAAGATGCAACGGTTGAGTGGAAAGGAGCGAGCATGTTGCTGTAATGGAGTTTGCATGAGCGGGCCCCAAATGCCAAAAATGTAAGAAATTCTGAAGCTTCTGAAAAGCTTTTTTCAGGCAGCACAGCAGGGAAAAAATACATTTACTGTAAACCTGTATCTCCTTGAGCTGCTGCCTTAATCTTAAAAAAAAAAAAAAAAAAAAAAAACTTCCACTGCCTCTGTATTCTATGAGAGACCAAGGAGCCATCCATCACTATTTTCCACAGTGCTTTACCGCCCAAACTGCTCTCTCAACATAGAAATGAGTACTGTGGGGCTGGGCAGAGGTTTGTGGCCTCTGAAACACTGTACACAGTGAGATACACTAAACATCCATTACCACATTGTTCTCAGCTGAATGGAAGCAAAGTGCAGATATTGTTTCTCTTTAGGAAATAAATCAAGATTTATGTAGGGGTTTTTTTCAGACTAAGGATATAACAATATATTTTAAATAATCTGTTTGTTTTTAAATGAATGTTAACTATCTATAACTATCTTTGCATAATTTTATGTATTCACAATAATTGGTCATGCCAAAGTTGTGCAAATTCACACAAAAGTCACGTAAGTTCACACTTTTGCAGTGACTTCTAAAATACACAATGTACACATTAGGACTACAACCAGTGATTTTTTCGTCTTTTCATTGACAATTAATCTGTTGTATATTTTCTTGATTAAAGGTTAGTTATTTGGTCTAAAAAATGTCAAAATGGTCAAAAATGTCTATCAGTGTTTTCCAAAGCTCAGGATGTGTCCTCAAATATCTTGTTTTGTCCACAACCCAGAGATATTCAATTTACGGTCAAAGAGGAAGGAAACTTCAAAATATTCACATTTAAGAAGCTGAAATCAGAGACTTTTTTTTTTTACTCAAACCAATTAATCGATTATCAAAATAGTTGAACTGAACAATTAATCGTTGCAGCTCTAATTAATGACTATACATAAATGGACAACTAACAGCAATGATCTGTAGTTGGAAATTTTGCGATTTATTCACAGCACTCCATGAGAAACAAAATGGATGAAGTTTGATTTGAATGACAAATAAAATTCCTTAATTTTATATTCATAACATCAAATCCGACCAAACCCTCATAGGTTAAGTCCCGGTCAACATGCTCTCCTTTCAGCGTTACCAGAATAAACAGTAAATTATACATGAGAAGCAAGCTTCTGCCTAACCCATTAAAAAACCCTAACCTGCAGGTCAGGCAGCAGACAGCAATAACAGAATCTACCATCGCACCTTTCCTCCTCATGTCAACTGAGATAATAAGGCCTCGGCTGGGGGCATGACACGAACACATTCTGATACTGCAGCGGAACAAAAATGGGGCCACTGAGCGTCCCTGTCAAGTGCCAGAGAATAGAAATACAGTCGTTGAATAGCCATGCAGCCAAATCCAGCATCTCAGACAATTGGTGCGGTGCTAATCCCCCTTCATGGGGTCTGCATCCCCTGTCATGCCCAGCGGTGAACCATGCTGAGACGCTGCGACGGCGACTGACACCTCGACAAAGGCGGCGTCCCGGGCCACTGTTGTGCCTGTATGCTCTGCACTGCTGTGCATGGAATCTGCATTGGGGGGGTTAAAAGAGATGAGCAATGTGTTAAACAATAAGCTGCCTGGGTGCTGAGACCCCCGCCAAGAGGCTCGGTGTGGCCACCCATCAAAAACCCTTGAGCCCAGCATTCGGGGGTTGGCAGACAGTCCAGCTCACGCCCACCCCCCTCTGCCATCCACCCCTATCAGTCATGTGTCTGGGTTGGGCCTGGTTGTGCCTGCTCGTCTGTCCTCTGCTCTGCTCTGGTGGATCTGACAGCTGTTACCGGGGAAGGTTATTCACTCAGCGCATCTCTCCAAACACACACAATGACCCCCATAGCCCCCCGCCTGTCTAGCCAAACAGCTCTTATGCTCCGCGACCGACAGACAAGGTGGAGAAAACGAGCTGACAGTGTCACTCCTCCGCCACTTGGATTTCACGCTACATATGTGCCCGAAGACTGCTCCTTTTTGCCCCAAAATAACTGAGCTGACCGAAATACAGTGACACCGTTTGTATTTTTCTTTTACACATACAAAGCAAGATGGCAGAAAATAGGTCAAACACCACGCAGATGTGGTTTAACTGAAAATGGCTGCTGTGGAGGGCGTGTTCATCAAAACGGAGGGCTGCAATAGTCCTGAGAGGAGATGGGTGGCGCTCTTAGTATACTTACAATACAGCCCATCATCACATAATAATGTACAATATCCTGGGTAATGTAGACTAAAGAAAATACTCTTTTTTTAAATTCTCGAACTCATTGAAATTTTGTTTAAAATCAGTGCTCAGCACACATACCAAGATCTGAAGCAATTAGAACACTTGAGATGCATTAAACATAATAATGAGAAAAACAATTGTGTCAAACATCTTTCTTCAGTTTTCAATAATTTCCAGGCTCTGCAGCTCAGAATTGGTGTCTCTTTATTTGTATTTTTCTGGTCATCAATTATTTGGCCACCGTGCTGTCCGTGGCATCTGGCCATGCTTCGGACTTTGTGAACCTTGCGAGGGGATGTTTGCTAATGTCCTTAACTTGTTTAAACCACAAACACATTCCTTGGCTAATTCACTCTGACAAGTCTAACCAGCCTGTTGCCATTATAAAGATAAAAAGATGCAAGGTCAGTTTTCAGTTGCCCTCTCCTCCTGATATTTGTATTGGGTTTTATCCGTCATGCTGCAGAATTAATGCTACTAATTCAGACATTTTGTTATTTTCCTATCCATACTCCTGGCCTTGAATGGCTCTTGGAATGGGCTACCATAGCCTTCATTATCTTTAATGCATTTTATCCCAGCTCGCTGGAATTGATTCACATAGTGCACTCACAATGATCTATCCTTTGTTGTACTGCTCGCTGTTGAGTTTCTTGTTATTTACAGATAAGAGAGGACATGTATTATGGTATGGTACTGTAGTTGATCTTTCTGCGCTGTGCTGATGTGGTGTACAGTTTACTAATTGGAAAATAATGAGGGTAATAATGGCTAACCACTCATTAAAATTCATCTGTTGAGTCTTTTTTTCCCAGCTTAGTATTGAGCGGGAATGAAATACAGAAAGACAATATTAGAATATTATCTCATTATATTGACACATTTAATTATGAAAAAACCCACTGTTGGTGTACGACCTGAATATCTATATACTTAATGAGCACATAATTCCCTCAACTGAGCCACACTTTACAATGCTGACTAAATATACATGGGTGGAAAACACACATCATGCAACACTGATATTATGCAGAGCCCTGCTTCTGTATAGTTCATGTATTCTTTTGAAAAAGGCATGTATGTCCTGAGGATCTACATTCTTATTGAGCACGTAATCATGCTGCTGACAGACCTACTTTGTGACTTCACAATGCAAACTAAATAAAAACTAGTAAAAGCTGTTTTTCACGCACACACATAATGTCCCATTGAAAATATATATTGCATAGAGGATGTAATGTGCGTATTGACTATTCTCCATTTGCATGTGTCTCTCACACAATAACAATGCATAAAAATTTGCACGAGCATATTGTAGAAACAGTTCATAACTTATATTGAACACATTCATGTACATTTGGAGAATGTGTAGGTAGAACAATGACTAATCAATATTCACAGCCATCCCAGTTATCATCATCACTACCATCATCATCATCATTTTTACCAGCATCAGTATTACCATCAAAACTGATCTTTCTTGGAGAAGCATCATTACCACATTCAGTTTCTTCAGCTCAGTCAGTTGAGCAGGCAGACACACACAAACAAGAGTAAAAAGCCAGCACATAATGCACGTACACACACACACGCGTGCGCACGCATGTCAACATAAAAACACACACTGCTGGCTCTCTCAAGTGGCAGGGTCAGTCGCACATTGTTCTCTCTGCCTCCATCCCTGACGGCAAAGCTGCACTGTCAGTTTACCTTGCCCCAGGACATCCACGGGAAAGCCTATCAGCCTTCTCCCCACTGCCAAAGACATGTAGTCCTGTTTATCACCTAATTGACTCTCAGAGGAAGGCTAAGATTGACAGTGTCGCTCCCACATCACTTAAGTCCTTTTTAGCCAAGCAAACCCTGCACGTCCTCACCTGTTAATAATACATCGTGGCAGACTTACTTCACTGATAAGCACCGCTTCACCTCGCACTTTAGTCAAATACAGCCAAAAGGAGAGTCGTTAGAAGCCAATCATGTCTTCCCATTTGAGGAGATGACTTTCTCGGTCACTTTTTTCCCCCAGTTCTGTCTCACATCTACGATCACAAGACTCCGAAGCCATTGAATTTCGGAGAGGCTAGAGGGAGCAACATGTCCTGACAAACCAAAACAAGTCTGGGGTTTCACTTGTTTCATATTCCCCCACAGTCGTGATCAAATGAAGCGGCACTCATTTTGTTCAGTACGGCAGCACAATTAGGGAGGACAGTTGACAGAAGTGTTGAGATAACATACAGTATATTGTAGAGCGAATTTATTATGCACTGACGGATGGGAAGACAGACTGGAGTTGTTATAACGACTCTAAACAGAAACAAGTGGATTGATTGAGACTAATTGACAGCATGAGAAAGTAGTGGTGAAATAACATTGGGGTGATGTTTAATTTTTTTCTCCTCACCTGCCATTTACTTGTCATCACCTGACAAGAAGCAACTTTCCTTTTGGCAATAACACGCTGTGCATTTGACACCTTTCCGAAAGCCCAGTCTGCCTCTTGTGATGGCAGAGGATGTAAAAGGGCATCGGGTGGCAGTCCAAGCCACGATGGCCCTTGTCCTCGTCTGTCGGAGATTATTTCATGGGTCGCGACTGGCGTGCTGGCGGCTTGTCACGCGCCACTTGCTGTGATGTCACCAAGGCCACCCTTGCAGAACTTTGGCCAGCTGGGTGCCGTCACAGAGCCTCATCACGTCTAAACTAAACAGTCGATGACTTTTTAAAACCCTGCAGGGAGAGAGATATTAATAGAGCTGCATACTTACATGATCAGCGAGGATATTGGAAAAGAGCCGCATTAGAGGGTCTGCTCTGAAACAGGTAAACAAATTACTCCAGGCTCCTGGATAAAACTCCTTGGCTGTCAGAATGAGATGGAAAGGGGGGAGAGTTGGCATTTAATCAAGGTTTTAATGAATAAGTAAGCTCCACACATACACAAGAGTGAATCACCTCCCTTTTATCACTTGTTTGATATCCCTGTACTCTTTGTTTAGGCTCCCAAGAGTCTCAGGTTGTCTTCCAAGTTTGCAACAAGCCCACTTCTGTCCTGTGTTGTAATTCATTCAGTACCACTACAAACACATCAAAGCCTCTTTCTCTCCCCCTATGATACTTGTGTTTGTCAGTGGCTGACAAAAAAACATGGTGTTTTTCATCCTGGAATTATTGTCGGGGCTGAGACACTTTGTAGGTGCTGTCCTCACATGTCTGGAGCCTAGTGAACATACAGCTTAGATCTTCAGCATGCATTCTCATAATAGGAGCAATCTGCTGCACAAGAGAACGATCAGGACCTGGAGACATGTTGGGGTGCCAAAAGGCTTTATTAATTCTCTTAGCCAGCTTGTTTGAGCTGTGCTTTTACTTCAAACATACACAGAGACCGAGGACTCACCTGGGGTGAAGAAAGGTTGTCTGCAGCGGGAGGAATCTGATTTCCACTCTCTTGTATCCATCTCCTTAAGCCATCGCTTATTGAGGAAATCCTCCTCACTGCCCAAAGTACTTCAGCTCATTATGCGCTAATGATCTGTCCGCTTTTTCGTGTCCTCTTTGATTACACAAGTACAGACAAAAACTTCTTCGAACAGAACACAGTTTAAGCACACGAGTTACTTTTCACTTGTGACAAAGAGCTACTTTCTCAGTGAGCAGGAATGTAAGAATAAAGCAAAAAAACATTTTAACTAGACCTTCAAAAAGAGCCACAAGATTTCTATTTTTTCCCTGTGATGGAAGTAAAATAAAATATGTAAAGGTAACCTACGGCTCACAGCTGAAAACATTTGCCTGACCTTGTGCAATTTCTTTCCTTAACTTCTGATGACTCTACTCCAGCAAATTGTTACAATGGCACACTGAAAATTTCCTTGTGACACTTACGTGTGTGTGTGTGTTTCTGTGTGTTAGTGTGTTGCAAGTGTGGAGGTGTGAGTGTCCGCTGGAAAGGGAGGGGGTAATCTCATTCTCCTTTTCAATCTGGTAATTAACTTGACAGCATGACAAATGGACACGATCAGCTGTCTGCCTCCATAGGACACAAATATGCCGTATTACACGCTTCTATGAGGGATTCCACTCAGCAAAAAAAAAGACATTAGAGAATAGCTCCTCAAATGGAATCAAGTTGAGTGGAGTTCTGGTATTTAAGGTTGCATGTATGTTTCATGGTGCAATACAGAACAAGAGCTGGTACAAATGAATGTGAGTCGTGTAAAGACATATACACAAACTTAGTATAGATGAACACAGGGGCAGACGTTCCTGTTTATTTGATAGCAGTCCTCTATTTTACTTCTACACTATGCATCTCCCACAGTCTGCCCCCTGTTAAGCCTAATGGCACAGAGGAGTCGACTTGTCTAAGTAGAGTCTACTGTATATCACTGCGCTGTCTCTCCCCATATCTGCCCCCCCCACTCTCCCTCCATCCCTACTGCCATTAATCTATCACTCCATCCCTCTATCTTGAATACCTGATTTGGCTGAGAGCTTTGCACTTCACTACGCTGCTGCCTGTTCCTGAGACTTAGTGTATGCGGTATGCAGTGCACCAACTTCTAAACACATACACATTATTGAAGAATTATCCAATTACACACACACACACACACACACACGGTATATACAAGAAAGAGCTCTAAAAGCATGGACTGACCTGTGGTGGCTTTCTGTCTAATAGCAAATATGATGTGTCTCATTGATATCCCATTTTAAAGCCTAGTAGGATAGAGTAGGCCCCTGTAGTTGTTTTGTCAGCTGTATGGGGTGTCACAATAAAGCAGACATGGAAACTCCAGGTAGCCAATTTAATTTGGTTTACGTGCAGCTCTGCATTAAAATAATACTGCATCATAGCATCCAGAGACAGCATCTCCTGATAATGGGATGCATCAGATATCATCTTGAAAGGATATTTTTTGAGAGCATTAGAACAAAATAAATACACAAAATAATCCCTTCCTGGCAAAGCTACCAGGCGTGCTCCGGTTACTGATATTTACACAGTACAAAATAATAACAATGCTAATGTCAATAGAAACACAATAATGTCCCAATCTGATTACAGAGCCCGTGTGTGTATGGCGAGTAGAAAATTAAATTTGAAATTTGAGAACTTGCCTCTGTCTGTAATGTATTACAGTGGGGGACGGGTGGTGGAGGTGATGGGGTTGTGGTGGGGTGGAATTTAATAAACCCGCCAAAAAATTTTAAAATGCATATTGGCCCGAGATAAGGTGGAGACTGTCCTTTTTTCTAAAGTAATTATGAGATTTTATTCATTTCTGTCATTAGTCAAACTGACAGCTGGTCCCTGCAGGCTGGACTTGTCCCATTCTCCTCTCCTGCTCACCTATCTGGGAAGGAACCCCATAATGAATGTTTACAACACACAGGTAACAGAGTAAATATTGGACTCATCAATTATGGAGGGTGAGGGAACTGGCAATCAAATCCCATGATTATTGTTACCGTCGGGGGCAACATGAGCCCTGACGGTGGCTGGTGGTCACACATGGCGCACAGTGCAAGTACAGTCACAAACGCACTGATATAAACACATGCACAGACACACTGAGACAGATACAGACACAAAAACACACACACGCGCCCTCTCACCTTGTCATTTTGTGGAGCTGTCTCACCAACACCAGATAGGGCAGAAAAGGAGCTTGTTAACATTGTGTTGGGGGAGAAAAAGGAGCGAACAGGAGAGAGATAATGGGAGAGAGAAAACAAGGGAAATGGAGAGAAAAGGCATTTAAATGATACTGTTATCATCAAGGGCAGTTTCTCTCAAAGCAAAGGTTGGTAAAAATTTATATGGTTTACATTTCCAAAAAGAGGTATAAATATTTATTACCTTCACTGTGCCAGGGTAAGCGATGATTACTTTCAAAATAAACGACAAACAAGGGGCTTTGGTTCCTTTGTCGATGGTGGTGTGGTCCTTTGCTGTAAAAACTAGTTAATCAATGAGCCAGAGAAAAATAGCTTGTGTTGCTATTGTTACTGACTCAGTAAGTGTGTGTGTTTTCTTTTGCTTCATAATAGTCTAGAGACTTCATTTGTGTGGCGCTCAAAAGAATTGCATGCCTAGGCATTGCGACTTGGACTCCCTCTCTCTAACTTTGTGCTGATGTCTGCGCCTATCATTTGACAGTACCTCTCTCCTGCTATTCCACATTTTGGACAGCAGGACCCACAGCTCAGAGACGGTAAACTGACACCATCTCCCAATTTCCCCCAAACTCTCTCATTACAGTAAAGAATTGCTGATGGGGCTTTGAAACCAGCCATTACTTGGTTCACACAAGGTGGGGATACTTGTAGAGGCGCTCCCCTGTCTCCGTGGCTTTTTTGCTTGGTCAATTAAAATGTTCCAGCGTGAGCAAGACCTGCAGGTGCTTACAGACTCTGATAGCAATACTATTTCTACTTTTTTGTTTTGGGTTTTTTTTTTGGCTCCCCAAACACAACGAACATGTCTTGCAGATTGCATTTTGCAGGCTAAGTGTCCCCTTGCATCTGTTTTGGCCTCTGAAGAAAGCTAAAGGGACTTGGGAGCGAAGCAGGTGCCGGCAGTATGTAAACCTTATGACTATGTTCCTCCACTTTTTGAGCATTGATCAGACGGCTGCTACTCTACTCGACACACAGCTGAATACAAGAGGGGGGTCATTAACATGTAATTACACACAACCAAGTATTCAAACACACACACACACAGAAAACTACAGCACTGCAGCATATACTCAATGTCCCCCTCCCAGAGGGAACAATCTATGTTTTTATGTTGAACACCTGTTACCTGCTGCATGCACTGCATAGTCTGAGTGGAACATGCAAACCAGGCAAAGGGGCAAATTTACACCATCGCTTCAGTTTAATGTAACCTAAAAAAAAACACGGACCACAAGATAGTCATCCAAGTCTTTGAAAAAAAGTTAATCTGTTATCATCAAATTTGTGAATTAACTGGAGGCACACCGTGGATGGCCATAATGACTCCATATTAGAATAGTGGTACAGCTGTGCCTCTGCTGTTGAGTTTGCTAAGCTGCCAAGGGCTGGGAACACACACTCTGGCATACACTAGCACACACACACACATGCATAGCAAGCTAATAAATTGCCCTGACACACCCTTTGGCAGCAGCACAACCCACCACAACCACATCCCCCTCGCCCACAACCAGTCTAACTCCTAATTTAGCTGGGTTTAACAGTGAGACATAGACTCCCTGCATGCAGACTCCGTTTCCGAGGTAAGGCGCAGGAAGCTGGGAAGAGGAAGAGGACTGTCATATAGTAGAGTTCGAGGATCTGGAAGTTGGATTAAATTTTTTGCACTTTTGGAAAGGTCATTTGCCCTGAAACTACTGGGAGAGGCTCAGAAAGTGGCTGGAGGATGTCACATACAAAGCCATGCACGCACAGACATGAAAAATTGGAAAGTAAAAGTATGCAGCAGAGAGCACATATCTGGTTTTGCACCCTGGTTCAACCGTAATGTGAGCCAAGTTGACTTTTATACATTGTTGACTTTCTTCATTTTGACAACTCTTCAAAAATGGAAAAAAATTAATAGCACTGCTTATAAACATAATATAAGAGTAATTGGCAGACTTTCAAAAAGTTTCCTTCATCATGCAAGTAGCCAGATGGCTAATGTTTATCACATTCAGAGCAGCAGTGATGTAAAAGCGGTTGTCCCGGTCTGTGTGACATACCAAATCTGCTCAAGTCCATGAAGGTCTGTGCGGACCCCTGATTACAGAAGAGCATGCACATCCACTCTCTACATGCATGTCTGCCGTTGTCCACGTCCGTAGAGAAGTATATACTTTACTTTTAAACTTTACTGCCTTCCTGATCTCTCTCCAAAACGTTCTGCATTTCTTTGTTGTCTTGACGCAATGTATTGCACAAATGGATTACTTTTGGACAGATTCTCCTCAAAGGCACTGATGGTATTACACTCACACAAAAAGTGACGAAAGCAGCTGTGAAGAATGAAAAAAAGAGAAGTTCAAACCCTGCCTTACTTTTAACCTCTGTGCAACTGCCTATAAAAGCAGGCATGATTCTAGACAGATGATGGATGCTACACACCCACCCGCTGTCGGACAGAGGGTTTCAGACACTGTTGAACAACGCAACAATGGGGTACCCCCAGAATTCTCCAAATTAAATTTAAGACTTTTAAAGACCATTTTGATACCACGTAGGATGAAATTTAATTCCAACTTCAATGCCGTATAATGGAAAACCTGTAAAGAAAATTATTTACAAAGTTACCTTAATAAAACATTTTATTATAACACTCACATTCATAATTAATACAAAATTTCAGAAGATCATTGGTACCCATCTCCCGAGCATCAGTGATATCGGTGAGGTGAGGTGCCTACACAGAGCACAAAGGATACTAAGGGACAGTACCCACCACAGCCAACCTGTTCACAGTGCTGCCTTCTGGGAAGAGATAGAGAAGTTTCAGCTGCCGCACCACCAGACTGCAGAGCAGCTTTTCCCCCCGAGCTTTCAGACTCTTTAAGCAAATTCATCCTCAGCAATGCTCCATTGACCATTGAATATTGTTTATTTCTGTTTACCACTTTTATAATTGCTTAGTATGCACGTAAATTGTTTGCTATGTAGAAGAAGAGAGTTACAAAGCTCATTTTTATTTTATTATTGTGACAATAAATGCACCTACCAACCTAATACACAATAGCTTTTTGGGGTGTGTTTGTACTCTCATAAAATTAATACAATATTTGTCGCACTATCAAGAACTATCATGATGTGAAACAAAAAATACAAAATAAATAATGCAGAATGAGTTGTAACAATTAGTTACACCTTGGCTAAATAAGATAATGTAATATAATATAATATGTCAATATAAATGCCAATAACTTCAGTGATTATTCATCCTGTCTGGTTTTGCATCTCAAGGCTTATTGAAATATAGTTTTATAAAGTACTGGCTTGAAAGCAGTGGGGATAAGGAGTTGGGCTCCAGTTTGTTTTTTTCTCGTCCTGGTCATTGGCACATGGGGTTCATGTAGTTCAATGTGTGTTGTTAGCATGTTGGACGTTTCCATTAACATAACGTTATCTTACAATAGTGGTCCAACGCCGACACACAGACACGGTCCTCATCTCAAACACCACTGTCTCTCCATTGTTGTTGTTACATTAACTGACTGGGAACCTGCAGATGTGTCTTCCAGTTCTGCTGGTCCATTACCGCTTGCCATAGTGTCACTGACTCGCATACCGATCCCCCTGTTATACTTCAGACACTTGCCCATTCTGAGTGGACGAACTAACGTTAGCTTATTAGTAGCACGTCAGAGACAGTATTTTTTTCTTTCCTAACAACTGACTGACTCATGGCAGAGCTTGGATGGCAGAGCTTGTGCACCGCCAACACTCCATAGTCCAGAGAGTAAAGCTAAACACTGACATAAACAGTAACGTTACCTGTACTGTCACATAACACCCAAGTCACACCAAATGGAGTAAATTGTCAAGTCACACACACAAAAAATTGCAGCATTTATGTAATCCTACGAAAGGACAAGAAAAAATGTAAGACTTATGTAAACGCAATTTAATGCTTTTAAGGCCTTATTTTTAGAATATTAAATTTAAGACTTAATACTTTTAAGACCCCATAGGTATCCTGAACAAGCACTTTGTTTTAAGCATGCTCAAACCTTTATGTCTGTGTGAGGTATTGATGAAACAAAAAGAGAAACATGTGACTCAGGAAAGCCATGTGTACAATACAATACATACAATACAATACATTACAGGCATAGTTCTGTCACTTTCAAGTTACCCCAGTGTTGCCCTAACACTGGTCCCCCAGGAGGGGGGACTGACTAATTAGTTCAGCTTCACATAACTCGCTACATTGGATGGGGTATACCATAGACCAGTGGTCAGCAATAGGCAGCCAGATTACTTTTATATCAGCAAAAAATAATAATCAGTCATGACAGCAAAAGTTACTCACAAAATCACTTCTTCTTAAGTTATTGTGCCTACAAAATAAAAATGCAAGAAAGTTTTTGCTGCAGTACTTTATGTTGTGTTTAACTGAGAGCTTTTACTTTGAAAAGTTCTGAAGGAAATCCAAAAGAGCCTCTGGCTTTATTGACACACCTCTGAAAAAGCCGTCAGAAAACGTGAGATTGCGGATTCCCCTGAATGAGAAAAGCAGGGATTTCCTCTGCCTGGAGACAGATGTGGACCAAACGCCAGGATGTACACACTCCTTTTTAAGCACATGCTTAATTGTAAATATAATACGATCTCGTCACAATCAATTTGTTGAAAAAGGAAGAAATAAATACTAATAGTAAGTGAGAAATGAACACATAACCCTCCAAAAAGGAGTCCGATGCACTACCAGCTAAGCTAATCGCGCACACAGTAAATGTTGCCCGCCATCTAATGACATGAAAAAAAATTTGGCCCGATGCCAGACTTATTTGCCGACCCCTGCCCTAGACTATATAAAACATGGACTTAGCCTCTGTGATGTCACCCATAGATTTCTGAAGAGCTGTTGTGAAGCCCAGTGTCCAAAACAGTTTTTGTACCAGGCTTTAACATGTTTATTTCTACTGTCAAAGACATTTTCACATGGGGCTCCCTGGGGAGTGACTCACCTTTGGAGTGAGTATCATGTGTCCTCTTCCTCTGTCTTTAGGCCGGATTCATCGCAAAGTGATCATGCTGACTCAAATTTACTTGTTAACCACATGTACATCTGAATGCACAGGAATGTTAGACTGACTTTGTCGCTACATTGCTGCATTCACTATGGTAGAATACATAAAATTACTTAAAACCACAATGTGAAGCTGCAAGGTATTAGTTTTATGTTCTCTTGAGTAATTCAGTAGGTAAATTCAAGGCATGTGTGTGAGAATGGCGGGTGGAACTTTTGAGACCCAAAAGTCACATCATCACCAGTCTTAAGTACTACACAAACAGCGTTTACATCTGTTGACACCACCTCTACGTCTGACATCACCTGGCATCATTAGAGCGAAGCGGGGCAGCGTAGTGAGAGGTATTAAACCCTGGGGATGTAAAACTGAAGTGAAACTGGTGAGGCGTGAGGCTACCCTGAACGAAGCCTGCCTGAATTGAGATTCATATCTTATTTTTCTCAGGCTCTCCGTCTCTCCTTCCTCTCTCGCCCACATACGCTCGCACATACTCTCACTGCACTTTTCTGTTTAGTATGGCAAGGTAGGGTGACTGTGCTCAGGGGGACATTTTAACTAAATTGTAAATGGCCCGGGTGCAGCTGTTCTAGTACACGGTTAGCAAGTAAGGAGGTCACTGAATCACCCCTCATTCTTCTGCATTGACAGTCTCTGTAAGGCAGAATGGAAGATCTGCATTCTCCTGAGACACATTACAAAGCACACACACCACTTGTATATATGTTACATTTATATATCCTCACTCAGTTCTGGCCATGGTGTCAATAAGAACTTAACAGAGTCGTGTCAAATGTCAAGTGATAAAACTAGACTGAAGGGCTATTTGAAGATTGACTGTGTCTCGGAAAATGGACTTATACATGGTTACATGCAGACACACTCTCTCTCACACACACACACACACACACACACACACACACACACACACACACACTTTGTTCCCTTTCTTAATTTATTTGAAGTGACAGCTGGGTAAGTAACACCACCAGGAGCGTGGACACCACGATGAGATCCAGACCTCATGGGCACCATCACGTCTAATAAGTTTATCATTAATTGCAGCCTTTGGGGACATTTGTTCTTGAATTAATTAGTCCTCAACAACTCAGGGCTCAGCGAAAGTGAAGAAACACAACTCACTTAGCAAGGCGCGGTGACCTGTCTCTCATTTTTTTATGTTGTTTCTTTACTTTACATCACTCTGCAGACATCACTGTCTAGTTCACCATCATTAATCTGCCCACTGGCATGCCTTTATAAGAAGTCCCCAGAGAACACAGCAGCACTGCAGGCACTGTTCTCTGACAATGTAACACAGTAGCCTTCGATTATGTGTGGATTGTTCCATCTTTCGAAAATGTCCGCCTACAGAGAGACGGGGGAAAAAAGAAAAGAAAGAGGGACCAGTCACTTTAGCTCTGTAGTCAAATATTTAGTTTGTTTTCCTTTCTTTTTTAATTACTGAATCACAGTAACACAAAGAAGAGAGAATTTGTCCTAAGCGAGAAACCCCGCACACTAACACATAAACAAACTTAAAGATTGAGAAGAAACAGAGAGGAGCACCAACAAGGACCAGTCTCATGAAGCACCAAACAACACAGTGGTATGCAGTATAAAGCTGGATCAAGTCCACAGACCAGAGGGGGAAAAAAACAATGGAGCATTTTAGGATATGAGGTTATGGTTGATGTCCTGTGGGGCTCTCCTTGTCATGAAAATGAGAAATGATTCTATGAGGTGCTTTGATTTGAGAAAATAAACACCAAAACACCAGATTCTGTTACCAAGAAAGACACATTGCAGTACACTATTAAAATAGTTGCTATCTGTCCATTTTTAATATATAAGAGGTACTTCTTAGCAATAAACATTTCCTAATAATTATCCTGGTTGTTAAACGTATGTAGAGGTAAGTAGATGGAGGCAGCTGAATGCATAAAGGAAAGGCCGTCTGAAGTAGAACTCAAACTCTGCAGCAGTTGCTTTTTTGGCCTTCAGTCCCCATTTAAGATTAATTCGTCAGGGGCTTTTAGTTGGTTCTTTAGCTGGGCTTACACTGTTTTGCTTGGAAAAACAGCAGCTGCTGCAGGCCCCCCAAAAGAGTGTCAAGTGGCACTTTGAAAAGTGAGGCTAACCAGAGACCTACTGTAGCGAGATCACAAACTGCATTTGATATTGTTTTTGTTAGGATTTGACACAATGCTAAGTACTCCCAGAGACTCTCAGGGTCCCAAGGTAAAGTTTCTAGCACTGTGCGGAATAGAGAAACTGAAGAGAATTCATCATGTCAAGGAAACTTTTCATTTCACTAAAAAGCTAAATCTTTGGATCAATGGATCTAGCATAAAACCTGTCATCACGTCACCTATCTGGCACAGTCACTGTTGTTTGGTAAATTGAACAAATTTAAAAGTAGCAGCAAGCAATGACTAGTTTAAAGAACTACTATAATAGATCTTTAATGCAGTAGCCATTTGTTATGGATTATAAAGTTATGTGCAATGTTTCCTGTGTGCATCGTTGGCAGGAAAGCAGAAACACTTGACACAACAGTCCAAGCTGCGCTAAGGGCTACCATTAAAACCATCACAGTCTTACGAAAATACCGACTACACATCCACATCAATAGAAGAGACATTTTCACTTAATACGGACAACCCAGGGCAACAATGAAGTTTGACATTTGTTCACAATTTTTCTTGTCCTGACAAAGGTGGTGTAGAAAGAGGAAACAAACATGAATTGCTGTGTTCAACAAAGAGAGGCAGGCACATATAAAAATAACTCTAGCAGAAACAAGCAGTTCAAGGGGAGAATAATAATGGTGGAAAAGGTGGAAAGTCAAGCAAGTCATATGTGAAAGTTTCCTTCCTCACCTCTGTTCGGCACAACCACTTGGGGCGATCGCCTGCTGAATTCATGCTCGGTCAACTTTGGATCGGTAGTCACGTCCGTCCTTTAAAAACCAGCACGCCAAACATGGCTATCAGCTTTCCGTCAGCTGCTGTCTATCAATGTCACACTGGATCAACAATGCAGAACCCTTTCTGACTCTCTGCTCCCCTGCTGCACAACTGCAACCCCTCCACCTCTACACCACATCTCTCACTACACACACTCTGAGTATTGTCAAGGGCAGGTTGTGAACTCAGGTGCAGTGTAGTTGACTTATTTATTTATTTGAGTAACAAGCGCACAGATCAATATGAGTATTCTGCTGCGAAATAAGGCTGGACTGTCAAGAGACAGATTAAGGCTGACGCAGCTTGGCGTTGCTCAGCTCCCCATTCTGACTCGGCTTGTTGTAGGCCAACAATTGATCCGGCACGCACAACAGACCCACTCACACAGAATAATTAAAAGAAAACTTTAAGTATATCGTCCCAAAACAAAGCACTACTGAAGACACAAGCATACGTAATAACATATATTTATGTATGCACCCACAGCTAAGAGTTTGCTGACAAATACACACTCAACTTTCAGTTTATTAGGTATATCATGCTACAACTTATGCAATCTAATACAACAGCCCTGCAATAAAACATTACACTTGCCATTTTATGCAAATTTCTATGCTATTTGTGGTGCTGTTGAAGTGAATTGCAATTACACAGAGAGGTGGCTCTAATATTGAGTCCATGCATAGTCTAACCATATATAGTCAAGTGGTAGAGTAAATATTAAAAATTATAACGGGCTATACAGAGAAGTGCTCAGTATAATGTATTATAATTCAACAGCAAACACTAAAGCCTCAGAAATTACCATTAAGTTAAATCAACACCTCTTTAAAAAAGGATTTAACAAAAACTGAACGTTATAAAGGCTGGATATATTGCAGGGCTGTTGTATTAGACTGCTTTTAGCTACAACAATTGTACCTTTTAAACTGGCAGCTGAGTATGTATGAACAATGAGACCGTTTGCAAACAAGCTTACTCACGGTTTTTCCTGACTCAAAATGAAGCGGAGGTGGTACAATCCTGATCACGTGCACTGTGCCTTCAACTGGCCCAAGCAACCACTTTTAACAAGCAACGTATTTTAAGAGTTATAATAATTATATTATTGGAGAAAATGACAATTATCACAAAAGCATATTTAAAAGCATTTTTTTTAATAACAGAAAAGCAGTCAGCTTAATGGAGTAAAGTAAGGTGAACAGTAAAGTTATTAAAACAACACAACATCAGCGCTGGTATTAACACCTTCACAACCTAAAACCTCCAGAGTGCGAGAGCATTTTACTCTTCACCACAAAGCATCTGCAAAGCCGACCTTTCCTGGCAACACCGGAGCATCTGAAGAGGAGGCACGTAACGTTGTGGCTTTGTGGATGATGAAGACTGGTCTCGGTAAGCTAGTTAGCAAGCTAGCATCACGTTAGAGTCATGTTACTTCACGTTATGAGCTGTAATGTTTTCTATACAGCTTCCCTTGGTCAATTCATTGTTAATGGCGTTTAGAGTAGCAAATAATTATCATACACAACGGCCCTGTTTAACGTTCCAGATGTGCTCTGACTTTATAACCATAAACGATGCATTGTGGCAACGTTTACAGCTGTAGAATGTGTTGCACAAGATTTAACACAGGACATGTTCATACTTTCTAAAAAAAAAAAAAAACAGTTCTCCAGTCTATGCGTGAGGGGGCAGCTAACCCCAGACTCCATTAAAAATTTAGTTTTGTGAGTTGTTGAGTTAGGGGAAACTATATAACGGTGTCTACTGAAGATTGCTATTATTGGTACCCTCTTGTAAATTTGGCTAATGTAATGTAAAATCAAAATTAGTCGTTAGTTGCAGTCTTTCCGAGAAGGAACATAAGCTTGTACTATGGAGTTTAGGTAGATGGGTGCAGACCCAGTAGTCACTCTGTATGAGAGATAACTATGGCCTGTCCCCAAAACTGGGTGCCATACTGATTAAGGGAGGGCCTGATTTTTCTTATGTTTGTGATGGAAATTTGATATTTTATTGTGTTTGCTGTTTTACTTTTTATGCTGCATTACTGCAGGCCTATGTTTCACTGTGTAGTGTTTGATAGTTTTATTATGTTGCAGCCAGGTGAAGGTTCCCCTGGGAAAGTAGCTCATTAGACGGTTTCCTTATCTGACCGTCCTTGATAGGCCTTCCTCTCAGGACAGTTGGTCCCTTCCTCCCTAAGACAGCTACGTAATACCCTTACAGTATAAAGTCAATTGTTTCTTCACTGGCTCTTGGTCTTACATTCTGGAGACTGTTTACAATCTGGACAAATTTCCATTACATGTTGTATTGAGCAAAGTGGCACGACTGAGATCAATATGGTCTAAAAAAGGTCAATTGGTCATCAATCATGACACTGAAGTTTCTCACCACCCTGGTGTGAGTGACAGATGAGGAGTCAATTTGTAGTTTGTACCGATGAAGGTATTGTATTGAACTACTGGTATAACAAAATGCACACTGACTTTGTAGTCACTGTACACGACGCCATTCAGTCACATGTAGAAGTGCATAGAGCAGCCTTCACAAATGTTTACTGTGGAGACAACCCCAGAATTTTGTTAAGCGCTTATTTCTCTATGCAGGAAAACCCTGGTACAGTATAGTATAGACATTAACAAAGAAGAGGGTCTTTTATTTCATATACAACTTCTCTTTCTACCTTCTAAGAATCTCTTGCACTCAATTTAAATGAGATTCAAATCAAACAGCCTCACGCCTTATATCGGTCAGCACAAAGCATATTATTCTGTTAACAATGTAGGTCTTGTCATATAGAAAGTGAAAACTCATCCAGATTGCCCCATTTGAAGGCAGCACTGTCAGCTTAACTAACGTAGACATGACAAACACAAATTTCTTGACACTTGAGAATGCGGTGAATTTATTTACACTCCTGCAAGCAAAATAGCTTTCTGATGAGTTCTTCACATTCTACCCTTTACAAACTTTGCCCCCCCCCAAAAAAAAATACAGATACACAGTACTTTTCACAAAACATTTCTTCCCCACATTGATATGAAAATATAATCAATTTCTTTTGACCTTGACCCTTCTGTCTTGCCAGTTTTCGAACAACAGTGGAATGCAACAAAAAACTAATTAAAAGATAGCCCAAGCCATTAATTTCTCTCTACAATGCACATTTTTTAAATGTGAGCACTACATCTGAAAAATGCAATATGGCTGTAGAAATAAAACAGCAGCACTGAAATTAATTTGTCTACTGTAATCATAAATTAGTCACAAATGTTCAAAGCATTGAACAGGTTTACTCTATCAACCTTCTGAGGCTTAAAAAAAATATAGAAACACCACAATATTTTAAAGTATAAACAACATGCCATCTAGTGTGGTGCCCTGGATTCACCTTGTTTAATAGTCTGCAGGCTTTAGTCTGCGGACAACATTAGACTACCGAGGATGTCTATGAGGTTTCCAGTGATATGTTTTCACACTATATCACATTCCCCCATACAGACGCAAAAAGATATGAAAAAGTAATAAAGACATCAGTTTTCAAATCAACACTATCCACAGCTTGTACCCAGTCCCTCATTGTCCCCTTTGAAGCCAATGTGAGCCACATTGTTACTGTATAAACGGTTTCATTGACAAAACGATTTGGATTTGAGACTTAAGACGTGAGAGAAACACACATCTCTTATCCCAGTACTGAAAAGTAATTTTGCTCTCCTTGATACCATGGGAACCCAAACACTCACATCAAAGTTTAAATTGGCCACTGGGAATAAAGGGGCCATCACAGTGACCCCGGCCCTCTCCATCTTCCGTTTTTCAGGTACACCTCTCAGTTTCACTTAAAGTGCAACTCTCATAAAATATGGGCTCCATCATCACTGAGGACGACAAGCCAATATGTTGGACGCCACTCTCAATGGAGAGAAGTACTGGTGCCTCAACGACCCATAACAATATCCCCCGAAAACAGTGAATTCTGAAGGGATGGCGTTTTAGAGGGGAGCTGACTCTCTTCAAAGCTCTTATTACACTTTTACATTAAATCTCAGCTTGAGTGCCAGATGAGTTTCCAGGCCTCTCCTGGCTCAGTGTGCAGAAAAGAATAAGAGGGGGAGTGAGAGATACTGCATAGGTGTCACAACAGAAGTGAAAAAAAGGCCCCAAAAATGAAGCAACCACTTTTTTTTCGCCAGCACACTGGCACACTCCACCATCTCCAGTAAATGGGACCATGCACAAGAGTTATCCCTCTGGCCATTCTTGGGTCAAGGCATTTTTGCCAAGCCCTTTGCTTTGACAGGAAAGGAACAGCATGTTATTTTACACCTAATTGCAACTGTCAGCACCTAACATCAGTTCTGAAAGAACAGTAATGTGACATGACTACAAAAACTCCTTTCGCCCCATCCTTTGAAGGACATCTGTAAGGGCCATTAACATACTGTATAGTAAGCAGTGGAGCCTATCAAGCGGCTGTGAGTATAGCACCAGCAGTGCCACTGTTGAAAAAGACAAACAAAATATATTGCCTGCGCTGACGAGGGATGGTAGGTGCACAGAAAAGCATGTGTAGTAGTTAATGGTATGTCACTGATGGGGAGGAGAGGTCAGACCAAACAACTGCACAGGGAAGGCTTACCGCCTCACAGTACACACACTCCCCCACAACAAAGCCTGGTGTATGTCATCATTTTAGAGAGTGTAGAATAAATTCACTGGTGGCCAGAATGCCCATAGCTGGGCCTGGTCAAAAGAAAAAAAAGAGCCTCAGTGAATCCATAAATAAAACCTGCTGGCTGGTCTTTTTTCTCTCCTTTCATCAACTACTGTGTTACACACATCTTGCTTTTGAAAATGAGGAACAGCAAAGTAAAAATATGAATAAAGGAGAGTATGGACCCAACTTATTCCCTGTGCTACTATATCATTAACTACTAGAACAGCAAACAGGGGATGAACCTTAGTTACTTCCACTGAATACTGCAAACAGAACTTACCAATGAGCTGAATCAAAGGTTTGCCGTGCAGTAAATGTGTCTATGTCACAATGTGAATTCCACCCCCGTATGAAGAATTATTCAAGTACAATATTCTCTCAATTGTTGTGGCCATTTAGGGCTTCAGGCATTAGCCTTACAGAGGGGAAACTGGTGACCACTGCAACTCTGTACAGAACAATGGTCTTATTATTTGCTCTGATTTCCCATGGCTCCAAATTTCGCTCTTCAAATTACTCCAAATGGCAGAACCACCCGCGTCATGTGTTAAATCAGGGTCTTCATTTGACTACTTAAGCATTTTAACAATGACTGTCCATCTGTGGGATTTCACTCATTAGCACATTTGCTTTCACAGAGACAGGGAGAATGTGTCGAGAGATCCTGAAGACTATAATAGAGTGAGTGTGACTTTTGTGTTGTCAAGATAGATGAAACTGTATCCCACAAGAAAGAACCACAAGTTCTCCTTCCTCCCAGTGCGGCGCCAGAATAACAACATCAGATAATACAATCTATCCTACCCAGGGGTCACGTTAACCAAATATTCTCAGTCATTGACTGAAATTTTTTTTAACAGTTACGTAAAAAATCTGACAGGTTACGACTAAGGGTGATCTACTGTAACGCAGAGAGGGAATTAAGTCACACATGTCACAAGCAAGTCTCCAGTCTTAACATTCAATTCTCAAGCAAGTTACTGTGATGAAAGGCAAGCAAGTCAAGACGAAATTCTTAGGAATTCAGTTGTTTAAACAGTTTAAGAGATGTGGCAATTCAACCGTATGATCATTTTGGATGATGTAGTGAGTGTTTCTGTTTAAACCATATTGAACTATACACAAAGGTGTTTCTATTATTTAGTCTACTCTTGGCTTCAGTGATTATTGAAGTGGGGTAGAAAAACAGAGTAATAGAAGCATGTGTCAGTAACGGTAACCTCTTACAATTCCTGTAAAATATGCCTATTCAAGGATTATCAAAAGTTAATTGAACGCAGTTCTTGAACCACTTGGTTTTGGTTTTGGGACTTCTCTAAGAGTTAACACTCTGAAGTGTCCAACCCAAAAGTCAGAATCACTGTAAGTGCTACTGGAATTGATTAATATATGTTTCAACACACTAAAACTAATATATTTTTCATTTCCATGCAGACAACTACAGCTAGGATTTATTAGCTGGAAAATATCTGTGGGGCCACAGCATAAAGCCTTACCTAGTCCAATTTTAAATTTTATACCAATAGTCAAATGACATGTTAACTCGAGCATTCCCATTGGCTATTCAGTAGAATGTGTCAAATATGGGACAAAAGTACTTGTAACTGTAGGTTTGTTTTGTACCTGTAGAATCAATCCATACCTGTAAACTTTGGGGTTAGTATTTAGATATGCATATTTAGATATGCATATTTAGATATGCATTCAAGCATTTTCACACTACAAAACTTTTTCACACATTCAAACATTTGAATGTACAAGTACAAAACATTTTCACAAGTACAAAACATTTCCACACAGCTACAATACATTTGGGACAGTATTTATTCCAACAATAAACCTGTAACCTGCTTTTCACAGAGCATAACTATTTGATGTGCAATGCAATCACATAAATGGTTGCTTAAACTCCTGTAAGTCAACATATTCCCCAGACTCTCAAACTAGTGTAACGTTAACTAAATGAAACTGTAACGTTACATGATCAACAATAAACCAGTAACCTTGCAGCCAATGTTAATAATTAACGTGATGACAGACAGCGGGACGTAAATGATTACGTTAATCGACTGTCAGAGGTTTGGCAAGTAAACAAACGTTCATTCATCTTTTCATAACGAACGACAGTCAGACTTTATCCCCTAGTAGGTTGTAGCTAAAGCAAGCTAACGTTAGATGCTGAGCTAAACATGTTGACTAAACTCAGGTTACTAACCTATTTTGCGTTGGAGACGACTGGCTCTGCCATCCCTTCACACAAAGCAATCCCAGTCCCGGCGATTCTCATCTGTGACACCATGATGGTGGAACAAGCTACCACACGCCATCAGAGCAGGGGCGTCCCTCTCTAACTTGAAGAAGCTCTTGAAAACTCATCTCTTCCGAGAACACTTCCTCTTATAACACCTCTAACTCCTAACCGCTAACATGTACTTCCTGTGCTCTTCTTCTTCTATACATCTTCTTCCCTACAATTATCCTGTATTGATTGAATTTTTTTGTTTTGATTGCACTCTTTGTTAACTCTTACTTCCTTGCCTAGGTATTTACCCATTGATGTGATATGTACTATGAGCTCTTACTAGTATTTATTCCTGCTCTTACTGGTATGTACTGTATTACTGTCAGTTGTAGATCTGTATTTGATGCTCTGTTGATGTTTGTATGTTGTTCCTCAAATGCAAGTCACTTTGAATAAAATGAGTAAATGTAAATGTAATGTTTGGGCCTTGTTGTATTAAGTTTTAAAGCCAAAGTTTATGATAAATGGCACAGCAGCTGCCAGTGTTTGTTGCCCTCTCTCATGTGTGGCTGTGTGCAGCCTATACTATGTGTTAAGTAGGCAGGTTATAGGTAACAAAGGTAGAGGAGTAACATCAAGATCATCAGACATTTCCTAAAAAGAAACATTATTCACGAGTCCTGCGAGTGAAGACTGAAGTCTGAAGACGAGTCTCAAATCGAGTCTGAAGTCACTGTAGTAGACCTGCCTGTCCATTTGGGGGTAAGTGCGCATATTAACTATCAATTGTCTAGTAGTCTTGTGTTTCATCTCACATGCATGACCTCATTATCTGGCTGGCTTTAGCAATCGCATGTGGCCTAGCCTATTGAAAAATTTCACGGCAGTGTGTCCAAAGTTTCTTTAGAAAGTCCAATAATTGTGATGTGAGTTAATAAATGAGGTGAAAAATGAGGGATTGATGCAGTGGAGGGTGAAGAACAATCAACTAATACTGATAACATTTATCAGCCAGCGGCAGCTAATATTACAGGGGTGCTAAGTGGCAGCTAGGAGGTAAAAATCATCAAGCTGCTTTGTGTGGTGACAACAAAAGTGTTTATCTTTTCTCTGCATGCCCTTATAAATGCATAATCTGTAAGTTCTGTACATTAAATGTTAGTGTGATAGAGTTGTTTTTGAAATTAAATGCTATTGTATATGCTATATGTCTCTTTATTATTAAATTTTTTATTACAAAGATGATTGATTATGATAATAGATTATAATGGAATTTTTACGACCTTGTCTGTGTTTCTGCTACTTTATCTTAGCTTTGAAAACACTAACAATCATACAACCTCACATTTGAGCGTACAAGGTTGAAGTCCTTCAACACTGTGCATTAAGGCACTCACATTTTTTTTTATTTTTGCAGTGTAATAACTTCATTAAAAGCAATAAAGTACTCTCAAATTTGAGTTTAAATAGGCATTAATTGTGTTGGAGGCCTTGTCATTAACTTTCTGAAATGTCAACACCTACTCAACTCTTCCCTGCTTAATTTCCAGGGCACATTGGGCAACTGAAAACAGCTGTCAATTATTTATTGATAGAGAAAGTTTCCAAATAGAGACTGCTGCTCACCTTTGAATTGTGATTCACACTCAGTATACCGGCTATTTAAAATTGAGGGAAAAGTGACTTGTTGAGAGAACTTTAATGTTGTGCATGCAACTGGATGCCAGATGAAATCTGTGTCTGCCAGCAGCAACTGGAACCAGTCAGTTTGCCAGTATGTTACGTGACAACAGAAGCTATGTCTGTAGTGCACATATCAACCTAGGAGTTAATAGAAAACCACATCACTAAATGGGCTCAGTAAACAAAGCCATTTTAGTATAGGGCAGAATTCAGTAGCTGGCATTTTAAAAATCTCAAAAACAAAAGTACAAGTTCAAAATAGTAAAGGTTAACATATCCCCCTAGCAACACACATTTAAATTACTGGGTATTCTGCGTAGATGTGAATCATGTCCTAGAAAATGTCTATATCTACTTTTAAATTTATTGAATTGACTGTTTAATGGTATACATATATGAATATAATTTGTTGTACATTATCTTAATGATATTCTCTTCCTGCAGAGATCATTAATGCTAACACAAGTGGACTTTGGACGTTGTTTTGGACATTGCTGTCCGACATTAAAAAGGCAGGACTTGCAAATCTCCAGACTGACATATTATCTTATAGATCTTAAAGTGGGTACGTGGATCATGATTTCTGTCCTGATAGCCCTCTTGTTTCTCCTCCCAGAGGAGTCCATTGACTTCTATAGCAGCAAAGCCTCCTGCTGCACTCGGTTACAACAGGCCATCTGGACTCAGTTCAAAGCTTCACAGATAGGGGAGAGTCTCTTCCAGAGGGCCTGTAATGCACAATGTGCAACAGCCATGTCTTAATATTACTAAACCCCAGCAGGACAAGCGCTTCTAAAGTTGCAAGCATAGTAAAATAAAGTGTTATCACATAAAAACTGGACCAATACAGTTACTCAGTGAAGGTGGAAATCAACAATAAATTAGAGACTTAATTAGTTTGTTAGGAAATCTATCAGTGACAAGCGGAATTTGTTACAACATTAGATGCAGTGGCTCACTATTTCTCAGATGGATGAACTCCACATAATTAATGGAAACACATGAACATGGCAAAATTTATTGTGCTACCATATTATTGCCAGTAAACAATGTTACTGATTGTTACTGACTGAATGTTAGGATTCTCGGAGAGAAGATGGAGGGCAGTGTTGATGGTCAACATGACTTGGCCTGCAGCATGTTCAAAAACAAATGTAACAAATGTACTTCCCATTGTCTGAGGCAGCTGCACGCTGATAAGGTCTTGGATTGCACTCTAGTTCAAGTGAACCACAAAAGACTTCCTTCCTCTATTCTCCAACCTCCCACAGTGAAATGAGAAGACCAGTAGACGGTTCAAATACAGGGAGGAATTCTGGGACAGGATGGAGAGGTGCACGTGATGAACCTCCTACTTGTAAGTACCAGACAGATGGAGACATGCAGCAACAAGTCTAGTGAGACTATTTCTTGGCATCTGGTCATGTCTGCTGAAAGTCTAATATGTTGGGGGGGTTCTAGTCACTTAAGAGTGTGTTGCTTTTCTTTGTGACATCCATGGTCCCTACCTTAAATATATTATGATTAGGCCTGCTGATTTTTTTGATTATTATTGATCAATTGATTAATAATTTTGCTCCATAAAATGTCAGGTAAAGAAATGTCCATTACAATTTTCCTAACGTTGACATATCTGTCTGGATAAAAGATATTCAGCTTACTCTTACATAACTCTAATAAAAAGAGCAAATCCAACCATTATCATTATTATCATCATCATCATCATTATTTTTATTTTTTATGAAAATAGCAGGCAGATTAAATGTTCTGTCCTTCCACTAATTCTTATTATAAATCAATTCAATGAACAACGGAAGTCAAGTGAAAATAAGTAATGTATTGCCTTTTTCAAATGAACCCCATTTAATGTTCACTTTCCTGCCCCCAATAACTTGCACAGTCTCTTACTGTATTGACTTTAAAAATGATGTATTGCACAGATGTGAGGAACATGACCTTAAATCTCCTCCTTTCCAAAAGTGCTCTACCTTGGGGTTTATAAAATCTGTTGTTTACACATGAACTTGTGGTTGGACAAATGAGTTTCCCATACAGTCACGTTAAAAAACAAAATATCTCCAGGGAGGGGTCTGAGTCCAACTCCTCTGACAGCCTCTACCCCCTCACTCCTCTTATCGTTATCATCAAAAGAAAACAGTTTTTATGGAAGTGTGTGGAATAGTCATGTTAAAGCTTCCTCTCCTCTGATGGGTAAGCTCTTTCTGTTTCTCTTTTTGTTAACTACGGGCACAGTGTGCACACACACAAGCTGAGTCCTTACCGCAGCGGCCTGGGTTCGATTCCAGCCTGGGCCTTTTTCTGCATGCCCCCCCCCCATGGCTTATAGAGCCGTGGTCACATTAATATGGAGTGAATGGATGGTCGGAGCTCTAAGCGTCTAATATTGCCGTGGATGGATTTACATGGGAGTTAGCTGATAGCCCTGTGAGTCTCATAGAGACACTAAAGGGTACCTTGTGTGTGTGTATAAGACGCAGAGGGGTGTGACAAAGCGTCGGCCTGGGTTGGTTATAGAGGAGTGTGATAGACAACTGTAAAAGATATAGAATTTTTATAAGCTCAGGTCTTACAGCACTATGTGCCATCTTATCCTCTAGTTTACAAGGAAGTACATGCACCATTTCTAAAAAGGAAGGTTGAAGTATATTTTAGCATGCCCTCCACTACACACCACTGTGAAGTTTATGTGTAAGTAAAAACTATACAGTTTCTAGTAGGACTGTTGTGTGATATGTAATATACAGTATATGTATTTGATTTCTGGGCTAAAAGGGTCAATCTTACAGCCAGGACTATGGTAAGTATCAGAATGAGAATTGAGAAAGTGTGTATAGATGCACCAAATGCAAATGGTGAAGCTTTGTTGAAGACCCACTTTTACTATGTTTTCTTTGAACAGAATAAAAGCAGCGCTATAGAAATTAGCAGGACGGACATGTCTGCCTCATATACAGTACGTGCTTTAGGTTTTTCTTTTCTCTGGTCTAGCTGAATACCTTTAGGACATACGCCTTTCTTACAGAAAAAAAGGTCTTTAGGGAAATACTATGGGATATGGAAATTAATCTTGTATGGCAAGACGAAAACTTATTTGACAAATTACCATTGCCCTAACATGTCTCCACAAAAGTTAAACCATTATGTTACTTTAATGAACCTTAAAAAAACCTCATGGCTATAGTTAAGTGTCCACCCTTTAGCTGCTTACAAATATGACTCCCTGTCATATGTCTCCCTGAGAGGCATCATTAGGGAAAATCAGTCAATACAGTCCTTCTTTGAAAATAGTTTCTGGAAAAGCTTCTCATACTGTTGAACCAACCCATGTGTATAATAACTAAGTCTGAACCAGTGAACCAATTTCCATGTGCTTAGCTCTGATGGAAGCTTGCAGGAGTTATTTAGAAGGTGTATTTAGCTGCTGTTATTGGAGAAGATAATGTTTTTCCACCAGGAGTATGTGGAACAACATGTGGCGAACATAATGCTTAGATATATAAAGTCTTTTGTGCTGTGTTACTACACTGAAACAACACCATTAAACCCAATGAGAGGAAATACACTTAAAATGTGCTTTGTGGAGAACTTTTTGGTTCCCACACATGTTCAATTTGCACAAATGGGGCATACACCAAGCTTTTGAAAAGAGGAAATAATTGCTCAAACAAACAGAAAGAAAAACACTGAAGAGCAGTAGTAACAACCAACAAGAATGTGCTTTGGTCCTTAGACCGTAAATGTATTGAAGTAGGGAGTGTGGTATCACACTCACCATGGCTGATTACATAGCTTAATGGTCTTGGCTTCACCTCATGTTTTACAAGCCCAAATGGTCCCAGTGGTCTGATAAATCATCGGCATATCGAGTCAGATTGCTCCAAATGAACTGTTGCCATTCCCAGGTTCCTAACTAGGGGAGCAGACTGTATAGTAGTCCAATATAAATAACCCTTTATCCTGTATCGGTGACATTCAAAAAATACTTTTTTTCCTCCTTTATTTATGTTGAGACTTGCGAAACAGTTCTCAGCTTGGAATTTTGTGACTTTCTGCTGGAGACAAGGACTCAAAACAGCCAAATAAAAAGACACAATGGCACCACTCTGAATCTTTAATAAAGCACAATACATTGCCAAAAAAACATCCACCGCTCTACAGGTGGTCTGTGTTGGAGAATGAAGGCGTGAAAAAGTTACTGCTGACAGCTCATTATTGTCTACATTTAAATGGATGGTGTAAGTCAGCCCTGGATCAGTCTGTTTAAGGTCTCATTTGATCATTTAAACTGTTTATATGCAGCTTTAAAACACTGACCAGATATCCCATAGCTAAACTTTAAAGAAAAATCTCCCTAAATTTGGTTGCAGTTACTTCTAATCCTAGAAAAAGCTTACATAGGCATAGTGACATAGGGTTAACATGTAAAATGCAAAATTTATTCAAGGTACCAATTTCCTAATTTCTGAAACACCTTTGTCAACATTGTGACACTTATTTCCGGTGCCCAAAGTTAACAAAGGTAACTGAATCCACAGGAAAGCTAACTGGTTTTGTTTTTTTGTTTTTTTACCCATTTTATAGCATTTGAGAGAATATACTGTGACAGCTTAGACAAAATTACATGTTGTGTACTATAGTCACTGCAGCTTTGACATTAGAACAATGCAGATGCGACCAGTGTGTGATGGAAGCCGTCAGTGCATGTGTGCAGGAAAGCCACTCCTTAAACTGACAGATGAATGTAGCTGTTTAAACAAATACAACTGGCCCAGTAAGTGTTGGCAGGATTAATTTAACACCTTTCTTTCTGAGAATAGCATTCTAGATGTCTAAATATAACACAAGCCTGATTCCTCCCAAAGAACGTAACATACACACAAAATGTTCAACTTACTGACTTACCTTAAAAGCAGAATTTGTGAATTGTGACCGCATACATTAAAATTTCTGATTAACACATCGGCTCTAAACTGCGCTACAATGGGCAAATAATTAACACGTAAACCTTGTGAATGGGCATGTTGTGGTTGTTATTCTTGATTCATTCAAGTGGACACGTTTTTTTTGTAAGGGATTTGATTAAGATACGAGCAACGAGTTCTCAACAAACATTGAATCATCACTTATAATCACTGATTACTCGCAGGGACTTAAAGCCCTAGAAATGAAACTTTCCACATGCAGGCTTGTCTGTCACAAAACGATCTTACTGGCAGTGATGTGTTCAAATGGCATCAATACAAAGTCAATTTTATAACAGGAGAGCTTTCAATTACATTGAAAATATGCATGAATCAGCTCAAAAAGCCAAAATACAGTTGAAATTAATTATTAAATTTTATAAATATATTTTATTAAAAATATTAGTATCTCACAGTCTAAATGCTTATATGACTGAATATGTAAATGTAAGAACAACAGATTAACCATATTGTTTTCAAGTTCCTGACAAGTAATCAATTTCCAACCATGATGATACTATTTTACAATAAAGGCCTTTCCACTCTGCTTGGTCTCATGGATGTGAACACAGTAAAGCTGTAAAAGGCCTTTGTAATGAGCCACAATAGGGCCTTTGGATAGTCAAGGTATTTCCATGTACAATATTCTGGATATCATTTGATATGGATTAGCGACCATGCAGAACCTTTAGAGGTCACCAGTCCCTCCAATGCATGTCAGCCAAAGTAAGATGTGAACTCCCCTGCTGGCAGCTGACTTCAAAGTGTTTGGCAACTCAATGAAAGAGATTTAAAGGCAACCATGATTCTGCATCAAGCTCCAATAGTGTAAATGGAAAGTTCCCCAACAGAAAGCAGTATGAAATCTAAGCCTCCATTTAAGGCATGTTTTGTAGCTATGTGAACTAACTGAGCTTGACAAGTATTACCATTCTTTGGTGATTGAGAGTATTGCATTTGAAATGATTAAGCTTATATTGCTCAGAGTTTCTCCCTATCCACACAAAGCTATTTATAAAGCAAAAGAGCTTTGTGAAGTGAGACAAAATAAAGAAAAGAAAAAAATGGACAAGAACACGAGTAAAACACAGACAAAACCACAGCAAAAACTATACAATTATGGATTAAAATGCCAGAGAAAACAAGTGTGTTTTAAGGAACAGGAAAACATTAGCACAATCATTGAGGCCCTGAGAGATCACATTGGAGGAGGAAGCAAAGTAACATAAATTTGCAGAATGGCTAAAGGCAAAGAAAGCAGAAAATGTGCAGTCTAATTCTGAGCTTAAATCTCAGAGAATCAAGACCAATTTTAATGATATGTAATTAAGGCCTAAACAAATTTTCCCCAACGGAAACGATTAATGGGGAACTTATTACAGGCTATGGCACCCAAGGGGGTAATACATTCATACTAATCTCATGGCTGTCAGCCTAGGGGCTTCATTGCAAGTGAAATGCCTTCATATTAAGGGCAAGAGTAGACAGGAGGTAGAGAGTCCAGGGAGTTAAAATTAGAGGTACGATAAATTAGCAGCACTGTTGCTTATAAAGTCAAAACAAATGACAGTCAGGAACTACACAACAGCATGCAATAGCTGCATTTTAATTACATATAATATGCAGTTACAGGGGGAAAAAAAAAATCAGTATTTGATAAAGAGACTCAGAGAGAAATAAAGAGGTTCTGTGTGTTTGCGAAGGGTCATTTTTGCTCCATATTGCTTTACAGAAAAGAAACTGCAGATCAAGACAAAGATAATAATAAGCCAGAAAAAATGCAACACATATTACTGGAAACAGTGCTACATATTGTGCATCTTTGCTTGTGTCTGTGTGTGTTGACGGTACATGTGGGAATGGGAGTATCGGGCAAGACCATAGAAACCCAAGGACAGACAGAATCATAACATCAACCAAGGTTGGGCAGTTTAGGAGCGTTACATTCCATATAATGATTAGGTATCACCGGTGTATGACAAATCACCACTTTTGGCATTGTGGTTGCATTAATTGCTTGCACACAACCAGCTCCATTACCCCAGCTGGGCAGAGTTAAAAGCGTGCAAATAAAAAGTGCCTCTCAAATCTTTCAGTCTGCAGACAAACTGGAGACAGTGGCATTGACAAAAAAGTTAATGTCAGAAGAAGGCCAGTGATTGATGACTCCTTACCTGAAAGCTTCAAGTGTGTCTGTAGACACACAGAAACATTGTTCACATGGAAAACAGAGCACACCGCTCACAATCGGATATTGAGTCTAAATGGTTTGCCTGTTAGATGTTGGATTCTCTGGGTGAATCGCGGCAAAGGCACATCAAACAAGAATGTACAGGATTCTTCATTCTCAAATGCAAATCCATTTTTATTCCATAATAACACCAATCATCTAATCACTTAAGACAAGCTAAAAAAATCTCTATTTCTAGGTTATCACAATCTCACATTTAATAGAGATGATCATCAAATCCATATACACTAGTTCAGTGCCTTCGTTGAGTGGATAAAAATGGCACAAAACACTTCAATTTAATAACCCCTGAGTAACGGTAGTCTCAAATCAAAAGTGCAATCATTGGCATCAGTTTTCGTTAAGCTAGCATGAAGTAATTAAAACATCCACTGACTGTAGTGTAGGCAGTGGCTGGCAAAAATATTTTAATGATTTTCACTGATTAAATAAAATGTTAAAAAAAGTGTGTTTTTGGGAAAACTGAAAGAGGAGACTATAACGCTAATGACAGTTAATTTCACCCTTTTCTTACTTCAAATCACCCAAAGAGTTGTCTGGCTCTTTGAGTGTTTTTACATTTTCAATCTAAATGGTATATGATAATTACTTGAGATTTCAGAAGATGAGAGCAAGATGCTTAAATGGACGTAAGTGCCTTGATATGTTGCTTTGTTCTATGACCTTTGCCAGTCAGTGTACAAACCAATCAATCATTTACAGTAAGAAGAATATAGAATCCAATATTTAGCTTGATGTGCTATTCCAGTGCTATTTTTTAAGTTTTCTTGAAAGAAAATGGTTGTTTCCCTCTAATAAAACAATTACTCTTTAATTGAACGCTCACAGCTCATGTCCACACTGTGGCCTATACTTTGCTTTGAGGTAAGGCTGCACAATATATCACCAGAGCGTCGTCATCGCAATGTGCTCTTGTGCAATAGTCACATCGCAGAACAGTACAATATCAAGCATTTTAAATTAACTCAACCACATCAACTTTTTTGCTGCTTGATTGAAAAGGAAAACTTGGACAGTTCTCATTTTCCATATCTAATCTACAAGACACATTTGTCTGATGTAACATTACTTTAAGAGTTCTTGGATACACAGTTTGTAACAAGTGAGTCGATTAGTTGATCAATTATTTTATGATGCTCAATTATTTTCAAATAGAGCAACTGAAGTAATGTGGTGAAACTTCCTGTATTTTTTCATATCGCAATATATATCGCAGAAAAGAAAAAAATTGCAATGTTAGTTTTTTCCAATATCATGCAGCCCTACTTTGAGGAGTGACAAACCAAAAAGATTTTTTTTAAAAACACTGTAACAGAGTGCTTCTCTCAAAGGTCTATACAAACATAAAAACATACTCAAGGAGTGGACACTTAAATGAATCTTTATGTTAGAGTAACTGTATCCTGGTTGTAGTTAATGGTAACTTAAAACTAGCTCAACAGAATAAGTACCTTACTAATTACAGAGCTTACAGTATTGAAAGTAACCCCGGCCAATTAACCTTGAGGACATCTCCGTAAACGTTTCCCCCCGCTTCCTCCATACATCCTGTTGTTTGCATTATTTCCAGAAATGCTCCATTTCCAACACAGAGAACTACTGCCCGCATTATTAACAAACAAACTGCTCTATAGTTGCATATGCATATGGTTCAGTTGGCCTCCCAAACATTGAGCTAATGGGCTAAATTGCTTTCAGATTGAATGACCAGCATTATGTCTAGGAAGTGAAAAGAAACTTGATAGATTAATTGATGGTGGATGGTGTATTTGAACTCGTCAGAGCCACAATTACCCATGAAAAACCATTATACAGGTAAAACTCTGGTTGTTTACCGGGAGCTGATAAAGCAAACATGCAGCATACCATCCCTCTTTAATGTGTAAATAGTGGATCTGTGCTTAATAATAAGGAATACTGGCCAAGTTTTTAAATAATAAGAAACACAACACACACACACACACACACACACACACACACACACACACACACACACACAGAGTACAAAGGAATGAAAATATCTGCTGAGGGCTTCATGTATACCTCAGTGTGTATGTAATCCTCTGAGAATTGCCTGTGGAGGCGAAACAACATCCGCGGCAGACTGGGATGATACTGTATATCCCAATGTCTTGACTTGCCTTATTGTTAAATATATGGTAAGATGAAAACTGCAAATGTTCGAGTGGATGGTGGTATTTGAGAGAAAACAGGGACTGGATTTTGATTTCTTAAATGTGACTTTTTTAGTGGTAGTGGAACCTCTCGGAGCTTGACAAGGGGATCAACACCAAAGGTCATCTTCCAAAACAAATAATGAACATGATTCTACAAAAGCCATATTATTAGAGAGTATCCAGGAACATATGCTTTCAGACCAGCAATTCTATACTCACACAAGCAAAGGCATTCTCAGGATTGAGGAAAACTAGGTAATGGTATTGTGAAACGGAGTCCTTTGGTGGTTACACCACAATCCTCAAACAGCTTTGTCTTTGGGTGAAGGGACATGCTGGCTTTTCCATCGCTAATGTGTTTTCCACTGCCTTTGTGACAGACCCAGCATCTGTGTCAAATTATGCCCACAAAGCAAAGTAGTAGCGGCGGCAGCATTGTATTTAAGATACAGGCACTTTACATATTCCCATGAAGCCTGTAGAGTGAACCCTGCAGCCGATGCAAGCCCAATCAGAAAACACCTAATAACATTCACTGACAGTAATCAGAAGGATATGTTCCAATCACTGCTACACAGCAAGAGTCCTGCGTGCAGGAAACAGCATGAGGTCTAGCTATCGCACAGCAAGAAGCTCACCCTCCACTGTCAAAATCAATGCTTTTTGACTTACATATTAATAAACATGGCCAATTAAGATGCAGAAACTATTTGCCAACACTTTGAATCAAGTTGCTCTTTAACAGAGCACTAACATTTCAATTGTTGTGACACATCGTAACACAATGATAATCACATAACATCAAAACACAATATCTGATCGATATCTAATATTTTATTTTATTACAATGACTTGTGAATCTTTGATTGGGCAATTTTTGTGATTGCTCATTCAATATTTCATATTTGGATATTGTGAAATGTCCGTGTTTTACTGCCACTGTTAGTTTTGCTGATAAGGTGACCAAACCTTTTCAGGGAAGCAGGGACAACAAGATCGATTTGTTTTTCACTATTCTCTCTGACTCCTGGTAATGTCAGTCCCCAAACTTCAAACTATGTCACTTAATATTTCCAAGTAGTGTCCTCAAGGCCAAGAGGGCGATAAACAGACACCGGTACTGGAAAAGGCAGCATCGCTTTAAAGACTGTCTGTTTTTCTATTCAACGAGACTCAGCTCATCTGTCTCTCACCAGATCCTTTTTTGAGTGCCAGCAGAGAGGAATAACAAGCAGTTAAGTATTGTCTTCTGCTTGACCCATGACATGTGGCTCCCGGGCTGAAACAAAGGCAAAGAAGAGGGAAATCTCTAGGCCAGAGCACCAAAACATTGTCCTGTCAGCACACCGGTTGTCTGAGAAGTCCCTGGCTTGTCAACCTAGACTTTCGGAGCCAATGATTTTGCCTCTACTTTAAAGGAGATGAAGAATGTTTTTTGTCTGGTGATCTCCTGACCCTGAGTTGTCGATACTGACACCGTTTCCTTGTCTGGCATCTAGAACATTGTTGAGAGATTTTAAAATGTGCTCACCGATTTCCAGTTTCAGTGACATTAAAACATACAATGACCTGGCAACAGTTGCCGTTGTATATTAAATTGTGATTCTTCTGTACCATCATATTGTCAGCTGTTGTTGCAGAAAAGATGGTGTGCTTCTATGCTTGAACTTTTACTTGACAAAGAAAGAAAATCAATGTTTGAAATGCTGTGTTACAACACAAAAGTGGATGTACTGTTATGTACAACTGTCCTTTTTTCCATCTGTCTACATATACTCTCAGTCAGGTGTATTTGAAATCTATAAAGTAGCCTTTAAAGAAGTTGCATTTGCAATGGTTGTATTAAATTTACATCATAGCATTTTTTGTGCATGAGATGGTTTTGATTACACAGCTGCCATTTTCACTCAGAAATAAAAGGCCCAATTGAAAAGTAAATGAGGCAAATCAGTGCTGTGTAATGTTTTACCAATGTGTGAAATCTGTAACCAACAAAGACTGCACAGCAACAAAGGCTGTAATGATTAATTCTCAGAGAATAATTGTTACAGGTGGTATTACTCTTTTATTAATTTACTTATTTTATTTATTTTGACAGCAGAAACAATTCAGTTATCTTTTAAACAAGAAACATCTGGATAGCAAAAGCATTTGGAATCAGCAAACTTGATTATACGGATTTCTGGTTTTATGCTATGTATTATTTCAAGCTGTGTCACAGACACTCCTAGGCATGACAAACAAATCACACCACAGGAATTCATGACAAAATGTCTTAATTGTGAAGGAAGCAAAATAAAGTCAGACAGGACTCACAATCAACATTTCTAGAAGAGAAAATTTTACTTTTTTTGTTGTAATTTGATATGTTATCTGTGGTTTGAGAGTTCGGCTCACAAAAAGTTTAATGAAATAGTTCTGGGAGGGTAAAATGCCCACCTTTAAATTGCTATTGCTGTTAGATAATGTTCAAAGCTTGATTCATAAAAGTAGATGCTATAGTTTCTACTTTCTAATTAGCTTACTGCTGCTGTATGCAGTTTCACACAGTAGCAGTAAGTATATTTTTTAAAAAACACCCACAATTTTCAATCTGGATTAAAACACAAACACACAAAACATAAATAAGACTTGTTTCTGTTTTTTGCCACAGCGCCGCTCTTCCATCTTATCTGATTGTGTCATTAGATGCGTGCAGCATACACTGGATACGACATACAAACACATGTAATAGTTCTCGTATAATAACCAGGATGTGCACATCTAGGGAGCGAACGTGATAAAATTAGTTCTTTTTTGGAGTGTTGATGTGTGGTGATGCTGAGAAACAGGAGAGTGGCATATCTTGACGAGGCGACATGCATCAACCTGCTATGACACATGTCATGACGCCACAAGAAAAGAGAAGGTGCAGGTGTTTTGACACATGTCATATGCTGCCTGGGTCTGTTGCCCTTTCGAGGTAGCCAAAATGTTACAGAGAGTAATACTTGAATAAGAAATCCACAGCCAAAATAAAGTTTGACTGAAATTCAAGATATCCAGAGGAATTGAGCAGGAAACTGAGGCTTGCACCTTCTCTGCTTACTGACTTGTCGCTGTCTTGCGCAACAGCTTCCACTACTAAGTCAGAGCATTTTATGTCAGTCTTTGGTATAATTCATCCATTTCAGTGGCTGTTATTATTACCTTCTCTTGAACAGTCATTGAAGGCAAAAGGAAGACACCATTTCAAATGCTGGAAATGTTATCATTAATCTCCAGGGAGAGAGTGAGAGAGAGGAAATGAAACTGAAGTGAGGGAAGGAGATAGTGAGAGGTGGAAATAAGACACAGGCTCTCTTTTCCCCATTTCATTCCAGTCCATTTCACAAACATCCACATTTGAAATATAGGGTGAAGGCAAGAGCCGAAAGTACAACATCTATCCACAGAGCATTAGGAATGTACTACTGATACAAAAGATCATAAAAAAGATGGGCAGAGGGTGGCGAGAAGCCATTGTCAGCAACAGTAGAATTCATACTGAGTGCAGTCCCATTGTTCTGTGCACACGTGAGGTGAGGTGGATAATGTGTGTGTGTGATTGTTAGTACATTGGTGCATGTATGTGAGGAAGAGGATGTTTTGTGCATTGGTGCAATGTGGTACATTTCTGTCAGGCATCCAGAGAAGACGCTATCGCCTTCTGTCATTGCTTCTTTCTGCTGCCATTCTCCTTTTGCACTGAGAAGTTTTGATGCATTTTTAATTCCAGTGGTTACCATGGAAATGTGAGAGGTTGGGGGGTGTCAGCTGTAAAATAAAAGGCACGTGCATGGCAGGGAACCAAGGTGACAGTAGCTGAAACACATTCAAATGTTTCACCAACTGTCGAGGGCCAAAAGCAAGGTCAGCTTTTCTATTCTTATTCTGAAGGAGTGAACCTCCCTTACAACAACCTTCTTGGGCTTTGTTCAGACTGCAGCCAAATGAGAAAGAATGCTCACATCAGGGCCCGTATTCACAAAGAATCTTAAGGCTAAAAGTAGCTCCTAGTGACGTAATTCTAAGAAAATTCTGAGAAAAGTGGGCGTGTACTCTTAAAATTAGAGAAAAAATCCTAGTAAAGAAAAAAGTAATTCACAAAGCATCTTAAGCCTTAAAAGAGCTCCTAAGCTCGGAATTGTTAGGAGCAGCTGACGAGGACTTTTAAGGGGCTTAAGAGTTTCTTTAGTAGAGGAGAAAATGGCAGAAAGACTAAGAGGGAGACGAAATGTGTTGCAGGATGACAGTGAGTTAATCAGACGCTATTGATTAGATCGTACAGGGATCGTGTTTGTGACTGATCTTATTAGATACACGCTAACATCTCCGACAAGCGCAGGAATGAAAGTAATCACTACATTACGATATTTGGCAATGCAGCGGTGATGATTTGGGTCTGTCACAACCTTCTGTAAGCGTGATCACACAAACAATTAAAGCTGATGATACACGGGCAACTTTTTGAGCAATGTTGCTGGGCAATCTTGCTAGAGGCAAGTCCGACTATGTTTAAATGGATAGCGCGAGCTGGGCGGGGAAGGGGATTAGCCCTACGGTAGTAATCTTTACTCATTATTATTGACGACAGCGTTGCCCTGCACGATTGCTCTAAAAGTTGCTGTGTGTATCATCAGCCTTACAGCACTTTCAGAACCTCTATTGTGTCGCAGTTCATTTCGTTTCCACTGGACATTCCCACCTTGCAGGCTCAAAAAACTGCATGTATGAATATAGCAGCTCTTGCGCACAACGAGAATGAACCGTTAATATTTTGCGCTAAGCTCCCACGTCTGCTTCTCGCCCCGTGCTGTGACACCCGGCCCGAATTTTCCTTTTAGAATTGCCTTGTGTTTATCCACTAACTGGTCCAGTTGGGCTTTCTCGCTCTGCTTGGTTTTGATTCCGTGTTTGATCCATTAAAACCAACATTCAAACCTCCACTTTGATAGAAACGCCAGCAATCAGTGTTATTGGAAAGAGTGGAACAATTTTTATCATTCCAAGCCAATCAAATACCTGAAATTAACAGCATGGTAAATAAAAAAACAGCATTTATATACACATATATAATGTGTGTGTGTGTGTGTGTGTGTGTGTGTGTGTGTGTTGTGTGTGTGTGAGAGAGAGAGAGAGAGGAGAGAACGGTCAAATAGGAAATATTACGCATGTAATTTCCAAAGTAAAGGCTTAGAATATAACCTACACTAGAATCACTCTTTTTTTTCCTTCTTGGACAACCAACCAATCACAGTCTTCAAACGATTGTGTCATACATAGCAACGGGTCAACCCGCCTCCTCACTAAGATAAAAGTTTTTGTCTTTTCCTTGCTCAGAGTTGCTCTCAGATCAGTTGTGAATAGCTCTTAAGCTAAGACTCCTAGGTAAAAGTTTTTAAGCTAAGATAAGAGTTTTCTGAGAGGACTCTTAGATTCTTTGTGAATACGGGCCCAGATCTTTAAGACAGACTGTCCACACTGTTATCTGCAAGTGACCAGATCGTATCCAGACATCACCAACCTATCTGCAGGGGTTGCTTTGGTGACTTTGTGGGTGACAGTACGTACGCTGGTGATGCAGCTGTCTAATTCGGAAGCATGAGAAACTTATGTCCTATACTGTCTCCAAAGCCAACATTGTAACTGTTGGGTGTCTTAAAGTTCCCTATGTCCTCCAGGGGCTCTCACTCAACTTTGTGATTTACGGAGTTTGCTGATGAACAAATTTGCTGAAGTAACCAATAACTGCTGCTAACTAGCTGCTGTTACATTATTAGCTTAGTTAGGCGTGCAACTAGTGGTCATAACTGACTGAGCTCAGAGCACCTGGCACTGCACTCCCTATTGTCAACTGGCCTCTGACGGTGGCTGTGTTTAGTCCCAGAATCATGAATGAATCATTACAACATATATACGATTAGGGCTGCAGCTAACAATGATTTTAGTACTCAAAGCTTCTGTAGATTATTTCAATGATTAATCAATGTTTAAGAAGTACTTTTGCTTGATGGCAGTGGCACGTTTAGAGGTATTAGATACTTGGTCCTTTGGGAAATTCATAGTATGTCATACTATGTCAAACCAACAACATCAACAGACCAACAACCAGACAGCTGCTTTACAAACACAAACATCACCCGAGTGCTACAAGTTATACTTGCAGTCTACTGCTGTCTGCTCGTGCAGACTACATGACTTTCAGCATCGGCTGCCATCTTGGAGTCTTGAAGTCGTGAAGGCGTTAAGGCGTTCACACTACGTGACTGATCGGTGAAGGGGTCACATACTACAGGAGCCGACAGCGACTGTGTCACCCGACGCTGGTCTCCAAACCACCTTTTGTCAAGAAAACAGATGTAAAATGGGAAATGAGCGATCCTGAACACGAAACAGCTGTTTTTTGTTATTATAAAGATCCCAATTATAAAGACAAAGAATATGGGTGAAAGGATGGATTAGCACACGCAGGTAGCACGAATTGTCTGAGCTACAGAGAGAGCTGGAGGTGAGTTAAAAGGTTCAGCTCCAACTCACAACTCACGGCCCAAAAAGGACAACAAATGCACGTGTGTACATTTTTAGCTGAGGTCTGCGCATGGGTGCCGTATAGGGGGGGGGGGGTTAGGACAATTCCAAAAAATAGGTAAAAACTAATATCAAATTATATTTATATATATCATCATTGAGTATTTCAAACATAATAATACAATAAATGATTGCTTTGTTTTTGGCAATAGAAGTTAAATATACCCAGTGACCAAAAAGTAAACCTCCATATTGACCACCCCCTGTATCTGCAAGAAATAGTTTAGTTCTGCCTTAGCACACACATCAGTGACAGTGTTTGGTTGCAGTTAGTAGATGTGGCAGAAATACAGTGTTAACAATGTTGCCTAGTAAACCAAACTCTGGTTTTCAAAAAAGGCAAGAGAGCAAAGAGAGAGAGGAAAGACAAAGGAGAGATTGTCAATCTGTAATCCAGTTTTTCACCGACAGGTGGGCAGCCTTTAGTCTGTGAGTATTGTTAACCTGTTGGCTTAATGTCTACAGTGAAATAAGCTAGATAGCTACAGAATAATGTTAACCTACATTTCATCATCGTATCTGCCCCTTTTAGCAGATTAACAAGTGAGTCAGCAGCACGCCAGTCTCCCCATAACTATAGCCCCCTCCCTGTCCCAGTGAAGAAGGTGAGCAACACTGTGTTAATGGCAGGCCAGTTAGCATCATTCCAGGGAGTCTGTGGGGATTTCTCTGCCTCGTTTACTCTTTTTATCATAACAAAAAAGAAAATGAAATATTTATTAATGACAGAAATTCAAACAGAAATTATTTTCTGTTGTCTGTAGCTTACCTCAGCCTGCTTGTTAGTTACAGACAATATTAAAATAATCCTGTTTGATATGTTCATTTAGATTTATTTATGGACGTAAAATGACATCTATGGATTAATTTTATTATAAAAATACACTGAGACTGTTTAAGATTGTCTTAAAGACATTTTTTATGGTGGCTTTTAATCTTGCATCAAATAGTGAACTGCATCCTGTATGCAGACTAGTATGTACAAATCACCAGCAGTAAATATTGTGCTAGTAGTAGTATTGAACTACAAGAAACAAGACAGTTGCAAGCCTTTAATTAGAGTTATGTAAATCTTTTGAATGGACAGGTCCTAGAGATGTGGTGACAACAGCTGCGCAGAGGGGGCCCAATTAGATTTTTTTGTCATGGGGCCCAAAGTTTCTGGCGGCGCCGCTGGGTCTGCGGCTTACTTTGGCTAGCCTTGAACTCAACAGTCAATCATGATTTCAGTTAAATGCTAAAGTTGCGGTTACTGTTACCTTGTCTGTGGTCCGTTGGCAGAACACCGGGTGCTTTCTAATCAGGTGGCGTTGTGCTGTTGCCGAGGCGACGTAAGTTTTGTTTTACAGTGGACGGACTGTGACATAACATAGTTGTTTTCTTTAGCTTCAAATAATCCCATACTTTGGACACTATCTTCTTCGTCCCTCGCTATTTTCTCTCTCTTCCTCCACTTTGCAAACAATGCCATTAAAATCACATCGTATTCACAGGGTAAGCGCGATGTGCGACATTAATAAATGTTTGTGCGAAACAGTGTGCTATATAGTTATATGGATTAAACGAAGCCTTTGTGATGCATTTTAGTAATCGAATTAATCGATTAATCGTTTCAGTCCTATATACGATTAATAAAGTAACAGTGCTATGGAAACTCTGTGCCAGTAAAAACATGCTAGGGGACAGTAAAACTCTGATCTACTTGCCCAGAGGGACAATGGGGAAAAAAATGATACACTGGACACAGACTTCCCTCACTCTGGATGTGATGATCGTTGTGTGTCACTTGTGAGTGACGCAACAGAGACTTTAAAATCCGATATCAGTGAATAGAGTGTCCGGTCTGAGACGCATCTGTAGAAAACCAACTGTAATCACATTTCAAACCACATCCAAATGTGGCTTGGATCGATTTGCAAAATCGCGTTTAATGTCGTTATGTGCTATCCAGAAAAAAACTAATTTAGCCTGCCCACAAGGCCAAACCTGCCAATTTCAAAAATATTTACAAACATAAAATTATTCTTTGTCTGCAGTGAAATTATATTTAGTTCTCTGCTGCTTTATTGACTACAAAATCAGTGAAAAGCACATTATCTTTGGCCTGTAATCCAACTGATACCATATTAAAATGGTAAATACAGAAATTGACTTGACTTAAACAGTTTGAGGTTTGCAAGTGAATTGATCAAAAAAACATGTGAACATTTGCATTACATGTACCCTAAATTTTGCCATAACTGTATCTTCGCTGTTCCATTGATTTGTCAAGTTCACACCCTTGAGCCTTGTACACAATGAATCATCTCAATATATTTTGACCAGGGAGATAAATGACCAGGTTCAAAGGTCATTGATTTTGAGGCAGTAACGTGAGAATAAAACTGCAAGGGTAGTGGAACACAACTAATACTCAGCACCTGAAGGACAAGAAGAAGAGGCACAAAGTGATCTTGGCTTTCACAGTGCAGGGTTATGAAGACATGTCTCCAAGAAATGTGTGTGCTGTCTGGGAAAAGGAAAAACCTTTCCTTTGTGTCCTCCAAGAGCCTTACCTACACCACTGTTTCTGACGAGAAGGCAGACCTGAGTGTCAGTGCTAAATTTACAGTCTTCCCATTTCCTTTTCAGGTTTTATTTTCGAATCTGCTCCAGAATTATTGTCACTGGTGTCAGTTGAGTGTTTGTTTTGGTGACGCGCCAGCAGCATCCTATAGTGTGTCTGAGAAAAATGGGAAAAGCATCACCAAGGAGGACAAAGCATAACTCCACTAAGCCTCAAGGGTCCCTCAGGCCATATTTTAAGGAGGCTAGAGGGTGAATATAGCTGTGTATACTCCGCTTGTATCAACCATGTCTTCCACTGGTTGGAAATGGCTGACTAGATGCTAATAAGCTTGCTCTGTCATGCTTAGACTGTCAGACCTGGTGCAACTGCATGTTAAGATAAAGAGCCTACATTTGGTAATGCCAAATCCCAAAGGTCCTAGATCCCACTTGAGTTTTAGCATATGAATGAGCATAAGTAATGCAAATATATTTCCAGAAAACTTTGCCTGTGTTTTTTTCCTCCTCTCAGAGTATCGGAGAAACTTCTCCCTCAACATAAATCCATCTATGTTCCAAACTGGTGTTTCTGCCTGGAGATAGCTTTTGTTCATGGCTGGCTAGCCTTACATTTTGTGGTTCGTGATTGGCAGTGTCCAGCGGGCCAGTTCCTTTAAGACTCCCCCTGTACTGTCTAGAGGTCCTCTGCTATTGATTTCCTGCTTGCGCTCGCTGCTTGACCTGCCAATCAATGGTCAGAACAGTGGGATGTCATTGGGAGCAAGTTGACGACGTGTGATGCTTGGCAGACATGTAACTGATGGCACTGAACGAGCAAAACATATTAGAGAGAGTGAGAAAAAGAGACAGCCAGCAGACAAAGGGAGCACACACTAAAGTATTGTCTTTGTTATGAACATAAAAAAGTAAAGCTAATCTTAAATTAAAAAGCAACGAGGTGCTTATACATTTGGGATGGGGGGTGTCTCTGAAATCCAATCGCTTTGGAGAGAATCACCTCACGCCAGGCGATGATTCAGTCGTGGTTATATTCTTTTTCTGTAAAGTGCAAGCAAGTGTGACTTACTGTACTCATTCGATCCAAGTAACAAGTGATTAGCTGTGAAGAATAAATCTTCAGAGAAATTCATTTGAACTGTGAACAGTGGAGTGGAAACTACTGAGAAACATCACACCCCCAGAGTTTTGCTATGTGATTTTGGAGATGGACTCAAGGGGAGGCCCAGAATAAATAAATAACATTTTCTTCTAAGGACCACAGTGTGTGGAACTACTCTTTCTAATTCAGTGATTTTGTGGCAGTGGCACTCAGAGTGCTCTTCGTGTGACAGCTGACTTCATGAGGCACTGGCAAGTAAATTCCTGTGGCAATGATTAAAACACTTGTATTGCCACATGAATTCCTTCACGCTCACCGAAAACTTTCTTTTTGTTTTCTTTTTCTTTTTTCCTTCTTATTGGGTACAAAGCAAGTCGTAGCAACTAGAGCTGGACTTACAACGTGACACTGTGAAAGAAGGGAAAATTGAACCTTTGTACTTTGAATTTCAGTGCTTTGTGACGAGCCAAGGGCAGACACATTAATACACAGAATATACTAGTGATATTAAGTTTGCAAGAATGACACTAATAACAGGATGAAGACAAAAAATAGACAAAACTAAGAAACACCAATCACCTCTAAAAATCTTAGATATCTAAATTGCTAATTTACCTGTTTAGGAGAAAAATGATACACATGATACCAAGATTAAATCAGTAAATATATAAAATATCCTTACTTTACAGTTTAAAATAAATGCTACAGTTCCAAGATGATAGATTCAGATGTCAATGTTTGAAATACCTTCATTCCCACTTGGTTTAAAGATGTTTGTTTTAATTTGGAAATTAAGGATCAACATATTTAAAGATACATTTTAAATGTGCAAATATGAATCCCTCAAAACAGTTAAGTTAAATTATATGTAAGCTTTAATTGTATTAAAGAGGAAAATTGTGTATGTTATGCCTTCAGGAGAACTCATGTTTCAAGTGTCGACATAATTTTTGAACAATTCAGTATAATTTAAACTGTAACAGTTGTTGTTGCTAATTACCTTCTGACACAGTTAACAGAGTTAAGCAAGAAAACATAATCAATTTTTCATCAGTTTGTTGTTGTAATGGTTTCTTCTCTCCATTAATGTGTCCCGCTGTAATCCTTATGGACCAGTCAGCATGAAATATATATCTCCATAAATACTTTAATGTTGTGCTGATGTCTGCTTCGCCCCCCACAGATGTAGAAACATCACCCTTTAAGTTAGTCAAATAAGGATTTTTAACCTCTCCCAAATAAAAACAATGTTTAATAATTGCAAACACTTAACTTCCAGATATTTAAGTGTGCTCATTTTCTCACTATTGAGATATTATTTTAGTTCAGTTGGATAAGCACAGAAAACTTGCAATGCTCCATTCTCAATAAGCAATTTTTAACTTTTTATTTTCAATAACTTTGCAAGGATGGCAGAGGCAGACGTTCAGCTGATACAATGCTATTTTGTTGTCAAGGGTACTGGCGTCAGCAAAATCAAAACGTGCCGGCGGTAGACCTAGCATCAAGTTGTCTGCAAAGGAAACACTTTACCCACAGCTTCTCTGACAGTTATGAGAAACCGCCATTAGTGCATTATGCATAATTGTACATGCACTACTATCAAGTGTCAGTGAAAGACAACGGGCAGAGCAGCTCTCTGTCGACTATGGCACATTTGTTATTGTGAACCATCAGCATTTCTCTATGTAAATGGAGTTGCTACAAAGGGCCATTTTCCAATCTGCTGCCATGAAATCACTCTACCTACCCTTGGTAATGACCAACCTTGGAAGCGGATTTCCACTCAATTTATTTTCATGAAAGACAACAGTGGGTAAAATACAAATCTCTGTCCTGGACAAAGGGTTTTAATATGAAGATTCATATTTTTAATATTCTTTAATATGCAGACTACATATATTCTGCCTGTCTTGATAATGATGGATTGCCTAAAATATAAAAGTAAATACATTTTTTTTTGCAATGCTCATTACTTTTAGTTACATGTATATACATTTTTGCTTTCTTTTCTGGAGTTGCATTTCATTTCAGTCAGCAGCTGTTGAACTAAATAAGACTATTTAACTACTTCTCCGCATGTTTCTGCATAGATTATTGATTGCCTGTTGAGAGCGTACACTCACGCACATATCCCAGCCAAACACACCTACCCTTAGCCTCTCTCTATCGCGTGTGCACACTCATATGGCATGATGGACATATATGGAGACATGTGGTAGGATTTATTCATGCACATACTCACACAAGCACTGCCAAAGCAGCAAAGTGTATGGATGAATTATGAGCTCATTGTCAGGGTATCAAGGTCAACTTCAGGGGAAAAATATGATCTCACAGGAATGTACCCCCTCTCCACATCTACCTGTCTTTTTGATGAGGTTCCTTCTGGTTGCTTTGATCAGCTGCTTATCATTACTGATTAGCCATGATGTGTACTTGACAGTCCAGTGTGTGATTAGACAAGGATAGAGAGGCATAGCAGAACATAGAGGGCTGCGGGGCACCCTTCCCATCAAGACGTGCTCCAGTGTAATTAGACATTAGCACCCAGCAGGAAGCCTGCTAACATGAGCTGAACCCCGATTAGAATGATTATCAGAGATAATTCACTTTAATAAGTACATAACAGACCACTGGACTCATGCAAGTAGAGATAAAACTGGATGCTTTTGTAATTACTGCTTAATTGGTGCATGCAGGGCAGCTGATTTTAAAGCAGGATTTCAAAAGACTGAAGCAAACTTTGCATTTCCTCAAAATGATAAGAACCCTTTATTAAAATCTTGTACAGCCTAAGTACAAAGTAAAATCAGAATGATTATTCATTCGGGGTTTTTTTTAAAGATTTTAATTTTAATTATCTTAAATATCAATTTAACATAAAATAATGCAAATGCAATATATTACAATACTGCTACCATAAAGGATATTTTGAATAAATCTGCACAATGGCAGATTGACTGAAATCCATATCCAGACAGATAAAGACCACAAATTTTATATTCCAGTGCATTCAGCTTGACATGGAAAAATGCTCACAATATTATGGCAAAGAGTGTCTTTGTTGGAATGAAAAGAAACCTGTCTCCCCAAATGGCCACCTCAGAGATAGTGCTCTTTAATATCAGAGACAGCTAAGCGTAGCTTGAAGCTACAGACATTGACAAGCCAGGCCTGTGGGGACCAGAGGAGATAAGCGTGGCACACAGACAAATACAACACTTGACTTTTCCTGCTTGTCAGCTACAGTTGCACAGGGATTACAAAGTCAATGGTTGTTCTCCTATTTGAATACAATATCTATTTAGAACTAAGAAAAAGAAAAACATTCCACTCCCACTAGAGTGGGATCAATCATCAACTAATTTTACTGGACTGCTCATGTGAGACGCAGTTGGGAGTCCAGGCTCCCCAGACAGGCCTTAGTGCTCTGAAACGCTGCATTAGGGTTTACAGGCATGATTAAACTGTTTGTGTTTTACAACACATGCCTATGTGCGTACACACAGACTCTTTCACACACACACACACACACACACACACACACACACACACACACACACACACACACACAGACAGTGTAAAATATGAATGCTGCTAAAATATGAGTACAAATAATAGGTTAGTGGCTATCTGACAAACCTTAACAAATAATGTAAAACCATTAAAAGTTTTTAAAAGAATTAGGTCTGAACAATTAATCAAGATTGTACTGAAATAGCAATATGGAGGAGCAATATTTGTTAAAGGCAAAATGTAACCCTAACCCTGGCCTACACATCATATTCTACAAACATCTTTGTGTGGTAGAGATCGTCGCAAAACTTACACCATAATTATTTAAATATGTTTTTCAATGAAAATAAGTATAATTATGTAAAAATGATCACTCCCTCTAATACCACAAATCTTATTGCAATTGCAGTACAAATAATTCAGATTTTTCTTTTTAATTGTTGCCCAAAAAACCAAGACTTATTTATAAAACAGAACTGTCTACTTTTAGAATATCGTGTTACAAAGGACAAAAAGAGAGATCAAAACAGGACGAAGGAACCTTAGAGCTGATCAGGCTTTTTCACATTTTCTGATCAACTCGGAGGTGACGATCCCTCTTTCTCACTAGTAGCACTATCTGATAGTGCCTATAAGGACACCTCACAATGGTTTCTCCCCAGGGTAGGCTGATAATACCTGCTGCCGACTTTCTAGTCATTCCTTTCTTCTACATGTTGGGTCATGATGTCATTCTCATACTCTCGTATTTGTGACTTCCCATAGTCCAAAAACTTTCTTGCCTCATGCTTAGAGTACTTATATCTTACCAAAAAAAGACAAAAAAAGAGAGGACATAGTAGAGATTAGAGATGATTATTTGTTAAATCGATTTATCAAATGACTAATTTGATTACTGTAAAGAGTTTTTTTTTACTCAAAAGTAACAATTAATTTAACCTTAAATACTTCACATAATATTCACATGTTGTTGCACAGCAGTTGTGATAAGCCATTTCCAGTTAACATACGTAACAGAGCACCATGTTGTTGGGTCTCTGTCTGCAATACTCTTAAACCAGATACAGCATTTCATTGCGAATCGCTGATGCACGTAATGTAAATCGTCATATTTCCACAATTTATGACATTATGAACTGCCCCCAGCCCTGGTAGAGATACGGTTACACATTCATGCCAATAAAGCTAATTTGAATTGAATTTGAATTGAATAGTGAACAACCGTGGCAATTCCCACAGATCAACCAAAATCAATTGGAGGCAGGAACCAAAAAGGATTGTCTGTGTGTGTGTGTGTATTTCACTGAGGTCATGATAAAATGTGAACTAAACTTGTCCATGCAACATTTGACTCCACAAGGTGTTCGAGTAGCTCGTCTTGCTCCATGTTACAGTGAAAATGAAATCTTTCCAGTCAATTATACCAGAAGCAGTGAGCGCCCTGACACTTGGAGGGACCCGCAGAGTATCTCAGATGCTGACATGTATTCCGTGCTACCACATACACGCACATACTAGAACACAAGAAACCAAGAAATTTGCAACTCAGGCACATTGGTTGACGCAGAATCCTATACAAAAAAAAACACACAGGGCCCAGTGTTCTGTCATGCATGGTGCTAATGATTCAGTGCTGTAGCTCTGTACTTCCCACAGATCAAAACAGTTACCAAGCTGCAAAATATACATTACATGTACACAATACTGCATGGACCCTGGGCATTTTTTAATTAAATTCTTAGGGTGTGACTAACTGTGCTTGTGTATTCAGATTTTTTTTTTCAAAGGTTTTGGTAAATCTCATTTCACAGCATTCTGTGCATTATGTCTTGTTAATTTTGATCTGTATTCCTAAAGGCAAACGTTGCTCCACTTCAGAAGGAGATGCAACTGTCGAAAAGTTCATCTTTGGGAATAGCAAGGAACTGGAGAATAAACTGCTAGAAAACGATGAGCAAAAAGAGATTACTTACTCCATTTTGACAGCTTCTGGTGGATTAACCTGACTTTAAAACAGTTTCATGAGCTGGCCGCAAACGTATTCAGCTTCTAAGTCTTAAAAAAAAAAAAAAAAAGCCTGGAATTTCTGTCAAGGTGAAAGGAAAAGGTGAAATGAACAACAAGACACATTCCTGAATGTTTAAAGCCAGCGGTTTCTTATACAAAAAGTTTATTATAATTTTGTTCTATTTTTAACTTTTCATGAAATTGATTATGTCTATGATACATAATCTTATTTTTTTGTTTAACCCCAGTGATAAAGGACAAATACAAACAAACAATGCTACTAATCAAAAATTCTGAAAAGTCTGTCAGATTCTGCAAGACGGGTTATGGCAAAAGGCCAGTTTTCTTTGCATTTATTTCTTTCATTTTTTTATTATTTTTATTTTGGTTCTAGGTTTAGGAATTTGTTTTGTAATTTGTGTTGGTGGGTACTAGAAAAGTAGGCCATAATCATGTACAGTATGTCTCTAAGCATAAGTACTATAAACTCAACAAATTGAATGATGAGCATTGGAACCCAGATTCCTAAAGTGAGTTCCTTATGGTTATTAGTATGTTAAACCTCACAATATATGCTCACTCAACCTTAGAGTGGCCACATTTTATGGAACAATGTCCTGGATTTAAGAAATGAAACATAATTCAAAATGTCATTACATTTTCTAAATCATGATGACTGAATCTGACCAAATAAAAAAAAAAAAATCTTGAATTAAAGGTTGCTGGCTTTGAAAGTAATATAATCTCACATTTAGGGGGGTAGAACATTGTATAATAACATTGTTTTAACAACAGTATTTCTGCTACTGTAAAATAATTTATATATAAATGTACAGTGATAAAAAATGAAATCAAACTCCAGCCTATGTCTTCCTGTCACCTGGAGGGATGATTGCTCCTGCAATGAGCTTCTTGGTTTCCTTCTGATGTTTTGCAGAGCAGATTCTTCACATAAGATTTTATGGCTCAATCTCAAAAGGAAGCAGACATCAACATAGGCAAAAAAATATTTTTAAAAAAGGCCATAGTTGGTAGTGCTTCACTGTCCACATATTCTATCCTCTATGCATCTATTGTACATGTTTTTCTCTCCTTACACTAACTTATAATTTCTGATTTTCATTGGTTTCTTGCCATTTGAGATGATTTGAGCATGTGTTTGCATGTATGTCTTGATTCATTTTTGTAAATGCTATCCATGTTCTGATTATGGAAGAAATTATTGAAATAATTGCACAAACCTACTTGCCATCTGTACTGCTTTTCAATGGACAACGCCTGAAATGGTGCAATTTTCTACACTAGTCTTCCTCTCGACATGTTTAAATGAAATATTCCTACAATATTTTTTTGTTCAGTATCTTATTCCTACTACGACGTCCCTGTTTCTCCATCAACAATCAACAATGTTTCACATTACCATCACATACCAGATTTTTATGATTAAATCATCTTTGACTCAGTACAAGACTTCTGCTCTCAAGTCAAGTCAGTCGTCATTAAGGTCAAGTCTTTTTGATCCTAATATCGGCCAGTTAATTCTGACTCATGTCCAAATATAAGTGTCAACTATACAGCTCTGGCAAGACCACAGTGGCTGGACTGGAGAATAGGACAAACAAGAACATGAGAGCATTTTTGTCACTTCCTAGGGTGAGAAAATACCACTAAAAAATGAAAGAAAAAAAATGGAAAGTGATAGAAGAAGGTGGTGAAGGGCCTCTAAAAGAGCTGTTGAGGGGACGCAGTGTTCACTGTCAGCAAGGAAGAGAGAGTATGAAGTTGACAGATATTATGTCGTCCTCTCACACTGTCAAAACGTGATGTCCTCCCCAGATGATTGGTTTGGCAGAGGAGAGATGGACGGATACAAAATGAGAAATTTAAGTACAGAGTAAAGAATAGAAATTTCTGAAATGAAGTAAGAACTTAAAAAGCAGATGATTCCAGTCATCACTCTTTCACTGATATGACAACATGCCTACTCTGACCCACAACCTTTATTATCGTTTGCACAGAGTGTCAGCATCAACAATGACTTCTAGACATAGATTTAATTCACAGTCCATATTGGCACTCATCTGCCAACTAACTCCCCACATCATTGTAAAACTTCCTCATATTGCTTTACTCACTTATTTAACCTTACATATATATATGTTAGTGTGACAAGAAATTGACTGCCGCTGGTTGGGCGAGTGACAGCAGTTTAATTAAAATATATGGGCCATTTTTTTGCCATGAGGTTCTTCCTATGGCAAAATCAGCTGTGACACAGGGAGCAGACAATTAGCTCCTTTATCCAGAGGCAGTCAGTATGACCTGTCAGATGGCAGATGGCTTTCCTCTCCAACCTGGTAATAATAATAATAATAATATTAATAATAACAACAACTTTATCTACATAGCACCTTTAAAAACAGAGTTACAAAGTGCTTTAAAAGACAAACCAAAGTAAGATCAGAATATCCAGAAGACAACAAGAAAGCCAGATAGTAAGGTCTACAAAAGCAAGACAAAATTAAGGTAAAATTGAAAAAAGACAAAAGGTTCCAAAAGCGTTACAGTTAGACAAATGAACCGTCTGCAGCAGTTGTATAATAATATTCATGTATTATGACATAATGTTATAAGATTTTGTTCACATGTTTTTGTCATAAAAAAAGGCGTAGGTCTAGAGCACTAGAGTTGACGCCAACGTGTTATGCTACGCAAGGCTAATTTATGCAGTGTAAAAGAAACAAAGGCTTAAGCTATTAATGGTGACTAGCAACCTCGATAGTTTGCTAAAGTTGATCTACCCCATCTATACAACAGTACGTATGAACAAATTACAAATCAAGTGAAGGATGTGTCGTATTACTCCACTAGGACAGACCATGTACAGTCAAACCATGCAGCCCTCCATAGAGTGTGATGGTGGATTTCATTACCGATGATTGGACTCTGCAACGTGTCTGCCACCAAATAACTAACAAAAACTTATTTGAATAATTCCTTTGTCTTTTGTAATTTGTCGATCAGTTTTCTGATAACGTTGAGGGTGTTTTAAATCAGAGATTTTATTTTTAGGCCATATTTCCCAGCCCTACGGGGCATTGGATTTTCAAATTCAAAAGCAGATTGCATTTAAGCACTAAAACACAACTCATTTAGGCTTCATTCAGCGAGTCTGCCAGACAATCACATTTAAATGAAACTTCAGTTTGTCTCCTCATGTACAAATGATTGCCTTTAGTTTTCTAGATACTGACTCGCTGTGGAGAATTTTTAGGTCTCGTAGTTGGAAATGGGACAATCACTTAGATGTATATCTCACTAGTTTGCTCTATGTCTTATGTCCAACACCAAGTAGCATATTATATTCAAACTGTTCTAAATTGCTTTCAAATGTAGGAGGGCATATTGGTGGGGCTCTGCTAGCAACAAGATTAACAGTATATACTGAATTTTGAATTTATTGAGTGATTTGTTGATTCACTTGTGAGATTACCATCTTTAGATCATATGGAAGTGTTTCTTATCTTGACATTTAGGCTATGTTCAGACTGCAAGCCTTAATACTCAATTCCGACTTTTTCCTCAGATCCGATTTTTTGTTGACAATTATTGATCAGACTCCAGTGTGAACTGTCCATGGCCTGAAAGTGACCAGAATGCACAGAAAAATAACACAAAATCACACGCAGCACAGTGTCTTAGGCTACAAAAGTAAACAAGGAGCAACAGACGTTGGCTCCTAAATGACCCATAACTCACTCCCTCTCTCTCCCCACTGTTTCCGCTCGGACAAATAGCACGCACTTAACTCAGAAAAGAACTTACGATCCGGTGGATTTCAGGTGTAAGAAAGGGAATTTGTGAGCAGATGATAGCAAGGTAGAGGAGCAAGAGAGTCACATGTATAATAATGGCTTTTGAGGAGCTTTTTCATTCACGGCCGCTCTGTCTGACAGGGGAACAGCGTCTCTAGATTGACGTCAAAGTCGCATCGAGTCCGACCTGAGTGTACAGACTCTGGTCGCATTTAAAAAGATCCAATCTGTATCGGATTTGGACAATATATGAAAGTGGCCCAAATCTGAACTGAAAAAGTTCAGATTCCATGTGACTTGACCTTTTCACACAGTTATAAAAATGTCAAATCTAAATCACATATGAGCAAAAAAATTGGATCTGGGTCACTTTGACCTGCAGTCTGAATGTAGCCTTAGTTTCAGTCTGCCATAGCCAAGTAATGTCGTAAACTTACAATTATTTTAATTATTGGATCATTATTTTTTGATTAACTAGATAATCATTGGTCTATAAAATGCCAGACAGTAGTGAAAGTCTTGTTTAATCTATCAAACAACCCAAAGATATTTGACTATCACGTATGACCAAGTAGAGCATAAAGTCATCAAGTCTGAGAAGTTGGAATCAGAAAATGTTTGATGTTTTTGCTTTCAAAAACACAAAAAGTTTAGTCCATTGTTGAAATTGTTTCAGATTAATTTTCTGTCAATAGACAAATACTGATTTTGATATTTGAGGATTTTAAAATCTGATATATCAACTGATTTTTTTTTGTCTTTCTTTTAAGAAAGATTATCTCTAACATTTGTTTATTTTAACAAAATGTTAGAGATAATCTTTGTGTTGTCTTTCTTTTAAGAAAGACAACACAAAGATTATCTCTAACATTTGTTAGACTCTGTGCAGTGCTCAAAGGTAACATGACAAACCGTGCATACTGAGAGTATTCACCAGCGCTTCACTTTTTCCACATTTTGTTTTGTTTAAGCATTTAACTATAACTTTAACATAAGCATTTAACCATAACTTTTACTCTACCTGAAAAAAAGATAATTTCTTAGAACTTTCTCTGTATTTCTGAACATGAGCCTCGTGCAAGCTCACCTGTATGCATACGTCATGAGGATGCCTCGACAATTTTTGTGTAATTACTGTCACTGTTCCACACTGCAGGTTTTACATATTGGTATTTCTAAAATTTAGTTGTTTTTTTAACCTTCAGTTGCACATCTAGTATTTGTGGTGTAACAGATCATAGTTGATCAGTGATCCGTCACAGGCTATTAATCGTGACATGTAACCAATCAGTGCCGTGGGCAGGACACTGAGCGAGAGCTGAATATAGACAGAAAGAGCCAAAGTAGGGCATTTCCACCGTATGATCCAAACCATGAGATTTGTGATCCGTTGCACACCTATCTAAAATATTGTGTAACAAAGGTGAAAGTGAAAGGCCAAATGAGAAATCACTCATATGTTTAACATTTATAGATTGAAATTCTCTGCCAAAGTCCAACAGAATCAAGTGGTTTGAGAGTTTATACAGTGAAACCTGCTGTCATTTCTGTGTACCATAGCAAGACAGAGCAAATGCAGAACAAATAAAAATCAAAGTCTTCCAATTGATATGCATTGGATGTTTTCCCACTGTTCTGATAGAGATGCCTCTCCAAACAGTGGTTTGGAGATAACACCCAGGCCTGGCTGTGTTTGCTGGAGTGGTGGAACAGCAGCGAGGGACGGAAGGTCATCGTATTGATATGAAACTTGACAGGTCTTGTTCCTGCCATTGCTTTTACTACCCAAGACGATGTAGATCCACCGAGAGACGGATAGATACAGAGAGTGAGAGAAGGGGGGAAGAGAAAGAGAGAGAGAGCTGTTGGCTCATGTGTTAGCTGCTAATGGACTGCTATGGTTGTGTGTGTGGGTGGGTGGGCGCACGTGTACTTGCATCGCAGAACGATGGGGACTTGGACCAGGACTGATGAGATGCTTCAGGGATAATGCCAGGCGTGGAGTTGATATGTGATTTGGGAGATGGCTTTATGCAATTTTTTACTCATTATTCTTAATCACATACTTCAGCGTTTTCTTCGCACTCCCCTTCCTCTCACCACCGCAACCCCCCCATCGCTCCCATTCTTTCTACCGCCTTCTCATATCCTCAGTCTGGAGGCTGACAGTGACAAATAGAGGAACACCACAGCAGTATCTCCACACGACTGGAGGGACAAATTATTACAGGTTATTTTCCTCTTTTCAAAAGCTATGGTTATTCATGTGAGACTGTAGAATATACGAAAGCTTTCATTCTAAGATGTTTTATGTCACTTTATGGATAACACATTGTTAGCTCACGTTCACTGCTCAGTATTTCCACATGATTACATCCGCTTAATATCCAATTTTGAGAACAGTTCTTAAGATAGCTAGTACCTTAACTAATGGCGAGTTTTACTTTGACAACAATGAATAAAGTGTTCAACTGGTTGCCACTTAGGCAACAAGATCATGTGACCATGGGAGCTTTATAAAGTTGAATAGTTGATTGCAAATGAGAAACAACCCTGGGGTGGGCAGGTTTTTTACATTCACTGACATGACACTCAAACATTCACACACTCAAACATTCACACTCCTTGTCTGCAAGCTTGCAAAACACTTAACATTCACACAGTATTTTACAGCAGCTATCTGCCATTATTTTACAACTCATACAAAAGGAAAAGGGTTCCAAATTATCAAATCCTCAAGGTTAATTTCATTACATGAATTATGAGAGGTGATTATAGTTCTTTAGTGTCAAATTTTACTTTCTGAATGACTATTAAGCAGCTTGGTTACTTAGATAGTCGGTTTGGTTAAAATACTATTTCACAAATCTTTTTATTCAGTTATTCACAATAGACTTCCCTCAGTGGGCCAGTCAGGGTAAAGGACAAGTCTGTATTCCTAGGTGTAGGCCCCATCAGGGGAATAACTCATAAACATGTCATCTCTTCTTCTGGGAAAGCGCTGTGCAGCTGAGATGCCACACTAGACAGGGAACTAGTGGACTGCATAATTTCCTTCGCTGCAACTGACACCTTTTCCATATGTAGGCACTAGACTGGGCTTAAGTGTGATGGCTGTGCATCATTATGCCTTGGAAATGGAGGGTGCAAAAGTGCACTAGCAGTGACTGGCTTACATCTGACAGTTGGCCTTGTTTTACATTAGTCACATCAATTCAAATCCCCTCTCTCGACAGAGTTGGAGATCAAGTGCCAAAGACTTCAGTAACCCAGGGAAATAATTCATGAGTCAAAGACTACTTTGATTTTTTTTAAATGCTTTACAGCCGCTCTTGTGAAATATTGCCTTGTCAAGAATAATTTCACATTTTGCAAACACAAATCCTGTTTTGTACAAAAGAAAAAGAGTTTGTTCCTCTAAATTACAAAAACATATTTTCCCCCGTATCTCAAACAGTAACAAGTTATGCAGATTGTTTTAGTTTTATTTGCCCTGGTTTGGATCGTCGATCGATTGAATCGTCATACTTTTCTACCCACGACGCGCAGCACAAAATCACTGGATGAGAGACCGACCCTCAGCATTTGAAAGTTTCCAGAAATCTATAACTGTTTACTGAATTTATCAGGACATCAACAGGCGGGCATTTGCATGGCAGAGCATCCGAGCTAAACTGGATGTATCAGGTAATGTTAAGTATAATTTTAACTTAAGTTTAATAGGCTACAACCATATAGCTCACAGAAGCAGTTACCATGGTTACTACCCATAGAGCGCTCTGCTGTTTACTTTGTGAGCGCTTGTCACCTGACGTGAGGAGCGCAGAGCTACCCCAAGGATCCAAATGACTATGCAGGCAAGTTGGTTCTTCCCGTGTGAAAAGACCTAAGAAGCAGGATAACTGTGTAAACGTAAGGATTTGAGCAACTTTGACAATGGCCAGTTTGTGATGGCTTGATGACCGGGTCACAGCCTCTCCAAGACTTCAGCTCTTTTGGAGTGTTTCCGGTCTGCTGTGGTCAGAGCCTATCATAAATGGTACAAGGAAGGAAAAGTGGTGAACCTGCGACAGGGTCACGGGAGGCCAAGACTCACTGATGAACATAGGGCTCAAAGTAGGCTTGGGCGGTATTACGGTAATATCGTATACCGCGGGATCTAAAAATAGCAACGGTGTCAGTTTCAATACCGTCATACCGTCGTAAAAAAATACAATGCATTAATATAGGAGACAAGAATTAAATATAATTTATGTAATGCCTAAAAATGCGTATGCGTGGTTGTCATCAATGTGACAGCGTGGAGGACGAAAGAGAGAGGTGGAAAGATGGCGAAGTCGTGCACCTAGTGACCTGGTCTCGAAAAGAAAACAACTTCTGCAGTTTGGCAGTATTTCGGTTTCGACCGAATGAGAAGGGAGAGGCGGTAAATATGGACGAGGCAATTTGCAAATTGTGCAACAAAAAAGTGACCGCGAAAGATGGAAATACCTCAAACCTAAGGACGCATATACGAAACCACCATCCACTCACTGCTGCGAGGATGGACTCGAAGTTCACTCAGTGCAACAGTTTTAACGCCTCCAGATTCCGACCAACAACATCTAGGTCCACCGTCAGTATGCAGCCGACGATAATGGGGCCTTCGCGAAAGCAACAAAATACAAAGGGACAGTGTCCGTTGGAAAACCTGTACTGATGCTGTGACAAAATACTTGGCGAAGGAAATGGTCTCTTTCAAAACAGTGGAAAAAAGTCCTTTCAGGACATGGTAAAGGCACTAGACGACCAGTACGAGCTGCCTGGACGGAAATATTTCTCACAAACAGCCGCTCCACATTTATATATTAAAGTTAGAGACAATGTTCAAGTGATGCTGTCAGCGGCAGACAGTTATTCCTTAACAACTGACATGTGGTCTTCAGTTAACATGATGCCATATATGTCCCTGACTGTCCACACTATTACACCTGACTGGAAACTTGAATCCAAATGCCTCCAAACTTCGTGATTTTCCTGAGAGTCATACGGCGGACAATCTTGCTACTGCGCTCAGAGCTGCACTTCAGGAATGGCAACTTGACGAGAAAAAACTTTCAGCCATAACCACTGACAACGCTGCCAACATTTCTGCCGTAATCAGGTCCCTGCATTGGCCGTGGCTTAACTGTTTCGGTCACAATCTAAACTTGGCTGTCACAAATGCATTGCATGACCAGAGGCAAAAAAACGAGCGCGCCCTCGGACTATGCCGTAATATTGTCGGGGCCTTTTCACACAGCTGGCAACGCAAGCATGAACTCCACAAGAAGCAAGTGGACTTGGGACTCCCAGAACATAGTCTCATAACGGTAAGCATAAAGCGTGCAGAGTTCCTCAGGGCAGGGACACAAATGTAAAAAAGGGGCATAAATTATATTTAAAAGTAGGCTGTATTAAAATAGAAAAACATTTTTTTTTTTTAAATTGGAATCTTTTTTTCTTTATTTTTTTATCAAATAAATGCAGGCTTGATGCGCATAAGGGACTGATTTAAAAAAATGTGCATGCAAATTTGACGAAATTAAATAATAATATACATTAATGGACTTATTTATGCATTCATTCGTTTTTTTTTAGACCTGTTCCTTCATTCATTCGTTTATTTAGGCCTATTCATTCATTCATTCGTTAAATTGATGAATAAATAGTTCTAAATAAACGAATAAATGAATAAATAGGTCTAAATAAATTAATTTCGTTTATTTAGGCCTATTTATTCATTCATTCGTTTATTTTGGCCAATTTATTCATTCACTCATTCATTCATCCATAAGTTTATTTAGACCTATTCATTCATTCATTAATTTATGCCTATTTATTAAATCATTTGTTTATTTAGGCCTATTCATTAATTCAATCGTTTATTCATCATTCATTAATTAATTCATCCATCCATCCACCCATCGTCAGGACTGCGCCACTCGCTGGGGCTCCAAACTGGCAATGGTGGCGCGCATACTCGAATAGGCCCAAGCGATCAGACACGTCCTGTCTGATGACAGAAGGAGCAACCTGTCCCTGACCTGGCAGGACATGGACGTCTTGAAAGCTGTTCAAGAAGCACTGAAACCAGTCGGTGACTTCACTGATATTTTGTCAGGAGAAAATTATGTGACCAGTTCCTGTATCCTCCCCATACTAAAGCTCTGCAGGGACAATGTGTTGGCTGTGTCAGAAAATGACCTCCAGCTAACAAAGTCAATAAAAACTGGAATTCTAACCAAGTTGGAGGCCAAGTATGAATCCGATTCAGTGCGCAAAATAATGCGAAAATGCACTTTCCTCGACCCTCGTTACCGTGGAGGATATGAGACGGATGACAACGCATTGGCTGAGACCAAGGCTGAATTACAGGCTGAGATCATGAGCTTAGAGGCAGCGGGTCCAGTGGCTATCAGAGTGGAAGAGGGAGAGGCCCAACCCGAACCCCCCCAAAAAAAGATGACTCTGGGAAGTATATGCTGCAAAAAACGGCCGACGCAATGGCAGGTCCCGTCGGCATCGGCACCCTAGAGGACCGAGTCGGAGCTGAAATAATAGCCTACTCTTTGGAGCCAGTTACTCATGGAGACGAGGACCCACTTCTCTGGTGGAAAAATGCTGCAGGACGCTTTCCCCAGATGTCACGAGTGGCACGAAGTACCTGTGCGCCTGTGCCACAAGCACACCATCGGAGCGAGTTTTCAGCACCGCAGGTAAAGTTGTCGGTCCACAGCGTGCCCTGTTAAAGCCGGATAAAGTGAACATGCTAGTTTTTCTAGCAAAAAATCTTGACTAGATTTGATGTCACTTGCCATTAGTTCCTATTCGTAATGTGTTCACTTTTATTTAGCCTATTTAATTGATTCAGGTTTTCGTTAAAAACAATATTGTAAAAAAGAAGATTTTATTTAGTTTAAGATTTATTTAGTTTTTATTTAGGCCTATTGCTTTGCAATATTTTGGGTCTATTTGCACTTTTTTTATAAGATGCTCTTTGTTATTAAAAGTTGTTCGGGCAGTGTGATTTAATTTAATTGATTTGTGTAGCTGCCTCTACGCATAAACAGTTCTGGATGTTTATGTTAATTTAATTCTGTTTGACTTTTGTATTTGTACTTTTTAATAAGCTGCTATTTGTTGCTAATAAAAGTTGTTAATATTGTTGTGCATGTTATTTTGTTATGGTTTCAGTATTAGTGTTTGGTATTCAGTTTCTGAACGGTTTAGGCACAAGCCAACAGTTTGGTGACGCTGTCTGACCCTTACATCAGAATTTTTAATTATTCACGGTAAAACCGTATACCGGGGTAAATTAGGACTGACGGTATCAAAATTCGGATACCGCCCATGCCTAGCGCAAAGGCTGGCTCATGTGGTAAAATCCAGCAGACAAGCAACTGTATGTCAAATTACTGACAAATGTAACGCTGGTTCTGATAGAAAGGTGTCACAACACACAGTGCATCGCCATTTGTTGCCTATGAGGCTGCACAGCCTCAGAATCGGAATGGGATTCAGTCAGTAACAGTGGGGAGCCGGGCCTTGCTGAGGAGGACCGCTGCAGATGGAAATGAAGTATTCTTGTGGCTTAAGGTTTTGGTCCTCATGGACCACAGCCTCCTGCCGGAGGAGAGCGTCTGAAACAGTTTGTATCCGGGATGGGAGGGGTCGGCAACAATCTTTCCGGCTCGCCTCAGAGTCAGGTCTCAGGTCCTGGACGGATGAAAGGTTGCAGCTAATCACCTTCGCAGAAGACCGAATGCTGAGAATGTGATTGGTTGCAACCTTTACGCTGCAGCCTGCCCTTGTCCCTGGTGGTGGCAGCAGCGAACCAGATGGAGGAGGTGAGGATGAACTGATTGGAAGTGTAGAAGTGCACCATCGCTGTCTGTGATAGACAGTATATTACTGGACGAAGCCACCCTACGGATTTGAAAGGAGAGCAGTGAAGCCAGTTTTGGTCCTATTAAATACTACTACAGGGCTACTTTCTTTTGGCACCAGTGTCTACTGCGCATGATCGCGCAGCATAAGCGTGGTTTAATGACAAAGAGCAATGGCAGAAACACTGTAACTCTGGTAACTACATAGCTGCACAAACAAAAGTCTCTTGGCTCAGTGTATTTGTCTGACTTGGATTGTCTCTGTTTAGTCCACCCACCTACAAGGCTCACCTGCCCAAGACCAAGGAAGCGTCACTGATGGCTGAATTTTTTAGATTCACTTAGAGTTTATAATCTAACCAATATGGGGACATCACGCATGTTCTTGACCTCATTTTTGGGCCTACATAGAACCCTCCGTGTGGGCTTTGGTCAGCTGTTTGATCTCTGGCTTACCCTCTTGCTGTCTATGGCAGGTTGAATCTAAACACTTGGCAAATAAAGCCAAAGCCATCAGCTGGGTAACTATGGAATTATCTGGAGAAAGACTGAACAAGAAGAACAAGACCAAGAACAATAATAATTCTTTCAGTTTCAAAATGGACCTCACAGAGGTTGCTGCTTGGGCCGTAATAAGAACAAAGATAAGAAGATTTTTCCTGCTCTGCTTTAACACTATGATAATATCATAAGATTTTGTATTATTGATTTTTAATTGGGAAAGATGAACATATGTTGGGACTGATATTTTATTCTGCGGTTTTAAATTCTTTAAATGCTGACAAAACCACAGAGAAGGAAAAGTTGGCTCTATGGTAAACTATTAGGGCTGGTCCGAATACCATTTTTTGAGCTTCGAAGCTCTGGTAGTAATGAACATCGAATATTCGAAGCTTCGGAAAAATCAATTTGTATAATTTATATTTAAATTTTCGAAGCTGCACAATCTCTTTAGGCTGCCTGTACGTTTGCATTTTGATTATTTCCAGAAACCGTTCATCCAAACGACTTCACAGGGGAGTACAGTGTCGTAGTAATATATATTTATTAAGTAACTATAACGAAGTTATATGTTAAGTATTATATTTCACCAGATTTTATAGTGTAAAACATATTATATGCACGGTGTGCAAAAAAAACCCAAAAAACAAAACAAAAAAAAAAAAACGAATATCCGAATGTCACATTTTCAAATCGAATACCAACCCACCTGTGATGGCCTAGGCCACACAGGTTAAAAACAACTATGGTAATACCACACACCACCAATATTTTTAATACACAAGTTAAGTTATTTTGCAGTTAGTCACACCCCAAACAATTCATAAACTCAAAACACAATCACATAGTTTATTTCAGATATAATTTACATTTATTTACTTTAGCCATACACTGTTTAAATGGAGTGCACACATTTTTACATTGTAAGGTTATTTAAACATTTTCTGTTCTATTAATCATTTTCTCTTTTTTTGTTACCATGTTGGAGAGCTGTGGCCTGGGGGAAAAAAGGCGTGGCAAAGGGAGAGAGACTGTTATATCCTGTGGCCTTCCAATCAAGCCGTACCATGTGCTGCAATGTGGGAGGGGGATTTTGGGTTTAGTTTGTTTTACTTTGTAGTTGTGTTATTTGTCGTCCATTTTGTTTTCCCCTTGTGTGTATATTGGTTTGGCCAAGCCACTATATATGTTCCCTTGTGTTTCATTCAGTTAGGTCAGTTTGTTCAGTTCATAGCCCATTTTGTTTGCTGTTTTGCGTACAGTTATGTTTTGTTGACCTCTTTTATAGGCCTAGATAAGTCTTTTGATTTGTATTGTTCAATTTTTTTTTGAGGGTAAATAAAAAAAACCTGTTTTTCAAAAAAGCTCCTGTTCTCCTCTTGCTTAACTGCTTGGTCCCTGACACCACCGAACGAATATTCGAATATTCTAGTCCAGCCCTATAACCTATCCTTTACTTTTTCTTTTGCAGTTTGAACCATCATCTTACTAATGGGACTCTGCTGGAAATGTGTTCACTTAGAGAAGTTTCATTTTAACTCAATTCAGTTCAATTAAATTAAAATGAATTAATAATTTACAACTTAATTCATTCCACATGATTAAATGCAAAGTGCAGGGTTTACTAATGACTGCAACACTTCTTCACCTCTTACTAATCAGCAAAAGCTGTGGTCACAGTGATTTCAAGAGCTGTGAAAACTAACAACTATATTTGTAGTTTTTGCTTGTCTGGGTAACATTTACATCTTCCTTCATAAACACTATTGTGCAAATGATTAGCGATGGTTGAGCTGTATACTGTATAATCAACATATCAAAGAGCTCCATCTTTATCCTTCTGTTGAAGGTCAAAGTGTCAAACTTACTTTATACCTTGTGCAAACAAGCTAGGATACTTCGTCTCTTATAGACAAATACAGGTGCTCACACAATTTATGTGTCTGTTCATTAAGCTATCTGAGATTAGTCTGAGGAGGTCTCTGTCTTTCTGTGTTTGATCACATTAATCTTTATTACCACTCTTTATTCTTTTATATCTCAAATACAAATGCCATTACAGATGGTAGCCATTACAAATAATGGGTGACTGGCTACCAGTGCCTTATCAACAGCTAGGTGAACCAAGCAAAGCTATAGCATTAATATATGTGTTGACAAATAACAGTTTACTGGTTAAGTCATTTATCTTGCTCTGAGGAATTGCCCCAAGAGACCTATTCTTAACGCAGGCTGGGGAGACTCAGGTCTTACTGGGGGAGACATAAGAGCTAATTTTAACACTGCTGCACTGAGCTAGTTTATTTCCCAGGACACAGATTTTAGATTTAACGATCGCACATTGTCCATTAGTGTGACACATAAGCCAGACAAGACAATGTTAACCAAAATCTGATATGGGTACTATATTCTACAGTGCCTTATGTTAATATGCTGACATGCTAACTTTTTAACATTACTGTTTCAGTACTTCAGCGCAGATTTGGTAGTTAAATAATGGAATCTCAACACCACCGGCCCTTACAATTGATCAAAGGCTGCTTAATTTTGTGCATTAATTACTGTTGAGGTAATGAAATGGCCCATCACTCTCCTCATAAACCAGTAAACAGTGGGGCAAAAGAAACCATCCTTCAGGCACAGGCGTGATTATGTAAAAGCACTGTTAATCATCGGGCCCTATGTTCCTCCCCACTTTGTTTTCTTTCCCTCAGTTGCTTAATGTTTACCACCAGTAAAATGTTTTATTTATTAGTTTTGTCATAAATTTCTGTTTCACATGAATCTGGCAGCTCATGCATGCAGTGAGTGTTGAAATTAGCATCTCATTACTTGCCATAATTAGGCCAATGAAGGCCAGATGTTGAGCGTGTGATCTATGTGTAGGCCAATAGCTGTGTCTAGCTTTTTATTATAATCAATTAATACTATACAATAAAGTTTTATTGCTTGCATGAGTTGCAGAGTCTTGAGTGATATGGCAGACACAAACAAGTTCACTCACGTTGTTGACTCACTGTAGAGCTGTGTATTCAGGGTTAAATGAGTGCAGTGCTAATGAAGTCTTATATCAGGGGTCCATAATCAGATTTTGTATGTCTCAGAGAGAGAGAGAGGAAAATTTTTCAACCTTCTTACACATGCAGTGTCATGATGATGTTCAAGGCTGCTGGATATGACAATATGGATTATGCAATGAGACATTTTTATCACGGCAAATGATTGCGTTCAGATAAACCATAGCAGTAGTTCCATATACCACAACATGGAAAGTCTGTCTGTCACAAAGAGGCAAAAATCCAACAGCTGTACTTGTTGGCAGCTAGGGCTGGGTATTGTTCAAAGATTTTCGATATCGATACCTCAACTTCGATACCGGTTCCTGAACGATACTTTTTTCGATACCAATTTTATTGGTATAAAATTTGTATATTTTCTCAACATATGGAGAACCATTGTTGTTTGTATAAAGTAACTTAATTATGACATTATCATTAATAGTTTATTTTAATAATTGCTGCTTGTCAAAACCAAGACATATTTTCAATGTAACATCGGCCTATATTCTGTTTTTGTTGTTTTTATTCCTCTTTCTTTAGTTTTTATAATGTCATTTCATTGTTTATTAATTATATATTTTTTATTGTTTATATGTGAATTTGTGCTCTGGCACCATTGCAACCTAAACATTCATGGCAAGAGGCCTGAGAGAAAGAGAGAGAAATCTGTCATCTCATCTCATGGAAACAAGTTTCTGCCACTACATATCAAAGTTTCCTCCTCACTAGAGGAAGAGGTGTCCAGGCGACAACGATCACAATAGAAAGGAAACTCAGCCGCGCGTCTTTAATCCACTGCAGCAAAGTCGCAGACATCAGTCAAAATATCGGTACGTGATGTCACTATCACACGGAAGCGCTTCCGCCGGCTGCACATACAGGTCCGTGTGCGGCGGTTGCGTCACTTAACTGATCCTTCAGTTACACTTGGGAAAATGTAGCGTGTGTGGAAGCCGCCGCGCTACTCTGTCAATAAAAGAGCTTTGATTTGATTCAGAAAACAGCGACGCTGCCACCAAGCTACTGAGAAATGTCGTTAAACTAGTAACGGTGCTACTTGTAGCGAGCTGCTGCCCAACGCCGCTCGTATGGTGGGCGTGTTGAAGCAGCTCGGTGGCAGCAGGGCGCGCTGAGACGATGATGCACCGGCTCTGTCTTGTTGCAGCAAAGATGGAGCGACTTTCTGCTCTTAAGTTTATTCCACGCACAGTCTAAGGCTTCACCAGGTTTGTCATGTCGCTGCTCTTGGCATCAATTATCTTACGTCGCAAATATTGCATCGCGCGCTGTTGCATCAAGCCACACTTTTGATTTTCTCCAGGTCTTTTACATCCACGAGCCACGTCTCTGTGCGTTACCAGCGTGAGCTAGTGTTTACATCACCACAGCCAATTATAATCACTTTTAGATGTGGGTACATCAAGAATGCTGCATGCTGATTGGCACACTGGCGTTAACAAGAACCTTTAGGTATCGAACTTTGGTACCGAAAGACAAGGCATTTTTTGATACTGGTATTGAAGCAATTCGGTCGGTGCCTAAAAAGTACTGAACTCGATACCCAGCCCTATTGGCAGCAGGTGATAAATTCAATTAAATGTTTTCACGCCTTCTTGTTCTACTCTTATACCCTGAAATGTAGGTGGGCAGTATTAGAAATATGGGTGGGACCATATAATATAATAGTTAGTGAAAGCTGTGTGTTGTGTTTGCTACCACTGAAAAGAAATTTAAAAAAAAGGTCCTGTTTATGTAATATTACTCAAACTTCATTGCAGAGTAGGTCCAGACAGTAAAAAGCTAGCTAGTTATTTTTTATTTTCTGAGGCAGTAAACACAATACACACCACTTACTGCAGTAACTAACTGCAACCTGAGCTTATCTACAGATTTTATGGCTGACTAAAGTAATGTAACAACCTCTCACACACCAGGGTACTCTACTACAAAGCAGGATTTGACATACTTTATATAATGTTGGGTGGTTTAATCTACAGCAATGAATCATTCTATAAGATCATCATGTTTGCACTATTTGAGAATGTACGGTATGTTATGTACATAGAGTTATTTTATATCGTAGTCTAGCCTTAACATATCGAGTCATATCTCAGCAGCCCTAAGTCAGGTATGGAGAAATACTGCTTTGTTTGCTCTAGCTCAGTCTATAATTTAGGTTTTCTTTAGGCTATCTCTGATGGAAGTGAGAGCAATCTTTAAGTGTAAATGTTATGCAATGAAATTAGTTTTCAGAGTGAATTTTTTTAAGATCTCCATCAAGGTAGCCTGATTACTTGCACTAGTGTTTCCCATACCTTCATTTATTTGTGGCGGGCTGCCACAATATCAACACTGACAGCCACAATATCAACACTGACAGCCACAGATTGATTTTCGTTGTTTTTACTATGCCTATTTAAAATTATATTTGATTGCAGAGCGCCGTAGCGCATCCTCTTGCTCGTCCCTCTCTCTCACTCACCCTTCCCTCTCTCTCTCTCTCATGGAACACCGCTGAACAAATCTGTTCAACACAACGCTGTCAATGTTGGAGACCCAGCCTAAAAAAAGTTATTAGCAAGCATGTAAGGAGCCTAGCTAATAAGAAGAGCTAAGTTAATATTAGAAAACACCTGGGTTTTCGAGGCTAGCACGCTGTATATAGCTGGTAGTTAACAGCTATATACAGTTACACTGTCATTCTGCACTGCTTGCACAATATGATAATACATCCCAGATTTTTCCATTCCTTTTATACAGTTTTTTTGTAAAGCCATCCCTTTAAAATCTCTGGTACTATGAGGCCAAGGTATTGCAGCCATCATCTCCTGCAGTTCTGGAAATCAATGAGCAGGACCGCTTTATGGCATTACTAGATTTTTATAACTTGTGCCTCAATGTGATAAATGACCTCAATTTTTCAGGTATTTAACATGCTGGATAAGGCATTTTATCCATAAACAGTTACCCCAATTGATTTTCCAGGAAAAAATACCTATATCATTACACAGTAAATCATATTAAATTATTTGACGTAAAAGAGGAATTTATCCATATCAGCCGCTCCTAATCTCGATTGCAGACAGAGAGCCTACAATATGATATTTAAAGGAACTTAATTTTAACTGTATTATTTTAGTTGTTTAACTTTTCCAATTAAGTGAATGCAAACAGAGTTAGCCAATGCTGTGTTCCACCTTGAGAAGAAAGAAGTGACCTGGAATCACTCAGACAGCATTCAAACTTTAGACGTTGTCACGTCCCCTCCATTAAGCCGTGCACATCTACCATCATCTGACGCTAAACTTGACAGATGAGGATGAAATGAAGTGTGTCAAATGCAGTTACAGTAATCTCATTCAAAATGCATTTCCCTGATAGGACTTATTTCAGTAATACATCACATCTTACTCCTTAGCTTTTCATTTGGTTGTGTAGCATCTAACATCATGTGCAGCCAAACTAAAAAGTAAAATGAATGACTAGGCCGACATACGTTTTGAATTTGAGTGCTTCTTTCTCAAATGCTGCACTTTGTTCTGAGCAAATTTGTCTAAGAAGGCCGTTGTCAGTCTAACATGTTGCTCTCATCATATTCAAATCAAAGCTATCATGGATGCTTAAAATGAACCATTACTATGGCTTTCATTCAGTGTTGATAGCTAGTATTGAGCTATACAAACAAACTTTGATTACAAGATGCATTTTTTTTGAGATCCACCCAAATCTACGTCATTACATCTGCAGAGAAAGATGCAATTCAGGTCCCTAATCTTCCAATTATGTAATATAAATGCAAACTTAAATGTTTAAAGTGACATTGCTCTGTCAGTGTTTTGTATACTATTAGCACTGTCAGTTGCGGTGGATGCTTCCAATATCCAGTGTCCTCTGGAGGAGGGATATTGGGCACATTGCTCTGTGTGTACTTAAGTGTGGCTGAAAGGCACCTCCCTAGTCATTCAAAAAAAGAGTGAGATTTAAAGGTCAGTTTGTGCATAGCACATTTTCAAAAGCTCACATTTAGCCTGTATTATTCTGCTCAATGCTTTGCTTTGCAATGGAAATCCTGCCTCTCTCTCTTAAGAAACAAACTTTTTTCCTCTCATGAGGCAACATGAATACTGCATGACATACTGGATATAGAGTAAAAAAATCCCAGCTTCTTTTCAGAATATTCTATGGGTATGGTCAGCTGTGGGGCCTCCCATGGACAATGATAGAATGATAAATACCCTCATCTAGAGAAAATGTCAATTATCAGCAGACTCAGCAGCAGTGCTGGTGGTCCTCCTGGCACGATAAAGATCTAACATTAATAAGGCATGCTTATCTCGGGTAAGACAGTCACCGATTGATTTTTGAGAGAAACCTGGAAGAAAAGGAAGAATAAATTATTTAAAACAGAAACATATTCCACCAAAGAGAAATGTAATGAAGTACACCAAAGAAAAAAATAGCCATATGACTGCATTATATTAGAGTTCAGTGCCTGCCGGGCGTCTAATGTTTCTCATCCATCAGCTCCTGCTCCTGTGCCTCCCTTAGCTCTAGCATAACCCATGGAACATTAATAGATACTTAGAAACATTAAATGAGACCCTAGGTCACCGCCTCTGCGTGTTGGCAACAACAAGACTTTGAACAGATTTTTAAGTTTGAGGACTTCTAATTAGTCTCCAGAGCTCCTTCTGTGTTCTTCCTCTCATCATATCATATTGGTTTGCTGAACAATAAGGCTAACCAACGGGTGCATGGGAAACTAATGAACCATTTCAAGGACTGGGAAGGGGAAGGAAAATTGGCTCAAGCTGGCTACAAGTTTTGGCACGCAGTAGGAGAAGATGAATTTTAGAGACACATTAAAAACAAAGATAAGTGGTCACAAAACACTTTTCATGAATTCAACTTGTGTATACTTAATTTCCTCAAATACAATTCAATTTCTGTCTCTGCTGTGGATGGACACAGTCGATGTGGCAACCATGACTAGATTGCCATTTCAAGACCAATTGTAAGCCTCTCAGAAGGAGAAGCCCCAGGAAGTGTGCTGCAAGCCTGGGATTATAATGATCAAAGTGAAATGTTTGTCGACTGAAATCAATAGCATCGGGGTGCCTGGAAATTGCTATTAAAGATCCCCATCGATTGGTCGGCAATAGTTCAGTGACTGAGTGACTGCTCTTTCAGACTTACAACAATGGTGAATGTTTCCTGGGCTAGTTGTTATCCGAGGGATTACCTTAGAGGAAATGTAATCAAGCCAGAACTGCGTTTTTATTCACTGGGTGAAGTCCTGGGTGAACTGCATTCTACTAGCATTTGAGTTATGACCACAACAGTAAACTGGTGTGATCACAATGATTTAACTGTTAAGTCAGGGGATAATTTAAAAAAAGGCACTTCCTTTACTTTGAATAAAGGTACAATAACAATGTCTCTCTTTGAATTTGCACATCAGCTGTTGAGGCCACACAACACTATTCCAACTGTTCCGGCCGTGATTTGTGTGTCAGGTAACTTTAGATGACTTGCACACGGACATTGAGCTTAGTTTCTAGTTTGCCATTGTTGAGATGTTAGCTATAGTAGCAGGAGAGTTGTGAGTATTGCTGTCTGGTGCTGCTGTGCTGGCTCTGGGACCTTTTCATCCTCCCTGCATTTTAGCTTCACAGCAGCAAATAGACAGCCTAAGTTCCTCCCCTTCCAATGGACCACCATGGGACCTTAATTCAGAGTGTGTACAGAAGTCAATAGCAAGAGACAACTAATTTTTTGATCCTGTTTAAATTGTATATGATGATAGTAAATTCAAAATAATATACATTTAAAAGTCAAGAATGTTGCAGTTTGATGTTAAACAGTTGAAGACTTTGAAAACACATGTGAAGTCTTAAATTGTTCTCTCAATGAAGCTAACGTTGCTGAAACTTAAGTACTGAAGTCAAAGAACTTACATGAAAGGATGACGTGATAGAACGACAGAGTCGTTTAACACATCAGGTGAGATATTTCTGTGTAGAACATAACTAAGTTACCTAGCTTGTAGCAACCAAGCAATGAACGTTAGCTAGCATTACCACATTAGCATTTTGGAGACATACATTGTGTAAGACGAGACCTGTAGTTTATTGAACAGTTTTCACACAAAACTAAATGTAACTACTGATTTACGACAAATGTCACCTTTCTTGACGGACAAAATTATCTTTTAAATTGAAAAACACCTTATGTGTAAATCAGGGCACAATTCAAACAGGATAAACCATATTTTTCTTGAAATAAGGTCCCACGGTTCAGAAGCAGAAGTGAGGGATTGAGGCTCTCTATGTAGCGACAGTTTGCTAACCCACAACTTAGCCAACGTTAGTTACATTACTTACTTATTACTTATTGGGGTGTTTGTCATGGAATTGGATTTCTCTAGAATCACTTAACCCACCTTTAATGTCTACATGTGACTGAACATTGATAAATTATTTCACAGCAAAAGATCAATTTCGCAATCACCAATCAAATGAGAAATTTGGGTTTAATTTGAGCTTCAACTATCATTTTATTTCATTGTTAACTTAATTTGCTCATTATTTTCTAGGTTCAATTAAACATTAAATCTCAACATATTGAAAGAAATTGCCATCACAATTTCCCAGAGGCCAAGTTGACATTATCAGTTGGCATGTTTAGTCCTACCAGCAGTGCAAATCTCAAATAAATTTAGTTTAAAAACATATTTGGCAAAGAAGAGCATCAGATCCTCACATCTGAAAGGCTGGAAGCAGTACATTTCTGAACTTCTGAAACAACTAATCAATTAAAAATTGGCTAATTTTCTTAAGAGAGAAAAATTGTTTCAGCTGTAGTTTTTAACCACCATTACAGATGTCAGTGATTAAAAGTAACTGCAAGTATTTGTAGATATATCTGATTCTTCCTTTCACTAGTATATCTCGGGACAGTTGTCAGTCATGACTCAAACGTAAAATTGTTAATGGCAGTGTGGTTCTGCATACATCAGTAGGCAGAGTATACTGCAAACAGTTCTAGACTCAGGGGTCTGATTCCCAGTGGGACCACTCATGCAAAGAAAAAGAAGTGCATTAATTCTTGGTACTTTCAGCTCTCTAGGGAAAAATGCACTAGCCTGTGTTAAATAAAGGTTCAGCGGTTTGTGTAATGCACAACTGAACACACAACTGAATAAAATGCAAGCAATAAACATCAAATCCACCTTATCTGTGTGCTGACAAATTGTTTTTAATTGTTATTGTACATGCTAAATTATAATCGGGTAAACTGCAGGTCATGCCTCAACTTTCCTCAAGCAACACCATATCACTCGTAATATTTCTACAACTCGCTGATCTGTGACCTAATCTACTTCACTGTGGCACACATACTTCTTTGACTACATCTGTATGTCATCATTTAAAATCCATTACATTTCCTAACAGAAAGACATTGGCAGCTGCTTTTCCTGCCTTGTGTTGCTTCCGCTGGGCAGAAAATTGGTAAAGTTGGAAGAACTGCTCTCATCAGTGTGGAAACTTTTTCTCAACAGGGTATCGTATCTCAGTAAATCCCAGAAGTTAATGGCCACTGTGCCACAGAGGGTTGCTCTGTTTTTCACCAGATGCGAGATTTTTGGAATTCCCCAGATTCTAATGTGCACCAGAACAGCAGTTTTCCAGCTCGAGTCCCAGGCAGCATGTAGCATCTCATTAGCTCCGGTCACTGATCGAGTGTGACAGACATGAAACCTGACACATGGTGCAGACCTCGACTATACATCTCATCTTGTTTCCCATAATGTTTTAAAAAATGTCTTTCTGCATTTGTAATTATTTTTCTTCCTTGGCCCTTGCCTCAGATATGTCCTTTTATTGTTATTCTTATCCACTTGCATGCTTTAGCATTTTTCAAAACTTTTTTTTCACTTTGAAGATGTTTTGAAATCTCACACAGATGAGAAAGTTTTAAGTCAAGCAAATATTGCTGAAGAGATAATATTCTGACTATCCCTTTTCCTTTGGGATCGAAGTATAAATGCTTTATTTATGTAAAGGGCCACATTTTCAAAATTTCCATTTAAAAAAAAAAGCTTATTCCAGCATACATCGGGTCCGTAACACAAACAAAACAAACAAAATAATAACAAAAAATACTTGTAATAAGTGAAACTACTGCAGTACTTGCTGCAGGATTCATGTTACACTTGCATGCATGCACACACAAGCACATAGGCCAGAATCACACTCACACACAAAAGCAGACTTTAATACTGCAGCCAACTGGCCCTTGAGCGCCACTGCGAATGGACAGCAGAGTAGGCTCTACTTTCTCTGCTCTTTCCCTTTGCCTTCGCCCCCTCAGCACTGACAGCTGCTTCCTAACGAAACCCACTCTCTTCCAAGCAGACCCTGTGATAATGAGGCTCTGCCCAGAACTACAGGCAACCAGGGAGCAGTGTCAACAGCTCGGAGCTGACCTCCTGAACGGGCTTGCTTCCCCTCGTTCACCGAGAGAGCAAAAGCTGCACCTCATTGTTTGGGTGGAGAGCGGAATTGCCTCGGGGAATTGCCCATGTCCAACACTAAAACTGAGCAGAAACAGCGCAGAGGCTTTATGTGCATACATATGTGCGTATTCATGAATGCGCACACACCAACAAGAATGTGCATGTAGACAAGCGCACACACAATGTAGAAGAGAATTACAAGTGATATATCCGTGTCACAGAAAAGAGGATTTTAACAGTGGTAAATCTCAGTTTTACTACAAATTTAAACATACCGGAGAATCAGCAGACCTCACCTGCATAATATTTTGTATGAACAATGAATAAATCAAACCAGTGTTGGCAGAAAGGAACCGACCAGAGGCAAGAAATCTTCATGGAGAAAAACTCTTTGCATTGTTTATACATACACAGAGTGACGGATAGTGTAAAATTCATCCTTCATGCATCAGTCATGCATCTCCTGTGCAAGATACTGGAGATCATTCTTGTTAACGTTTCTCAGTTCTACTTTATATATTTTACCAATACTGCTTATTGGCCATTTGTAACGCCTATTAGCTGAACAAAGAAATTTGAATTATTCAGTTTCTCTTTTGTAACACAATTGCATGTAATAAAAAGTGGGGCCTCAGTGGATTAATCTGTTCATGGACAAAACATTAACAGAAAAGATCTGAACAACGCACAGTGTGTGACATATTGTAAGTATATCTTTCCAATGCATCCCTTAGTGGAGGAGACCCTTTAAAAGACCAGTCTGTGTTTGCTTTGGTAGTTACACAAACCCAACATTAATCACACTGCTAAGCTCTGCAATCGACAACAGACACCCTCTGTAATGAATAAGTCAACTAATCTGTGCCAGCTTACAGACTGCGAACTAGAATAAGAGCAGCCGAGGGATAACTGCACAGAAAATGGAGTAAATAAGGATTTTCAACTCAGCAGTGTGTCTGGTGAAATGAAAGTCTTGCCAGACTTTGTGCTACTTTAATGGAATTAATTGACTCATTCAGTCAACAAAAACAAAATAATTCATGGAAAACTTAGGAATATACCAATAATAAAACCATGTCCAGCTAAAGTTTGGTGACAGGGCATTGTTTTAAAAAAACGCCAAAAGTTTTGTCAATTAAAACACCAAAGACAAAATATAATCAAAACTTTCTCTACATTTTGCTGGTTGGTGCCACAAATTACATCCCAAGCTATTATTGCCCCTATTATTTGGCTTCAAAGCTGCTACCAGTGGACTTTGAAACACAAAAACAACTATGTCCATGAAACATTCTGGCTAAGTCATTAAATAACCACACAAGCAGCAGGGTTTATGGATGGGCTTCAAGGCTGTTGATAAAAGAAGGAATAACCAGACCGCTGTGTGAGCAAGGACACTGACACCAAACCAGAACCAAACTAAACTGAATCAAACATCAAAACATCACAGAAAGGAAAAGACAAAGCAAAAGACTCTTATATATCCAACACATAGCTGTCTCATATCGAATATTGAAAATGTGGAGGAGGCAGATGCAGATGTGGTGTGCAATTTAATCTGCAGCACAACAGAAGCACAACATTGCCAGTGGTAAAAAACTAAAAAAAAAAAGATTTACTCACCATTAAAACAGCTGCAGGCATGGAGTGTGGTTCCAGTTATTTCTGCACTTGCAGGTAAAGTCTCTGACAGCCAGCTGGGCTAACTGGGCCTTCAGTGTGACAAGCATGGTTCTTAAAAGTTCAGTGAAAATGTTCAATCAGGTAATCCCTTAAAACTGCATCCAGCATCTGACTTCATTCCAACAACTCTCCTCACAAATGAGCGCCTTTTATTCGTTAAAACAACAACAAAACGGACTGAGTATCACTGCAGGTATAGTTTATCAATCCAAAAATCACCCAGAGTTTGTGGTGGCAGCGATCCTAGCGGAGCAGCAGAGGCAGGAGGGTGGATGACTGGCTGCACCTGGCCGATGCTAGCTGCCTGGGGTGCTAACATTAGCTTTCCTGGCACCAATAAAAGTAATCTCTGAAGTCACGTTATTTTCCTCACTTGCCGCGCTCACCTCGTTGCCAAGTATCTCCTCTGGTGCTGCTGCAGAATCTGGCTTCGTTTCTGCTGCTATAAACTTTAAGTCAGTCTTTGTGAAATTTAAAGCAAATTATTTTCTCATGTCAACTGCTAGCCAAATGTCGGCTAACTCGGTTAGGCGCTGTGGGTGTTGGTGTCGACTTCCTGTCATATTTGTTACCTTAGTTAGTTAATTAGTTAGTTAATTAGTTAGTTAGTTGAAGAAATTATACTTTCTGAATTTCCGCACATTTGTTCTGCATTCTGTTGTTTATTTAATTATATCTAATGATTTTTATCTTTTATTTATTATCTAAAATATGCATTAATTAATTATATGTTTTACCTAATATAAGCCCAGTTTTAATTTCGGTATTTCAAGTATATTTTGGATTTGAAGAATGCTGACACTTTGTTTTCTTACCTGTTATGACAAAAATTGACAGGTTTATTGGGGGTCCTCATTTAGGCCTTATATCTGTACTTTTTTTGTTAATAGACTCACACAGATCTACACATTGTAACTTACAAATTAGTCTTCTTCACAGTTATGATAACAGCCGGTATAAAGTATAATTTAAGGATGATGTGGCCTATGTTATTATGTACACTGCATGACCAGCAATATTTTTTAATTTGATAAAGTTGACGTCAATCAGTCTACAGAGTTTCTCTTTCACAGCAGTCTCAGTTTGCAAATACAGGATGAGGGGCTCATCACACAGAAACGTATGTCTGTAAAAACCCAGCCGGAAGCTTCCGGTTTGAGAGGAGAGGCCGATGCAGAAGTCCATTAAACCTGCATTCTATCGAACAACCAGCATGGAGCGACTCATCTAGTTGGAAAAAGAACTCCAGGTCCATTAGAAATAATGGTAAAATGACCCTACTTCTCAACCTTATTTATTACTAAACACTGTCATAATGATTTTATGGTCTCAATCACTAGTTTCATGTCTTCTTCAATACAACATGATGTTCTTTTAGTAAATAATGTTCCTATTTAGAGGGAAATGGACAAGAAAGCATTGGAGGCTTCAGGGCTGGATTATCTATGATTGACAAGTTGTTAACATGGCAACCTGTCAATCATGCTAGAAAGACTCCTACCCACGTTACTGTGTAAATTTAACCAGCACCGTTGAAAAAGCTTATTAGGAGTTGGCTGTTCACTTTCTCTAGTGAGTACATGTCACTCCACCGTCTCATCCAAATATGGTCATGTCCGGTGCCACTGGTTGTAAAAACTCAACATAGCGGCGCCCTATCGACCAAACTCAGGGCTTCAAAACGGCAGTCCACAAACCAACAGGTGATGTCACGAGGACTACGCCCACTTCTCATATGCAGTCTCTGGTAAAAGCATGCATTTATAGGGTACAGTGAAGTAGGACTGTACGAGATGGTAAAAAAGAGATCATATATATATATATATTGACAGATATTGCGATTTGTGATATGATTCACAAATAGTGAAAATGAAAATGTTTTGCATTGTAATTTTAATTTTCACTGAAAATTATGTTTTCTTACATCTGAAGATCTGCAGCACTACAGTCCTATTATAATGCTGATTTGTCATACATTTTACCTTTGTAATGGCAATTTGGATGCACTTTGCCATATTGCATATTTCGATTAGTTGGTGAGCCATACAGTGAAAGGTGTTTTTTGACAATAAGTGCAACACACTTTCTTCTAATTTAACATTGGAAAACATTAATTCTCCTCATGTATACTCGATTTTCACAGTGTTATGGGATATTGCTGGGTGTTTTCTTGTCCTTGCTCTTGAATTTCGATAGTTGTTTGTTTGCCGGTATCACGTTACCTGAGAAGCAAAAGCAACATTTTAAAATGGGCTTCCTGAAAAAGAGTTGGAGAGGGTCACAAAATCATATTTTCCAAATGCTTTTGGACTGGAGTGTATGGATGTACTCAGAGAGACCAATGGATACATTTTCCATGGAATAGTTCATTATCTCAGTCTGAAGGATAACCACCACTTCAGTGATCCTGTCTGACCCTCGTCAAGTTCACTTTAATGGCCCCCATTTCCTATTAACAATGATCGTAGGTCCTGCTGGCCACTTCCTCTTTGGAACAACATTAAGTCTTCTGTGGTGCAGATGGCAACATGTAAGAAGATTATGGTGGAAAGTACAGTACTTCATGGTTGTAATTTAAACAGTTTAAAAACCACTTGAATTAGTGATAAATCCGTCAGGACTGGTCTGTGAGCAGATGTGACAAGATGAATTATTCCCCCCTTAACAGGAAGTTTTACCGGAATCTAGGAACATATGGTGTACGCCTCCATCTCAGACTATAAATGTTATTGGAGGATGGACATTTCCAATAGTTTCTAAATTCAGGAGAGGTGCTGTTTGACTTCTGTTATATTATATACCTTATTATACAAGGGTCATCCCATTCATTTCCAGTCATCAAAAACGTTGGCACTGTCTAATTTAATTACGAATTTGTGGAGACCTGTCTGGGGTTGTCAAGAGCCACAGAGATAGTAGTAGGCACGCTCAACCAGATTATCTGCTATTCTGAGTGTAGCTGTGCTTCATCTTGGAATACTGGGACTCCATCATTTCTTTATGTCCCTCAGATCAGTTTAAAATATGTCTAAATATGGCACATAATTAAATCTGTGCCACATGGAAGTACCCTCAAGATACATATACCTGAGAGAGTATAGCATCTACAAGAGATCTGAGGCATTGTGAATGTGATGGCAGTCATATTGGTCAATCTCAATGCAGTTTTAGTAGCAGTTACATTGTCAGACATCATGTTACAATGGGCCTGCTTCGCTCATACATCTGAACAGTACAGTATGATCATTAATGTGACAAGCCACATAAAATAATAAGCTGACACCATCTCAGTCCGGCCTCAAATATGAATCAAAAGAAGTCTTGTATCCTTGTTTCAGGAAGCGGTTTCAGAAGTTGGGCAACAGGGAAATGTGAAAATGACATAATAGACATTACCATATACAGCCTAAAATATCCCATGAGGAAGAAACCAGTCAGCAGAGACTATACCCTGTTTTAGAAACGACCACAGCTAACAAGGTGGAGATGCTTTGTTCTGCTGGTCAAGAAATAGTGGAAAATTTCCTGCTACAACTTGTTCTCAGAATAGTAAAATTTGTGGTGTATTGAGCAAGTCAGGCTAGACAATTATTACATAACCACAGGGTTCACACTTTTCTGTAGCATGCAGGCCTTGAGGGGCTTCTCATAATTTGTTCCCCTGTGTCAGTAAAGATAAAATCATACAGTATCTCACTGCATGCTCATTGCATTCGTCCTGGTAGTGGGTAACAGTTAATATTACAGAGGAAAGCTGGCCCTGTAACACAGTAATTCCTCACAAAAACCATGATGTAAATCACACTGTACATTAACCACAGCACATTAGCTGACAGGTTACATTGTATATCTTGACACAATGAGGGAAGGCTGCTCATTATCAGAGATATCACAGTGTGTAGGACAGAATTGTGAAACTGTCTCTCTCTCTAACAGCTCTCTCTTCTTCTTGGCTTAATGTAGAGCTGCTCCGCTGAGAAACAATTAGGGCTTATTTACATTAAATATTGTGCCTTCTGTTTATCTTTTCTTGATTTTCTTCAGAGGAACATGCAGCATGCTGTCATAATTAGTTAATAAGGCATTTGTACCATTTATTATATAATTATAAAACACATTATATATATAGAGAGATTTTGCAACACATCCTTATAATTAAATGACAAAGTAGGTCAATTGTCAATTGACCCAAAATGACATGTGTAAGTCACATAGCCTGAGTAACATGACGTTTAACTCATGGTAAATTTTGTGAAATGGTTGTAGTGTGGTTAGGATAGGTTTTGACAACAAAACGACTTGGTTAGGTTTATGAAAATATGGTAGATTAGGTTAAAACAAGTGCATTATATAAGTCACGTGATATAAGTAACGTACGGCACGTTATTTGAACTTATAACTTCAGGTAAGTCTGACTTTTTTTCACACGGCACTTGAACCTTGGTCTCCTGAGTGTCCTGAGTTTACTTAACATCCACCCAGCCATCCACCCTACCACCTCCTTACATGAACTTTGTCGCTCTTTATACTATGTCATCTGACTTTTGCCGCCATTGGCGGTCACAGCCTAACAAAAAATGTAAATATGGCAACAAGCTTCTGCATAATCACCTATACAGACATTTTCTGGTGAGATTTCACTAGCACAAATTACTTTTTCTCTTTTTTAATAGTTCTAAACCACTAAATATGAACTATTTATATTTAATCTACACCATTCTACAATTGATATGCATTATTATTATTATCAAATGTGCAGGATTACTAAAGAAAGGCTGCTCTTGACCGCACTTATTTTGAGAGGTTTACTGAAAAACCCAAAATGATCTTCATTTCTTAAAAATCTTTTCGCTCTTGAAAAGAAACAACATGTAACCATTTTATTAAACTTATTCTTGAACATTGGCCCATACATTTTCTTTGATAATGGAACATGGATGCCCATATACTGCAAAGTGTGTAACATGTTTGATTATAGTTATATACCTACCAGACATACACAGTATTCCTGACAAAGAAATGAGGTGATGGACAGACCATCAAATGCAAACATATTCATAATGGCATAGTTTTTTTGTTTTTTGTGGGGTTTCCTTGTCACAGTCCAGACCCATTTTAATTTCCTGTCAATCACCCACATTATTAAAAAAATCTAAATTGCTTTTTCTATTTGTAGCCTAAAACCTTTGTGAACACACAAGGATTTATCTTCAAAGGGCTGTAGCTGCATTAAAAGTAAAAAAACATTTGAAATGTTTTTTTAGACCTAGATATTCTGCTTAATTTTCGTTGAAGCAGGATTCCATATAAAGTCATATAAAGTCTCTTGCTGGACACGGTCATTTTCCAATCTGGGACATCCTGCAGACATGCTAAAAAAGTCCACAGGTCATAAAACATTTCATGTAATTTTATCATACTAATAATTATCATAATATCCATTTTGACTGGAGGAGTCTGTGTTGTATTTTATTACTAAGTCTTGTCTACAAAGAATTTGAACTTTTGTGAAAAGTGCAATTTTCATGAAGTGGGATGAAGCTGGGTGTGCTAAAAGACTGTCCGGTTGAGCTGAGCTGCAGGAGGCAAAATCTTCTCCACAGTCTCAGGCAAGCTGGATACATGTCGCCATCCTGAATGAATAATTTAATCCTCAAAGTGTACTTCAAAGCTGCTCACCAGGTGGTGAGTCTCCCAACAGCTGCCTCACAGCCCAGTAGACAGTCAAAGATCGAGCAAAATGATTTTCTCCAAATGTTCGACAAAACTGTGTTCGGATGATAACATTGTGTTGGAGTACAATCATACCTGCCAGCAAACATTCCTTTCCCTGGTCTTTTTCAGCTTCTGTTCAAGGGGACAACAGTGAAACAGTGGTTATCCTGATGAAAAGGAAAACCTAAATTGAGGGGGAAGCTACCCACCTGAAAGATTCCACATCTTTTTGGCAAAAAGCTGCTTCATGGCTTCCCAAGATCAGCAGCTCCAATCTGATCTTTTTCTGATGCCATCTCTGAGGCCAAGGATACTTGATACAACTCCAACAGATGTTGGCAATATTCATCTGGACTTCATTTTAAATTCCAAAATGAAGGGAAGCTGCATTGATTTGGTGTATTTTAAATGTTAGCTACTGAGAAATGTTTCTGTAAAACACAATCCACAATGGAAGTCTCCTGGCTGTGATTGGTCATTATTGGCACTGCATGGGGACAGGCAGGCCAAAAACTGCTGAATGTTGATGATCTCCCTGACACGGCCAAAACCAAAAATCCTACAGGAATGAATAATTTGTATTGAGCAGAGGTATTTGAAAAATAGGACTTTCTTTGTTTTGACAGATTGGAGCTTGTGCTGAAACTTTAGGCAAGGCAGTACACAGAAAACAGCTAAATATAAACCTCATTATACTCCATGCCATCTTAGCTTCATTGACACTTCAGGCATAAAGAAATGGCAGAAGTGCAGAGACGGAGGTTGCAACGGAACAAAAATGTGTCATGAATGAATGTGATGGTATCAACAGCACGCTGTAAATCAAACCATACGCTGCATTCCCACAAGATGACAGTCTGAGCCTGCCAGCATTTTTTTTCTCTCTTGCAGAACATAATGCAGTGTATTTACAGAAATTTTGAATTTTATTATGACCAGTGATACATCTTTATGAACAGCAATATTAGAGTATAGTTTTTATAAACAGTGTTAATATTGGAATGGTAATTTCAATAGATAGTAAAATATGTGTAATAATATGGAATATATATTAATATATTTAATTAAGCAAAATTGAGTTTATGAAGGGTAATAAGATATTTCCTCTGATGCAGCATTTTACTATGCTTGCTTAGAACTAAGTGCACTTGACGTGGATGTTTAGGAATCTACAGAAATGGGATTTGACCATGAGGCATGAGGGGGAAAAATGCTGAAATGAAAACTGAGTAAGGGTGATGTGTAGAAACAAATTCATGATGCATTGAGCCATCTTTCATTTCCATTGACTTATTAAACAGAGTTACTGCAGGAGGCAAATGATGGAGCTCCCCTGGAACTCACTACATCTTCCCACTTAACAGGGAGGCAAGAGTGCGCCAAACCCTGCAGGCTGACAATGCTCACCAAACAAATCATGGCAACACATCCACAGGCAGTCCAGAGTAAATTGTTGTATTAACCCCCAGGCAAGGGTCCCCCCTCAACAATTCAATAAGCAGAGACGCATTCCTACACATCCTAACGGAAAGCTAAGGGTCTGACAGCCCACAGAGCACGCTGGTGCCAAGCTGGGAAGGCTGTCAGTGTTATGGGTCAGTGTGTTAATTGTTTTCTGTTTCAGGACGTTTAACTTTTATGGCGTCTTCTGCTGCAGTCATCATGCCCCATTTTTGGAAGGAGAAAAGAATTGGAGTAAACGATTGTCACTGGCCATTACAAGTCACATCATTTTGTCAATGTGCAAATAGGAGCTCTTCCTCCTGGAATAATGACAAACCTGAAATTATGGGTTTCCAAAATGCAATGAGAGCAATTTTGAGACATTTAGCCACACAGTTTCCACAAAACTAACACTACTTATTTGACTTAACTACAACTTTATTTTTTATCAATTTCAATATTTTATTACTGTTAGTATCTGTTCAAAATCCCAACAAAATCGTGTTTATACTGTCAACCTTTATTATTCAAGAGAGTTGTTAGAAGCCTGATTGTCAGACAAAATCTTTTAAGTCAAAGTCTACATAATCTTAACTGTTGCTCAAGCTACAGTGAGGTCTGACTGCATGACTTAAACATCAGAAAGAAATCTGATGGGTCAGGGGTGAAGGACACTGTGAGGAAGCGGACGCCATTATTTTGGCTTACTATAATCTCCAGATCAGATTAACTTCGCCTCAAATTAATCTAAAGTATTACGTGATCTGCAAGGCACGACGCCCTGCCAATGTTTAAGCTATCTGATGTGGTGTACACATCGTCTTCCCGTCTATTCACATATATACCCGGCGACACATGTTTCAAAGTAAGCATTGCTAATTAGATGAATGCATGTGTCCGTGTAGCCTTGGTGGAGAGCTGACTACAAATGAAGCTGACTGCATCCATTCAAAATGAACTCAGCTTGATCTAACCGCCACACTCTTGTTATCATTCTGACAAAAAACAACTTTGTTCATATTTGCATTCAGTATTATGCCTTGGGACGACACTTTCTAGCAAAGCATTCATTATGTGAAAACTCCAGATTTTAAAACTGGAGATAAAGCATCCAATTAGCAATGTATGGTAATGTTGACATTTTACTCTTGCATTAAGAAATGTTATTCTGTAGTTCTGCAAAGTGGTGGCTTTATAAACTCTTTTTTCGTCCCGTGTCGGCATAATACCTCAATTATCCATAGATAAAAACTGAAAGACACCACAGAACGTCAGCATTGTTGTACACAATGTGTGCTATAATTGACATTTGAATCTTGTGTCATTTACATAACAGGATGCAATTAAATATTTAGAAATCAGAAAAGCATCTCATAATGGGCTTAAGGTTAGTATTGTCAGCATCTCTTGCATCCAAATGAGAGCATTTTATAAACATATATTGTTGGAAGTGTAGCAAGGAAATGAACAAACCAAAGATTTTGATATGTGCAAAGACACTGCATGGAGAAGTGGGGCTTGGTTATAGGCAGGAGGTAGACACTTTATTGGCCTACAAAACAGTCAGCCTCGATTGCTTCTCCCTGTGTGTATATCAGTTCAAAGCACCTTCTCATTGTGTTGTTGATATTTTTAGACAGCAGTGAAATCTCACTAAAAATGCAGTGTCACATCTTCCATATGACTAACAGCATCTTTTTATTTTTAAATTGCAGATATGTTGTCAGTTTATTTAATAATAATAATAATAATAATAATAATAATAATAATAATAATAATAATAATAATAATAATAATAATTCTATGTGATCATGGGACAATACGAAAACAATTTAACCAACCGTCACCTGTGTGTGCACCATTATACACATTAAAATGAAATACATTTGCCACACTTTTTACACTGATGTGCACTATTTGGCAGAACTAAATAGTTTAAATTATTTTGACAAAATGAGGTTAAGCCCTTGTAAAGCAATGAACATTTTACAGTGGCAGCCTATTTTACATCTCACTTTATATAACAGGTTTGTTATGCTGACAATTACTGCACTTTAACTCTGGATGACAACATTTCTGCTCTCAGTAATTCTGTTGATAATTTCCATTGGATTTTGTGCCTAATGAAGATGTGAGAGCTGTGGAAATGATTCCATTCAGATACATTTCATTCAGCGTGAGCCAATGGCCAGAAGGTTAAACACACCGACAGCTGCATCTTATCTCGCTAATCCCAAATATCATAATGTTCTTATTATTAATTGCTTTGGCATCTTCAACTTCTATCTACCTTTTTTGATTTAAATAGTCAAATATTTAGAGGGTGCACGTGCGCCTTGTCAAGCCGAACTTTAGAACTCCATTCAGCCTGCTCAATTCTCATGAAGGCAGACAATTTTTCCAGGTGCTGTTTTTTTGCCTCCTCTATGCCTTTTTTCCTCCCTTTGCTATTGAGAACCTCTTCCCCTCTTATAGACATGATCTGACAGGAAATCTTTGAGAGGCAACGCTGTGCTAACTGCCCAGAGATTTCAACTGTCTGTTCTTGCTGGAGGAGAAGCTGAACGCTGGCCTCCTATTAGTCTAAACACATGGAGCCCCCCAATCCCCTGTCTCTCTCTCTCTCTCTCTCTCTCTCTCTCTCTCTCTATTCCTCTCTCTCTCACTACTCATCCCAGTCCTGGCGAGGGGGCTGACAGCTCTCAGCGTCCCAGCCTGTCAAAAAGGGCCTGTTATTCAGCACCCTCCCTCTGGGACAGGAGAAAAACACACACACATACACACACGCACACACTTGCATGAATCCGCAGACGTGCACACTCACAGAACATGCTTTCACAAAGGCCTTGTACACAGCACACACCCACGCACTCTGTCTCTCTCTCTCTTATACACACACACAAATATTTTTCCTATGCCCACGAAATACTTGCACATACAAAAACTTTTGACTGCTCTTAGAGGATGTTCTGCTTGTTGTCAGCATTTCTCAAAATATGCTGACATTTTGCATGCACTAATCAGGATCAAATGTATTATCCATACAGACACTAATTTACTGAGCTTTCGCCTTTCCCACAGCAGCGCTGACACAAATTCCTCTCTTTATGGAGTCCTCTTGTCAATCCATGTGATTGGCTGAAATTTACCAATCATTAGCTACAATTTAATAATGCCTGGTGAATCGGAAGAGCTGACAGGTGTCCAATCAGGAGTTTGAAATGATTCCTTAGAGATTTTGAATGCTAGCTTGCAAATGAACCTGCAGGTGCCTCCACAGCTGTATTCCCAAGTCCATCACAATACTATGTGCATACTAAGGAGCAGGAATTGCTCATTGCTCAGCCTGCTCTCTTGTCCTGACACTTTTTCGGATTTGAACAGCAGAGATATGGAATGAATATGGCCATGAAAAAAACGCACTTAAGACTAAACTGTACCCACAAAAAAATAAAAGAAAAACACACACACACAGAGGTCCAAAAGCAACCAAAAGCGTTTTTCAAATGTATTACTTTTAAACTTTATGAAAGGAAAGGCGCTGCTGTTAAATGCTGATATTTCATTTTCATTCTGTTTTGTGGAGGAGTCATTTTGTGAGATTAAATGGGAATGTTTATGATGTGTGATAAAAACAGAAAGAGTGCCATTTCAAATATTTATCAAATGACACGATAGCATGCATGCAGATCTATTAGAAACCTATGTGTCTCATATTGTTCATTGCAGAAGATAAAAACAAATTATGACAATTATTTAATTTAATACAATTATTAAGTGAAAGATCAATTTAAGATATACAGAATTATCATAGAAAATCAGTAAAAATGACTTTACTGAAATGTATATTAATTTTGACTGATATATTTTTATATTATTTGTCCCTCTAAATAAAATGTTAATTTGTCGTTATTTCCACTTGTCTCACTTGTAGTGTAGGCCTACTGCATATGTACACAAACACACACACACACAACACACACACACACACACACACACACACACACACACACACACTCATTATTTTCAAGTGTCAACATTTTCATTGATTTGGGTTATCACATCTTCAACAAACTGTTGCTGTGTAGAATGGTTTTAGTATTTATTTTCAATTCTAACCCACAGCCCAGGAGTTGCTGGGGGTAATCCCTGTTCAACTCAAAGTAATGATTGCGGCAGATCGCATGTGGTGCCACTGGAGAGCTGCAGCTCCCTGCTCCATAAGCCTTTAAAAACCATCACAGAGTAGGGGCTATTCCTTACTTGATTAGCCATACAAAAAACTCTCTTGCCCATTCACTCAGGATGTTGGAAATAATAGCAACAGCAACAAGAAAAATGCCTTGTGTATTCAACCTTCACCATCTGAAACTTATCAAAGTGAGATAAAAAACAAACAAGGGAGGAGAAACTTTTCTGAAATGCCAGCTAAGCATGAACATAGTTCCCTTTCTTCCCATGTGGCCCCTTTGTGAATAATTTCCCTCAAATCTGAGTAATCACAGTATTAGTGCCCTTTTAAAAAAGACTTCTCTGTCTGCTAAATAAGGAGCTCTCTTAATTTCTCTTCTCGACGCCGGCTTAATTGCGTTAAGAATTAATGGTGCATTTTCACGGCCAAGCTCACCACCAGATACCGGTTACACTGCTCTTCCTGCTGGGCCCAATGCCACACAGTGGGCCCAGAAGTGCCTGTCGAACGCCAACCCCGGTCTCACTCCTGCTCGGGGGTGAGAAACTTTGCGCTATACATATGCATGAATATCCCTCATATCTCCCCAAAGACAGCTATATCTCACCATTAGTCGCTCTCAAAGTCTTCTGCGGCGCACGGTATTGACTTCTGGAATAATTTCAGGCAATCCCAGACGTGATTTATGATGATGCACATTATCGATCACTTAAGGAGATATTTAGGTATTCAGAATAAAAAGTTATGTTCTCATTATGTTGATGGCGTGAGGCGCCAGGCCAAGGGGAGAGGGGGGAAGTCACTGTACACTTTACCGGAGAGGTAATTAGCACGTCTGAGTAACAGTAGCGCTCCCCCTCTCTGCTCTCCTGCTGCTAAGGCTGGGCTGACTTGCCTTAGCGTTAGCACAAATTGTTACTGTCGCCCCACAGGTGGGAAACTAGCTCTCATCACCTCATCACCCCAGAGGATGTGAGACACAGCAACATATATTAAACCGCTATCCTCGCAGCATGCAGCTAGTGTCTTCATGAGATATTTTACTCTTTATGGAACCCATGGGGGACACACAAATCCAATACAGCTCCCTTTTAGAGGGGCACAAGCGAAGACATGCATACAAACAACTGGGATTTAGAGTGGTTCCTCTGCCAGAGGCAAGAAAAGTGACAAGCCATTGAAGAGCTTTGGGCAAATGCATCAGCACTGGCAATGCCATAGGCTCGGAGACAATAGAAATGAAGGAATTTACCTAATGTGAGACGGTGCATGGTTGAAGTCTTTCTGCAATTTCAAGGCTGCCAAAGCAGATAGAGGAATAGATATACTCCACCACAATGTTTATTAGACCTGCTGTGTGCGTTAAGGCTTGAACTGACCAGAACTGGAACAGTTGCTGTAGTTTTTCAATCTAAGAAATCACAATTTTACGCTTTAGGAAGTGTGGAGAAATTATTTTCAAAGCTAGAAAGTGTTGAAAACTTTTTTTCCCCCGTACATCTTCTTCCACCAGGCAGTTTGGCTTCAAACCAAGGATGCCATTACCCTTGTTGAGGCCTGCTGATGAGAGACACCAGACTTTGTTCGTGGTAGGGAAAAAAGAAACATGTGCAACACTTTCTAAAGCTGTTAATGTTTTATCCCATAATTCACAGGCCTGGGACTTGGGAGTATGTCTTTGTGGGAAAGTCTTGGCTGGACATGGTGGAACCAGCATCATTAGTGCCTGTCTCCCCAGGGTGGCATGTGTGGAAATTACTGCCCCAATCAATAAGCAAAGTCCAAGTGTTGAAATATTTATCCAGACAGAGCTTCATCCTTGCGGTGGACTGTCTGAGCACTCTTCCTGCACCTTAAAGGGTTATTCAGAAAGCCATATATGGGCAAGAGTACACCTTGAAATCAATGGGGTGCCACTCACTGGCTGAGTGCTGAGTGCTACATGAGTCCATTAATTTATTGTCGATACATGGGGCGGAAACAGCGTAGAAAGCGGAACTCCCCTTAAGGTGTACTCAAAATAGTGTTGTCACGATACTAGCATTTCTAACTTTTATAATACCTCAAAGAATATCAATGTTTGATTTTGTGCCAAGACAGGCAAACTAATTTCAAGTGAGGCCAATTTGTACATGTATGAAGCCCATCTGTGTCAGGGTCAAAATGAGAAAACTGCAGATTGTTTTCTTGACACTAAAATGTGCTGCTGGTGTTGATAGCATGATTCAAAGGAGAACAGATATTCAAAATCGATTTTCATTGCAAAAAAAATTTGCAAAAAAAATGTATGCCCATGTTAATTCTTATTGACTTAACAGCTAATTCTTAGTTTAAAATAATTATTCAAAACTTAATTTCTAAAAGAAAGACATGTTTTACACACAGCCACATATTAGTGAATCTATATCTATCATCTCAATATTTTAAAAAGCTTAGTCACTGCCTGTTTACATCATAAACATTGCAGATTAATTTTGCAAGGGCCAACACATATACACCCGACATCATAGTGTGATTCTCCCGGCAAGACTTCCTTTGAACTCCAACACTTAGCTTGTTATCTCACTTTATCTTCCCACAGAGCATGTTACGGACGATTAAAAGCTCTATGTGATACTTGGGCTAACATCTCATTATAAGAGAGAGCCCATTTGTATTGCTTACCTCCATAGTTAGAGTCCACAAAGGATGACAGCTGACTTCCCCTCCTCAGCTTGAAGTACTCTGCTGAAACATACGCTCATTATGGAACCATAAAAAATTGCTCTCATTTGTTAATATAACATTTTCAGGACCCAGCGATAGGCTCAGGACATTGCCTGGCTGCAATATAATGTGGCCCTTTGAGATGTGCAAGTATAAAATGATTTGGTCTTTTTTTTGGGTTTTGTTTGTTTATCATTACTCAGAGTGGCAATTTGTCTGCATTATCTTGGGAAGATAATTGGTCAGATGATGTCTCCACAACTCTCAATAACATCCAGTCCTTTTCAGACCCTTGACCTTCATCCGATGCCTATAAATATGTTCTACACACACTGTTTTGCCCTGTAGGAAAACATGCACCACTGATCAGTATCTTCCATTTGTGCACCCCACTAAGATGTAGAAAGTCACGGAAATTCATAGTGCCCATAAAAGCCTAAAGAATGAGTTTTCTGTTCTGCAGAGGGGGCCGTCATGTAAAACTGCAGCTGTTGCACAACTACTGCATCATTCCCCTAACGATAATCTGATCATGTTGATAAGCTAAAGGGGAAACAGTAGACACTCTCGGCTAGCATAAATCTCAATACTGACATCAGTGTTAACAACCACCAAGGGGATATGAAATGTTGATGACAACGCTGTAGAGTGTGCGCAAATACCACTGACAAGTGATCAGAAGATTCCTTGTCTCTGTCCATAATCATGTTGTATTCCTCATTAACTGGAAGGTCTTCATTAGTCGTGGCACTGCAGTGGTCCTACACACAATGTTTAATTAACATTATCAGCGTTTGTAATTGTCATTTGTTTGCCTTGTCAATTTACATTTTCCAGGTCACCTGAGAAACTGTCCCCGTGTGGTCCTCTTGAGATGAGCCAAGATGCCTTTTGGATACTGAGAGTTTGTCAAGGATGAAATGAACAGAAGGTCCCCCGTGCTCAGTCGCTCCCTTGACCCCTTTCATGCATCTGAACGAAGAAGAGACAGGCATGTGGAAAAGATTTCAGAGCATGACGTCCTCCTATTAGAATCTGTATCCTAAAGAGAAGCAATGTTACCAAGAGCATGAATGGAAAAAAATGAGGAGGGACATGGAAGAGAGATGGCATCTGCAACCAATTCTGTCCGCAGCGTCAGACCTCTGACAATAAGTCTGTAGTGTATCAGTGATTGCATTTGAACACATGCAGGTACACATGCACACGTGTGTGGCCATTTTAGAATGTGTACGGGTGTGTTGTTACACATAAACTTTTGTTTGAGTGTGTAATTGATTGTGTGTGTCTGTGCATCTGTGCTTATATTTTCATTACTCATGTGCTTGCAAGTGTGGTGTACATTTGTGCTATCCGGTGTGTGTGGCCGGCTGCGGTGAAGGTATATGTGTCTGCGACTGTTCTACAATCTGTCTTTCATGGTTTAGTCTGGACACAGTCCAAAGCCCCAGCTGCTTTAGATCAACACTCAATCACAGTTCACCTCATTATAGCTTAATTCTTTTTGATTCACATCGGCCTGATCTGGCCACCTCAGTGTGTCCCTGCTCACACTAACTGGCACTGTCTGGTGGAATTGGTTCCACATCCCTCCTATATTACAACCCATGGAAATCCTGTATGCAGTAGTTGTGCAGGGATGCAGATGGCAAATCAGGACTGAGTGCAAAATGTCTAACGTCATCTGATAAAGCATTTTAATCCAAAAAGCACAAATCAATTCCGTGTCTATCTCTGTTTAATCATGCTCATGAGAAGCCTTACACCCCACAGGTCAACCAGATTTTTACCTTTGTGCATAATGAAGATGCTTGATATGTGCATTTCACATTTGGCAAAGACTTGTTGAAACTGAAATGTGTGACAGCCTGAGAATGAAAAAAGGCTGCAGATTTAAAAAAATGGATTTTCGAATGTGCGATTCAAAAGAGGCATTTTTCTCCAAGATGAGACGCACTCCCAGCGTCTGACACATGATTCGCCAGGGCCTTAAATATTGGAGCAAAATAGGCTGAAAGCATGCTTCTTGCAAAAGACTAGAAAATGAAAACAAAAGGCAACGCTCTGTGTCTCTGTTACCATGGTTTGTCTCACTGAGCATTTGGGACTTGCTTTTGCAATATGAGGAAAAACCAAGAAGTTTACACTCTCTGTAATAAGCTGACAAAGAGAGCCCCCGCCAAGGTGGTGTTAACCCCCCCACCACCAATTCCAGAAGCTGAAATCCCAGTGTGAGAATGTGAGAAATGGTGAGAACCTGCAGCAGATTTATTCACTCCTGAGACTCCCTTTCTAGCAGTCGATCAAAAATATTTGTGTTCACCATCTCCTATTGTTGAAACAAATGAGAATTTTTACACTGGCACACCACCTCCACACGACAAATTCCTAACACTCCAAGAGATGCCTTTATCCTGCTCCTTTTTTTCTCAAGCTCTTTGGTGCATGAAAGGATCACAGTAAACTGTAAAAAAAAATATAAATTTAGAGAGAAAGAGAGAGCACCGTGAAAGCTCAGGCATTAGCCTAAATACAGCAGAATTGATTTCAAATTGTTTCCAGTGTATGAGCCAGGCCAGGCAGAGCAATTTGATCTGAATTTGTGTAAAGCCAGTCTCCTGTGTGCACTCATTAATTTGAATGTTCATTATTGGTTCATTAGTGACTTCCCGATGTTATAGCACCAATTCTTTACTACATCAGTCTTCTTCTGATAATAACTGGTAACAAAACATAGACTCAGCTAGGCTCGCTCTGCACAACTTCATGCATGAGACATCGGTCGCCTGCCCATTAAGTCTCTCAAACTGTGTGAACCCAAAAAGTTAAGAACAAAAACTATACAAAACACACACACACACACACACACACACACACACACACACACACACACACACACACACACACACACACACACTGTTAGAATTTAGAACACTTTGCTGCATTAACATGCATATTAATAAACCTGATTTCCCAAACTGTGCTACAACTGCTTACATTTAATATTTGTAAAGGTACACATTAATAATTATCCAAATGAATAACCCCCTTAGCATACCAGTTAATCTTTTATATATTGTGATTATGGTGGAACATTTTAAAGCATAATAAATAATAATAATAATAATAATTCAAGTCATTTAAACATAACTTTTTAAACAGTTAAAAGTGCTTTACATGGTTGAACCAGGATTAAAACATTTCCTGACAGCAAGCAGGCAAATAAAATCAGACAATTTATAAAATCAGACAATAAGTGCCCTTTAGTCTTTAAGTTAATATCAATTTATCACTGCTTTAAAAATACATTAAAACCTTAAAAATAATATTCAAAATGCCAGGCTATTATTTGTGTTGCTCGGTATAACCATTCACTACAAGAGCTTTAAACATATTTCATGACCCAACAAATCTCAGGTTGTTTTGCTCACAAACTGCTTTGGTTTCCTTTGTGGTCCCTGGGTTAATTATGTCAGTTGCAAATATTTTGTGCCTGCTGAATATTCTCCTTTAAGTGGGGGGGTGAGTGTTGAAATCCAACACTCACCTCAGTCGGATTTTCCTCTCTGCAATGTACACATGTGTGTCTGATTACCCCTCCAGCTTGGTAAGACAAGTGAAAGGAAAAGTCAAGTCCAACTTGTATGTGCCCCATCCCCAAAAATACTTCTCTGCATCTCATAACAGACCTCCACCACAGGAAATAAGGAGCAGTCAAAGGTCAGGACAGAAAAACTACAGGAGTAGGATTGGCTCCTGTCTTTGCTTCTTTTTTCACTTACAAGATTGTTCTGTATTTATGAACACTGTACCACACAATTACAGCTAAAAATCCAGTAAATACACAGAATACAAAAGAAAACACATACTGCCAGTATTAACACTGTCCAGTATTGTGTAATATACTGTAAGATAATACAACAGTTGACTGTCAGTAATTATGGGCATAGGTTTAAAAAATGTGAGCTATTTCCCAAAGCCTAGATAAGATCTTTCAAACTGAGGCTGATGTTATTGTTCTGTCTCTATCTGATATTCATTGACTTCACATGCCAATCAAAAGACTTTCTATCCCTGCTCTTCTCTTTCTTTGAAGGCTAGAAATCCAGCAACATAATCATCTTTAAGCACTATTTCAAATTACTTGGAGAACTTTAAAGCCAGTTCACAAAACAAAGGCTATTCTCAGCTAGCGGTCTGAGGAGTGTGCACTCACAATACATACCAGATTACTAACCCTCCTTCAATGCAGACACAATATATTCACTCCGCCTTTTCCCTCTGTGCTCTGTTCGGCAGATGCCCACACAGGGATAGGGAAAGCCATTGTATCTAATTGCAATGCTCAGGATTTTGATTACACTCTTGCCTTGAAAGCACAACACTGTAAAAGAACAATTGCTCAGAGAGCACCAAGCAGCAGGAGGTGCAATTTCAGCCCCTTCTTAATGAGAGAACATATCAAAAGGTAAAAGGGAGGAATTTATACTTTAATTCCATTTCTGAAGTAATAAAACGTGGGGCCCTTAATTTATTAGTTTATTAAAGGTGAAACTCAACCTACGACTATTTCTCTCCTCTGTGTTGTGTTTCAAAGATCCTTCCATCCGGTTCTATTTTGCCCATATTTCTGAAATTATTAACCACAAAGCTGACTTTCCCACAGGGGCTGAGTGATGTAATGGATTAATAAGACAACTATAATGTGCTGTAGCTCCTCAGTCTCGGGGACACACTTTTTACATAAAATAGAACCAGTCCTGGGAAACCCATACAAAAGTCACACATCTCTGCAACCATAAACTGCATTAAATTAAGTTATTAACTAGTGGCAGTTTAACTTGCTGTCAAACAAAAAAAAAACAAAAAAAAACATATTTGCTGTCAAACAAAAAAAAAACAAAAAAAAACATATTTCTGATTTCTAATTTAGAGAAAGTTTGAAATTGCAGATTACATTTCAAATTGAAATTGAAATGATCTTCTACAAAAAAACAAAGTCCTAACCATATGTTTAGATTATTTACTTGGAAAAGTATGGTGCTATTGAAATTGGTCATCAAAAACACACTCTGACTTTCAGCACATAACTTGAAAGTCAGAACATGCTATAAAATTCTTTTTGCATTTATCAGTGTCTGACCCTGTGTAGGAGGGCTTATTGCATGGGTTAAATTGTCTCTGCTGACACACTCTTACATCTTTGATTCTTCTCAATCTGACAATTTTTTCTTATTGACCTTGCTCGCTATAAAAGGTAGTGAAGTGGTGAACAGATTTACATCACACAGTGAAGGAAAACTGCTCTTTGCTGAGTGCTATGTGACAAATGACACTGGCCCCTTCTGTCACATGGAAACCTTGTATCATCAAAGAGTCAGCAAAACAGTCTGATTATCAAAATACCACTGCATCTGTGGCGTAACATGTTCCGAGTGGATTACATTGACCCTACATGTGCAGCACTTAAAAAGAAAAATGCATGTTTCTATAAAGAAAATACATGAATCAGTCAAGATTTTCAAGGTTTTCTTCGAGAGCAGTTCAATACTTTTGCATATAACCCTGCTGAAAGGACTGACACTTTAACATGTATCACTCTGCATTACTGTTAAAAAAATGTACAAAGAGTGGGTGATCTATATTACACATTAATGTATGATTTGTAAACGGTCATGTGCAGGTGTGAACTGACTCATAATCCTGACCTACTTTAAGACAGTAATACTGCATTTCCTATTGTGCGTTTATGTCTTGATATGTATAGAGTAATAATTTTTTAGCCTTTTAAGTAGCAAAATGTAAAAGGAAAATATGTACTTGAGCAATTCATTGAATAAAACACATCTTTTAAATGTGTTTTAAGATTTAGTAATTTTTTTAGCAACTGAAGAGAACCTACAATAATTCCCTAGAACATTAAAACACTTCTTCTGTTGTTTCAGAATTATTTAACAAATGTCAGAATTTTGGCTCAGCTAGTTTTGAGAGATTTAAGATTTACAAAAATAATCCTAACTATTACAACAAAGTGACTAATTATTTTCTATTTAAATAGGATTAACAGCTATATTGAATTACTATTAGTGTACTGTGTGAGGTCATGTCAGGCATAATCCACACTCACTGTTTTAAGCTCAATTATAAAATGCAATTGTGTCCGTCAAGAAGCTGAAATTTTATTCAAACCATGTTGAAAATTCACATAAATCGGAGCTGGACAAGTACTGGCTGATGAATGTGGTATGAGTATAAACAGTGTAACATATTAGTTGGTTAGCAAAATTCCTACAAATTTTGTTATGCATTTATCACACAAATAGATTTATACTGTACACATGCACTTCTGACCTTTGTATAAAGGCCATATTATTTCTGTAATTACATGTAATTTTGTAGGTGACAGTAGTGCCTACACAGCTGTGTCACTGTTGAACTCATGATCAAAATGAAGACTCTCTTAGGTCTTATTAATATATTAATAATAAATTGGTGTGTAATCATGTATTAATCATAGCCCAGCCCTCATACATCTTACGTAAAACCTAAAGAATATTTCATTACACCATACGACACCATGCCAGCCAGTGTGGTAGTTAAGTTAAGTCATGTATTGTTGTGTGATTTATGTTGTTTGCCTCGAGTCAACAGGCTGGGAAAACAACAAACTCCGAAGGTAAACAACGTTGATGCACCGGGGCATACTCGTCTTGATTAATGAAAGGAAGTCAGATCTCATGCAGATTAGTGCAGCGGCGGACAGCATCCTCTGTGAATATTAATTTCCCTTGAAGAGGTGTTCTCGCCCTCTCTCCTCAAACACTGCTCAATATATTGGACGAGGTCACCGGAGAAGGTCACAGACAAAGTTTTCTGGCAGCTAAATTAAAGTGCTTCATTAATGGACCAAAAAGTAGTGAATCCAATCAGTGTTTAGCTGTTATTCCTTTTCCTTCATCACCCGCCTCTGTGTCTTAATGGATGCCATTATGTTTAAAGAGACCTTGATTTTTGAAATCAAATGAAGTATTTCTTCCATCATAAACAAATCGTCTTAAAATTACTTTCTCTTTTGTTTTTGATTTCAATCAATTTCTTTTTATCCAATTGTATATTTTTCTGAAATTCTGTTTTTCAACTGTTTTTAATATCTCATTCTTAATTGTGATTTTTACCTCCCTTTCTGTACTTTTTTAAAAAGTAAAACAAGTCAAATTAAAGTAAGATGAACTATGAGCAGAATCTCAATGATTTTCACTATAAAGTAGTCCATTATAACATTTAATGTAATTAACATTACAACATAACAAGGAGTTCTTGTAGAATATTTTTATTCACTGAATTTATTATTTCAGCACTCTTCACATCTCCAAATATACAGAATATTTACAGAATCTGGTGAAGGCCTCGATGAAGCCTGGCTCTTTGTTAAGGGAACAATGCCATTCACAGTGTTCATGCTGAACAATGCTAAAAGTGACCTTGATAGACTCAGATACAGTAGCAAAGCCTCATGGTGACTGATCTGAAAAGATAGCCAGATATAAGACTTATCCAGTCCTTTCACCTGTCAGTGTTCACGAGGGAAAGGAGGAAAAGAGGCGGCTTCTGCTTCAGGGTATCAGTGACAGAGTGAGTGTGTCTGAGGAGATCGGTGAGGGAGATTAACAGCTCAGTCCATCTCTTCACTGAGTGCCGCTGAACCTTGACACAGCTTAGAGGTATTACGAGGTCACCGAAGTAAATGACATCGCAGTCCTGGTAGGAGGCGGAACCAGCATGTATGTAGATACCTGAGGATATCGATTAGTAGAGAAAATTATGCAATAATGCCTGAAGACATCCTGCATCACACTCCGTTTGCTTACCACAAGGTACCTCATTAATGTAGAAATGAAGATCATCCCCCCCGCGGCCAAGGACTCTTGAGCATGTGCTTTTACAGTGCTTTTGTGATTTTGAAAATATACTGTAGTCTAGATTTAATGTTGCAGGCGTGCTGTAATGAAAGGAACCCTCTTGAAAATCAATATCTCATTCAGGGGCAACAGAAAAACACATGGCATGATTCAAGGCTTGTCTGGGTTGCTCAGAAATACAAGGTGAGTAAAAAGAAGTTTCAGTGCATTTAGTAGCAGTCTCATATCCTATGTGGCATTGCTGTATTCTTGGAGTTAGAGAGTATTTTGAGTTAAACTTTGACTGCAGTGGAAGTTGTATTATGTGGATTTTGCAGTGCCAGCCTTGCTCAGCTGTCTGGTTAATACTATCATCAAACACTTTTTCTTCCAAAGATGGAACACACACCACGTCTGGTGCGAATCTCTTTGTCTGTTTTGACAGAATGTTGGAAAAGTAAAAGCTAACAAAACTAACAAGCAGGTTTCTCAACAAACGGCACCCTGTGTATGTGTGTGTGTGTGTGTGTGTGTGTGTGTGTGCGTGTGTGTCTGTATGCTTCTGAGCAGCAACACACACATACACCTGTGTTTGCGAACGTGTGTATTCATCCTCCCACAAGGAATGTGCATGTTTGAGGTGCTTCTACACAAAAATGATCCTTCTCTTTCAGTATCAATAGCAGCTTCAATATCAGCTGCTATTAAGTTAGATTTCCCATGGGTCCTGCTCAGCACAATTTTGGAGAGATTAAAAAGTAACTCAGAAGGTGCCCAATAAATCAAGTGCAATGCAATGACTCAGGCTCTTACGTGCCAGAACCGGTGTGCAGAATATGAAAAATCCTAATACGCATGATGGAAGTTAGTCTAACTTTACAGCCACTTTACAGTCGCTTCACCAAGGAGAAACTAAAGTAGGCACATGGGAAAAAAACACATTGGTTACTAGACAGTCATTGCAGGGGAGGTAGGTGTAATGTGATTAGATAACCTGTTAGTAAGCATGTAAGACGTTGGTCAGTCTGTCCTTGGATGGAAGTAGGAGAAAAGAGAAAGTGTGTATGCATGTGTGTGTAGGAGTCTGAGTGGGTGTGTGTTTGAAACAGTTATTCAAAGTTTGTCTTTTTAGTTATACTGTATGGAAGATTTAATCAATTTTGTCTTTTTAAATCTCCTTAAATCAGTGGTATAAAGAGTCAAAAATGAGTACTTAGTGAAAAATGGGTGAACTAAATTGGCTTGGAATATGTGTGGGTGTGTGTTTTTGTGTGAGTGAGTGTGTAAGGGAGAATAATTGCGTGTGTGTGTGTGTGTGTGTGTGTGTGTGTGTGTGTGTGTGTGTGTCAGGCGCACAGCAGGTGATGATAAGGAACCATGACAAATACACACACTCACAACCATTTACAATCTGAATAGTAGTCATATGCTGTACACTTCAGCTACTTGCTGGGCACTTACACTGGCATCCATCATTGACATAACAGGTGGCCTGGAGCTGACCAGGACAGAGTTGTGAATATCAAACCCAAATGTGTCACAAATGAGTATTGGATTTTACACTCCCCTCTGCCCAAACTCAGTGTTGGACTGCGGCGTTGTTGTGCTGCGAGGCTGAAACTACAATTCAGATTGATTGCAATGTAAAAGGACTCCTGGAAAGAATTTTGCAGTTCTAGGATGCCTGCAAAATATTGCGTGCAGCTGCAGAAAATCTCTGTTCCACCTCCTTCGCTATGTAGCAGTTGGATATATTACGAGCACGCTCTCCGTCTGCACTGGGCTGGAAGATAACCGGTGTTTCCCCCAATGAGAAAACTTATTTCATCCCATAAATATCAGCTTGATTTACACTGAAATGTACACCTGTGGCATTCTAAAGGGCATTTAGTGAGACAGACTAACAGCCCAATGAAGTGTCCATGAATCTCCACAATTCCCTCATGGACAGAGGGAGATGGAAATTCATGGTAAACTTTATATGGGCGCAGCAGTCATAGTGGCTGTATATCCAGAGGTGCCATATGACATTACACTTTCTCATATGTTTGGCTCTGTTTCCAGTCTTGCATGCTGCTGTGTGGTGTACATTTGACCTCTCCCTCTGTAAAAGGCAATGTTCATGAGTAGAGCCAAGTCTGTCACATGCAGTGGCGCCCCCAGAAAATTTTCCTAGGGGTGGCCAGATGGGGCCACTAGAAAACCTGGGGTGGCACCTTAAAACCAAAAGCCATATCTGAATTTCAGGAATTCTATTATGCAATATATAGACTAGTTGAAAACTATGTTAAAATATCAGTTATGGAATCACAGACTGATATACTTTGGTTTCTTGTTTTACAGTTAATGTTACTAATTGTCTGATGTCCATAAACTAAAACCAGTTCAGTTAACATTGAGTTGAACAATGAGTTCCATAAAGGCCTGTTTTAGTGTGCTGTGTATCTTTACATGTTCATCAAATACACTAGTTGACCTTTTCCTTAAAAAAACAGCTACAGCTTTTATTTGTAAGAGTGTACTGACTGCAAAGAAAACAAAACTGGGAACAAGCGTATTCAAGATTACAGAGCGTAAATATTTTTCTTTCATATTAGACTATTTAATAATTTCATATAAAAAAAACATACAACATGTGTCTGTACAGAGTTGTGGAATTATTTATGGTTTCAAAACTTCGATGCCAGTAAAACTACAATATTCTCTCTTGCTACTGTTTTTAACATGTCAACAAACAACATGATACTTAAAATAAGAATGCAGTATGCAGGCCGACATATGCAAGCTCAGAACAAATGAGCCTACAGGGCCATAAGCAAACAGCAGTGAGCTCAACACCACTGAAGTCAACAATGACACACACAGACAACGTTTTAGGGATCCAGACCCTTTCTATAGTCACTTTCCACAGAGATCCTGCAATCAAAACGGAAAGAATGTCCGCCAACATATATCCCATTCCCGGCTCTGTACCTTCCACAGAGCACAGCGAGCCGGATATTAGAGTAATAATTTTGGTTAATAAAGCAGCATGAAAGCTATATGACAAAAACATCATGAAAACAACCGATCCAACACAACAATTTGTCCCATGCTTGGAGCAGCAGCACAGAGTCAGGATGATAAAAGGCACTTTCAATTACCACAGCTGAGGGCTCACGTGAGGAGAAAGGCGGCACAGGATGACTCTGAAGTTTTACAGAGAGTCCTCCGACTCATTGTGGCCCCGCAGTGCTGTTTAACATGTTCGAGTTAGTGAGTTTAATAAGCGTTACGATCCGACTGTCACTGAGCTCTTAGCTGTTATGCTCCACCTGTTTGCTGCTCAATGGAGTGCCTGTTGGGCAGCAAAGTTTATCCTTTAAAGTAACGTTAAGATCAGTTTCACAGCATCATCCAGGTGACTCCAGCTGTTGTCATGTTTTGCAATCCTCTCAGACATATGAAGATGAAAACAGTCACAGGATGACTCCCTCGAAGCCAAAGGTGCTTATGAGTTCACGCACGGGCACTGTCAGTGGGACAGTGTTGGTTTGACATTAGTTTGCTGTTAGTGATGGTGCTAACCCATTGCTGCAGACTAGTATAGCTTTTACACACAGTACAATTTACCTATTATAAACTAGCCAGGCTACCGAATGTCTGTATATTAATTAAATTACACTTTTTGTTTTCTCCAGCTTGTCGCTAAGATACCTCCAAAGAAAAAAACACACTGGAAGCAGCAGGCAGACCTGTAACTCCGATCTGCTCTGCCTGTTAGGCCCACCCCTTAACCAATCACAATTTTAGAAACGTGATAGGCATCTACTTAAACAAATTGGAGGACTCTCTTAAAATAAACATCATAGTCCCACACAGCTCAGGGTCTGCGGTTACCCACTTAAAGTGACAGAGCCTAATATGACAACACTTGGTTGCTGTTAAGCACCTTTTAACTTAAACCAAGGACTTACATAATATATACAGTATCTAGCATTTTATGCATATGCCCCTCGCCAGGGGGGCCACCAATTTTATTAGGGTTGAGATAATAAAATTATTTGGACAAAAACTTAATCAGCAGCTGAACATTTTACATCTAACAACACATACAGTTTACTATTTTAATGCATATTATGGCAGTACAGCAGTAATGACACTTTCACAGTAAAATGAAAGTGAGGTTCAAGGTATTTCACAGGTTCTTAAAAGCCCCACTTAGCAAATCAGAAGACTTGTGACTACTTGTGCAACAGTTTAAACCAAAGACATGACATGTATTCTTCCATACAGCCCCTTTCAAAACCTCTTTACACGTGACATTCTTATAGAAATCAAACAAGTCAAAATTGTGCACTTGTTGTGGTTTGAATAAAAATCCATTATCTGATAATGAATCCAGACTGGCATTCACACTGTTTAACCTGTCAGACAACATTGCTAAACCATTATTTTTGTTATATGTTGAATTACACATGGCACGTAGTTTGCCCTGCAGTACATAAACGGGTATATGTGTCACAATAAAGAAGAATGATTGTAAACAAAACTATACACTATAAGTATTTATCTACAGACAGTTTTCAACCTTTCTGTACGCACCACATTTTCCAAAAAATATGTAGCTTCTGTGTGTGCTCCACTAGTGAATGAGGCAGCTGTCTTAAAAAGTGACTAACATGAAACTGGGTTTTATACTCAGCAGTGTTGTGTGTCTGTGCACATGCAGCTCTCTGTCTATTTGTCTACTGAATGTTTTGCTCTCTTCTCAGGAGACTCAGCAGACATTTGGTAGGCATATTCGCTATTAAAAAACAGGACCACAGGGGACACTAGCTAAAGATAGTTACCAGGAAACAGCCCTAGCAATCCAAAGCATATGTAGTTTGATATTCCATTTGATAAGTTCCTACATCCTGAGTTAAATTATTTCATATGCTTAGGGAACATTGAGATTTTCATGTCTGTGGAACCAAAAGGAAGATGTGTACTGGTCATAAGTAGCACCACATGGTTTCTTTATTACATCCAGTATACTGTGGGCCAGATTTAACATTGTGATCATGTTTGCACAAAAAATGTTCTATTCATTGACATTATGAATACAGGTTTTTATTCTAGTTGCAGGCAACAGCCATAAGTCATAATACACAAAGGCCACAGTAGATCTGTTTAGAATTAGTTAAAAACTCAATTAAATGCACAGGAATTTGTCAGTCATGTTTTACTCTACTGGTGCACTTGGCTTAAATTCAGCTATAGCTCTTTCACTCTGCAGTACATGCACGTACTGTGTATGTCTATCTGATATGTACGTTTGTGCATTTCAGCAGCAGGAGAATATATTAAAGCAGATGTGGGCATTATGCATATGATCAGCAGGTTAACCTTTTCGTTGGTCTACTGCTGTACTGCTGTATAGCAGCATATATATATATATATATATATATATATATATATATATATATATATATATATATATATATATATATATACATTGTCCTAAATGTGACCAACCAATTTTGCAACTTTAGTGACCTTTTAACGTGGCTACCTTAAACCAATGCCACTACTGTAAATAATGTAAGAAAATCCATTGGTAGCTTACAGGGCTGTACAACAAATCCTCCAATTTAAATAATTTTTTGAATTTAATAACTCTAACCAGAACAGACTCTGCTTTCACTCATTAATCTTGCAAACTTCCATGTTAAAGAAAAAGAAGCTAAACTCAACATACATGAAAGTGTTTTGTTTTTTTGTTGTAATTTTGGAGAGGTCTTAATTTGTGTCTCAAAGTCATGAAACTTAAAACCATGAAAATGGCTTTTTTTTTAGTTTGCAACAACTTCCATGCCAAAACAAGTACTAGAATCACATTGTTTTGCCTAATCTGCATATTCACAAATTCAGCTGCACCACTCCAACAACTTGAGCTCATGCGGATTCATCTGGTGCCACGACATTCCCAAACAGGTGTAAACACAACAAAATGTCTAAAGAATACCTACATCTTTGTGTCAGCATAAAATTAAAGACTTTGAATTAACAGGTAAACATCCTTCTCTTCCACCAGCAAAGAGCAGGCTCACTGATCAACCTTTGACATAGAGGACGGCACTACTGACCAGTAATTTACAACTCAATTCCTTTCTGGATTCCTGATCATTCTCTCTGTGAGTCTTGTTAAATCTCCTATAATATTAAACTGCCAGCTCTTGACAGGGTCATGGGTAAAATTAAATGCACTTTTTCTTTGTTGGTCATTGCGTGATTCGGTTCATGTTTTATTTGTGTCTTCTTCCTTCTTTTATAGTGGAAGTCCATATACAATACATGTTACTATTGACTTCTGTGCATCAGCATGCTGTTTTCTGATAATTTTAAGAGTTTTAGCATCTCCCTCTCCCTCCCTCACACACACACACACACACACGCACAGACGCGAGACACACACACACACACACACACACACACACACACACACACACACACACAAGGCAATTTGCTTCTCCAATCACTCACTAAGTGCTATGTCATGTATTCAAAAGTGCTACATTGCCTGTCTGCCTCAGAACTAGAAAATGTGTGTTAAGTCTTTGCATTATCTAATGCAAAGTCATTTACATATGTGTGATGTTTCAACAATTACAGAGCAAAGTTCTTTGGATGAGCTGTCTAATTGACACTGCATATAGTGTAAAGGTCTGCAGATGTCACCATGGTATTGTGATTTGCAGACAAGCCTGCCAAGGCCAGGATAGTCTGTCAAGCTCTATGGCAATTGCCAAGTGTGTAGCAAAGACGTGTGTGGCTGAGGCTGGGTTTCACCATGCTGCCTGTCTGAGGAAACACTTCCAGAAAGACATTGTGAGTGTCTCAGCGTGTATACCTGCCCTATCTTGCTGCCATTCCACAGTAAATGGCTATTTATCATGACAGGGATAGATTTGACAGTGTCTTCCTACCTCTCGAATTCAACAGCATTCACAGACACTGCAGAGGGTAAATTACGCCCTCAATTCAGATGGAATCAACCTTATGAGGGTACAACTTTTGGGTGGCAGATTGGCCTATAGGTAGCAAGGCTGTCTAACAACTGGAAGGCTGTTGGCTCAATCTCTGGCACTGACAGGGGACTTAAATCCAGCGGTAGGATGACAACTGGTGGGAGGATGCAACTATAATACACATCTATGAGACTTGCTAAGACTGCTGAGATGCTTTTAAGACAGTGAGCAACGGACTACTGCTTTACAGCTGACCCTGAGCCTTGGATTTTCAGCAGATGTACTTTAAACACTTCACGATAACCATGATTAACACTTGACTCACCATTAACAATTGATTAATTTCCTAATTAATTTATTGGGCAAAAATAATAATCCTTATATTTTGCAAAATACTTGTATTGCAATTCCATTGTTAAATATTTACATTCACTTACAATAAAGTGCAAAATAATAATGCAAAATAGTCAATAATTAATAATCAACATAAAATCTTACTTGTACTCTTACAAATGTAATCAATTTGATTATTTATTCATGCTGAAATTCTGTAGAATTCTGTAGAATATACCCCTTGTTGCAAATAATGTCAATTAATAAATTGTTTGTAGAGACCCAGTAGGAAGTCACATTTGTTACATCAAGAAAAGAGTGACATGAAAATATTCCAATAACAACGTTGGTAACTCTTTGGAAATGTATTGACATCTAGAATGTCTCAATTAAATCCTGTGTGGCAGCTGTAATCGCATCTTTTTAGCAAAGCTTCAAGGATTGTTCCTTTTACAATATTTTCTTCTTTCAATAAATTTTAAAAGTGACTGTTTAATAATAATATATTTTTCAAATCCTATACAATTCTGCATTAGCTGTATGAATCAGTAGTAGTTACTGTACCAGTCAAACCTTTACTTCTAATTTGATTCCTAGATCTTTAGTTTAATCAGAGCTGCAGCTAAAGTTTCAAAGATGTGTCCAATGCCAGACCTGGAGACAGTAGCCAGCCAGCCGTGGTGCTTTCAGCCACAGCTTTATTTGTCCTGGAATACTGCTGCTCTCCTTTTATTCTTTTCTTCCTCATTTCTCATTCCTCTTGCCCTACTCGCGTTGGGCTCATCCCCCAGACTTATTAGAATGGCTTTGACCTCATTATTCTGCATAGACCCAGCTGCTTTCTCATTTTTAATATCAGCAAAAGCTACAAAGAATGAGAGGTGTGTGTGTGTGTGTGTGTGTGTCTGTGTGTGTATGCGTAGGAGGTGGATATTGGTCATCAAAATGTGTCCGAGTCCCACAAGCTGTGAGTCAGATAGAAATGAGAAAGAGGGAAGAAGAGGAGGCACACTGGCCATCAGGGAAGTGTGGGCAGACCTGGGGAGACATGAAGATGCAGGTGTTTGGCTGGTTTCTGTGAAGCAGGTGTGTTGTGTGTGTGTGTCTGTGTGTGCGCACTCTGGTGTGAAGGTAATGCTAGCCAGCAAAATATTCAAATAAGCACTGACACCACTCAGATTGAGAAGAATAATTTTGATGAGGGACTGAAAATGATTACCGCATTAGAGTCCTTCCCTCAAAAAACAACACCTGCACACCTCCGGCTTCGCGAGCTACATCACACAGAGGAGATAGATGTGGATGCCCCTGCTCCCTCTCTTCGTCTCTCGCTTTCTCTTATCACACACACACACACACACACACACACACACACACACACACACACACACACACACACACACATTATTCACGAAGCAACATCCTGACAAACACACTCATACTTCGGTGCAGGTGGCCTCCAAGGATGTAGAAGGAAAAAAAAGTTGCTGAAAGATTAAAAGGATCCTCGACATAACGTTTGGTCATTACAGTTTACTTTTTGTAGTGCTCTTTGAACGTGTAAATTAGTGCTCATTTGTCCCGTGGAAGTGAAAAATGTGTTGTGAATGTAAATGAACAAAGCCATTAAGCATCTATGAACATGTACACAAGATGCAAGCATAGATGGATCCATACTGTACACAGTTGTTTTACGGTTTACCTTTTCTGCTTGCTAGTAAATTTTTTCTCCACTCTGAACTAGTTTATTATTATTATTATTATTATTATTATTATTATTATTATTATTATTTTGTTCACATGTTTTGGGGACCAAATTCACAGGCATTCATCCTCAGAAAAGTAAACCCTTTATCTCTCATTGGCAGGAAAAAATTGCAAAAAACCCTGATGTTAAATATAGTTAGGAGCCCTGAGGTAATGGAGTTTAATATCCTGCTATAAAGATAGGAGCTGCCCAGGTTTGTCCCCTGCAAAGCAAAACAATGAACACCTTTCCTTGACAGCAGAGAGCTACTAAGAACATTAATAACAGCCCTCAGTCTACGATGCAACTTCAAAAAGGATCAACAGTCAGTAACACTTGAGGTCAAAATTAAAATCAAAAACTGAGTCACAAGTTAAGAGATTCCAAAATGGTAGAAAGACTAATTTATCACTTTCAAATGAGAACACATTGATTCAAAGATGAACATGCAATCCTGTCAGTATTTGCCCTATAAATAGCCAATTTTCCTTGCTGTAGCAGCTGAGCCCATTCAAACATTATGGATATACGGGAGTCCCAGGAGAGAGACAGAGAGAGAGAGAGATAGAGAGAGAGAGACAGGTATCACTGGATCACAACAGTAGAAATACACAGTGGTTACCATGTAGCATTCGCCGTGGTACGCAGCAGTAAACATCTGTGCCATTACGGGTGTGAGCTGCAAAGGATGAGGCCTGGAAAGAATCCGAACAGGCAATTAGACAACCTCAGGCCAGCTGCTCTCCATCCCTGCAGCAGCGGGGCCTTCTTCTCTTGGAGCTAATTACATAACAAAGACAGTCTTTAATCAGGTCTTGCCTATTCCCTCCCCTACCACCACCCCCCACTAGCTTCCTTCCTCCTCCTCTTCTGTCCTCTATCTCCTCTTCTCATCCTCTCGCAGACTGCAGTTTCATGAAATATGTGAGATGAATGGGGGGTGGGGGGTGGTGGGTTGCACTTCCTCATGTTCAGCCACGCTGCTGTCCAGCTGGCTGGCTACGGTAAGCCTGCTGACCGCTCATGTTCATGAAGACCCTGACCATAATTTAGTTTGGAAAAAGAATTAAGAAACAATTTAGTGAGCTGGTTCAAACAGCAAAACATTTCTGAATCTGCAAGGTCTGTTTTTATGTGTTTCCCCACCAAAACGTTACTACTGCTTTTATTATTTTTGAGTTCCTGGAGAAAAAACATTGTTTTATCACAATGACACTTTCCTAATTTTACAAAAAAAATACTTATAAACATGATAAGGCTTTTGATGATGATTTTGTGGTATGTTTTCAAAGTACAACACAAGATTTTTGTAAATTCTCACATTTAAAAAAAGCAGCTGGCTCTGAACAGAAATAGGTGGGTTTAATAATGAAGTCTGGCGTCCACAGAACATGTCTCATTTGTCCTACTTACTAGCAAAGGTTACTGTTTGTCCACCGCCACAGATAATTGGGAGAAAACACTAGTGCAGAATAGGTTTTGAATTAGTGAAGTTTCTGAGGAGAAAGTAAATAACGTTGATGGGAAAGCCCTTGACTGTTGAATTGATGTAGAATGCAAATAAGACATCTTGAACAAGCTAATAAAATGATTAGCCTTTCTTCCATCGTTCATTCATCCACTTTCCAGATGCTTATTAGGTTCAGGGTTGTGGTGACAACAGGATCACTAAACTAATGGTGTTGTTCTCATAACACTAACAAAAGAACAGCAAGTTATTCTAAGATCTGGCTGTAGCTCTAGAGTTTTTTTCCATGTGTCTCCCTTGTTTCCATCACTGCTTGGTTTGTTCTTGTTTGTATGTGTGTGCGTGTGTGTGTTGTCAGCGCAGCTGACTGAGCGACCCATCTGAACTCATTCAGCTCAACTACCTGGTAAAATAATTGACTTCTCCTGCTACTTGTTGCCACATTGTGCCGTCACGCATGTGGTATTGTATCTCATGGCCAAACTTGCCTCTGTTGAACTCTGTTGTGCTCCTCTGTTGTTTGCCATGCAGTGTTTTTGCTTATGAGTGCTCACACGTACGTTCATCGCTCACCGCCTGCCGCCTCTGCAGACACCACTCGAACTACAGCATCTCCTACCTGCCTGACCTTTGCCTTCATCAGCCCTGCCAGCCACCTCACCAACAGATCGCTTTGCCAATAAAGACTTTTATCGTTGGTCCTCCAGTTCTGTTCTGTGTCTGATCCTGGGTCCGCCTAAACCAGACTGTAACATTTACAGGACTCTTGTCTCTTCACTTGCCTTTTTTTCTCATCCCTTCATTTATCACTAGTTGTCCTCAATGTCAAGCGCCCTCTGTGAAAAAGAGCCAATAAGCAGTTTTGGAGAAGCCAATAGGAACTTCATCTCTGCTCATGGGAAATGCTGCAAAGTGCATCCACACACTTGAGTACAATTTTTAGGTACTTGTACTGGAGTATTTCTATGGTATGCTACTTTATACTGCTACTCTACTACATTTATCTGAAAGCTATAGTTACTTCTCAGTTTATGGACAGCATACAGTTCAATGTGTTTAAACAATGCACCTAGCACCACCTCAACCATCTACATCATTAAAATGCTGATTACATATTATTAGTTACAATCTCATAATATAATATGTAATGTGGAAATATAATGCTGATATAGGATATAATAGATAGGGGTATTCTGCTGCCTAGTAAGTACTTTCAGTTTTGTTACTTTAGTACATTTTGTAGCTAATACTTGCATGTCTCTTTAACATGTTAACAGTGGGGTGCTGCTTTGCTTAGTTTAAGTGAAGAATATGAGCATTGTAAATGAGGGCAAGACTACTCCATTATCCCAGTGTTAAGTCCTGAAGAAGGCCATACTTAACCAAACACATCCATATTGTGCACATACATTGTTTGAAATCCTGATCTCCACTAAATGACATCAGTGGGCCATCTGTGTCCGAGATTATTAAACAGATTCCGTCTTGGTTCTCTCTCTTTTTGTCACAACAGGAGCTGTTATCCTCTTGTACCGTCGAGGCACAGCCATTCTAAGTTAGGGATGAAACATCCATCACAGTTAATGTTCTTAAGGAAACTCTGGGTTATCCTAATTATCACAAACACAGACTAGCACAATTTACTCGTTTAATCAAATCGCGTGCTTTGTTTAATTAGCTGGGTATGTGCACAGAGAGGGAGAGGACAGAGAGAGTTTTTGGAGGAGAGAGAGACAGAGAGAGGAGGAGTGAGAGAGATGGCTATGCATGTACAAACATTCTTTGCCTGAGGACAGAGGGAATTAGAAAGAAAATTGCCAAGCCATTGTAGAATTCGCACTTGAAGCACAAAAATTAGAGACATTTCACGAAAACTCCTGCAAAGACCAATTCAAGGTGCAAGTAAATCTGCTCAACAACCAGGAAACTACACTTAACACAAAATGGTTGACACTGTGACAATTATCAAACGGCATTCTTATTTTAGAGTGTATTCATTTCGTTGCCCAAATAATTTGACAACTTACTTGATACTTAAAAAAAACTGGTTTAGCTTGCATCTCACGTTTCATTTCTGTTTCTCTTTTCGTTTCAACTTTATGTGTTGTTTTGCCATCTGAAAAGGCTCTGTCATTTAACAAACTGTTATGTCTATAATTTTCATAAAGTCAGGCTAATGTTGTTGTCAGAGGTTAATTACATCTCAACTTTTTCATATGTAATCCACCTTGACTTCCCACTCTTATTTGCTTTGTTTGACAAATGAAGCTCAAGGAAAAGGAGAGATCATGCGCTCTTTTGAAGTCAGATCCAATTTTCTGAAAAAGGTCCACATTCGCATTAGTCCACCATTACTCACTATCATAATTACTCTGTCCTCTCAGAATCCAATATTTAAATCCCTGACCTTTACTAATAAAACCAGAGTCTTCATTTAGAACGATTAAAACAAAGGACAATATCAAGACTATTGTAATACAAACCACAAACCTTTCTTCATAATTTAAACTAATGTTTAAATGCAAATTCTGTAAATATGTATGTTTATACAGCGTTATTAGGAATGTTTATTAAACATTCTCAAAAATCCGTCTACCTCCTGCTCTCATGAGTACTTAAATACCACATTTTACATGCCTTTACACATGATTTGTTTTCATAATTTGAAACAAAAAGTAATATATTGACTGTTAAGTATAAAAAACACATTCAAATACGTTCAAATGGCCTTTTTTGAAAAACATCATAAATTATCGTCTACCAGAATTAGTAAAATTCTCATAATGCAGTCAGACAGCTTAATCATATCCAACCATCACTGTCATTGTTATTTACCTTTACTGAACAGCTCAGGTACAATATCAGGTATACATGTAGTGAAGTGACACAAGTCCAAATTGCAATAAATGTTAACTTAAAAAAACAAAGATAAACAATGGATGAAAACTATAAGGGCAAGTGCCCAAGGTCTGTCCTTTACTCAAGTGGAAGATTGTGTTCTTTTCTCTGGGACACAAGTACACACATGATCCACTCCGCATCCTGCATTGCAGTTCCCTGGTCCAGCTCTCTGAATCTAACCTGCTACAGTGTCAAATGAGACCAATTACGTCTCCCACCAATCAATCGTTCCCAGCAACTGAACCAACATCAAACTCATTGATTGAGAACAAGGCTCCGGTCGACGTAAGGTGATCAACCCCTCACAACTGCTCTCAGCCACATTGATTTTTTGGCACTGCACTCAGGGCAGATAAATAGATATTGTTAGATAAAGTACAGTAGATAACACCTACTGTTAAACATAACTTTAGACAGTTTTGACCCTTCTAAAAAAGTTATTGTGGGGAGAAACAGAGTTGTGCCACTCTTAGGAAACTCTTGAGATAAAGGCATTCAAAATATGATTTTGCTTCCACCATGATGTTGCTACACGTTGCTGTTGACCCACACACTGAGAGGATTCTGTGGGCACTCCAATATTTGTTGTTACACATACTGCATTTTAAGCAGGACAGCAAATTTGTGGTTTGATTTCCGATACTTATCTGATGCTCTTTTTGAAATGTATGCAAACATCTAAAATCCATCAACTAGACAGTGCAATCAGATCTGTGATAATAATGTAGCTTTGTAGCCATGGTAACAGTGAAACCAATGACAATAGGAGCTTACACTATTTACATTTTTACCTTTCTGTCTATAAATTTTGATATGCATATATTGACTATGTGCGGAAGCGTAATTCACTCTACCCACCCCGGCCTCCGGGGTGGGTAGAGTGCATACAAAGTGCAGGATTTGACATCAGAGGCCAGGGTTTGCATCCTCGGTATGGTGTATGGTTTTGGTTGAGGCAACAGAAGCACTTTGGCCCAACTTAAGGTTGGGCTAAGATTGTGGTGGTTTTCATAAAGAAAACATGTTGTCTCATCATTAGAGTCACTTCTTTCCCTGACCTTAACCAAGTACTGCGTGCCTAAAGATAACCATAAAAAGGTTTAATTATTCATTAGTTGCTGTGAGTGGAAATTGTGTTACATCAGTGATTAGCGAATATTGTCAGGAAAACAAATGAAATACACTGTCAGTGCAACATTCTACAGATCCATTCAGTCTCAACATTTAGACGCTTGGCAAATAAGTTAATTAACAACATTTTCTCATTTTGTTAATAGAAAATGTAATTCAGGCTGCATTATATTTCAGTCTAAATGTGTTTGCTGTTAGAAGCTAGTAGTCTATGAACATAATTTCTAGGAGACAGTGTTGCACAACAACACTGTGACAACTTCTAGATCATGACTTTTACTGTGTGGATGGTTTGAATTGTATGGCACAGTGGTGGCACAGAATGTTTCCAGGTTCTTTTAAGTAGTAAACATCTTATTTAAAAATGCTGTGAGCTGAATAATTAAATGATCAGGTTGAGGGATTTAATCAGTAATTTGTACACGGTCATTGTCTGTCAAATTTTGTAAAATAGCTTATTTAGCTATGGATAGTTTGTGAGTAAGACAAGTTTGAGGTAGTTCTGCACATGAGATATACTGACAGATGAAAACTCATCTAACTAACTTAACTTTTATCTTAAAGCTACTATCAGCTACAAGTAGGGAAGAAAGGGTGGGCGAGGGGATGTGGGAGAGGAGTATATGAAAAATGTTTTCTCATTTCCTAAGGCTAATAACTTTCAAAGATACATGAGCAGTATTGTTTTGTTATTTTCACCAGGCTCCACTGTGTGCTTTTGTTCTGTTGTTGAAGATTTATGCAATTTCTGATTGATAAGTAGATTACAGATCGCATAGGCACACATGCTTCTCCCTAAGCTGCTTATTTAGTAGATTCACCAAGTCATCAGTTACCGTGATACCAGGTCTAGTAGCTAATAGTGAAAGGGTTAACAGAGGAATCATTATGCTCACACAAACACAATAAGCAGACTACGATGCAGAGACTATTAGATATTATGCATGTGTATTAGAATTTCATACACCCAATAACATTTCATTGCATTCTGTAATGGTGGTATGAATCATTTTTCCTGCACCCTGGATGGCAGATGATTGAATTAAATACGTCTACTATTACCTTCATATACCTTGTAATCTCTACTTTAACAAATGTCTTGCTCCATTGCTCTTTCAGTTCTTTCAAATGGTAATATTTAATAATGCACTCTGAGAATTGTCAACCTTGTCATTCAAAACAATTGCAGGGACTTTCTGCTACCATTTTTTTTTTTTTTTTGCTTTATGTCTGTACGGACTTAGGAAACAAATCTCTTGCCCTTGTTGCAGCTCAAGGACACACAGTGCTGTGTGACCAGTATTATCAAATTGTTACAAAGACAAACCTTGAGAGCCTCAGGCTACAACTGCCTGGGAAAGTGTTTTGAATTTTTTATGAAGCTTACCTGATGCAGAGCGCTGGACTCTGTGATAGTGTCACAATCAGAGGCAGATGCAGAGTAACTAAATAGTTTTACTTGAGTACAGTGCCGTAGTTAGGTAGGCTACAGGTAACTGTTTTTAAGTTGTCACGTTGGAAGGAATTTAATTATTTTATTCATAGACAGTACTTATAAATTATTTGTTTAATTTATAGATATTCATGGGGAAGTGTTGTGTCATGTTTCTTCCTCGATAAACACATTTTAAAACAGAAGCTGTGTACCTCTCATACCAGCTTCACGAAAAACAGACATGACAGTTCTTTAGAGAAGTCTCACCATTATAGCCATATTTGATAAAGTGAGAAAACATGTCAACATATGAATATAAACATTATTGCTAATTGTCAAATTGCAAATTGCTAATTTGCAACTGTTGCTGTGCAGAATTTTTTCATTCTGGTTCATCGGTTGCTAAAAGGGACTATGTTAGCTCCTCTCTTTTTGAATATCAAAACTGAGATTAAATCTATCTCAGCTGCAGTTCTATGTGAAGTAATGAATTACAAACTTTTTACAGCATTTGACAGTATTTCATATTCAAAACAAAGGATATATTTGGGGTGTATAATCACTTAATGCCACAGTGCATACAGCTCCAAGTTGGAGATCAAATGGCAATCTGGAATTGATAATTAATGTTTCATTTTGAAACAGGATGATGGATCAAAACATGAAGAGGGACCAAAGTGTAATGCAGGGGGACATCAGACAAGGAATGAAAGATTAGATTTATGTTATGGGAATATTATGATAGTTTTATTTGTTGTAATTTTCATATACACCCACTGCCATAACTTGACATTATCACTAGAGACAGACAAAGCAGTTTTTAAGGAATTATTGCTACAGGCATATTTTTTGCATTTTGTATTTTTTCTGACCTGTTTCTCCACATAGGATCAAATGGCAGAAATGTGATCCCAGGCTAGGTAGGGAGCACAAGTTGCTTCAGAGGTGGTAGACTGGAACACTCTTTTGGTATCATGTCATACAGATGTGAACAATAAAGTAAACATCTGTAAGACATTTCCGTGCAGCAAACAGACACGGCTCTGTTAGACCAAACAGAACCTGCAGAACTTCCTGGCCTTTTAAAAATATTATTATAATTTTTTTTTTTCCATGGACCATTATCTGTTTTAAACACACTTCCAATTTAGCCTGGAAGCTGTACAACTGGAGGCTTGCTGATATTCGGATACTCTGGGGCTGATTGTAGAAACAGCAGTCAAGTTTTCCTTTAAAACCTGCGTATAGTGGTCCACTAAGGTGGCCCGAAATGCAGCTCTCATGCATGGTAATTAGATAAAAAGGTTTGCCTGAAACTGTATGATGACCAATTATAACAGATGAACCAGATGATACAAACAACACTGACTGATAAAAGGAAGGAAAATGTTTGTAGTATCAGATAAATGTGTGGCATTAATTCTCTGTCTAAGTCAATGTTAAATCCTGTGTTAAAATAAGTATAATCCCCTGAAATTGTGTTAAGCTTACTTTTCTGATAGATTCCGTCTCCTTATTCTACAAAGTCACAATGGTAATAAAGAACCGAGCATTTGTAAGGATTTTGTCTAAAGTATTATGCTTTGGTTTGGCAGACCCAGAAGCGGACACAGAACATAGCAGGAGGAGCTTAAGTAAACGTCTTTTATGATCAGTTGGGGAGAGGGCTGGCAAGGCGGATGAAGGCAGGAGGCAGGCAGGCTGGAGAAGGTGCAGTATGGCAGGACTTCAGCTGAGGTGGCGAGTGAAGAACAAAAGGAGCTGGTACTGGAGTCTTTTGGCTCAGGAAAACACACTAGCAAAAAGGCCGGTGCTGTGACATAAAGTAGAATTTTCTGTTGATTATCAATTACATGAGAGCTTATGTAGAGATGCAGTGTTGTAACTTCCATATACACTATTCTAACATCACACCTGTTATATCTAGTTCCCAGAAAATGAGGTGTCTGTCTTAGAGACACAACAGCTTCAGTTGTTTCAGCTTTTTCGTGTGGGAGATTGTTTGAGTTCCAAGTACAATAGATTGCGGGTGTAACTCCACACCCTGAAACTGATTTCATTTTCAAACTTACAGTATTCAATCCCAACCAACATTGACTTTAAAAGGGTTTACAAATCTTCTTTTACAAATGCAGTAGGACTCCCCAAGAACTGATGTTGATGGGCAAAATTGGCACACTTTCTCTCAAAGGCATGGTCATAACAGGTTGCTTGATGTGGTTTGGATCTAACAAAACATGATTTATCTGTTATGTAAACTACAGCATTGCTATCAACGCGGTTTCCATTTCTTTAGTATGAGAAAATCCATTTATACAGTCATGTTTTTCTGGCATCTCTGTTCAGGACAGAATCAACTGATTGGCTGTTGAGGGGCGTTGTATTTTCAAACATAAGAACCAATTAAGTCTCTAGCTCTGTGGCTGAGAAAATACTGCACAATAGATTCAGATTTCCCAGACTTTGTGGAAACAACTTGCTGTGCCGTGTAGTCACTGTTAGCCAGAGAGTTAAGTGAATTAATCTGAATGACTTTGAATAATTGTCTTAGGGATAACAGTCACAATGTTGAACTCTGAGAGGCTTTTCTGGGGTGGCTCATTCCAAATGCTGCAAACAGACCTAACTGGAAAAAATTTAGTAATTATTGAGTCAGGGAAGCCAATTGAGGCCAAATGTAGCAGGGATATGTTTATTTGACTAAGTCTGCCTGCGAGTGCAAGGGAGGGTTAAAAAGCGTTAAAAATGCAGTCACTTAAAGGAAAACCAGAATTTTATCAATGTACACATTAGAATTGTATGTACTGGTTGGAATGGACTAAAGATCTCAGTGTAACTCACTTAATCTTTCTCAGAGATATCCCTACTGATAGTGCTTAAATATAGTCCTGACACATATGAAAATAGTTTGCCTTCATTCCATGCCCGGAAGATGATGAGTTCAATTGTGGGCACATTCTTGGCTTGGTGGGCATCAACAATGTGAAAATGCACAGTGGCTGCTCAGAATGGTATAATGACCCTTTTTGTAGATAAGGAATTAAATAAATCAGTGGTTGCGGAGATAAATGAATTTGGGTGATAGGAACAATTTATCTTCACTGCTTCACTGCACTTATTTACCAAATCATTGCTTTTAGAAAGGCCTGCACCACTGGCTTTAACAAAGAAGGGCATGTCGGTGTGGCTTCTGTGGCAGCCACGGTCATCAGTCATCTCAACTGGATTTAAATACTCCAGAGAGACCCATACATCTGAAACGTTCAGGGAAGAGGCTTATGGTGCCATACGGCATGTGCTATTTATGTACAGTGATGGGAGTGAACTCATGTCTAGTGACTGTATTTCCATTCGCACAACATTTAAACATTTCTGTAGAGAAAGTTGGAAAAACATTATATCCAAATTACAGTGAGCAACACACATTATATGAGCAAACCACAGGTTAACTTCTGTCACTCTAAAAAAATGTAGTTACACAACAGGAATGGTCTTTTAACACTCTCTTCGCTCATTCGTCTAATTTGTCCTGACATATGGGTAGTGGATAATTTTACTTGCTTAATCAAATGATCAGAAACAGGCACTGGAACTGGCAATGGAAACTATTCTGGCATCCTGATGGAGAACTACGTCCAGATGATACAAGAAGAAGAAATGTGGAGTGGACTGACACAGGTAGTTTAAATACGTAAATACTGTTGATTATACTGGTTGGAACAGACTTCAAATAATGATTATTTACAAGTGATAACCATCGTTTTCCTCCCTCTGCAGTTAAAATGAGCAGCAAAGTCTGACCAAATGAATTGTTTTTGTTACATTTGATAATATATGCTGCTCTACGTCCAGATGATACAAGAAGAAGAAATGTGGAGTGGACTGACACAGGTAGTTTAAATACGTAAATACTGTTGATTATACTGGTTGGAACAGACTTCAAATAATGATTATTTACAAGTGATAACCATCGTTTTCCTCCCTCTGCAGTTAAAATGAGCAGCAAAGTCTGACCAAATGAATTGTTTTTGTTACATTTGATAATATATGCTGCTCTTAATGCTCTTCATTTTGGACTAAATCATTTTCAGCTCTCAAATGTCAAATAAGTAAAACTAAAAGGACTTCATTTCATGCCCGGAGCACCATGGAGTCTTTTTATAGCTTCTGAAAACCTGGCTTCAAATCTTAAGTAGATCTATGTTACCTTACATCTTTGTACTTATTAAAGATAACGTTTGGAAAAGCCTTTTTTTGAACAATCCGACATCAGCCAACACATGATTAATGAATTAATTAACATTAATTCAGATATTGCTAAATTCTGATTGGTGTACAGTATGTGAAATCACCTTTCTCCCTAAACTTAGACCCACCCACTTTAAACCATTGAGAAGCACACAAATACTGAAATCTGTCATGTGGTATAACCAAATAATAATAATAACTTTGACAGAGAAGGTTATGTTCATGCAGGATCCTGTCAGTCACATTAAGAAGCTGATTTTTTCAGGGCCTTTAGATAATTGTCGCACTCATTGTTTTAAGGGTCTTTACTGGAAAGGGATACAATGCTTCAGTTTCCATCTCAAAGGAGTCAGCTCACCAATGCGTGCCCTTGATGACACCAGTGCGTGTCCAATGCACAACTTGAAAGGACAACCACATGGCGGGCGTGTTAGCCTTATCAAAGATCTATTGATCACTTTGTGTGAACATTTTTCAGCCAAGAACGGCAGCTTGCCAGCACTTCCCCTCTTCCTGCTGACAACATAACTTTAGCAGAACCACCTCATCATAAATGGATGAAAATCTGTCTTCTTTTTTTCCTTTTGCAGTTGACCAGGCTCCCTACACTCTAGACCATAAATCGTGCCTGGCTTTTCTGCACCCATTTGTTCAGAGGCCTCCCCGGAGCAGCGCTGGCAGAGGCCCCAGTCCTGGGGGTTCGATCGCCCTCACCAAACAGATGGCCCTCGCGCTGTAATGGCAAAGTTCTTAGCAGAGCCTTAAGCTTTTATCAACAAGGCCTTGACTGATGAAGACACTCATCATTCCAGGTTAGGGGCCATTCGTCCAAGATCATGCCATTTATCTTATCCTGTAAATGCCTGCTTATTTTAAAAATGTGTCTTGTGTTTCATATTCAGAAATTTTCATGTTCTTAGCAACTGTAAATAATCTTCCAAGTGAGATCATCCACCCTTACAGGATGCAGCCAAATAATTTATCTCTGTACATAGTAAACATTTTATTTCCAGTTTAAGCAGCCTTTGTTCTGATTTCACCACATTTTCCTTGTGTATTTTTGCTTGTGTTCTTCAGGTGCAGTGAAGATCAAAACTGAATCACAGTGTTTCAGTAAAAAAGCTCTTCCTGGCTTTAATGATAAAAGCAAAGTTTATTTTCTGTATGCACATTCACAGGGTTGCAATGTGTTCTTAAGATGTATCATGAGCTGTTCTGTCAACATACCACACCTAAGTTCCCCGAACGACTTGAGTAAAACTCAAGATGTTTTTTTTCTGATTCAAACTAAATAGGCAGCGTTATACCTCTGTGACAAAGATTTGACATTAATTCCTACTTGTACTAGCCAAGGTCTTTAATTCATTACTTCCTCTTCAAAAAAATCAGAAATCTATTGACCTTTTTGTCACTTTAAGATGTTGAAAGGCCGACATACTACTTTTGTATTTGCGGCTTTTCCTGCTCAATTGAGTCCACTCTTATCTAGACAAAGCAGATTAAAGTGAAGGCGGACATTAATCTTGCTGAACGTCTGCAGGAGGAGTGAGGCCAACAATGTCAGGTTAAAAGGTTACATTAGTTGTTGGTTTCTGTGGGAGGAAGGGGGGGATTTTGTCAAATTGTAATCAAAGTGCAGGCTGTGGTCATGTTCAGTCATGACTTTAGACATCTGACCTGCACACAAATCGTTCAGTTCAGTTTTTTATCTGACACGCTATGGGTTTAGATACAGCATCCGCGCTCTGTGAGATGACATCAAGGCGGGTTTGGAGCAGAGAATTACAACACAGAACACATTACACATGAAAAATAGATTCAAAGACTAAAACCAAAGAGCCTCACAATCCCATACCATGAACTTGTTTAGGAAACAGAGAAGCTGCAAAATCAGTGAGACTTTGGAGTTGTCACTCCATGACTTCAACATAATTAACCGAGGATTACAAAGCAAGTCAAGAGTTGATCATCAGGGGTTATGGGCTAATTTCACTCATCGACTGATGAATATCTATGAAGATAGAGAAAGAAAAACAACATGCCTCTCTTGATCATTCTAAAACTTCTGGCAGAAGTTGAAAGTCTCAGTGAAAACTGCGGACTCCTCTTAATCACTGTGTGGTATGCTTAGGGATGCCAATGTTTACAGAGAGGAGTCTGATGAAAAACCTTTGATTGCACGAATGAGCATCCACGTACTCACTCTGTCGATGCTTTAGCGCTTCATGTGCTGTAACTCCTATTTCATATCATCAAATGAATGTCCAAAAATAAACTCTAAATCATGAGGGATTCCTTTCTAACTGTCCTGATTAGTGGTTGACAAACAACGAGTTTAAACCAAACAGCTTTGTGATATGAAAATCATACTGAGCTGAGCTGGCAAGTTGTTTATCTTTTATTACCTTTCGTGCCATGACGCCACTCGAAGAGATGTTAACAAATAAAATCTTTTTCCAAATAACAGAAAATCATCCTTCCAGGTAATGTATAATGTTCATAGTTCAAGTGATATACAGCACATTGACTGTAAATTGCCTGTTCACAAAGTTTCAAGGCAGATATATAAAAGAGGAATGCAGTCTAAGTAAAAGGTGGCCACACATCTCAAAAAGTTGCTGCACCTCAGGGAGTGTGAAAAGAAGGGCTGACTGCACAGTGGAGTCACTGCAGTGCTGAATCGAGAAAAACTAAACAACTGTGTGCTTATTGGAGGTGAAGGTTTAGTATGACCTGTATACAACATCCCAATCCCAATAATAGGCAATAAGGAAGAAGGAAATAGTGTAATTAGGTTAATTAGTTGAACCACCCAATTTGTTACAACTGTTTCCTTTTTCTGTTTGCGTGAAATACAAATGTGCAATCATGCACACTTACAGTTTAATGCTTTTATTTTCATTTTGCTTTTATTGTTGTATTTTTTCATTTTGTTACTGATGACTCCATCAAATCCTTTTGTGTTTTATTGTGTGTTTAAGTGTGTTCTTTAAATAAAACTCCAAGCGAGAGAGAAGCATGCATTAATAACTTGATGACACCAATGGGTTTCATGGGTCCACAGCATTTATCTTTATTTTTCTTTGTTCTCTTTTTTGTGTACATTACATGGTGCAAAAGTACAAATAAACAAATAAAATGTACAGCTGAAAACCCCATTAACAAAGGCTCAATGATGAATAAATGAAGCCTACTTGTGAGGGAAGTGGATAGACTTCACTATTAAAACGCCTCATATAATGGTGATAACATGCTAGTGATCTACTGTATTTCCCTAGTGAACTGCTGGCAGCACAGAAAACCAGCAAGAATGAAAATGAAATTTGTAAATTTAGTGCTCTGCATTAAGAGGAAAAATACTATTGTAACTTGATGAATATGACTGCAAATTCATGCTCGTCAGGCAGTTAATGGGCTAGATTGATAATTGTTGTATTTGTTGGACATGATATAGAGAAGTGGAGTAAAACAAGCATTTGTTTTTGTCTGAGTGGGTGAACAGTCAATTGTCACTGCACATTTTGCAACAGTGATTAATAAATACATGCTGTGTAAACATAGTGATATTCACTACACAGGTAGTTTATTAGACCTAGTTGAATTAAAAACAGTTAGACCTAAACTGTGCACACACTTTTCCAAAATCCTCTAAACCTCTAGAGGCTTTGCTGAAAAACAAACTTCTTTAATAACAGTGTAGTACTTCTTTTCAACATTTTTCAGTTGTGTGGAACGTTATGACACGTTTACATCACACTGTGTAGTATAATGTAGTATTATCTCAAGCACTAGCTGTCCAGGTGGACATCCAGGTGGACATACAGCAGTACATCAGCAACTCAACAACTGTATTTAGTGTCTGTGAAAATAGCTTATGAGAAATAAAAGATGAAATTACATGAACTTTTAGTGTTTTATTTCCCCAAAATAAGGTGTAATTAAGTTGTTAGAATAGCCAAGGACAAGCAGACATAGATATGTGTTGTTGTTTATTTAGTTTGTTAGCTTTTTATTTAGGTCACCAGGGAAGGTAAGAAAAAAAAACTGGGAACACAGTCTCAGTAACAGTACAGTATCAACAGGCGAAGATCTCTCTTTCCCTTTAAAATCAGCAGACAGACCAGACCAGCTCTTCCTCTGGGAAAACTCTTGAAAGATCCCCTTGCAGCATCCCAAAGCACATCTATAAAGCATCCTAAATGTGCTTTCTTGATGTCCCATTTTGTTTCTGACAACACTGAAATTTCTGTCTGTGAGTAGTAACACACATTAAGATGCTTAAAGACTTGGAGATTACAATGTATTTAGATGTCAGTAGTACTTCAACTATTAAGCCATGCTGTTTGCACCTGCAGTTGCTTTTGCATGAGTACTGACATTGCTTGTGCATGGAACTTCAACTGCACCTCAGCACAAGCAATTTTGTTCAGAGCCATGCCAGATGAAAACGCAATGAATGAATTTGCACTGACAGACTTGCTTAGCACTTGCACAGCAATCAAGTCCTTAATAGAGCCCTTAGTACCATTTGTACTCATGGTCACAAAGTGCTAGTTTCATGTGAGTGTGGAGTGTTTTTCCAAAGAAAGGAGTGACATAGAAAAAAGACAATGTTTATCTTCCTAGATATTACAGTTATCACAAATAATAAATGTGACAAAACAATTATGAAAATGCCTTAAATTGAGTGAAATAGATTGTGAAATTATTTTTAATTTTCAACTTAGACAGTTGCAGCTCTCAGTGGAGACACTTCAATAGCAACTGTAACAATATGTTCTTTAATGCATGAGTGGTCTCATCTCCAAATGGAATATAAAGTGGCTCAAATGCCTGAACACACCATTTGCTGTTTGTAAAAAGCAGACACTCCTACCAATACCTGGACATTTACGGATCACCTCCTGATTAGCTTCCATCATCATTAATGATCCCTTCATCTGAAATATCATTTCAGGATTCTGACAGTGTGTGCACCAATTTTCAACACGTTATTAACGGGACTGTCGAAACAGAAATGGGCGACTTTCACGGTTCTACCAAAGCAAATGGCACTTGCGAGTTGTGTTAGACTTGTGAGGCCCAAATGACTGGGTAAGTGAAGGAAAGACTGCAGGAGAGAGTCATTATTTTTAAGCCGTTGGATATGAGCCCAGATATTTTGAATTGGCGCCTAACAGGAGATTAGGACAAAACCTATCATGGTCTTGTCATTTCACAGAACTTTTTATGAGGCTCTGCACTGTATGGTGAGTGATGAGCAACTTTCACTGTGGGCTGACTAGATGTCAGACAGGGCCATACTATGTCTTAGCATGACAAGCACCTGCCAGCATACAGATGTTTTTGGCAAAAGTTTAGGATTTCAATGTCACTTCTTACTTGGATTTAGCAGATTACCAAATTTGACAACTGCAAATTCCAAATGCCCTGTCCAAAACCTCAAGTGTGCCATCATTAACCGCATCTCACAGCATTTAGTGCTTTAAGGAAAGTCTTTCCATTTTTCAGAATGTTTGCTTTAAGGCATCTCTCCATATGTTGGGGGCCGTTTGCTGGGATCGCCTGAAGGCTCTGAGAGAAATGCGTCACTGGGCAGAACTCTCCCTTACAGTCAGAAAAAGAGGGGTCAAATGTGTTAATGATTGGCCCACTTTGCTGTATGAGGTGTGGAACTGACCCCGCAGCCCCTGCACTTTTTCAATACGATGTTCATCTAGCTGAACCGCTGAGACTTTCCACCAGAAATGTGGCTTGTACTTCTGTGAGAAACAGAGTGGATCATTGTTCAGGTCTCTGCTTCACAAACCTCAACTGGAAATCATTTCCTCTCTATCCATGATATAAGCTGCTAAAGATATTGTTATGTTGATGTCAGTCCCACTATGACACACATACACTTTATAGTTTTGGACATCAAGGCACCTACACACCAGTTTGTAGTCATTCAACCCAACTTATGAGTAATTATATTTTTCCTGTGGTAAAATAACCTTAGGTAAGTACTGTATGTGCTTTCAAGCCATATAGGAGGGGTTTTAAAAAATCATAAGGTACAAACGTGAGCATGAATGTTTATGCTTACTTTAAGGTCATCCACTCTATTAGGAATTCAGTGGTTGAATGTAATTAAACTCATTTACATGTATTTAAGAACTGTACTTAAATAAAATTCTGAGGGATTTATATCTAACTTGAGTATTTCCATATGCTAACTATGTATTAAATATTATGTATTTGACAGTTATGGTTACTAGGTATTGTGTAGGTTTATATTTTACATACAAAATACATGATCAGTCAAAACAATATGACAAAAATTATACAGTAAACAATAGAAGTTAAAATTCTCTACACTTTGAATAATAATAATAATAATAATAATAATAAATAATAATAATAATAATAATAATAATAATAATAATAATAATAAGGATGTGAATACTTCCTTCCCCACTGCAAGACTTATGCTAGATAATTCACAGGGACTTGAATAGCGAAAGAAAAAAAAAAAACTAAGACAATAAAAGTCTCAAATCTGTGATGCATGTGAAGTGGAAACTTCAGGCAAACTGAAGCTGCACAAACAGTCCTCCCTTTGACGAGGAAAACACAGCTTTGAGTTTGATATGAATCATAATCCCGTACCGCGCTCCGTCCCTATTTTCAAGACAGATACACCAATATTCACACACATGGATGGCTCTAACACTGAACAAAAGAGACACAACAAAAACATGATGATTATGTTGTTTTTTTTCACCATCACATTGAATTACATCTTTCATGCCTCCACTTCAGCTCCCAAATGTCTCCTATCCAAGTTTCACCCTGTCAAAGTCGTAGATCCATTGCTCTTCTCATGTGTGATGGACAATGTTTACCATGGCCATGATAAACTATTTCCTCATAAACGATTTTGTCACGGCCTTCTGCTGGCTGTCATGTGGGATTCCGCCTGCAGACTCAAACAACCATAATTCACTGGGTGTATTTACCTCCTCAGAGGACAGAAGCTTGACAGATGATAAATGGCCACTGCTGACAATCATCAACACATACCGCCCTGTGTTTGCCTTGAGTATAAGTGGCGCCAGGACATGGAAATAAGACTTTGACATATCACACATGGGGAGAGAGACATGGAAAGAAGGAAAGAAAGAGAGAACAAGAAAGAGAAATAAGAAGACAAAGAGCCGCCGAGACACAGCTCTATTAACGACTGGTTGAAATCTGTGTGTATATTGAGCATGTTTGTTTCTCTTTTTCCATGTGTGTTGACTGTGTAATATTTTCCTACTGTGAATGGATTGATGCTGTACATGCAAAGCCAGCATGGGAGACGCACAGCCGTAAATCGAAGATGTTTTTCTCTCCCCCCTGCTTCTGTGCGGTACAGTCTTACAGCATATGAGTGCATGACTCAGAATATAACACAGTCAGGATGATAAACGTGCATCTCCATACTCCATATTCTTGTATAAAGATGTTTTCCACTAGGGCTAATGACATGTAGAAAGTCACCTGCTGCACAGCCTGTGCAATTTTTTATGATTTTTTCTCTCAATGTGCGCTTGTTGACAGTGAGCGTACAGTAGCTCTGTATGTCTGACAGGGGGATTTGACGGTTAGAGAGACTCTCGTGTAACTGAAAGTTCTCTACAGCAGTCATTATCTCCATCAACTTCCATACATCCTTGAGGAAAAGCACCAAACTCTGTATGGTACCTCTTCACCGGTTAGAAGCTTCAGTAAATGCAAACAAGACTCATGCTGTGTCACAAATCCATACTACATACTGATTCTTAGCAGGTTTTGTGTATTTAGTGTGTTCACACTCAAAAAGTGACCAAGGAAAATAAAGCCTACAGCATGCATACTAAAGAAAATCGATTTTTGAGTGTGCTGTTGATGCGCACTATTCTCCCAGAATGCAATGAACAAAGGAAATAATAATAATAATAATAATAATAAAATCTAAAGGGAAAACATTTTGCTTTGTGAAGTTTGATTTGTTGCAGTTTGATTGTCATCCAGCGTCACACATATAATTTCCTGTTAGTACAAAATGGTGAATATGTCACATATATGTACTAACTGTTGAAATAGTTTACTGTAAAGATAAGCATGCTGTATGGATCTGGGACACATCTTAAGCATTTGCAGCCATGCTAGCAGCTCTGTGAGACTGTACTGCTGATATGCTCACAATGACAATGTCATGCCCTCTGCTTCCTCGTAGCCGGGAGTCTCTCTATGTCTTTGTGAGCTTGATTACAGGAGCGAGATCTGGTGTGTGGGTGTCGGATAACAAGCTGCTAATCATCTCCAATCTACTCTGTGTTATATACCGGGCTTCAACTCCGTCACGGCGGCAGATCGTAGACTCAGATACTCATTACTCACTGTCTGGACCTGGCTCTTTCCTCCGTCCCACTTCTGTACACTCTGGACTGCACCCTCTCCCTGGATCTTTGGACTCTTCTGGCTTCTTTACCCGCTCCACTCCCTTGCTCTGCTGAAACCTGCGGCTCATGACTCAGCCCCAGCTCTCTCCTGATATAGTGACTCCTCACTTAATCATGTAAGTATTGTTTAATATATTATTCATTGCACCGGCTCACCGGTTTTCTGTATTCTGCATTTGGGTTCATTCAGATATAATGTTTACCATGAAAATCACATCAATTTAGCATGTTAGCATGCTAACATTTTAGAATTAGCGCTAAAACACAGCTAAGTCTGTTGGCAATGTCGGTTTTTGGTCATAAACCAAAGTATTGGACAAATACAAATTCAAACTGATGTAGGAAATTGATGGACCATCAACCTTGTCACAATTCATCCTAAGGGGAACATGAACATATCTACATGCCAATCTGTCCAAGAGTTGTTGAGACATTTACTGACCTTCTTCAGTGGTAGCTTAAGTAACTCCTCTGTAAGTGAAACATCAATCCAGTTGGACATTGGATACACTCCTTGAGACTTGATCATCTTCTGTAGGTGAGGGTTAGTGATAAGTGGCCAAAATGCCTGATGACTCAGAGGCTCACAACTGACAATATGTCAAACAATTTAGATGAGATGCAGACAACATCCTATATGGAAATACAATTTCAAAATCCAATTCATATCTGAAGATTACTTTTTTATCCTCAGTATGACTTTGCCACTCACTGGCATGGGCACAGCTGAACTAGGGAGACTTATTCCACTAACTCTGGTTTCTTATAGGGGGAGGCCTTGAGATACATGCGTGGGCCTGTGCATTGCCTTTGACTGTCTTTCCCAAACCGTGGAGACATCAGATGCAGTGTTGGGCAAGTTACTCAGAAATTGTAATATATTACTAGTTAGTTATTACTCCTTTAAAAAGTAATGATATTACATTACTTACTACGGGGTGATAAAAATAGCAAGTTACAATATTCGTTACGTTACTATATTACTTTCACTACAAACCCCCAGCCCCTCACCCCAAACAAAGCAGTGTCTCCCGACTTTTAGCAGTAGGCTATTAAGTATTTTTACAAAACATAAGGCCTACAACGTTACTTAACTCCACTCTCTTCCAACGAGTTTAAGCATCATCTGTGCATCTTAGACTGTAACACAATAATGGCATTAGCTTCTTACAGCTGTGGATAGAACGCCTCTCTCCCTCATTCTCCTTTCTTCCTTTAGCTTCTTGGCTAACAGCTGACTTGAACATCCTATGGTCCAGTGCTGCTGAGCTGCAGTGCAGTTGTGTATTCATGTCAAGGATGGTGCGTCCATAGCGCATAACACAGCATTACTTGGATTAGTAACGAAAAATACTATTGATTTGGAAAAGTATTCTGTTACTCTACTAGTTACTGGGAAAAGTAATATTATTACAGTGATGTGTTACTGCCCAACACTGATCAGATGACAAGTGGAGAGTCATCGAGATAGATTTTACTGAGTCAGTGGGATCAGCAAAGTCATTATGATTCATCCTCTATGGACCATGCATTTAAAAGGTTCATGGCAATCCATCCAAAAGTTGTTGAGATATGTCAGTCTGGAACAAAGTGGTGGACCGCCAATACAAACTACCAATGCCATCACCAGAAAAACACTGCTATCTTAGCTAATAAAGGTAAACAAACATATGAAACAACGATAATTCCTGATTCATCGAGGTAAAGTACACCCCTGAAAACATTATTACTTAGCACCAAGTCTTCGACAAGATCTTTTTTTTTCCCTGACAATAAAGTGTAGAAAAAACATCACTTTTTATGGATTAAGGTCTTTGGTATTTTCCCCAAATTTAGCCTCACCATCACAGCTGCTTCTTCCCTAAGTATTGCATGTGGACGTACATCTGTATGTACGTAACTTAACATACATAACTTAAAATAAGTCAACCAATGGGTCATAATAAATAAGCTATTTGCACAGATGACCTACATGGCCGTACTTTTTGGGAGGACGGTCTGGGAGGAAAAATTAGTATTATATGCAATACTAAAGCTATTGGAGTGTCTTTCTACTCTATCCTCCTCCCTCTATATGCCACACATTATCTATTTGTCAGAGAATTAGGAGATTAGTCATGTCAGACCGTGCTTCCTTTGTGGGCTATCTGTGAATTAGGCTCTGTGAAGGACGTTTTTGCCAGCCAGCAGTGAAAGGATCCTTCGTGTTTGCATATATTTCCCACACACATACTTTGCTTGCTAGTTTAGCACACATGGGGAGTCTACAGCTGTTCCCTACCGTCAACCCTGCCAACAATCATTACGATGGATCTGAAACCTAACACTTGGTTGCATCAGGCTTATGCCAGAAAATGTATTTCTTGTTTATTTAAGTATAACAAATACAGGGCCATTAACATGGTGTGCTGTTAACTTCCAAACTTCAGAAGAAAATGCAATTCACCCGCAAAATTGAACTTTTCCACCAAATGAAACTCAATCTATCCCTTTAGACAGTTTCAATAGGGTCAAAGTCAACAGCATGACATGTGGAGGCACTTCTGCAAAAGTTAGTGATGCATCTCATATCCAAATAGTTTGAAAAGGGCTCTGAGGATTTAGATCACTGTCTAGATACAGTATATTTGATTTGTTCAATTTCACCCCTGTGAAAATCAGAAGAACAGACCGTTTTCAGAATGTCAATGTTGTGTATCATAGCCATCATAATGCTTACATATCCTGCTTCAGGACTCCAAGGTCTCTTCAGAATCCCGTGCACACGGTGAAACAGATGATTCCCAGAGATATCCTGGGGATATTGGATTTCCCCGGTAGATGAAACTATTTGTGACCAATATGTCAATTTTTTCCAGTCTGTTTGCAAGGGGCGAGGAAGACGGGTTCTGACATCTCTCAACCTAAGCAGACACATGTTCTGCTGACCAGCAAAAGCTCCACCTCTAGATAAGAAGAGATTGCTCTGTGGCAATTTATTAACATCCTGTCCAGGTGACCGGGTCAGCTCAGGACCTGGCTCACATTTGGAGCAAATTTAAATGTGGCACTACTCCCTGCCATCAGATTTGCAGCAACAGTCCACTGAAGTATTTTAAATATTATGCTAATTGTGATTAATATGCATGAGATACAAAAAAAGACATACTAATGAACTGAAGTGCACTCTACTATCTCAGGTCAGTGTTACATTTGCCAAAATTCAATTCAGTCAGGCAAGATATGAAAGATGTTCCTGATTTCATTATGGTATTAGAATAATAATTTAAAAATACAGACAAAAATAGCTGCCTCCAGATAAATCACCCGAACGATAACATTTCCAGATCGATCAGTGTTGGCAGCAGTCCAGCACTCAGTGAGCGTATCTACTTTTCACAAGGCATATCTGTTCAGACTGATGTATATAGGAGCAGGCAGGTAGATGCAGTCATTCTTGGCTCCTCTGTCTGACCTGAGAACAAACAGGATTCATTGGCTCTGTAAATTAAATCAGTTGCTTGTGACACAAGTATGCCTCCCACAATTTGTTTATTGTGCCAACTTTCATTAAATTCATTTTAAATAAAAGGGTTTACATGCAGTGTTCCCTGTTTAGTCATATCACTTAAATCGTTAAATGTTGAATGGTGACACCTGGATCTGCAGCCATGATATGTCTGCAAGGAATTATTGTCGTGGTCCATCCCTCTGTCAGTGTTAATTTTCCACCAGTTTCTTATTTAGTCCTAATCTAGACAGATCATTGGCACTTAAAATGAGTTCCTGAGCATGCCACTATTTAGCATAGAAACATAAACATGTTTTATTCAAATGACGAGCGATAAGGAGCACGGGAGGAAGCCATATTCCCCCTTAGTGCCAGCAGGCAGGCACGTAGACAGATCTAGCCTCGCTGACTAAATTGTGCTTTTTTCCCTGAAAATTGGCAAGCTCTGGCTCACTAGAGGCACACTATGGTGTTGTCAATAACAATGACTGCCTGTGGCTTATTTATTTTCTTATCAGCTTTAATCAGTCTGTGTTGACAGTGACATCTGCGCTCAGCAATATCCAAATGCTACCAGTTAAGATCCATGTACATATTTGTGTTGTTTTGTGTCATATGGCTGTAGTGTAAAATTTGACATTTGTGTTTGAACATACAATTGACCATCTCATTTTGGGTATAGTCACATATGTCTCATAGAGCTTGAGTTACACACTGTATAGATAAAGAGTGAGAGTGTAGAGAGTGTATTTTTTTTAGGGTTCTACTGCAATACAAAAATACAGGACATGCTTCACTAATCACCACTTCTTACTGTACAGTCTCAAAATACACACATTTTTGTTCATCCTTTAAAATAGTCATAGTTAGTGGGACCTATTAAATAAAACTATTGAGGTTTTTTTAACGTGGCTATTTACAGTTATTTCCTGAAAAACACTGAATGATAAAAGGTTATTCAGTTCAGAGCTTATAGTTGACAAATGAGTGAAAGTTGAATAAAAAGACTCTGGCCTTTTGCCCTCTAGTCTGTAACTGAACAGATAGCTGCTGGTTTTGGACAGCTGTATGACTGACTGCATCTCCACTGAGGAGCACATTTTTCCACTTTTCTGCCTGGCTCAACTGCCGGGTATGCCGAGAGGCGCTTGCCTGTCTGGAGAAGCGACGTTGGACTTGTGGGCAAATGTGTGTGTGTGTGTGTGTGTGTATGGCTCTGTGTAGTGTATGTGTACCGTCCATGTCTACCTCTCTCACTTGCTGAAACATATCCGTCCAAATTTGACAGTGCGGGGGCAGACAGCCATGTTGCAGAATTCTGATCATTTAAATGCTCAGAGGCCTGCTTGAATAGCAGAGGTGTTAAAAAAGAGAGAGAGACACACAGAGACATGGAGAGAAAGATAGAGAGCAGCCCTCCACATGCCTCCATATCACATAAGGGACTGCCTGCCACTTTTCTGTGAAAAATAATGCTCACTTGTCAATCTTCCAAGAGCCAGTCAGATAGCCGCCCGTCCCATGGAGACCTATTGAGGTGTATGCTTTGTTTCATCTGGGGCACGCCTCAGAGGAGATCGGGACTGTTGTATGTAAGAATTGCCTCCAAAATATAAGGTAGGGAAAAAAAGGGCACATTTGATTTAGCCCTTGAGCTGATGTACTTGCTTGCTTCAGTACGGAAAACAAAATATTAACTTGTTAGTTTGAACGGAAAGAAACACAAATAAATAAGATATGTATTTGAAATAAAGCTGGGAGCTATCCAAATTTGGATATTTTTCTCTAATGATGGCATTACCACACCTGAAAATTGATTAAAAAAAGCTAAAAGGCTAAAGATAAATAGCATTTATGCCTTGTGGATACTGCTGTACTTTGTATAAAGTACTGTTTGAACTGCTATTCAATAGCACCATTGCTCCTGAACCTTTTTTAAAAATTAGATTTATCACTGCCCTAATTACTTAAATTACTGTCTGATGATAAATCGACTTGCATGTGCTTGTGTACACAAAGGTACTGCATTCCTCCAGAAAAAGCAACTCTCTGTAGTCCATAGCACAAACTATAAAGGTGTCAAGTGATTTATCTATGCGGCAATGCAAATAAAGAAAAACATACCCAGCAGCTTGAGGACGAGGTCTGCATATCTGTCCACACAAACATTTTCATGTCATTTTGAAATACACTTCCTATTACAGTTTCATGATGCATAGCAATGAAGCAAGCAAAAAAACATACTTGTACAACTGTGGAAAGCATAACTTTACCACCAGAAAGGCCTATTTTTTTTCTAAATAAAGTTAACAACTAATGACAGTGCTCTAACAAGTGCAGAGCAGCCGACCGTGCTTTCAGCCTACAGCGACCGTGTTGAAAGAGATTCTGTCCTAAATATCCCACGGGTCGTCTAAAATGAGGAGCTTTATATCAGTCTATCTCGTACAGAGAGAGAGAGATTGAATGTTTTGCAAATTATTCACGGGGATTATAAATCACAGCGGTGTCAGTGTTCCCAACGATGGCAGAGGATGCTCCCTCATTCCTTAATACAAATGACACGGAAAACAACAGCTGCAACAATAAAACCCTCTGCCATAAAAAAAAGGATAAATAAATGTACAAAAAGGAAAAGCCGGGTCTCATCATTAAACATGTCGGCATGTATCTCAATGTCATCTCAATGACTTGATGCCTGTATTATCGATTACGTATTTGCAGCTTCAGTCTTGTGTAGTCACTTGTCTAATTCATTATCTTATTCATGTCATCTTTATACTTATCTTATCGGATTTTAATTGTTATTGTTTTTCCTGTCTGTAAAACACTTTCTCAAACTCTTGAAATGTTTTTTTTTACTTGTGTCTAAAGTGACTGAAGATATTTCAGCATCTCGATAGTGGTCAGTTAACAAAATGCACTGCATTATGTGACAGCTTCATATGTTCTCATAAAGTCATTATATTTTGATAAATGGCATATTCACAGATACACTCAGAAAGACTAATTGGCATAATAGTTTTCCACAAGCTGCCGGCAGATGAAAGACTATCTTCAAAATCTTGAATGGTTTAGATAGACATGGACAGTTCTCTAGAGGGCTGTCACTTAAAAAAGAAGAATCATGGTTCATAGCCTTAGTCGAATGACAAACTAACAGCAAACAGGTGACTTTAAATTTGTTGATGTGGTAATTTAAAATGTTTTGGTGCCCCATTCAGCATGGCTTGCTAGTTTTCTCCATTTTGCATTAGAGAGAACAAAAAAATAACACAGTTTGCTAAGGGTAACAGGTCACAGAGTGAGTGGAGTTCAAGGTTTGTCATGCTTACAGATCATGCATTTTGGATTCAGTAACATCATTACATTATACCATACCATCATAACTACTATTTGCCATCTTTTGGGGGAATTTGCCTTTATTGGTCAGCTGACAGTGAATATGAGGACTTAAAAAGATGGGGAGAGAGAGAGATGGGAATGACATGCAACAAAGGTCCCTGGCCAGTATCAGATCAGGGAAGTTCCACATGTTCAATCAGTAGTTTGAATTTCAAAGAAAAAGTGATAGCCCCATTCCTCTGTCATGTGTTTTTTGAAATTTATGGATTTTGGGTTCCACCAGCTCAGTATTGATGAATACCAACAGTACAACATGTTGCCTATAAAAGCCTTCCTTTCAAGGACCACTGTCTAAAGGAAGAATATACAGTACTGACAGAGCTGTAGTGAAAAGATTACAAGGAAGCACGAAGGAATGCAAGAATCTGGCAAGAATTTGATGGGTCATGAGGAAAAGTGTGACCACAAGGTGTCTGCACTTTGAAGAAAAGACATGAACAGAAAGTAAAGATCAAACCACAGCTATCTTTCCATTCATACATTTCTTCTACTGCTGATGTCTGCTCAGGATTTATCCACTGTGCATCTACATCATCAAGCAGGAAGACAGAAAAACACCTTGGTCCATTCCTGGGCAATGCCTGAAACAGACAAAACATTCAAAACCTACAGGCTGTTTACTTATTTCACCAGGACGACATGGGGGAAACTCACTTTCAAATGTAGAAAAGTGTCAACACAGGAAATATTCAAACCCTGGATGTTTGTAATTTGACAGTGTTAACCGATGAGCCACCACTGTAACACCTGTATATTTTGGATCTTAGTCCAAATCAAAGTGCTGCTTTATTATTTAAACAAATATTTACTGCAGCAAATACACTTTGACCTTAATCCTCAAGTCTGAATCAGGACATAAAAACTCTATGAACCAAAGTTACTGAACACCCCCCCCCCCGACAGCAGTGATAAAATGGCTAATAAATGACTGATGAGGGGCGATATTCTCCAACAGTGACTCTCTCCCAAGGCTAGTGTCACCCCGTTTTTCTCTCCATTTACTGCACTTTGTCATTATGCAAGGCAGCAGCTGAGACGGTTAACTACACCAAGGCCGGGTGAGAATGTGTGGTGACTCTGGCTAATGAAGGTGAAACGCAATGACACTTCATTTCCACATTAGCCTCCCCCTTTCCCCTCCTCACTTTTCTCTGCGGGCTCACAGTGACCTGATCCTCCCCGCTCATCTGTGTTCTGTGGTGGCTAAAAATGCACGCTCAAATACACACTCTCATGTTTTTGTTAATATATTTATGGGGACTGGCTATATTCTTTATCCAGCATCGTGTAGCCGAAAATTCGTAGTGAACAACACATCTCATCCTTTAACCGTCAATTGAATTTTAAAAACTGTATAACCTTTGGGTTCAGGTTGTGGTACAATGATTAAACAGCTATTTCCTAGCAGCAATGCAACTTTACGCAGCAAAGTTTTCCAAGGTAAAGTGATGAGTCATGAGTGATGATTATTTTCACTTCCCTACAAATGTAGGTACATTAACTTGTACCATTATCACTACACACCTGCTTTCAGTTCTAACCATGAATTTGAGCAAACTAAAAATTCAACCTTAAAGGGGTAGTTGTTATGTTGGACAATTATGACACATAATTGACATTGATTGTTTTGTTGTTGAAGGTTTGCTGAATGGCAAGATTTGTCTGGATGTCTATCTAATTAGCAGCTTACTGCAATGTCGTAATATATACCTTAATAAGAGAAACTGGAGATGATCTATATTGTTTTGCTAGTGTTAACAAATACCATGAATTACCCAAATCAACAATGCAGTTGTCACTTACTACTTTCTGACTTCTCCAGCCTATCTGCGGCACTTAGTCCGAAGCCCATTACTTTCTTCAAAGAACATTCTTGAACACATAAATCTTTTAAAAACTGGTCATGAATGTACCGTACCTACAATTAAAAAGACAACGTGCATTAATGGGGATTACTTTCAGCCATATGTGGTGCCCAAAATTACATCTAAACCCTGTGACACCCCGTCGCACATGAGAGATGTAACTGTATTGCTTAGATTATACACTCTCGGCAATTTAAAAAAACTATTCAGCGATCAGTGACACTGCATTGGTGTTTGACAGGTGAGCCTTGTAGGTGGGCTGATTAATCAGTGACAATCCGAGTCAGACAAACACACTGAGCCAAGAGACTTTTTGTTGGCACAGCTATGCAGCTACCAGAATTACGGTGTTTCTGCCGTTGTTCTACGTCATTAAACCATTGCTATGCTGTGCGGTCGTGCGCAGCAGACACTTGTGCCAACAGGAAGTAGCCCTGTAGTAGTATTTTATTGGTCCAAAACTAGCGGGGTGGCTTCGTCCAGTAATATACTGTCTATGTGACAACAAAAGACACCTATGGCACGGAGAAATCAGCTGCAACAGTCAGTCAGTAGTAGGATCAATTCATTGTTGATTAGGGTCTTGTCATTGGACTTGTTCATAAGAATCTAAAGAAAATCTAAAATATCACCAGACCCACCCCTTAAAAGAAGATGCTCCTCTCACTAAAATACATTCTTAAAATACAGTTGCTTGTTTTTCTATTACTTTATAATTTCAAACTTCTTGCTCAAGTCCTCATTCTTCGCCTCTTATATTTTTGATTCTGCTTCTATACCTTAGAAACCATGAACTTGCTTGGGGCTGTAGTGTCCACAAAGACATAGGTCTTAGATGACATGATAAAACATGATCGAAAGACACAAAGGACAGTCTGGAGTTTTTGGAAATGGAGAGGACAGAGGTGACCCAGAGGAGCTACCTGGGGCAGTTGACAAGTGTGTAGAAAGTCAACTGATGTTGACTGAAAAGGTTGAAGGTTTATTGTTGGTTTAGGGTGCAGTAGCACTGCTGTGACTGGAGCAAAGGGTTGTCATTTAATATTGTGTATAAATGTGGACCAAGTGAAAAAAATCTAAAGCGTTAACATTTGACATTGCCATAGGAACATCAAATCTAAAATGAAACTGACAGAATAGTTGATGCTAAATTGAAAATTGAATGAATAACTAAAGCAGACAGCATAGCTCTTCTAGTGAAGTGCTCTCTTCCATATACACATCTATGAACAGGAGAGAAATCTGTCTGGCTTTTTACTTTTAATTCTAGGATTCAAAGTTTCAGCACAGTTCACTTTCTTCACAACAAAAAGCCACTAACCATCTGAGTGGCCTATGTAGGGTAGGTGAATCAAATCAATGCGCAATCAACATAGCCCAAAAAAAGGCCTCCAGCCTGCTTTTGTCAATATTCAAGGAAAGAACGAACACACAAAAACTAAATCACAGAGTGAAATCATAAAGTAGAATAAAACATCTAAAAGTTTTTCTATGTAAATTCAGATAAAGTTTTACCACACAAATAGAAAATCTGTCTAAAACTCATTGGTCCTCTCAAAGATAGGACAGCTACACACACAAACACAGCCAAGTTTTTCAACATTTTTAACCCTTGTTGAGACCAAGCACTCATATTAGTCAGCCTCTATATTAATCTTTTACAGTTGAGATGTTGTATACAGTATATTGGCTCCATTGGTCAGAACATTATTCCGGTGCCAGGTATTGATAATTCTCCACCTACCAGAAGCATCAAATTGAAATGTATAAAATAAAATATGAGTTTCCAAAACAACAGTGCTTGCCAGTATCCCTCTTGTCCCTTTTGTCTAAGTAAATGTCATCAAATCATACATTTGTACATCACAGTAAAAATGGATAAGAAAGACAGGACGATGTGTAGAAGTACACTGAAACACTGAATTAGGCCTGTAATGCATAACTTTTCTTTTAATCCATTTTGACCAGTTAAAATTTTCTAGGAATGAGTATTGGGAGCTCCCTGTCACCTGCTTGTACTGTTACAAGATTAATTTCCTAATCCCTGCTAATACTTTCACTTGCACGCATTTTTAAGACAGACAAGCGGTGAGCACACGGCATGTCGGTTCTAATATTAATTGACTGCTGTCAACTTTTTCTAAATGATGTAATGGATTCTCCAGATTGACTCGGAGTAGACTCATGATACCATGTACATGTTATTGTAAAGGCTGGGGAATTAAGTGTGGAGTATATGACCCCAATTAGTACTTATCTCTATTACTTGGAGCGCTGCAGTCCCGTGAGGCGGATTTTAAACGATCATTGTCAGTCAGTATGAGACGTCAAAGAACTTTGAAAATGTCTTAGTTCGTCAACTTTATCTTGAGAGATTTGGCTTACTCGTTATAAAAAGTCATTTTTGTATGCAGAGAAATGTGGTGTTACTATGAAAGTATAAGTCAGCAGTTTCTTTTACTGGGTTGTGGCTTAATAACTTTGAGTTGCTGCCGAGGGTGTTGATTAGACGCAAAGGTGAAAATCTAAGATGCTGGAAAAACTAACAAACCAATATATATTCATGAAGTTAATTACAGGATGTGCTAAAATGATACCTTTTCATTATCATGTCCATTGTCAAATAGCAACTAGCACTGAAAGGTGTCAGATTATAAATCAGTGCCAATTATATATATATTACGAGTCAATACTTTTTCTTAGGTTGGCAGGTTTGTGCTGTTGTGCTGCACACTAAAGTACACTAAATTGTTTTGCTGTCAGAGAGTGTTTTTATTTACTGTTAGTTACCTCCACTGTGAATCAGCTTGCATTCGATGTAAAAAGATAAAATGAGGTGTGGGGACAGCTGCTGGGTAAAGGTGATTAGACGCTTATCCATGATACGGTAGAGCATTGTTAAGTAGCTACCATGAAAAAAAACAACTTTTTTATTAGACTGAATGATAGGAGTAGGAAGGGACTCCTTTTTTAGGAGGAATGAAATCATTTATACAATGAGAACCTAAGAAAATTGCATATTTCATACATCATGCAATGCTCTTGAGAGTTTGCAGGGCACAAGTGATGCTGCTAAAACATTATTTTTGCATCTGTGATATCACTGATATCAAATTTAGTAGCACACTCAAGAGATGTATTTGTATAAAAATGTAAGTTAATGGCACAGCAATTTGGACATATTTGTTGATTAAGTTAAAATTCAGCACACTGAATCAAATACTAATGTCATTCTTAAGCTTCAGTTTTTTTTTTTTTTAGCAATCTCTGATTTCTTGTAGATGCTCAATTAAGCCATTAATCAAATCATGTTTCCATGGAAGGTACAAAATTTTAAGTAAAGAAAACACACTGATTGCTCACTGATTTACTATTGTGATTCACAATTGGTGTTTTCATATCACTGTCAACCAACAAGTGGCTTGTAAACCAGCTCATGCCAAGAAGTATGAACAAGTGCGGCATTTCAATGCTTTATAATCACCTTGCTTATTATTCAGAGTAGTCTATCCACTGTTGATTAATGCCTGTGAGCAAATATGTACAGAGGGTTTGGTTAATCTGCAGTGCTGTTTCAATCAAGTGGACCTTTGTTTTGTCCAGCCGTCTAGTTTGTCCACCAGCTTTGCACTTTCATGTGGTCATTATGTATTGATCACAGCACAGTGACAAATTCTGCAGAGCAGAAATTCTGTTAGACTTGACTGCTCCTCCCTCCCTCATCAGTCTCTCCATATTTCCTTTCTCCGGGAGCATTCAGACTCAGACCTGTAAATCCTCTGAGCGTTTTATCATGCAGTCACGACAGTGGGCACCCTTGTCAGCAGCCATGACCCCAGAGGACCTCCGTCACTCGCGACCAAGTGACCCAGTGTACTGTTAAGGGAAAACAACATTTCCTGCAACTGCGGCAAGGTCTCTGAGCAATGAGAGAGAAACCGGCAATGTGACTGACACCGGGTGACAAACACTTTGAACTCAGACAACAGGAAATTAATGCAAGGAGCGCAGCTCAAGGCACAAGACATTGCAGGCGGCACATTTAAATTGACACTTGTATCCAGATGACACATGTTGATGCTTTGGCTGTGGCCTCAGTTCAACTTGTGATTCTCTGCATTTGGTTGTCCTCCAATGCTGCTGGCACACTGGCCACATAAAGAGACCCTGCAGATACTGGAGCTACATTGTGAATACAAATGTAAGTGGCTTTTCCATCCTAGAACAAATCTCAACATGGCATTAGCATCTCTAAAAACTTAATGCAAGGGTGGTTTGGCTGTTGTGCTGTTAGACTATCCCATTTAAAGCACAGTTTTCACATGAACAGTCCATGTCCATCAATCATTACTTTTATACCAAAACACCTTCGGGTGTTGGCAGTGACAGCATCTGGGTTATGGCCTCAGTGGCCTCTGGAATTTAAATGCTTAACCCTGCATACCTACTGAGCTAACAAGCTGTGTGTTAATCTTTTCTTCACCCTTTGTTCCTGCCCTACTGCAATTAACCCTTTTAAAATGACCTACACTTATGAATGTCTGATTTAGAACTTAGTTTCTCCCAAGTTGCTCTGAACCAACAGAATTTAAAGCACATTACATTATGGCCACCCTATGTTCCTTCCAAATATATACTGAATATCTAATTTCTCTGATCTGCCAGGCACAGCTGTAAGCTGTAACATCAAAGTGAATCATAATGCGGCTCCTACTTGATATCACCTTCAAGCTGAAAAGCCCCTGATGTACTCAAGACAAAACAACCATTCAACATCTGTCTGGATCCCCCTGGCTCTGCTTTAATGCATTTGAACAGATCATGCGTCGGGAGGAAATATTGTAGGTCCCCACAAGACAGACAGACAGAATCTACCATAACGTTGGCACTGCACTGTAGGCTTATGCATTGAATTGCAAAGCCAGGCCACAGTCTGTCATTAAAATGCTATCCGGGGGAAGGACATCTGCAGTGGAAGTCAGACTTGTGCTGTACATAAAAGGTGAAACTAATCAATTAGGCGGCAGCACCACCATAATCCATTACACTCAACGTTATTGAAATGCATTCAAATTAAAAGTCTATTTCCAGGGCTTCTGCTAGAACATGTAATAGGTACCATTCATAGCGCTGAGTATCAATACTACGATTATCACAAATAAGCTCAAAGCAATTTAACCTTCTGTACTAACAGAGAAATGTCTGGGAAGGCGGAAGCATGCCTGACGATCATCTGATCATTTAAATCTATTTTTGATTGTTGGAGATATGAAACCCCCGGCTCAGATATCATTAATTGCTTGTCCTCCCTTTTTCAGTCAACATAATGCTTCCCCCCCTTCCTATCTGCAATGTGATCCATTGAATCTGAGATGTAATTTACATGATTGGCAAGACATCGTATTGTCATTTGTACGACATCAGACATGAAAAGTTTAAAGAGGAAGCTTTAAAGGTCATGTCAGTAATTTCATCATCTAAGAAATTTACTGTGGATTGATTTCAGGGCTTTTCCTTGAGAATGAAAGAATGGTGGTGCACCATCATAATCTTCTGTACACAAACCAATCACTTCCAAAATAAGCTTTTACAGTCATTTTTTTTCAGGAGGATTTAGCACAGGATACCACAGGATACACAAACACCATACATACTTAATTATTGTTTCTTTATTTTCCAAATTGGTTATTTAAGTTAAATTTGAATACCTTCAATTGAATGTACATTTATAAATATTCAGCCGACAAAGAGGTGCCGTGTGCTGGTAGTGCTGGCCATGGGAGAAATAAACTGTTGATATGAATCAAAAAAGTGCAATTGATTCCTTGAAATGCATTCTCATTTTAATAAAATGAAATCAGATTAGATCTCACAACACTTCACTCATGCTATATTGAAACTGACCTGCAGTTCAGTAGACAATAAATTATACAGCATACTGTTTATTCTAGCTTTCTCTGATGGGTTTATCTCTTCCACTTTCACTACTTTCAGTAGAGGTATAATTGTACTTAAGCATGTGAACTAGATGATTATTCATTAACAAAAAAAGGTGACCCGAATCCAAATTTTTCCATAAACAGTACATTTATTCATTTTAGCTGATGCTTTTATCCAAAGCAACTTACAATTGCTATATATTTCAGAGGTCGTACTCCTCTGGAGAAACTAGGGGTTAAGTGTCTTGCTCAGGGACACAATAGTGAATGGGGGATTGAACACTGGTATCTCACACCAAAGGCATGTATCTTATCCATTGCACCATTGCCATCCCCAATAGGAGCTGTTTTGTAATCTTTAACCCTTGTTGAATCATTTCTGATATGCGTACATGGACTATCCTTTCTGTTTCTGTGCTCTTTTAGCTGGGAAGAGAAGTGGAGCAAGCTGTGCATTTTGGTCTCTTAACCAATTATTTGACTAAGACAAACTACTATACAAATAGGACAATGACATCACAAAGGCAAGGAAACTAATATGACAAAGATCACAGACAAAAAATGTTCTTCGAGATGTATGCTCACTCACAGTTGCCGGGACCCTGTGGGACCACTTGGCCAGGATTAGCATGACAAGGTTCCTCTGCAAAGGCCTTTCTGAATCTTAATGAGAAACTAGAGTCCAACAGAGACATTCATAATATATTTTATATCTTGTCTTCATGTTCTCCTTGCACCTTCGCCACCAGCAAGGAAACTCAGAGTCAATATTCAGTTGCAATGCACACCTGTACTCAAGGTTACAACTGTTTTCCTTCTACTTATCAATTATAAACCCAGTACTGGGCCCATCTCCTGCTTTATGGATCCCATTTATGTCCCACTGCGAATGACTGTGGTTCCCAGGCAAGGTGTTTTTTTGATGAAACATGGTCAAAGCCAAATCAATATATTTTGATGCCTTAATCATCTTAAATAGAAACTCTAATGCATATTTAGCTTTCCACCGACATTGACAATTCACAAATTAACACATATAATTAAGTGTTTTCGGAGAAGTCGAAATTATACTTGATTATACTAGCACGAAGTTACTAGTTTGCTCTTCATGGAAAATAAAAGCACCTTTGAGCTTCAAATAATTTATGATTTGTTCCTGAAGCATATGAGGAGGTTTTACATTTCATTCATTCTGTTTTATTTGGCTGAAGCATAGACGCAATGTACTTTAGAGAGCAAGAATAATCCAAAGTGTTTCCCTGATGCTTTAAATTTATAAAGTGACCTTCAAACTAGGAGTCCATTTCTGAGGAAAAACAAAATGGTGGGCGATGGCTAGTAGTCAGAACCCTACAGTATGGTTGCTTCTTTCACATAATACCCCATATGAGTATTTTATAAATATTGGGTTTCATACTCTTGTAAATGTTTTCAGTACACTTCTTTGATGAGAGAAATGGCTGCCGATGGATACATATTGATTATTTAGCCTTTGATTTTTGAGTTAAAGAAAAGTCCTTGCACTTCATCTGTTTCCTCTTCAGTCACGAGGAAAAGTTCTGTTGTGATTTTTTTCTGGGGCATTTCTACTTTATTGACGACTGTAAACAGAGACAGGAACGGCCAGGGAGGAAGAGAAGGGAAGACATGCAGCAAAAGTCCCAGGCTGGACTCAAACCCAGGCCACTGCTGCAAAAGACCGTAAAGCCTTCATTCACTGCATGCGCTGTAGTTAGCTACTGGGGATCCCTAATAATAGTTTCTGTTGTAGTGTAGATACCAGAGATTGCTGGCCCACTCCAACTTGAGTTAAAGTGTGTTTTTTCATACCTCTGAACATGTTCATTACAATAACAACAGCCCTTAGAGTGTAAACACTGAAGTAAGAAGCAAATAGTGTCATTGAGCGGCCATCTCTTCTTGCTGAATGATGAATAGAAATGTTGATGCTGTGTGATACAGCAGCATAATGGATTAGTTTCCATGAATTGCAGCATATAGTACGTGTAGTGTGAGTGCATGAGTTATCTATATAAGCCTGCAGAGGCTTGTACATGGCAAGAGAGTAGTTATTGCTCAAGGCTTAACTCAAGCAAGTGCCAATGAGTTTACCAGATACATGTTAGATTTGCTGATGAGACTGATGAGTCTCTCTGCTGTAAAGGAAACAAAAACAAAAGTAAAGAATGCATTGTCCCTGTTTAATGAGAAACAATGTGATAATGCAAACCAATACATAACAGAATCGTTTTATTTATTTATTATACACTACTGGATGTTTCTGATGTGTAGGCTACTGTACTGCATGCATTCTTGACAAAATGCTTACATAAAACTATACAGAAAGAGAAATAATGCATCAAACTTTGTACATTTTTTTCACTGTTTAAATAATTTATATGCAATACAGAAACTATATACGTTGCATACATTGATATAAACTGTACCTCACTGTGGGTCATTGTCTGGCTGTTTTGTATACAGTTGAGAAGAGTTACATTTTTGGTGTTAGTGAAATTTGAATAAAAGTAGAGTTAATTCTACTGTGGATGGAGTCAAATCTATTATATTTGACTCTCAGTGGATAAGTAGTTGGTGTCAAAACGAAGTGTTACCAACTCAAACCTATAAGTGTAATTGTATAAATATTAACTCTGAACTTCTTATTTCTAACTTTAATCCTGGCTTTTACACTTGAAGTGTTCGTGTCATCCCGCCCCCACTGCGTAGGCCTCCTGAGGCCAGGAGCATCTTCATCAAAGCACTTTAGCATCTGTTAATATTATATTTTGTATTGATATTTCTCTTCTGGCACCTCATGTCGCCACACTGTTAGCCACCCTAACAACTTTTTTATTATTTATTATATTTAATTTATTTTTTTCCATTTTTTAATGTAATGTAATCAAATTCTTTAAAGGTGCAAGTGTTATTGAGCCAATGCTTGCTTAGTTAACAAATGATCCTCTGAGAGAATTAATGTCTAACACTACATAAACGTGTTAAGAAAAACAAACACTGGTTGGTGTTAAGAGGTGTTTAGAAAATACATTAAATTGGGGTTAAGGTACCAATTACCAAAATTACCACTCGTTGGTGTGGATCCATATAGACACTTTTAAAAGTGTTAAAATCAACTCTGATGGTGTTCATTTGGGTATGATGATTTTACTGTGATCTCCCTGATGAAGGCAGAAGGAAGCTGTAACATGTAGGCTATTTAACCTCTCAAACAGAGTTTTAATGTAATACTCACAGTCCTCCAGAAGAAATCTCTGTACATCCAGAGATCTCAAAGCGCTGACAGTGCCACTATTTTATGATACTTTTTTATGAGTAGTCTAGACTATATGGTGCACTTATATTTCCAAGGTCTAAATACATGACATGCAAGAGCCTATCCATTAATCTCAATGGCTATTTTGAAATTCACCCATCCTTATTTTTTTGTTAGGATATTTCTTATTCTGATTACAAGGGCTTTTGCAGGTCTCACCTTCAAACCCAGTCATAAGAATTAGCTGTTCCCCCTTGAGGTAAATTGGAACTCTGTACACTGGCAGGCAATGATTTATTTCATCTTTTTTTTCTGAGCCAGTCGCTCTCATCCTTTTTTCATTTGAAATCCTGCATCTGGTAATTTCATAATTATGGGAGGGAATTATAACGAAGGCAGCTGGAGCTGCAGGTTAATTGGATTTTTCACCTCGACGGGACCGGATCTAAGTCGCCCATGGGCCGCAAATCTGCACATTTGAAGTTGGGGACAGGACAAAAGAGGCTGGGGAAAGAAAAGAGTGAGCCGCTGAAGAGTCCCCTTTGACTTCAAGAGTTTGGGAAGTTACTTTTGCGATGCCAGTTTCTGTTTGTGGCTTGAGAGGTTTCCCTTTGCTTGTACACAATCGCTTTCATCCACGCTGATGGCATCTATAATTGGGACTGTGTTTTCCGTTCACAGGAGTTACCGCAGCAGTTGCTATTGCAGCCGCTATTGATAACCTCAGAGAAATCCCCAAGGGTTTGAAATGGAACTTCTTAAATTGAACTTTCAACAAATACATGAATGTAGACGAGCACTAATTGCCTTTGTCCTCTACTTTTTAAATGAAATATTGAATTATTTGGTCTGGAGGCTTACAAATTATATATAAACATTCTTTTTTTTTTTGTTATGTGTCAAAGTAGAATGAAAGGATCACCAAAGTGGTAATTATATGCATATAATAATTATTTAATTTAAGATGATAAAGCTTGCCACAGTTGATCTTAAACAGATGATTAGTTAAATGTTTATTATGTCCCTGTGGGACCAAAATACCAAGTGCTTTCAAGAAGTGTCTGGACGTTTTCTGTTTCCCAGAGAGAACACAGCCACATGTGGGAGACCTTCAGTACATTCAGGGATTTGGAAAAAATACACACACGTAAGGCTTTCATCAACAGGAAAATCATTTTCATGTGATTGCATCATATCCTACGGAAATTCCTTTGGTCCTGAAAATTACTTCTGACTCGACAATCACAAATATCCATGCTTGGTCACACATTAGTCTCATGCCTCTGTTTAGTCAATAACACATCCGTCTTCAGCAGTTTCACCCCAATTCTGCTGACAGTATTCTCTACCTCGGTTTCCAGGGGCCCTCTCGCTCCTCTGAAGGGAGCAGCTGAGCTCTTAGCCCCTCAGCTCCTGGCCTACTTCTGAAGCAATGTTTGACAAAGGGCGAGTCTCTCCCTCAGCAAAAGACAGGGAATAAGAGAGGCTCTTGCGTGGTGAGAAGGCCACACACAAAGCTAGATGCTGCCCAGTCCACATTCCCTATCAGACAGATAGCCAATCCAAGATCATATTTCCCTGCCCTTAATAAAGAAAATAAATCTGCTTACCAGCCGAGTTTGTCTGCTTCTAAGGTCACTGTGTTAGGATAAACAAACTGCAGTTAGAGAGAGGGGTGAGGAAAGGGTTGGCAATTATTTGTTTGTCTGTATTTGAGGAGTGACTACATTATTAATGTTAATGTGGACTTTGCATTTTACAGTTTAGACAGAATCCTGCGCCGAAGAGTTGTCTTTTCTGTTTCAGGTAAACAAACAGAAAATGAGAAGTGACTTGCTATTTATGCACGCAGAAACAATGAACAAAGACAAACTCTCAGGTTACAATAACTTTTGACAAGCAGACATAACTTTTTGTGTTTACACCAGTGAAAATGTTGAAGTTTAACATGGGGTCTTTCTGTACACAAAAAGTGAGCCTTCTCAGGTTATCTGTTAAAATTAATTTTCTCTTTAAAATTACTTTTGACAATTCACATTGCAATTTTTTACTGTGTAACACAATAATTCTAAATTATATTATTTGTTATTATTAAAAAGGTTTCTTTTATATTATATGTTAAAACTTTAGGTCTCTCATATACAGACAAAGTGATACAGCACATTTTACAATGCAGGATGGAAATCAATATGATTTCCCCCCCTCGTTATTATGCACGTCATTATGTCTGCCATTTCAAAAGTCAACAATCACATCAACACTTGATTCCTAACTGACATTCAAGGGGTCTGTATAAGAGATCACAAAAAAAGAACATAATTCTTCTATGACAATTTGTAGCCTCAGATAATTGCACAAAATGTCACATAATTGTTGAAAAAGTCAAAACAACACACAGCCCACACAACATTATGTGCAAGGGCTCTGACATAAAGTGCATTTCTGCTACGTTCTGAGTCATTTCCTTCAATGCCAAATGGTAAACAGTGCAATTTCCAGCTACCCCGCTGAGAGCTGTCACTCTGCCTCAACTGGTGTTATATTAAAATGCTTCGTAAATTAGCATTACCTGAGGCATAAACTGTACAAGAACTGACTGTGGGCTTCAGCAGCAGCAGACATTAATTAGAGCAAATATGTGTCATACTCGGACATATTATGTGTAATATATTTCTACAACCGCAGCCAAGTGTAACATTGACCCCTTGTTAGGCCCATGGACTCGTTTCCACTCCCACAAGGCATTAAAACCAACATCTTCCAAGATGTCTGTAGCGTCAGGCTAGTGCCAGGACTAGTGCTTGTTCAATAATATACTAAGTGGACAATGCTGTGAACCAGTGTCATTTTTTAACCTTTATTAGTGTTACAACCACACAGAGGAACATTTACAATGCAATTTTCCTACCTGAGTTTCTCATCTTTGAATCACATGGAAAGATTTGGCTTCTCTAACACAAACGGTGAAATGAGCTTTGTCTACTATGCAGCTACTGATGTAAAAGGCAGAACAAAAAGCAAATAAATCCCTTAGAAAACAAATTCACCAATTTACCTTTTCAAGGTGCTCGGGACTTACTTATAACCTGAGTCAAAGGTGTATTTTTGTCCATAGCAAAGTAATTAAACCTGCTTTCTCAAACTGTACCAAAAACACAAACCATTAAAAAGCAACTGGAATTTGACAAAAAATCTCACATTTATTTTATTTGTTAAACAAGTGTTGAACTTTACATCAGTCTTAAGTGATGAGCCCCTTGGTAACATGTTTACATAGAAAACATGAGCTACAGTACAGCATGTATACCAGTGCTGGAAAATATTCACACATTTCCCATTTATTTTTTGGAAAGATTTCAATAAATAAAATGTCCAAACCCAGGCGGAAGAACTACATTTATGATAGAAACTTTATTGTCAAAAGTCAGTTTCATTTGCGCTTACCCACCACTCTGTCGTGACTGTTAAAAAGATCTATTTCATTCAGAATTACACAAAAAACTGTGCAATGCATAAATCACTTTACCTGGGTTTTTGCATTCCCATTCTACTAAAGTAATGATACTTTGGCAAAATCAAATAGACATATTTCAACGGGCGATATCAATGGAACTCAATAAGCAAAAAACACTGTTCACAAGTGGAAAAAGTGATAATGCTTCTTTGTAATTTGTTGAATCCTCCTTTCTTTTCATAAGCCTTTACGTTCAAACATACTACCATGAATGAAGTGTTGGAACCATAAACACACTTTATAACATATGTGCAACTTCTACACAATAGTCTCTCAAATGTTAAATTTTGCAATTAAAAGGTTTCTTCATATTTACGTTTTCCCATGATTTTTTATTTTACACTAGCAATACAACAAAATATATATTTTAGCCATTTTCCTTGACAACAGTTCAATGTACAGTTGAGAAAATATAAGGCCAGGGGCTTGATTGCTAGTGGTTATACAATCCAGACTTCATGGTGATGGAGAGCGACTCTGGGCAACCAGGACCTTATATTCCTTTTCTAACAGTCTGATCAGGAACATTTTCCACATCCTGGTCCAGGGGTGTTGTTTTGTTTACGATTAAAAAACAGGCTTCAACGAGGATGTTGGGGAGTGTATGTACAACCTTTTGACTGGGAAATTGCTGATCTGATGTAGCCAGTAATGTTTTATTTTTATTTTTTTGTGTCTTTTATTATTTTCGTACCTTACATTTTTCTCAGTTAGTCAACAGCAGCAGCACACTTAAATACATAGTTGGCTTGTCTCTTAAAATTGAAATTCGGCTCTGCATTTTATGTACAGTCTCACTGAAACTTTGCACTGCCATCACTGTGCACCAAGTCTGTTGGTCTGCAGGGAAGGTAGAGTGGTATGTTTGGAGAAAAGGAGATGACAATGCAGCTGAAGGGGGAGGGTTTGTAAATGGCTAGTGTGTATGATGGGGCTTTTAAGCTCTCTTTAAAAATAAAACAAAGACTTCCCTTCCCTTTACTAGTGTGTCCTCAAAGAGGTCAGGGCAGGAAGAGGTTTGGGGATTATTTAAATACATTTAAAGGCTTGTCACTAACTGCATCTGTCCTTCCCGTACATCACCTTCAGGGATGCAGCCCTCTGTAGTAATAGGAATAATGTAACCATCACTGCTCCCTCGGCCTATCTGATAATAGGCTTGCAGCTGGTGGCCAGCCCCTAAGTTAGGCATGCTCTTGTAGTAAACGTCCTCATTCTCGCTCCCCTTGGAGGGGGACAGGTCCTCTACTACGTCGGGGCTGCTCTCGGGATATGGAGAGTCCCTCAGATTAGGCATACTAGTGTACAAGGAGTCTCTGTTTGGGGACTGCAGACTGTCATCGGGGTTGGTGGGTGTCAGCTGGCTGACAAAGGTATCAACTCCCCCATCGGTCCTCACCTTCTTCTGGGGTGCATACAGAAGTGAGTGAGTCCGTTGGGGGATGAGTGGTGCCTCCAGCTCCTGCTGATGGTGCAGCTCAAGGCCCACTGTATCACCCACATGCACCAAAGATGAAGCATCAGCGACGATAGCGTCATCTTCACTGCTGCTGCCGCCTATCACCGTCACCTTGGGCGGAGCCCGCTCCGCGTGGTGGTGATGGTGGTACTGCGGGGGCTGCTGGTGGTGGGGCGGATGATGTAAACTGGGGTGCTGCTGCTGTTGCTGTTGGTGGCTTTTGTTACAGGCACGCAGGTTGTTGTGTACTAGCTCGGAGATGATCATTTTCTCGAAGGCAGCATCGTCCAGACTGAGGCCGCAGTCTACTACCTGCACACTGTCGCCAAAGTCCCCATTGCGAAGTGAGTAGCTATTGTTAAAGTTACCATTTAGCGGTAGAGTATCCATTGCACTTGTATCCCTCACCGCATTGTTCAGTGAGTGCCCTGGAAAGACAGGAACATGTAAGGGGATTTTACATTAGTGAACACCAATAACTAAATAAAGAAACTAAAGTTTAATGCTGTTTAGGATGCAGTTTCACATCGAAGACTCAAAGTCAAATTAAGCCATGCCGGTAATCGGTTAGTTAGGCACAATCCTCAACATTCAATATATATGCATGCATTATTTGCAATGAGAAATCATTTTAATTTCTCACATATACATTTTGACTTTCACTTTTAAGAAATGCTAAGCAGAGCACTGCATGTTTTCATCTGCCACATAAGTGACAAAGCAATGAAAAAGATCCCAAACAACATTAAAAAACAAATTGAACAGTAATCACCATCACAACACACCGGGCAAAAGTAGATGTCCACAAGTATGAAGCCACAAACGGGCAAGCTACAACACTTACAGGTTTTCTAGCAACTAATAAGTTGGATGTGCCGAGGGAAAGAAAAGGACAGAGATGGGAAAAGATGACATAGACAGAAAGGGAAATTAGTCATGTATCAACACAGGACAGCCATCGTTGTTCTCACTACAAGGGGAGCCCACAAGCAGCACTCCACCATCACCACACACAGCAGGTGAAAAGACTCACTTCAACTCACATCATGTCTGTCTGCTCAGGCTATCTGGTCTAAGAGCAGCTGATGTACAAAAAGAAAGTAAAATGATTTATTGTAACATGAAGAAGAGTCACTCAAAAGAACAACAAAACGTAAAGTAAAAGTCATAACTGCAACTTAGCAAGAGCAAGGGTTCAGCAAATGAAATAAACAAGCATTAAATAGCTTTTACTTCTAAGAATTAAATGCCAACAGCTCCTTTTCTTTTGTAGATTTAAAAAAAGAATTTGGTTGTTTGTGCTGGTACACTTTCTGTCCATTAGTGAACAGGTTGTGTACCCAAAACTGGCAAAGGTCAGAGCTTGCCCGCAGCCCAGCACTTGGCATCCGTCACAGTGACAGTTCCCAGTGAGACCCCGGTCACTAGCAGGACAACTCAAGAATAACACAGCCGCTGCAGAGGTCAGATGCAGTCATGTCAGGAATTTCTCAAAGCATGGAGGTCACGGAAAACAGCAGCAAAAAGGATAAATATTAGTTATGCCATGATTGAGAGAGAGGAGATAACAGAAAAATGTGCTCTGCTTAGCTAACATGACTCCTTGTAGAACAACAGATGTAAAAATTAAGATGAAACATTTGTCTTTGTCCAAAAAAAGGGGAGTAAGTGTGATTGTTGGGGTCATGTGAAAAGCACACTTTTTGCAGAGCCTATTCGAATTAAGGGGAAATGACAAGAAAGTAATGAAAACTATAAGAATAAGGAAAACTAAAAAAGCTGCCACCATGACATCCATGTGTTTATGCCTGCTAGCAGGCAATTTAGTGCCCAGACAGGTGTTGTCTGGAAAGGTGTGAGGGAAATACAACTGGACACTGAGACTGCTGAATGCCACAGGAGAACAGACATTTTGGGAGAAAAACAAAAGAAAAAAGAAAGAAAGAAAGAAAAAAGAAACCTCTGTTTTAAAATGCTCCTTTCTGCCAGAAAAAAAGCAACACATTTTGGGTCGGTTCAAATCACAGATTAAGCCGAAGAGAGAGAAGCAGAGTAATGGGCATTTGCGATAAAGCTGTCAGATCTTGAAGATGACTCCAAATGACTAGAGAAATCTTTTTGTTTTTCTTTTCAGATTGGAGTAGAATTTGGGTAGATAATTTTGTGAACCACTTGCTCACTGAGTGTGTGTTAATGGCCTAAAGTAAACCAGTGATTGTGCCGGGGTTTTGGTTGTTTTTAAAAAGCATGCTGAAAAAAATTTACATTTGATAGGCAAAGTTAAGTTTTACTCCCATACTTGTCTCTCTGTAGGTCACTAGAGGGAAGCACAAGGGAAAAACACAAAACATGACAAAAGATGCTATTTCATTTCAGCACACATAATCGCAGCACAGTCTTTACAGTGTGATATATGCTTAAATGCCATGTGCAATTGAGATATAGTGATTTTTAAAAAATGTTTTTTTATGGGTATCAGCTATTGCAAAAAAATATCCATAGACAACTCAATGCAAAAGTTGCATTAAGTAGATCTGTATTAAGTATACAAATATTTTTGCATGTAGTTTAACACGTTTTAAGGGGAAAGCTCCCTCTAAAACACACAGAAAATAACAAATCACTTAATAAATTCAGGAGCATAAATCTTAATAATCATGCAGTTTATACTACAGCTTCAGGTCTACACCACCGTTTACATTATCTCAAGGCAGAACATGTAGTATCTCTTTCCCATCTTAATCATTATGTCCCGTACAGAGTTTGGATAAGAGAAATATGAGAACACGGAGGGTGGCTCGAGACGGACCATAGAAATCTCTGTCCTACGTGAAAACATGTGCGCACACGCATACACAAACACAAAAATTATGTATATTGTTTATGAGTGACATGCACACACAGTATGGAATATATCAAGTATTTGGGAAACAATGATTAAGAAGGAAAGGCGATACTCTGGAACATCCTGCTTTTCAATTGACCTGCTGTTTACTCAACTAGACAAATAAGGAGAGAAAGAAAGGGGGCAAAGAGAAGAAAAGAAGAAAAGGCTGAATTCAGGTGAAAGTATTAAGTAAGCACACCTGGCGAGTTAAACACTGGAGCCGTGGGGGTGTTACATACGACTGTCTCAGCCAGTAAGGTGTTATAAGGGTTGTTAGTGCCTTGTGGTCGAAGAAGAGGATTTGTTAGTAGATAATTCCCGGTCATTCCTGGAGTGGCAAGACAGAAGAGGAGCAGATAAGTTTGGCGCAGTCAGCCGACAGTGATTGAGAGTTTGTTGAAAGTGGAGAAAGGAAATGAAGGAAATTTTCAGCAAGTATGTCTTTTGAGGCATGTGGTGTCATCAGGGTGTCTGCAAACATCTGAAACTAGGGTGTTTATTTTTGTAGTTGAGAATGAACTAAGGTTTCAGAGGCAACCAGGGAGGAGCAAGAAACCAGCTACTTCTGCATGTGTCAAGAATATTCAACTGTTGCAGACATTCCTCACATTTAACAACTTTTGGTAGCAGGGGCTTCAACCTTCAAGTTCATTTGTTATTTGTGTTGCACATCATTCATAACTCCATTTTCAACCCAGTAAGCTCATTATTGCATCCTGTCATCAGCACTTTTCATAAGTCATATTTACTTACTATTTTGAGCAAAGATAATTTTTCAAATATAGCACCCTGCATCTCTGTGATTAGGAAAATGTTGCAATGTTTGAACCAGGTCTATATATAACATCTCCCCTATGACAAAGAGCAGAATCCTTCTAAGGTTTGGTAGAAAATCTTTATTTAGACTCACATTTGTCCATTTCCCTCCAAACCTCATCTTCCTTTCAATTCCCCCCAGCTTGCGGTGTGTTTCAAGGATCTGAGTTATTTCCATTGCCATTTATCACCTGTGTTAAATGCCATCTGTCATGCTGGGAAGTCTCCAGGGATGTTCTTAATGACAGGGAAGTGCTTCCAGGAGATAGAGCCCTCCTTTGGTGCAGTGACTCTACAGGGTAACTAGGCTACTACACCCTGGAGTGATCAATATCCAACCTTTACATTAACATCTCCAGGAACTATGGCAAAAAAAATCCTATTCTATATTGTTACTGATGTATCAGCCAATTGAAATGTGCTTCAAAGCTCTAGGTGTAATGTTTTACCTTGTGGGAAGTGACAGCAAAAAAAGAAAGAGAAGAGCGGCAGCGACAGGAGTCAGAGGAGGGCAGAGGAGGGAGTGAAGTTAAACTACCTCGGTGTAAACCCTCTTTTCCCTCGCATGCTTGGAAAGCCATTTCAGAGGCAGCAGAAAGCCTAACAACACACTAAGCACTCCAGGTCAGCCAGAGTTGAACATCATCTTCTCATCATCATATTTGTGCTCAAGCTAAATAATAAATGACAGTTTTTTCCCCCTTCCCTCCCTCATAAATCCTGCTGTAAAGTAACAGAGGTCACCTTACATGCCAGGCAACAAATGGCCTCTCTCTGCGTGTTAAGATTTTCCTAAAATGAAACTCTTTTTTTTAACCTTGTTTTTAGTTTTGTCTATATTTCCCCTGAGCCTGGGTATGAACTTTGGACAGCCAGCACTTAAATAAAAAATGTTCTTCTAGCCTTGCCCCAATTTCAGAGTGACGTTACTGGCCAGAATGACAGTGCACAGTATTTGAGGACGGATTTTTGTAATCCTTCACTGGCAGAACAGAGAGAGAGACTAGACTTAAGGCCTAGACCCCCCCCTTTTTAAAAACCGTACTGCATCGTCTTTTCAAGCTGAAGGCATTTGTTACGATTACCAGAGTGGGATCCTCTGTGGCGGTGTGAGATCATTGGAACCTGAAGGAGGTATTTTTAGCTGGATGATGAAATGTGTGCATAGGTGTGCATGTGGAGAGAAATGAGGTGTGAACTGACCTTGGTTAAGGGTGGAGGTGCTGTTGATGTCACCTGAGATAAAGGAGGACTCAGATTGCTTTCTTACGGTGTCATTCCACATTCTCCTGATACGACTCTGTCAGGTCAACAAGGGACAGTCATTAGGACTTTAAACAAGCCCGCTCACCTTTCAGATCAACTTTCATTTATTTTCTATGTACATACTACCGACTCCTCACATGCCTACGAGTGCACAGTGAAGCAAGGACAGTACTAATGCTCACTTTCTTTGTATGTGTCTTTCAAAACTAATTTTACGTGAGTCAACTTTTGAATGACTTCAGTTCCAGTCTCAAGTACCTTTAATACGGCTGGAGGTTAAAGTATGATAGGAATGTTTCACTATAAGCACAGTACATCTTCCTGTACTGTTGAATTAACGGCCTATTAGCCTTTAATATGAAAGGGATAAAGCAATTTTTCTCTCTCGCAATTTTGGCTTTCCCCACATTAAAATGTGCTTGCAATGCTTTTAAAACAGCACAGTACTATTTCCCATGCACATGACGTTAGTGAGAAAAAAGATAAAAGCAAGTGCTAAAGGGGGCAGAACAGAAGCAAGGTACTCATGCAGTACAGCAGATGCTGCTTGTAAAATGTGGCATAATCTTTGTGTCTTTAATGCTGAAATGCATGGTGTGCATTTTTTGTGCAATACCTAAATGCTCATGATGAAAGTAAACTCTCATGAGCAATTGTTTAAACTTTGGGATTCATAACAATGCAAATGAGCTGTACAATGGGCGTGTTTGTGTATGTACGTGCAGGAAACACTGTGTTCTTCTTTGTTTTGAGACCCATGATTCTTTGACTGAATGAAGCTGCTGGGCTACCTGTGTACCAGAGGAGTAGCGTGCGCTGGTCCGTGTGGTGGAGGTCTTTGCAGAACCGTGTGAGCTCTCAGTTGGCAGCCCCCCGCAGCAGTAGGTGTGGCGGAAGCACTTGCTGTACTCTTTGCGGACCTGAATGGGCAAATAGCTGAGTGTTTACATACATTATTACATATGACTTAGCCAAAATCTTGCACAAAGCAGTGTTTGTTCTTCATATCAGCATGTGTTGCTAAGTCTGTTCAAACTGAGGAGCGATTCGCCCTGAATGAAAAATCACAGTCTTTCGGCTCGGCGGACGACAGGAAACGTACTTTTTTCTGGAGAAGGCAGTGGAAGATGAAGATAAACATTCCTTGGAAGGTGTTGAATATGGTGAAGAGGTATGCCATGACAATCGAGGCCTCGTTGATGAAGAAGAGGCCAAAGGACCACGTGAGGCCCAGCAGACACAGCAGAGCGAAGGCACCCATGACCCAGGATCTGAAGGACAGCAAAAAACAAACACAAGAAGAAGAGGACAAATCCAGCATGATAAGCATTTAGTGATCTTAGAGGTTAATGAGTAGGATTTGCAATCACCATTGACTATGAAAAACTAGGAAAAAAGCTCTAAACCATGTGGGAAGAAAACAATAAAATGATAAACGACACCTATGTTTCACAATCCCTTTCCCCACTGTCCCCACCCCTCCATCCACACACACTCAGCTCAAACTCGAATGCAGTTCCAGCCGTCAAACGGCTGAAGGAAGCAAAACCTTGATGTAGTTTTCTGTAAATAACTTTTTATGTGTTAGAACATACACAACAGCAGAATCAGAAAGCACAGCGTGTTTGAAAATAAGCTAACAAAAAAACATTTAACGCTATCATACTCTAAATGTTTATCTGGTGAGTGTGTTCTCAGATCTAGAGAACTAGGCAGATGTGGAAAGAGTTCAAGGGAAAAAAGGAGATTCCCCGCCTCGTGTGTGAAGGTCCCGTGGAGCCTTCAGACACCAGCAGCGGTCGCAGTTCAGCGCTCAAACACATAACAACAAAAACAACAACAACAACACTGGATTTCAAGATGATGGACGTGGCGAAAGTGAACAGTCACAAGGACAGTGAATGAGTGACTTTAAAGCTGCAGTTTGGGAGAGGATGAACCGGCGAAAGAAAGAAAAAGATAAAGGAAAAAGAAAGAAAGAATAAAGGAGGAGATAGAGTAAACTACAAGCTGAAGAGGAGACTTCTGGGCAACATGTCCTTACTTGATAAACCGTTTATTATCTTCATAGCTAGAAAGCATGATAAGCAGGAAGAGAGAAACACAATTAGATCAGAGCGCATAACAGTGGGTTAGTTGGTATTTGAATAAGATATCTTCAACTTTGATCCAAGGGAAATCACGAGAGGCAATGAAATTAAAGGTCTAACAAGAACTGAGAGTTGTATGTTTTGCTGTTGATGATTCAATTACAAAATTCTGTGCAAAGCATTTGGTCTTTGGTTGAATTTGCATTTTTGCTATTATGTGTGTGGGTGGTGATGTGTGGGTAAAATTATCTTGAGGTGCAATGTAAAAGCTTACCCAGGCAAATCTGTATTATAGTAGCCATCACAAACGCGATAATTACTGGAGTGGATTGCAGAACAGAGAGAGGAGGAGAATGATAGAAGAAGAGAAAGGAGAGGGTGTGCGTTAACTTTGCCTTCACATGCAACATGCAATGACACTGGCTTCCAGACCAAACTTTGGCATAAAAAACAAAACACAAAGAAAAAGACCACAAGGAAACAACTATTAATATGCAATGTATTTCTGTGCTGTGAACAAGTGTAAGAGAAGTCATTTCTAACATCCAAGTACAAATGCACACCAATCTGAGTGCCACCATGTTCAGTAAATGTGTTCTGTTGTGGTTTCCTTGATAAGGGAGTAGTCTATCTCAAATAAACCAAGAAATCTAAATAAGCCATTTTCCGGCTGTTCTTTCTGATTGCAGGTTTACCACAGTGCTGTAATGCTGCACACATTCATTAAGAAAAACTGAAAAATAACAAACGCTGGATGAAAATAGCAACAGTGCTGCTCCTACACAGAGTGGTGGAAGTTGAAATACGTAATATAATGGTGCAGGCTGACATGAGACTGTGCTACTGCAAGCAACAAAACCATATAGCCCTAAATGGAAGAGGCCTGTAGTAAACAGCAATAAATATTGTTTTCACAGATGTACAAAAAAACAAAACAAAACAATTAGTGCTTCAGACAACATTGCTTTCCTTCCCAAAACACATCATAAATGTTGAGGCGATTCAGAAAACCCTGACTGGGATCAGTGGGGTTGGGTAGTGGTCGGGCGGTGGCGGTTGTGTAGGGAAGGAATTTTTTCCTTTATGGGATTGGACGCTGGGATGTATAAAAAAAGGTTTTGACATGTTCCAGTGGCAAACACACATGGTAGCTGTTACACTGTACCCCACCCTAGCAGAGCTAGCAGTCCATAGTTAAGTTGTAGCCTTAGAGTGATGTGTGTCATGCCAGCGCAATTCTGCGGCTCATGGCTTGGAGCAAGACAACAAAGCACAAAAAGGCAACTCACAATTTCTGCGTAGTCATCACGGCAGCTAAGTCATGCCAAAAGTCTCAAGTGAAAAATTGTGTAACGTTTGAAATCTCTAAAGAATCAAAATAATGAATTCCTCTGGTAATTGTTCCATCTTGTCTGGATAATTTCAGAAACTGAAAAAGAGAAGTATATCCTTAAATCCAAATGTCACTTGCTTGTCCTGTACTGAAAGTTGGCTTGGAGATGGGGGGAGTAATGCATTTTCCCATGAAACGTGATTAACTAAGTACCTCATGAGTAAAAGAGCCTTAGTTTTCCTGGGGGTAGTGGCAGAATAGCACAAGTGTATATTGCTGATAAGCAGGAGAATGCGGGGGTTCAGTATATGATCCTTTACTTACTTTATATTCTCCAGTCGGCTAGAGTCTGGTTTCAGGGTGGTAGAGTGCTTCACCATTTTGTACATTGTGATGACCAGGAAGATGAGATTGAGCTGTCAAAACAGAGTAATGGCAGTGTTAATACATGAAGATGTATGACTCAAGATACAGCAGACGGAGAGAAAAAAAAAACTGTTAATTTGTCTGTAAGTATTAAAAGAGGAGAGCCTTCAAATCTCTGCATGTCCACAGACTAATCCAATAAACATCTATCCTTCCAGGCAGGCTCAGACGGACAGACTGGCGCCAAATTTAGTGTCATTCTATATCAATAAGAGCATGGAAATGCATTAAAATCCATCACAGCAAAAAAAAAAAGGAAGAAAGAAAGAAACAGCCACACAGCAGCAGTCTGACAAAGTCAGAAGGGAATGAAAAGTAGCAGGAGAAATAAGAGACCCTCTTGTTGTACAAAACAACTGCATATCATTTTATACACATAGTGAAATATTATAAGGTATAACCAGCTGCAAAAGGCTTGAGGGAACATGGTATATTTTGTTCGATTTTTGCGTGTGGGCAGATGACAAGCGAGAGACAGAGAGAGAGAGAGAGAGAGAGACAGAGAGAGAGAGCGGTGAAAGGGAGAGTAAGATTGCGTTTGCTTGCTTGTTTATAATGTATTAAATCTTAAGGGAGCCAGTGGCACATATCAGGTTGAGACAAGGATACGATGTGCAGTGTTTCTGAGCACATTTATTCGGCACCTTAAAAATCAATACCGTGATTTAGAGACACAAAGGCTGGATGGGCCAGCAAGGAGCCGCTCCAAATAATTCACTTCAAAAACATTTATTCTGGGGCAAACTAGTCCCTGACACAGCATTTACATGCACTCACAGCAGAGGAACCAGACTGAGTTTGTACTGCAAGCCAGACATGTATAAATAATGTCAAGGAATAACTAAGAAAAAAAATGTAAAACTGTGTCCTCAATAGTGCAAATCAAAGGACCATTTCAAATATATGTATACTTATATATGAGCTACTGTATCACTGGCATCACATGTAAGTAACAAAAAGACTCAGCAACTTACAAATAAACACTTTTGCAATAACAAAAGCTTTCTTCCAGATGAGCCTTATAAACAATGGATTTTTGGTGTTACCATGTTATCGTCAGAGAGGCAAAGCACTGGCAAGACAAAAATGAGACGCAGTGCCAGTATGAGGGCATGAAATAAATGTATGACCTTTGTGAGCTGGACTCAGACCATAGCCATTCACTCCTAAACAGAAATTCTCCATGTTCTGGCGCACACTGCTATCAAAAGACTGCCTGTGATCAATACATCACCCCACATGCAATCAACTCATGGAGCCGCTCACAATAACCTAGGCAGTAAAAGAGAGGGACGACTGGAAAAAAAAAGAGAGAGAGAGAAAAAAAAGCCTGAATCGTGAACCTTCTTTTATATCACAGACGGCACTGAAACTATGTTTTGTTTCGCAGCTATCAGCCATTATTTCTATCAGCCGCCTGCATGAGTCAGACAGTGGTGGTGGTGGGGGTGGGGGAAGGAGGTGGGGGAAGGAGGTGGGGGGCAGGAGAGCGAGGACTTTTGAAAAACCCTTTCACACAGCTTGGAGTGGTGACATGGATCCAATGAGACAGAGGAGAGGGACACAGTACTTTAAAGTAACCTAGCAGCACGGCACATGTTCCCACCCCCACCCAACATGCTTTCGCAGCCCTTCCTGGGGGGGATCCCTCTTTGCTAGAGCAGAGCTGCCTTGCCTCTATCCTTCACTCTGTCTCTCAGTCTCTGAATCATCACTGCAAGCCATGCAGAAGCACCTCGCCACACTGGGACTGAGGAGAAAGCTTTTCCTGAAGTGGACTGTGTGTGTACACACTGAACTCCAAATGAACTGCTGGGGATAAAATATTAAAGGTGCAGATGGAGCTGTCCAGATGATAAGAACTGCTTGTGACGTGTCATGATCCAAGAGGCCTTGTATTGAAGCTATCTCAAGCATACTAATGGCTCCCCCCACCACTCATTACTTCCATGTTTCCCTTTCATGGAGCTAATACCCCCTGTGCCCAGAGACTGGGCAACTTCTGCCTAAGAACAAGGATCTAAATCCTTCCACCAGCGCTTGTTTTCAGTCCGAATTTAAAGGCTGTTTCTGCCAGGAGCAAAAAAACAAACAAACAAGAAAAAACAAACAGGAAAAGAAAGAGGGAGATGAAACAAAAGGATGAGGAAAAAAGCATGACCACCCTAGGTCAAAATAATGTTACTTGGCAAAAACATGGCTTGGGTGGCGGGTGGGAATCCAGACACGAGCCCAAGCAACACGGGTTTCTCTCCTTTTTTCTTGCTCATGTGCCTTTTCTCCTCCTCTCTGGCTCCCTCATTGACAAGGACAAAGCCAATTTGTAGAGAAACCAGGGTCACGGATGGTGTAGACAAACCTTGCTCCTGCATGCTCCCCTGAGATGCCCCTTTCCACAGTGCTTTGTCTTTTTGAGTCAATTGTTGCACAGTATCAGAGGAGCGGTGTGCGATGCTCGAGCCAGTGCTGCGAAACCTCATTCCTGTCACACACTAGCTCTGCTACAATACATTAGCTCCTCACAGGGTCATGATTCTATCTCTCCGGTCATCACCACCGGGATCCTGATCATCATTTCCACTGTGGACGCATTTTTCATGCAAATCATAATATAAGCAACAATGAGGGCCCAATTTAGGGAAAGGAAACATATTCCTGTGTGGCTGACAGAGCATTTGCTGAGACAGGGAGAAATGTGTGTTTGTTTTAATACAGTGTTAGCTTTTCTTCAATTATACACTCACACGTACCACACTGGTGCTGAGAAGAAAAGAAAAAGAAAAAAAAAATCAATAAAAACAACAAAAAAACAGGCTTTTCGCCATTTACTCAAAAACATTTCAATCCGACACAGACCTTTGTACGGTCTTCTGTACACTTCCTCCTCCATTTTTAAATGCTACATTGAGTTTCAATGTCTCTTTTTGAGAAAACTGTGAAATGCAGTCTAGTGAGCAGATTCGTCTTTTATTTATTATGTTACCACACAGACAAAGAGCTGTACTATATCTTTACTCTGAAAGCTCCTAGCGGGCTGCCAGTGGTGTGCAGAGACTCGCTGGAATTTGACATGGGTGCCCCCTCTCTCCAGTATATTTTCAGTGTCAGTTTGATGTTCAACAGAGGTCACTGCATCAGTAGATACAGTCCCAACCATTATGCTGGATAATGAACACAGTACTGAACAAATACCAACTGTCCTCCCTGCACAGTAGCAAGATAAGTTTGCAGAGCTTCCTCATCCCTTAGTGTGCACGAGGGCAAAGCAATACATGGTGTGGAGGATATATCTGAGGAATATAACCTGCTTCTTTTTTTGGGCGCAGGGAGGAAAGACTCCCTGAGGTCTAATTCTTCTGAGCCTCTCTGATGGAGCGGGAGATAATAATGTCATGACCAGTAAATAATTGCATGCCCCAATGGGACATATGTCATTACAATATGCTATATGTCCTTCACCCTGATGGTCCTTGACCAAACAGAGAGGTGCCTTTGCGTTTCTCCTTCTCCCCTACGCTGTCATCTGCTATTTACTAAAGGCAGATAAACAGACAAGGAGGCCGATGCAGAGGAGGAAAAAAAAGGAGCTATAAAATCTAACCCTGGCATCTTGCTGTTACAGTATGTGCAGCAAAATGCACCTTGAGGGTATTTTTGAATATTTTTTGTTCCTTTATCATAAAAAAACTGTAACTTGAAGGCCATTAGGTGATGTCTGTAATATTAGATTTCATGGGAGCTGTATGAATGCAAGGTTAAAGTACATGATCAAATCCTGATCCTTGTCAGGCGGTGAGAGGCGGAGAGAATTGTTGGATGCCTCAAAATCTGTCTTTGGCGCAAAATGAACCTGTCATCACTGAAGGAGACTGGGAGCAAAAATCCGGCTGACTTCTCCTTCAGTTCAGCCATCTCACTTCCTTTATCTCTCTCCTTCATCGCTTTCATCTCACCCTCTCAGTCCCTTCCTCACTCTGTCAGTCTCAGTATTCATGAAAAAAAATAAAAACAGCTTACCATGATGATAAAGGTGACAGGTCCTATAAAACTCCATATGAAATGATTGTCCACACTTAGCCAGCACCTATGACAAAGAAATGCACACTTCAGCCTCTGGCAGCAGACACTACAAATACAACATCAGTCTTGCCTTATGCTCCTGCAGCCAAATAAAAATGGAAAGAAAAAAATGTTTTGGTCACTTGGGCTGATGACATTGAGTGTGTAATTCCTAGTCAATATTTAACTTGGGAACACTGTCAATCGCTCCTTTTTTCACATATTGAACATTACTACAGTTGTACTAAACAGAGCAAAGACCCCAAGTAGCCCCTCTTGATAGCTGGGTCTCGGCTGAGATATGGCCATTAATCTACGTAAAAGGCCTTTTCTGCACAGTGCTCTTCTCTTTAAGAGAGCATTTACAAACAAGAGGTCACAGGAGGGTCTTTAAGCAGAAAGGCATTAATGTAGCTGCGGCCCCTCTGAAACCACAGTGTTGAGTCTGTCAGCCACTTTGAAATGACATAAAAAATTGAACAGCTGCCCATCGCTGGCAAAAGGAGCTCAAATGTTTTGGTGTAGTCTCCAGGGATGCACATAAGGCGTTGGCAGAAATGATGAGTAGATTTTCTTTTCAAAAGCCACCACATGCAGACACAGCAGGTACGCCAACACAGTGTAGCATCCAGCGTGTCTGCTCTGCATTTCCAAGGATTTGTTCGGAAAGCTGCACTTACGCTTTCTCTGTCCCGTAGCTCCTGTAGTCGATAGCTGCGGAGACGCCGACCACGATGGCAGGGAAGAGGTAACCAGACACGTAGTAGTACTTTTTCCGGGAGTATTCGCTCTCGAAGACCTCCACGAGCATGAGGTACAGCTGGACCCCCTCAAGACACATCCAGGAGAAGGAAGCCAGGAAGAAGAAGTGGAGGATCCCCGCAATGATGGCGCATCCAATCTGAGTAAGAACAATAACCCATTTAGACAATTAAATAATAAGTATTTAACAAAAAACAAGACTAAAAAATATCAGTTTTCATAAAGTGATGATTTTTTTAGATTAACTTACAAAAATGATTTAAACGTGACAAGAGGGATCTCCACTGCACTTTCCTTATTGAAAATTGTATATAATATACCCCATCTTTTATTAAAACTCACTGAAAAGACGAAATTGTGCTGCGGCCTCACCCATTCAGTGAAACACATATCAGAGAAACTGAAGAAAAACGGTAATGAATATTCATTCACCACATGGGCTCTGACTATGCACAGGTTTAACTTTCCATCAGCATGGTAGAAATTTAAATGGCATTCGTATTGTAAGGTTAGAGTTAGAAGATTTAATCATCCAGCTCAGAATGGTAAGCTTTCAGTCCGAGGTGTATGCAGGAAAAACGTCAGATTGGAGGGAAAAGGTGAAAAAAAGTGGTATGGTTTAGGCTCAACCGTGGCAACTGTGCCTTTAAGTGAAAGAGGAAAAAAGACCTGTCAAGTGGAAGACATGGACCCTTAGTAATCTATATTAATGGTGCTGTCCCACTCATGTCATGTCAGGGACAAGCATAGAAGGTTAGAAACAAACAATGCTTAAAGTCTCATCCATTTCACTCTGAAAGGGTCTTTTGTTTTGTTTTGGGGGTGAGAGGAGATAAAGTGAGAGGGAATGAATCAAAACCAAATCAATAGGGTGCAATCGTTCTGGCTTACCCCAGCTTTCGTCATATCAATACCAATTAGGAATATTAACTCCGCGATGAAGAGATTGATGCACAAGTTCTTGTGGATGGTGTTGCGATCACTTTGCAGGCCACGGAAGAAGCAGAAGGTGAAGATGCTGATGGCGAGGCAGACGAGAGACACCACGATCCCAACGCGAGTGATGACCCTCAGAAGCAGCTCATGCACAGTGCCGTTAACCTGGAAGAAATAAAAGATAAATGGTGAATTTAAAAAAAAAAACATGTTCCTGAAAATAAAGGAGTTAACATGCTTTTCTTTCACTCTGTGATGAAACCTTCATGCCTCAAATTATGTGACCTGATTAGAAGCACTAAACTTCCTTTATAAAAATATACTGAATGAGTTATTAAGAATAAGTGGGGAAAGTAATATTGGCCAAAAAATATTAAGGCAACTGAAAATGTTACTTTACAATTTCAGTTTCATTTATAGATATATATGTGACGGGACCACAAGATAATTAAAGGATAAAAAAACATCTTTCCTCTTTCTCAAAATTATGTTTATTTTATTCTGAGTTTTCCTGATGTTCTTTCTTGTGATTCATCTCTTCAGGCCTTTAAAAATCCTTCAAATCAAATAGCCTGAGAAGCAAAAATCACTGTTCATTCTGAAGCCATTAGCTGTGAAGGAGGGTCCAAAGTAGCTTTACTACATTTAGGGAATCACTAGCCAATAGCTTTGGGAAACACTGAGCTACAGAATGTTACTTTACATTTTAATGAAGTGTACACACTTTTCTGTAGGACCTTTTTGTAAGGGTATGGATTGGAAGGATTTTTTAATGTTTAGGAAATTGCTCCAGTTTGGTGAGGTAGAGAATGTGTAAATGACAAAAAAAACAAAGTTTTAAACAGTGGATAAAGAAAGCAGCAGAGTGACTGCAACAACAGTATACACAAGTCTTCTCCCTGAACCTTGCTGTGATTACAATCTTGTAAGATTGCTATTTAAACCTAGTAAGAGGAATGTTCAGTGTTTTGTGTTTGCTTATGAAAAACAAAAAAAAATCGTAATTACTACAGTTGAGTTAGAAAGACAAGACTGTTAGAGGTAGATATACCAAATCAGCGTGACATACTGAGACTTCACTGTGCGCCATGAGGATGGCAAAGTTGGTGAGATGGCTGCAGGAGCAGGTGGTGTGTGTTTTGTTCGAGTCCAAGAGTTTGCAGCCTTGGGTGGACCAGTAGCCCATCATACTCCTCTCAGAGTAATTCCAGAAGGAGCAATTGGCATTGAAGTAGTCCGCTGTCATCTGGAGATAACAAGAGATATGTTTAAGTGTCCAAATAATTGACTGCCTGAAATTGAAGTACATGTAGAACACAGAGGCCATTTACCCCCCACTCATACAAAGTATTTTTCTGCACTGATATGGATGAGGATTTTTCACTTCACAGCCCTTATGAAGCAATTCATATGTTGTATCTCATTTGGCACATGCTTGCCAAATCAACCGAAGCATAGTTGGGTATATGGGGCCTTAATAACAGAGAAGCATAATTGTTAGACGGCATGTCTTTGGAATTGCACAATTTCTCTGATAAAGAATGGATTCCCACATGGCCCTCTGGGAACTCTAGTGACAACTTTAAAAGACGAAAGATAATTGGTGCTCCAGTAATTTCATCCTAGATTGTACGGCTAATCTAGGAGTTAATTTCCCCCACTATAAAAGAAAATGGGTATCATTTATATCCCAATGTTGATTAAAGAATTAGTTTTCATTAAGAATTCACTTAGGTTCTAAAGACTCCTTTAATTTGATGTTCAATGACTTAAATAAACTGCCGACTGACCTAGCCAGACATTTACAATTCAAATTGCAGATCTCTGTCTACTCTGGATGTCCCCTCCTGGTGTTTTTTTAATATGACCTCTCCATTCACTCCAGCAGGGAGACTCACATTACTGTGCTTCAGGGTAAAAATCACCGGGTCATTAATGAATACACGGCTGGACTCTTTGTTGATTGAGGCAGCAATGATGTCGGAGTTGACGGCCACCGACACGTTGCGACTGGAACCCTCGTTGGCCATCTTGATGGTGGCATTTTCTGCGCTGAGGAACTGGCTCAGATTTTTGTAGAGCACAAAAACCAGCTTGGCAACCCCTGCAGGGAAAAATATGTGGACAGACATCAGCAGAGGAGAAAAAGAAGCTTAGAGAATGTATGAAGAAAACTGAGATGGCAAAATATGCACAAGAAGAGAACAAAAAACATTCAAACAATCCAATATGTATTGTGATAACTCAATTTATAATATCTGTTTAGAATATTCAAGGAACTGCAGGACTAAGAGAAGGCTGAGTGAGCGAGACTGAAAGTTTGAAAAAAAATTGCCTCTCATTTTTCATCAAAAATGGAACCTTTGTGTGCTTCTACACTAATAGAGACAGACTTTAGCCTTTGTACATAAACAAGATTAAGAGCAAAAGTCAAACACACATGCATACATTCCCCAGTTTCTCACAATGAATAAGCACGTCATTGCTCTTAGAGAAACAGAACCAGAATCTTGACCAAGTTTCTCTTTCTTTCTTTTTTTTTAAAGGAGCTATGGTAAAAAAAGATTACTTACTTACTCTGTATGTTTAAGAGAGCTTACCGTTCCGACTGTTGAGCTTGACAGTGTTGGCCGACAACTGGATTGAGATACCGTCCTTGCTGGATTGTGGAAATTTAAAATCCTGGACCTGGCCATCCGTGCTGAGTACATACACATCCAGGACTGCCATGTGCAGAAAGGCAGAGGACAGTTTAGAGAAGAAAGATGAAAGGACAGGAGAATGAGATATTGGTCATTTCAGGCTGTTTGACTTAGACCCAAGGGCATTAAAACGAAACAGTGAAGAATAATGATGCCAAAGCTTTCGTCCTGACATTTCTACGCAAACTGAAATGTTGACATGGACCAAAGGACATATCAACGACTCAAACACTAAATCTTTATGACACTGAGCTACACAATAAAAACGTCAATCACATAGTGATAATTTAAGCCTTGTGAGACTCTTACTACTATGAATAAAACAACACTGCAGGGAAAAAAACAACTAAGCCTTCCTTATATGGTCTAACAGCACAAGAAAATGAGAGAAGGAGGCTGAGAATAAACAATGTATGTTTTCTGACTCCACAGCAGGCTAATGTTCACATTAATGTATAGAGTTACAAGGTCTAGACGCATACATTTATTAACTAAGCGTGCGCAATCAGAGAATCCAGTCTATTTAATTGTCTGATATTCATCACTTTGTCAGTAAGCGACTCGTTAAACCTAATATGCGTTGTTTTTCTGTTCCCTCGAGGTTTAAGGGGCTTATTATGAAAACAAAGTTCTTTTTTATGTGGCGGCCTTGTTTTCCTATCACAAGAGTCACTCTCTCAATGAACTGAAAGTAATCAAATTAACAGAGCTCGCATCAGTTGAGATCACTTGTCATTTGCTTACCACAAAGACTTGTTTTACTTACTTATGTTGTCTGCCGGAACTTTGACAATGGCGGGTTCCATAAGGTTGTCGGCAAGGACAAAGGCCCCTTCCTCCAAAGTATCTAGTAACATGGTGGCTGCATGCGTTTGCTCCGTGCTGTTCATGTCTTTCCAGGACACCAATGCCTCCGGTCGCAGGAGGTTATCTACCGTGTCCACAATGGCCTGTGTCCAACCAGAAAAACAAATACGCACAAAAACAAAAACAAAGATACTTGAGTGACTCAGAAAATAAATTAGGTTCGCAAGCATAAGTGGTGACATGCGGACAGTGAAATGAAATGGATGAAATGCTGAAGGGTCACATCTGTAAGGAATATAATGAATGTGATAGGGGAGAAAAGCGGAAAGGACATTTATTTTTTGATTGCATATATGACGTTTACTGAATAAATATGAACTGTACTGAATGTGAAGGAAAAAACTGAAGGGGGGGGGGACAAGAGTGTCACTGGAGGTGGTTTCTTTGTCAAGGACGTTGCATCTGGGCGGACACTTAGGGTCACAATTTGTTGAGCCTATCAGGTCCAATAACGGGATATTAAGAGATGGCCAGATGAAAGTCAAAGTAGCAAAAGCTGTCCTCAATTAAAATTCTCTAATTGCAAAGTTCAGCCTTCAGCATGTAGAAACTTTCTTTTCTTTTAACTGCTGACCTGCCGTCAACTCATTTGGCAAAAAAGACTAAGAAAGGACATGGAAATGTGGGCAAAACAAATCAAAATAATTTGTTAAATTATTTAATTCAACTCTATCCTTTTACGAAAACCCTTTTCCAGCCTCACACTTTCTGCCACCTGAACAGCTCGGGACAGACAGGGGATAAATTAGGCGTAGCATCCAGACAATGCTTGGTTTTCTTCAGGAAATAATCAAATCAATGTGTCTAATCAGATAATCAATGCTGGTGAAGGCTGGTGGTAAGGGTGGTGGGGCAGCTATAGTGATGTTGCATCAAGTATGGCAGATGGCAGATATCGCTGACCCAACGAGCTCTGTCTTGGATCCTCTTAGGCTGTCATTATTCAAATAACTTAATTTATTTACAGTCATTTATATTGACACAATCTCTCTAACACTGTTGCCAAGTCTGACTTCAAAACTACATGTTGTGACTTTAAAAAACCAAAATGATGATGTGACTACACACATGTATTTTTTGTTTTCTTTCCTTGTTTTTATGAGTGCACGGCCATTGAATGGCTAATTAGCTTGATCCGTTTTAATACCTTCCCGAAGGAGACATCTGGATTGAGGGGGGTGACTTTGAGGGCAGGTGGAGGACACTGATCTCCCTAATGGTAGAGGGATATATATGGCCAAAATACTTTGATGTATGAACCCAACCGTACAACATTCGAGGAAGAGGGAAAAAATGGTTTGACCTGTCTAACCCTATTAACCAGATAGAGCTGAAGATTTGCACCTTTAATTTATGAAACAAATGACTTCTATCACCTAAAACCAATGTCCTTGTGAAACAAGAGCCACAATTTTTACTTAACATGCGGGGAAAGGTCAGGTAATGGTCCATGAAAAAAAAAGGTTGTTTGAAGAAATCACAAGTGAACTTTGTTTGATGCAATATTCAGAAGCGTTTATATTGAAGGCAGCCTCTCATATAAAAGCAGATATTGCAACAAAGCAGCAAATCCTTCAGCAAATGAATAATGAAAGGGATGTAAGAACAGGATGTTTGTTTGAGTCGTGGTGTTATGCATCCACACGTGCAATCTTGGGTAAACACTAAGAAAACATACAATCGAGAAAAACTGAATGAAAAAACAAAATACACCATCGCTGTCAACGCATAGTAGGGGGAAAAACACAGAAACACATCCATGTAAAGAAGCCACCTCAAGAAATGGAGATGACTTCTCTTTGACTTAGAAAGTATGATTGCATCTGGGTGTAAGGCAATTACTTAAAAAAGCAGGAAGCACAGGGAGGAGGGAGTACATGACAGTGCATAGGGTACATGCTGCTGAACTGGGGCCGGGGCGTATACAGTAACACAGGAATAGAGTAGGCAGCAAGCAGAGTGGGCAGAAGCATTGCTTCAGTACCTTCATGTATGCCCTGCATGTCCTTTCTCGTTTTTGAAGCTTTTTTATTAGAAAAGAAAAAGAACAGATAAAAAATAGAGACACATAATTTGCACAAGTTCATGAGCTTGAGTAAAGGCTTTGTAGAAACAAAGGCCTGACTGAATGGCCGATACACAAAGTAACTACTGCTTCTTGTGCTGCTGACCTGCTTACCTGAAGGTCGAAGAGTAAAAGTGCTTTAGCTCATATTTATGACATGCTGTATTTTCCTCTCAGAGCCTTCCGACACATCATAGAAGTATCACGCTTGGCAGAGCCAAATTATGGCCAATACCACAAAAGTACAAATACTGCCACGAATAGAGATCATGATGTGCACGTCAGAGTCTAAAATAACATAACTGCTTTTTTGTTTTTGTTTTGGCTGTCTCACAGCTTTGCTGAACTTGAAAAGAAAAAGAAAGAATGCATGTGACAAACAATAATAACAACTGTACATATTACTGTATTTTTTTGGGGAGCACTGTATTCCCTTCTCCATCTGTCATTCAAAAGCATTAACTTGTCAGTGAAGAGTGATGCAGCAAGAGAGGCATTTTTTCCTGGTGGATCTGGTTACCTTGTTGAAGCTCCGCCCTGCAGAATCCTTCTCACTGGGTCTGAGCTCCTGCAGCTGAGCATCCAGGATGTCCACCAGCTGCTCCATCAGGCGCACTGAGGAGCTGACGTCCCCGGCAAAGATGGGGCCTTTGGTGTGCTTGGCTAACTCGTTGGCCAAGTTAGCTGCGTTTTCACCGCTGCGGATCTGCAGGGGGAGAGAGTGAATAATGTTCACAAAAATGCAACAAGACAGACTTGGAGGGTTCTTTAGAGCCCTGTTTCTGACATCAAGTCACACTTGAATAAGTCCTTGAAATGGCAGTTACGAAAAGAGGGTTTAAGGTTTTCTACATGTAGAAGTTGCCATGGTGGCAGCAAAAAACAAACAAACAAAAAAACAGGCACCCAGAGAGCTGCTTGCTGTATCTGCTGTTACATCAATGGCACACATTATGCAGAGGATAGAGAAAATACTGTTAACTTTGCATGTAAAATGCATTTAACTTGGAGTCAAATGTAATCATTCCTACATATTATTATATTACTATATGTATACTACTAATATGTATAATATAAGTTTCCATAATATATAAGAACTTGCAGTCTTCATCCAGACCTTTTTTATAGCTGACAAGTAACATCAGTGTTAAAATCCTTTACAAGGGTGTGTTTACATTTTTTTATGTACCCCCTATGTTTTTAAGAAACATATTACAGTGAGGCAGAGCACATACAAACCTTTTGGGCTACTTGGTTGACCCAGTGGGAGGTACAGTTGCTGAGATCAGGGCCCTTCGGGTGCCAGGCCCCAGTGGAAAGGACACATAAATAAGAGGCTGTGCCTGACAGGGAAAACAAGAACAGAATAGTCAAGTTCAATCAAGTCAAATCAAATTTATTTTCGCATGAAGTTGGGACGTGATGTTTGTAGGACAACAAAGGACAAGGAAATAAAAAGAGTACACTGCACACAAACAAGAAATTTACAAACATGCAAATGCCTACATTTTATACAAATCTGAAGCCAGAGAATGTCTACTTGTGTATGCACACAGAAATATCAGCCCTGAAGGATATTTTATTTTTTCTCTGTGCTAGTCTGTTAAGACTGTTTAAACTGAAATTGTTGCATAAAGTCAACTCCAAAGATGTAAAGTCACCAATTTTCTTTCTGCAAAATTATTTTTCTGAAACTATTTCCAGCAGCCTGCCCCTGTTTTTCCTACAAAGTGCTAACAATTTTCTGTCCTGTCCTAATTAGCTGTGTGCCTGATGAACTCTGAGCGCTAACACGATTTCACACACAATCCATCGAGGGATGCACATCCCCACGCAAGCTGTGGGAGAAACAGCTGAGCCTGCTCCCTGCAACACAACCGTTACAGATTGCTAAATCATGTTTCGACCTGGAATGACACAGCTAAAACCTAACACTATTATAAACAGTCTTCACTGATTCCATGCACGTATACTTAAAATAGTGCTCTTTATAGATTTAAAAAGCATCCTTGTATGCAAGAATATCAGACAACCAAAATCAGGGATGTTCAATGGGATGCTCTAGGCTATATTGAAAGCAAAAAGCATGCTGCCCTGAGGTGAGAGCCCTGTTTACCTCGTGTTCCCTTGGGGCAAGGTCGCTCCACGAGCATACCCCTCTGGGTCTGAGGCCACATTATGTCTCTTTTCTCTGTGGCCTGGCAGAAACGCTCAGGTAAAGGGAAGGACTCGAGGGGCGGTGGGGAAGTAGTCTGCGGAATCACGGGAGGCGGCTTGGGCGCTCCCCTGCTGCCCTCCTTGAGCCCTGTTGTGGTGGTAGTGTTGGTCACACCCCAGTGCACTGTGGTTGTTGTGGTGGTGGTTGTAGTTCTCTGAGGCAGAGGTGACGAGGTGACTTCTGACAGTGGTGGAGCTGTGAAGAGACAGAGGGTACACAGGCATTATGTTTAGGTAGAGCACTGTTACGTGATGGTGTGGATAAAGATATACAAATCAAAACCAACTGGTAGCTTGACCCGCGGTTGCAGTGTGAGGTCAGCTCATTACTGTGGCACCCCTGGGGCACATAATGTGGATTATATCAAGTATTATGCTAAGACTATTTTGGCAGGTATTCAAACCTTGACCTACTGGTGGGCAGATGCCCTCATGTACCACTAAACCTTAAAAGTGCCCTCTGTAAGTAACATTCCTAATTTTTTTTCTCAACACGCTCAACACTGTAATGCTTATACGTCCAAGTATCCTGTTGTGTAAATTGCTGCTAAGTGCTTTGTGCAACAAGCGTATTTGCCTTCCCGTTGACTATGGCTTATCCAAGGCACTCAGTCTGCAGTGAACAAGACAATAATTACAGTAACATCCTCCTGCCTGGCAATCATTCTTGCCTGGGAGATTTTGTGGCATGGCTGATTAAATTTCACTAGTGCAACATAGAACCTGTATGTGTAGCCATGGTGCCCGAACATTCATTTTACAGTTGTTTCTTGCTACAACTCATACTCTGATAAAGCAGGTGTGCAGTAACTCATGCAATGCCCCAGGCAAAAACAATATGTTTCAGTCCTGGGAAAGGAGAAAATAGTGCACTCCTTACATTTAACATGAGCCACTAAGGAAAAACTATGAAGACATTTTTCATGTGATACACCAGAGAAGCGTGAGAAGCAGTGTAATTACATTTCATAAAAGTAGAACATAAGGGAGTTTCATAGATGAAATGTTGATGTTAACTATTTGATATAAACCTGCTCCACAAAAATAAAGCATTACCCCCCCTCCTCCCTCCCCCAAAAGATATTTGGTTGAATTTAAAAGGACAAGCTATATCAATCAAAGGAGCTCTGATTGGAATGCAATGTGCATACTGAATCTAATCGCATTTGAGCACTTTGATTTCCTCCATTAGGCTGTCTGTAGAGCATGCAGAGAATGTGAAGAGGTGCTGTTACACTGCTTGAGCTGAGCACAGTCGTTCTCAGCAGTACAACCGGTAGTGAAAACACTGTAGAGACAGAGTGAAGTCGAAGAGAGGAGAGAGGACAGGGGAAATGGAGAGAGGGGGATGGGGGAAAATAAAGGCACGCATAGAAAACGATGACAGGAAAATTCAGAAACAATGGGGCCAAGCTGGAGAACGAGAAGACAGTTTCTGTCTTCCAGTGGATTGGAGGAGAGGCAGCAAGACCCCAGGCAGCAACACCTCCATATCTATTGCCTCCATTGGATAATAGGTCTGGCTGATAGCAGAACCCCCCCCCCCTCAAACACACATACACACCACCACTATCACCTTAGGCCCCACGGTGTGGATGAGAGGCTTCAGCACAGTTGAGCCGAAGGGAAATCGCCTTTGAGTCTGGCTGCTACCTGTGGCGAATTAGGCTCCATTGACCAGAGCAGATGAGATGTGTGTGCTCCCTCTTGGTGATGGGGGTATAGAACTCTATACACACAAACGCACGCATGCACACACACAAGCAGGGGACATGAAGGTGTACACAGCTGACTGGCTGTTTTGACACTGAGCTGAAGGCAGATTTGGCTGGCTGGCTGGCTTCACCTCAGCCTCCTCTTCTCTTGTCCCTCCTCCCCCAACTATATCCGTTTACTCAACACAGTGAAATTCTCGGGTGCACCGCCTGTCACAGCGGTTGAAAGACAACCTGTGCTTAGTGTCCTTTCAGTACCAGCATTTAGCTGGCTGGGAGAAATGCCTGTCTCTATCCTGCACCAATACCCCTTTATTGCTATATCCCTTGTTTTTTCATGACTCACTGAGAAGACTCACAGAGATGAAAGCAATAGTCACACAAAAAAAATTTTATGGTTAAGTTTACACACTACAGCATGTAACGCAGCGGCTCCGTCAAAAGAAAATGAATGTGTGTAAATTATTATCATTTCTTTTTAAACATCTGGGTCAGGGTTGCTTGGCAAACTTCTTAAAGATTCCCAAGAAACTGTGGGGCCCTTTAAAGGGTTCTCATTTCCAAAGTATGAAAGATGATAATGATAAGATCCCAGTCTCCATGGGTGGGGAGTTTAGAATCCAGACAGAAATAAAATGAAAATGAATTGCTGTTCGGCAGCATGATTTAAGATAAAGGCCTTGCAACCATGGCCAATAAATCAAAGAGGCATCTGCTGTAATCCAAGCACATTCCTTTAGCATGTCAACTAACAACTGTATCTTGTCTACACCCCTCACTCAAGAGGGCTGCTTGTCATGGCTCGCTGGGATGTTGAGCTCCGTGCTCTAGTTACAACAGGTACAATGAAATCTCTTTTAAGTTGTTCCTTTTTTTCACTTTCCATTGCTACCTGCTATCAGCGGTGAAACTGTAGGGGTAATTAATGTTAGACTTGTTTAATACCATAAAATGGGTTTGGCTCTCCCAAAGCATTCCATTGGAGAGGGATTGCCCCTCTGGATAGCTTTTTTAGAAAGGGGTGTGGGGTGGATTTGCTAAACCAATATCTCTGCTGCACGAGACAGAAAAGCTGTGCTGGCATTGCTAAAAATTGGCATGCACAGTGTGCACTGTCATAGAATACAGTTCTACATTAAAGAGCTTCGTTAACAGGAGATATTATGAAATGGACATAAGTAAAAGGGCAAAAAATAATCCTATTTCATGTTTATGATGCAAATTAATCTCTCTCAAACTAATCTCTTTCCTGTGTGAAATAGAAGCTAATGTGAATGTAGGCTAAACTTCCCAGAGAGATCCATGCATAAACAATGCCACCTCTCTGACCACCGCTGTTCCCGTGTACATAGCGTGTCAGTACATAATCCTGCCAGCAACACAATAATCTTATTACCTTTATGCCATAGCTTGGTTTAATTCGATCCAATGAAAGCTGTGTGGAATTAACCCATAGACACTCCTCTCAGGCAGTCACTTCTTCACAGAGATGTCTAAGTGGATAAGTTTATAAGCAGTCACTGTGAGGGATGGTTATTGATCTGATGGTAGTGCTGTAGCAGCCTTTTCCATACCTTTTGTGATTCATAACATGGACCAAATAGTTCTGCTTTCCACTGTGGCAACATATGCCAGACACTGCTGAATACGTTCCCTGTGCAATATCCTTTTGATTATGACAAAAGAAGCAAACCCCACATATGGGCAATATAGCAAAACCAGGGCAGGATCCTTGATTATTATGTCTCTGCTGCACTCAAGCCCAAGGGGAACCTTCAATTAGCTGTCATAGAGTGTAACCGCATAGAGTGATATTCTCCAAAGTACAGCCAATAGTCGGGACAGACTTATTCATAACCTCTTTTTTTCCGACACCGACACATTGTTGCACTTGAATGTATCTCAGTGGTTCTGTTATTACTGCTGGGGTTACAGGTCTGGGGCTGATGACAATGCGATGGTAATCCAGGAGAGGAAAAAACCGAGAGGAGCACGGCTTGCCAAGTGTTGTCAGAGCGTATGCATACAAGCAAACAGGAACGCTCACAACCCCACACACACACACACACACACACACACACCCCCACCCCGTCCACACACACACACACACACACACACACAGCACAGATGAGACTTTTCCAGGACTCAGTAGTCATGCCGGGGTGACAAATGAAAACCGACAGTGTGTGTGTCTTTTATATTATGTTTAATGGCTTCACTTTCAGTAGGCACCGCATGGTTGTTCATCAGAGTAATGTTTCATACACATTACCAGGTGCTGTTTATCTTGCAAAGGAGGGGGAAAAATGGTAAGGGAACACACATTTAGCATTTGTTTCAGCTAATTTGCCACATAAAAAGTTAAAAGAATCATTAGATCTCACTCGTTCCCCTCCTCTATCTCCTGCTCTGTCATGGAATAATCTCATGGTGATGTGAAGCGAGGCTGTTTAGGAGATTCGCCGCTTTGTTCCCATCTTGTGGGAGACTTACTCCTTGCTAAGGTATCATGTCTTTTGTACACTGTGAAATGTGGCTCCTGGGTGGTAATCACCTCCTAATGGATGTGGAAAAGCAAAAGTTAACAAGTCAGTGGAACCTAAAACAATTCACAGTCTGTTTCTGCCATCAGCACGAGGTCACATAGTCTTTGTGAGGGGACCGAGGGAATCTAGTGGAAAAAAATAACGCATTAGCTTTCAAGTCATTCAGCATGGAGCGTAGGTTAATTGAAATAAGGTGTTGAACTATGAAAAAAACTAAGTTTAAATTATTTCCTCGGCTAATGCAGCCAGTGAAATATCTGTTTCAAACATGCATTTCACTCTCTCCTCTCTAGATGCACCCTTGCTTCTAGGTTCATATGGATATGGAGCTGTTCTTGAGTATGAAATAGTGTGATGATTTATAATACATTTGTGATGTATTTTGATATCTACCAATAATAACAATAATACACAAAGGAAATTGGATTACACGTCCTTCATTCTGCCTTGCATTTGTAGCTGTGGATGGGAACACGACACATGATTGCTTGTGTATCAGCAGTAAATATAAAGAAAGCTGAGTGAAAATTCGTATAATTTCCCATGAGTCATGTCCTTGTGACGGTGTGTACAGTATACGTCCATGTTTTAGGGCACAAAACCTAATAGCTGGATTATGTTATTTACTGCTGTCTCCAATATTTCTCTTTCCCACAATACAAAGGCATTGATTCATACGGACACAGGCAGGCAGAGTGCAATCCCCCCCCCAACACACACACATTTCTAAACACATGTACATACTCATATACACCCTCACACAGGGAATGACACCAAAGTACAGAGAACAGACATAGCAGCTGCCAGACTACAGCCAGCTCTTTTTTTTTCTCCTAGCAGCTTTCTCTGTACTGTACGTGCCTCAAATTTCAAGCATTAACTCTAGGTGTGCCGAGCAGTCTGATATCTAATGCCATGCACACAGGAGGGTGTCTGTGTTAGAGGTGCTTATATACTCACACATGCAGATACACTTCCAAACAGATGCACATACAAAAGAATGCAAGCACATGCACACATTAACGTAGCCGTGTAGCACAAAAAGCACACAAACCCGATTAGAGAAACACAGACACAATAATCAGGCCTGTGTGAAATAAATCTCCTCAAAGGCGTGCGTCAGGGAGTGATGGGGGACCATTGTGATGTCTGAGTAATAATTCTTTTAATACGCCTTGTTTCACTGTCAGACTGTAATCAAACAAGAGACTGTGGATCCCCTTGGCTATAGGGCTCAGTGTAACCATAATCACACCCCCCCTCCTCTCTCTTTTATGTAAAACAACTCTTTGTGACATTCTAAATCATAACCCCGGGTTTGCTGTTGCCCACATACTTGGGTGCTGTCAGTGCAGATCATTTGGCTATACAGTAGTTCTAGGAGAAGTGGGAACTAGCTACGAATATGAGAAAACATTATCTTGAGGTGCCCTTTTGGATAAGAGGTGAAATGTTCTTCCTCGTCTGACGTCAAGTGGCCCTTATGTCTGATGACATTCAGTGCTGTATGAGCGACTGAAATCATGATCAAATTTCAGATGAAACAGGTGACCTCCTGACCTCATGTGCTGAAAAGCCTTTACTGCCACCAGACACTGGGTGGTTAGGTATTATGCCAGGATGTAATGTCAGAGACATCGTGAACAAGACTGTAAATCCCCATCGTGGGATTTCCCCCCTTTTATCGTCCCAGTTAAATTCACCCCTACATCGTAATCAAGAATGGGACCAGTGGGTCACGATGTAGACAGAATAACGTCACTATATGTCATAAAACGGTGGTTAAAAAAAGGCTACATGTGAGGAATAAAGAATATAGGCTGGCATATAGGGAGATCCTGCAGTCTGGCAGTATGGAAGGAGGTATTTAGCTAAAGATACACTCCAAAGTACCTTAACATCCCAGAAATTCTTCCCAGCTTACACAGAATATAGCTCAAAATATTATCAGTAAGCGGGCAAAATTCTGGGATTTAGGGACTATAACAAAATAAGGGGCTTGTTGAATTAACCTGTCACAGCTATCAACACACAGGTTTAATGCTACAGGTCCCTTTAGCGGGTTTTTACACAGATCCTGGGCTGTTTTCTGCAGTTGTGTACAGTGAGGTGTTTGATTTGGTCTGATCCTGGCTGGTCAGGCTTGTGTAGTCAGTCAACATCAGTGTGATCCTGAAAACAACCAACAGGAGTTCGGGTGGACAGGAAAGAACGCGAGAAAGAGCCAGAGAGAAGTTGCTTATATCAACTTTCACTCAAATAGCAAGTTTCCATCAGTAGGAGTTCCCAGCTCCACTTGGCAAAAAGTCTGGACAAATTAAAATGTGCATGATGGAAGTCTTTGTCCTGTTGTTGTGTGTGTACAGTTTCCCAGAAGGCACAGCTAAGGATTTACTTAAATCCTGTCATTTAGTGTGCACTGCTCTCATTGGGCATGATGTGAATAGTCTGAATTAGGCTTTAGCCTGACTTCAGGAGAGAAGCCAAACAGAGGCATACACAGTATGTGTAGACATGCAAATATCCAGATGTAGGGCACAGTTCATGGGTGATCATGAAGGAGGACGAAGATGAACAATGGGAGTCTACAGGCAGAAGAAGGGTACAAGAAAAATTAAAAAAGAAGTGAACCCAATAGAGAGATGAAAAAAGATTAAATGAAAGAGAGAGACAAAAAGATGGAAGCAGACAGAGAAAGAAACAACAAGATCGAGAATATGACAGGAGGACAGAAAAACAAAAAGGGTGATTTTCCACATCAATATCCTCTCTCTTCACACCGCTGTGTCCACTTGGGCAGCTGACAGAGGGTTGGGGAAGGGAAGGGGGGTTGTTGTCAAGGCAAACAAACAAATTGGCCGTTTTTAACACATCCTGATCCCTGCTCCTGCACCACTGGTGAGCATGTAGGAGACAGAAGTGTCTGCCATTTTAAAAAAGCACCTCAGATAGCTGTGAAAGCTTGATGTTGACGTTTAAAGTATCTATACATCTCTCTGCTTTCCCTGCTTTCTCTGTAAATGTTGCCATGCACAAGTTGACCTCTATGTAAGCACTGCAGAAGACAGGAATGAATCATAGTGGTGCTTATTAGAGAGCTGTGTATTCATCAGTCTATAAGAGGTGGGCTCTCTGGGGTGACTGCTAATGCATATGACTCACAAGCATCTGTAACAGCTGAGCATTTTTGCATTGCAAAGCACTTTCATAACATACAAATGACAGGGCATTGTTTTGACCACATGCAGAGTTTTGTAAGCTAATTGGCAAGTTGCATCTGCGAGCCATAATTTCAAACAAATTGGGTCATTCTCTTCCTTACGATCCCCACTTCAAATGTATAATTTGAGGGTGCAGCAAAGATTGAAACTGTATGCAAATGTATTGACATTCGAACAATTAAAGAGGAGGTCTTGATTTGTGTGGGTGTTAACTGCAGCGCCGGGGGCTTTTAGACGGAAGTGATTCAGAATCTAATTTTGCGACAAGGGATAAATAAAAGGTTTCCGAGGCTCACCTGTGTCCCATTGAGGCAGTGAATAGAGACTGTTTGTGCATACTTCTAGTAAAAATAGCTTTTGATATGCTTACTCAGTGGTTTGAGGCCACATATCAGAGCTTGGCATGAATAAACGATCCATAGAAATGGGTACATAATGAGTTTTCTCTGGGAATACCTCATTTAAATCAATTTAATCATCTTATTCACAAGCTCCAACAAAGGAATATGTCTTTTATGAGCTCCTATATGCAAGAAGAAAACTGGCATGGAGCCATAGTTAAATGAATGGATTATGGCGTCGCTGGTCAAAGCCAAGAGAGAGACTTACTGACCCATTTAATGTCCACTTCCAGAGGAGCCGTTTGTTGGATGTGACCCCATCCACTCCCCCGTAATCCTACAAGAGATGATCTTGCCTCAACACGAGCAACGTTATTGACTTGACAAGAACCCAACTGTCTGCCACGCAGGGTCTCAACATCACTTTGATGTGATTGCATTCTATGACAGAGCGAATCATGTGACAGAGTTGTTTATGCACTTGAAATTTGGGAAAAGAGGGAGTAGGACACAGTGTACAGTGGCAAATGCATACAGTATCAATCTCTCCCCCTGTCATTGACTCATTCTTTGTACATACAAATTCTCTTGAAGAAAAATTCCGTTTTTTCTTGAAGTCAAACCCAGTAATGTCTACATTAATAAATAAACCATGGTCTGCTATACAAATGCTTGTGATTAGCTTTCACATGTGTCTTTGGAACGATTTGAGCAAAACTTTTCAGGGTTTTTTTTCTCCAAACGTTAAAAAACTCGTACCTTCAACTTTTAACACCACAAAAGCATTCTGATAGCTTGTTTCAGTGTCTAGTGAAGCAGGCATAGAAACAAGCATCAAGATATCACAGAGAGGGCATTTGGTGACAGCCAGAAAAAAGTGCCATCATTTATGTGTCAACATCAGCCATGTGGGAGGACAAGTTTATTGACATCTTGATGATCATCCTGGACCATTCTCCCTTGCACTCATCGACTGCAACTCAACATATATTAGTCAGCGGCAGGGCCAGGCACATGTCTCATTTGTCAAGAAGAAAGAACAGAGTCCTCGTTGACATTAAAATAAAGATGTGAGAGTACAGAAGCCCTGTGGAGCAACCACAGTATGTGAGAACTATACGTTCCTTAACACAATCTACAGAAGGGGAAGTGAGTTCTTTTGGGTGCTTGGGAGATCTGACTGTCTGAATAAACACTTGTAAAGTATGTTTCTCACACACACACACACACACACACACACACACACACACACACACACCCAATAAACACACAAATACCACAAAGTAGCCTTATTTCAGGGTGCATCCTGTTAAAGCCTCTGATTATTTCTCTATCAGTAATCAGTGTCCATTCAGAAAATGAATAAATCAATTGAGTGTGTAGCCTGTCTATACACAGCTTATTCCAAGAATCCATAACTAGCTAAGCTGAAAATAAAGGCTGTTGTGGAGGCTGTTGCTTTACTGTAATCAGTTGACGGTATATAAACACTTCATAACATGTAAAGACATGCTCCAATTTATAGATAGCAGAACAGGTGCTATTATGACCACCTTTTAAAGCAGCTGTCTGCAAATGTCACACACTGCTTTAAAACAGCTCATTTGAATTCTCCGTATGACTGTGTTTATTATATGTTACATGACTAACATTAGGAGACACCTTTGATTGTAGCACATTCCTGAGCTGCTCTAAATGTACTTGTAATATGCAAATATTGTCTGTATATGAACTGGTATTTCAAGTAGAAATTTCAAACATGTTATTCACAGTTAGAAAAAATATAAATATACATTTTTACTCAAGGCCTCCTCTTCATCTTAATTTTGCTTTCCAACCTGGACTATGTTCTTTGTTACGGTGAAGCTTGCCTTCGTCTGGCTTAGATTGATGCTGTTCCATTGGCTGAACCCAATTTAGCAGCCCTAGTCCATGTCCTATCAATACAAAAGTGGAAGAGCAAAAGCATTAATAAATACTGAGCTCTCGGATAATCTGTGGAAAAATTGCTTGACCTCTGTGGCTCATCACTGACTGCATTGAGCATTATGTGGACTTAGGATTCTGGGTGTGGAGGGGATTAGGATAATTACTGTTATTATATTCTCAGTGTAAGGACTATCACAGGCCTAGGCTAGCCTCCCCTCATCTCTTGACAGCTAAATTAAAAACATACGCTGCTGATGTGACCCCGGATGATTGATCCCTCTCCCTTGTGTCTACCACGTCTTTCCCTCTTAGGCAGAACCGTGAATCCTTACACTCTGCCTACAGAGTGTGAAGTATTTTTTTTTTAATGGCCAATGGAGATTTGGAGTTTTGAGCATCACTTGGGGAATGATCTAACCTTGCCCCAGGCCAGACTTTGCACCTGTCCGGGCATGTATGTTTCCAGAGGTGAAAATATATCTGCCTCTCTCCCTGTCTTACTCTCTCTAAAAAAAGGGATATGCTAGCAGGGGTCCCTTGAGTCTTAGCACCAGGGACTCAGGGAACGCCCGGATGGTAAACCTTCCCAAATCCCCTAGATACTGATCCCTTATGATATGGTAACTGGCTTCGAGGTGTTGTTTACCACAGAGCCCGACTCACCTTACCCCCCGAGATGCTTTCCTACACTCCAAAGCTTCCGTAACATATCTAGCACATATTAGATTCTAAATTAAAAATCAGTCAGCTGTGACACTTGATACATATGTGGGAAATACCAAAGGAATATTAACAATAAGCACACTTGACAGCAACTAAATTCATAACTTCAGAAATGCAATTTAACAATATTGTCTGCAAAAGAAATGATTGGGGGACTGGGTTCTTACCATGAGCTGGATCAGGTGGGCCAAACTCCAGATTGTATCGCAGGATGTAAAAATTATTCCACACATATAGCTGGTTATCTCGCGGATTGTAATCCACAGCTGCAATGTACTGGTACTGGTTGGGAAAGTGGATATCAACGTATTCCCCACGATTCTGTTTGGTATTGTAAACGTAATCAATCAGGCTCTTGCTGACCTCACTTTCATTGTCCTCATAAGTGGAGCGGACCACATAGAGTACTCCGCAAACCATGAAGGCATTGGAGGCTGATCGCTTATCATAGGTGGTGTCCCAGGTCGCCTCAAAACGTAGCGTGTAGGGGTTCAACTGGCTGATTACCATCATGCCGTTGTTCTGCTCTGTGGCGTAGATCACCCACAGCCCATTCTCATCTACTGCCAGGTCAATGTCTGTTTTACCACCCCACTTGTAGGGCGACGTGTCATGGTAGTTTGCATTATTGATGATTGCCTCACCACTTTTGATTCGAGTCCGCAGGTCAAACTTCACAATGTTGCGGGTACGCTCCTTGTTGAAAAACACAGCCCCATCATAGACCACAAATCCAGTCCCATCCACCCGGTGGGGCAGCTTATAGGTGATGGTTTGTCGGGCATTTTGGAAGTCATCCAGGGAGGAATACTCAATGAGAGTGTCTGTCCGATAAGGAGTCCAAGGCATGAAGTAGATTTTGTCACCGGCTTGCAGTGGATCTTTGCACCAGGCACCGGCTTGTTGCTCCGCTTCAAATAGAAAGGAAGGATCACCGACAGCTTTCAGAGTCCCAGGACAAAGAAAAACTAGTAATGGGAGAAGAGTAGAATAAGAAACAGACACAGGTTAACAAGTGAAAAATAAAACCATACAAAACTATATGTAACATCCATAATCTCTAATGCCTTCATTTTGTTTTATGGGTTGTCCACGAGATGTGGGGACAGACACACATTAACGAGTGGCCAAAACACAACTAACATCTATAGCCAATATTCACAAGCAGTATAAGGATTTTGGTTTTGTGCATAGAAAGAAAAAAAGGAAGTTATTAAGCATAATTTTTAAATATATAATGTAGTCTGAAACAAAAAGAAGCTTGGCCTCATAGACATTTACTGTTGGGAGTAGAACACAAATGAGGGGGAATAGAACAGAAACAAAACTTAACGAAACAATTTGTCCTGTAAACAAAAATAAAATGCAGCCAACTAAAGTCACTTGGCAATAGACGGGAGAGGTTATGAGAGAGCAGGAGTCAGCAGAGTCTGCAAAATGTTTGTGTGTACTTAGATGTGTCTCAGTTACACCATATTTTCTACGGTATATACCTGAGAGGCTTGTCATTACGAAGTGGTGCAAATGTCACAACCATTAAGATAAAAAAAAACTGTCATTAAGGGTCTCTTGAGGTGTTTTGGTTGTTGCTCTGAGGCATAGGAGGCATAAGAATCAACAGAGAAAAGAGCAGCAAGTGGTCAGGTGAGAATAATGGGGAGAAAAGTGAGTAAGAGGGGGGCTCGGAGAGAAAACGGACAGTAGAAAGCAATAGCTTGAAAAAAGGGGGCAAGAAACACTGTTACCATGGCATGCTATGGAAAAGGGTTTGGAAGCCAGGCAATATGAGATTCTGCTGAGTAGCAAAAGCACCCAGGGACAATGAGGAGAGGAAGCCCCTATGGACTGCAGCCAATACACCCCCATTTACATCTTTTGGCTGCCTGTGTGCTGTCTCTTTTTATGGTCAGCCTCACTTCCCTTGTTGCACTACACTGGCCGTTAACATTACAGTTAGGGGATTCTGGAGATAATGTCTGCAATGGGTTTGTAGGGGCCACCATGGGAAAATAGGTAGTTTACAACCAGATGCCACAAAACAAGGAGCTAGGGTTTGGGTCGTGTCTGTTATTTACCTTTTTGCTCCACTTCTATTTTAAGCGTTGGAAGAGAGAATGAAAGGGGTGCAAGGGGAAAAAAAGAGATCAATATGAATTAACTGTCATCGCTACGATCACATATGCAGAAACACGTTATGAGACATGGACAAAGACTGGTAGACCTATTAAAAGAAAGCAGGGAAGTTGTGAGAAAGGCGACACACAGCTGACAAGGTCCTGTCTTAGAAAAAGGATTGGATTAGAACACTGAGAATGGTCTGATCACGTTTGTGATCATGACCAATCAAGACAATTGGGATAGCACAGTGATGGGTGGATTTTATCTGTGACAGATTGCCAACTATCATTTTTTCACTAAATCAGTGCCATCTTCTGATCTTTGATTTTTGTTTGATACATAGGCAAGCAATTCTGGGATTCATGTTGAAAAGTCAAGAAAACATACACCTTTATGAATTATGTAGAAAGGATTATAGGTTAATAAAAACATTTTCTGAGACTTAAAGTCATCCTGTGGATACTACATGCTACATTTATAGCATGATCTTACTGATTCGTGTTAATTATAATTTCACTTCATGTGACTCTGGTTTTGTTGAAAAGCCAAGTCAAGTTTCTTTCAATCTGTGGTCTGTTCTAATCCACCCACCACCATAAACCAAGCCTTTTTCGGATTCCAATCAAAAAGAAAAAGCGTAATCTATTAAGTTATAATAAATATGTCATTTTACTATTCTGGACAATGTAACACCTGCCTAATACTTAGAAAAGTCTCTGCATAACACTGTAATATTACTTTACCACTTCTACAATTATGAAGCCATATGGCACAGAAAAAAAACAAACTAATTGTGGCCTTATCAACAAAGAAGGTAATCAGTGGGGCAAAGTACATTAATATAGCTTATGTGCACTCACTGTTGAAACATGTATTTAATTCCACAGTACAACACTGCTTACTTTGTTGAGTTATTTTGTGCTTTCAAATACAAGTCCAGTATAAATTAGCCAACATGGGAACATTCAGACAAGGCACTCTGAAGGCAACTGTGTTAAGAAGCATTACTCAGTCCATTAATGTGTAATGTCAATGACTGTTTTATAAAACATATCATAAGACTTAAGACTAAAAGCATGTGTTGCATGCATTGCATGAAAATCACCAGCTTATTTTTAACTTCAACAACAAGACTTTGTTGAGAATTTGTAGAAAATTATTTATGAATGGTTTACAAACATTCTTCAGAAAATAAGTTTCTCAGGTTAGTCTGAAGTCTAGGTCAGACTGTTCAAGTTATGTCTTTTCCAGATGGGACAGTTCAGCTTAACTTGCTGTTCAATTTGCCAGTTTTTGACTACATGTGAGGGGACACAGATGGGCATCACAGAAGTTTGATTTGGTCAGTCAAAGACACTTGACCCCTTTCTATGTGTACAGAAAAGATGAGGAAAAAAAGCATTATAAAAATTATGCTCAAGCACTTCACTTATTATATGGATGCAGTTTATATTTAACAGAAAATGTATTTTATCTAATTTCATTGTTATGAAATCTCTTTGACTGAAAGTAATTTTCTAGTAATGTGGACTGATTCAGGCACATTGTTATTCTTCTTTCTACAATTTTGTTTAAATTTTTATTGTTAACTAAAGCATTTACTGGTGGAGATGTTAATCTCCCAAGTACTGACGGCATGTGTCAATTTTGCCCTTGATCTACACCTCTATTGGTTTTAGTCTTCCTCAGATTTCAGTCTTGGATGGATTCACAAAACAAAGGCTCGACCACAGAAGGCCTAGGAGGATCAACACAGAAATACTAATTGTACACATTTTGGGCCAGTTTGCACTGTGGGATAATGTTACCCACCATAAATTAGGTTCCCCTTGAATCCTTCAACCCTCTGGCTCAAATTAGTACAGGTTCATTAGAATTTGAATCTGTTACAATTGTTAAGTCTGACCTAGGCTTTAGTGGCTAAAAAACCCAGTGAAAACCAAAGATTTAGAAGGATCCGTAAATGAATGCACGCCATTCTGCAGAAGAAATTCAAGTGTGTTGTAGCTAACTAAGAGATCAAACACAGACAGGAAGCAGTTGAGTTCCCAGAAGCCGCCTCGGCCACATAAAACAGAGGAGGCCAGAAGAGGACAGAGAGAGATGGCATGAAGAAAGCCTGGAAAGAAAAGGAGAACACAAGACGGAAGACCTGATGATGTTAGTAGAAATGTTTAAAAAAAGAAACAAAGCAATCAGTGTGATCAGAAATCGGTCAGTGGATGAAGAGAGTGAGTCTGATAGCCGAGGAGGTTTCCTGCAGATTGCACAGGGGAAGGGAAGAGAGTCAGTCACTTTTAATATAGCAACATTAAAACAAACAGACATGAGAAACATCCCAACTCACAGTAAACCCAAAGACCCTAAACTTTCACCAATACACATTACAGACTTTATAGGGTATCCCTGCTTTATATAAACTGTGACTAATCAAATTATAATGACTATTAATCACTGTTAATAATCAGATGTTGCATCTAGATATGGATGGATGTCTGCTGTCAACTGCAGACTCAGTTAGTGACTCTAGTGTTTAATCTAAATTAAAGCATCATGTAAATTCCAAATAAGGGGTTGGGGAGGGAGTGGGGGGCTGAATACAGAAACAAAAACACCAAAGGGCACCTGAAAATTTTGCAGCTTAACTTTAATTGTCATTATCTGGCCGTCACTGTCACATGGAGCTGAGGGTTTACTGGCTTTAGAATGTGATGAAAAATAAAAATATTAGCAATGAGGACTGTTTATGCCCACTGGCATGACTCTACAGTTTTGCAAGGGTAGAATGGAATTTTTTCCATCTCAAAATAGATTGTACGGAGCAATTCAAACAATTACTAGAGCCGATTCAGAGGGCAATTCAGTGGCAGGTGAAGGAAAAATTTATATCCTTGAACATGAAGATAATGTTGCTAATGAGGGCAGATCATGACAGGAACCAAATTATGAAGCCAAAAGGATGGAAATTGTGGATATGTAGGCAACTTGTTGCAAAGGCCAATTGCACAGAAGAGAAAAATCCAAAATTGCTTGTGTGACTATGCAAAGGCTTTCAATTACATTCATGGAGGCAGGAGACAGTAGACAACTGTTTATTATTTTATTAAACTGCTGGTCATATTTCATGGGACAGATAGACTTTCAGGGGCAGCAGTAGTCAAAATGAGGACTCTGTCAGTGGTCCCATCGTTGATCAGCTTAATGGGGATTTAATACGTTTTCTTGCAAAACAACTTCTCAAGTCTTGTATCCTAGCAAATCCAGGGCTCCTAAGCTCCTGAACCACTGTAATGTTTTTAATCACAAATCTTGGTGTTTGGCATATGATCTATTCCATCTGAAAACTGGCAAACTGGAGTAAGGTCTTTCCTATGCCATCTGAACACTGCAGTGAGGGTTTGCTCTGGTGTGGAAAAGCTCAGTAAATCTTCCCCTATGATTGCCTTTCTCTGTGTTATTCTGACTCTCCAAAATGATCTGGGGTATATGGATTTTATTACGGGGAAAAGGAGAAAGAGGACTGGTAGGAGGGAAGAAACATAACACGGAACTTGCCTGTATATCTATCACAATCTATCACAGTTTACAACAGGGCTTGAGTGGGGAAGGCTGGACTGGGCTTGTGTGGACTGGATCAGACTGGGAGAACACTAAGCACTTACCAGGGCAGTTGCGATAGGATACATTCTGTGTTCTTGGTCCTATTCTGGTTGGGCATGGACCTTGAGAAGCAAAAAGATGGGGCTACAGACATGCATGTTTGAAACTGCATAGAGTAAAGTGAGGACCTGTTTGGGATTTTTAGTTAGACAGACTTTGCCAAGACTGAGAGTCCTTGGGCAGAGGTTTATTTTTCACCACACTACAGTGGTCTTGACTGTTACCTTGGTGCAAGAAACAGGCAAAAGACAATCATAACAGTGGGTGGACATGGGTGCACCTTGAGGCTAATCCTACTATTAAGGTTTGAGGTAACACAGTAAGACATAGGATCAATACTTCACTTAACTATGAGGCAAGTAAAAAAACAACCAAAAACACAAGCAGTTAGGCGTTTAAGGTAAAAGCTACAGGATTTGGCTTTGCTCAATAATGTGGACTCAACTACTCATTATTGCTTATTCTATTTTTAACAACCGGTCCTCAAAGCCTTGGGGAGGTTAACCTTTAAGTTGTAATGAGTTTTACCACCTAATGATGTTCACTAATGCATTCTGATTCAACACTGAGGGGAACAGTTTGGACAGGTATACTTATTATAAGCAATGTAGAAGAAGAAATGTGTTATATATATAAAAAGTACTGCAGAATAAAGGTGCACTATTCATATGTGGGGTAAATTTCCCAACAAAATTCAGCTGATGCAAAACTGAAAGTAAAACAATCTTTGAAAATCGTAATTTAAATCAACAAAAGCTGCCAAATAGTTTCTGCCCATCACTGCCACTCTATTTATTTCAGTTCCACCTGATTAGGGATTCTGGCAATTCATCTAAATCTTTGTCATTAATCACTTTGTAAAGGTTACATGGGGGAATTTTCTTCACACAAATTGCAAATGAACATGGCAAGCTTAAAGGACAAAGGGCAATCTAAACATGTTTGGTAGCTGAATGGTAATGAATATTTCAGCATCCAAGGAGCAGACAAAAATGTTAACACTATCTCTTTAGATGAAATATTACCTTGTTGACTTACAAGTGGGGCCATTCTGTTCTGTTACATAATGAAACATCTGTTAACATATTTCAACACCTGTTGTGTGGATGTATATTAAGCCATCAAGGTGAGCTGTGCGCCTGATAGACTTATCCGTACAAGACTTGAGTAATGAAACACTTGCTTGCCATCACGGGGAGTCAGCATGACTTCCTCTACCCTCCCTCTATTCTGCTACCTCATAACCAGGCTCGTCGATCCGCTGGAAACACGGTGAGCACATCAATAATATAGGCAGTACAGAAGAGGACCAAAGGTTTTTACAGGTCATATTTCATGAAAAGTTCATGGTGTGACACGGATGGAAGAAGAGACAGAGGAAAAGGGTGCTGGAGGGCGTTGCATACGAACAGAGCAGACTGTCTGGACAAGGCAGGAGGAAAAAATGGGACAGGATATGGTATGACACAGATGAGAGAGAGAGATGGCAAAGATGAAGAGACAAACTGAGGATGGGGGAGGAAGGGAGGAGGAAGGATTTCAATTCATGACAGAACAGTCATACTTACTGTAGGGCACACACTCATACTGGACCTCCAGGTACTTGTAGGTCCCTGGGCAGGGGTCAGGGAAGACATCTGAACCTGTGATCACAATGCACTGGGTCCGATTGTTGCATCTGAATAAAAAGAAAAAGGAAAAAAAAATTAGCAACAGTATCTCTTGTGCCCAAACACATCCGTGCTAATGTTACAGTGTGTACAATTGCAGCACAGGCTCCTGAAAAATGCAAAAACAAATGTTCCTGACTTGTGTTCATATTTATTACATTCCCGGATTTCTGAACGAATCTTGCAGTTACACAGTTATGCAGAGTTTGGTGCTTCATCTGTTCTTTAACTTTGTACCCGCTAGTTGAGATCATATCAAATCCCAAATGGCCAGTGGGTGTGTGGGTGTGTGTGTGGCATTGTTATACATATAACTGCTCTCTTGCAATTATAAAAATGAAATTTGGAATGAAATTAAATGTCCATGAACATATAAAACCTTAGCCACACTGGACTACAGCTGTATGGGGACCTCATGTGATTTTGGAATTTGCCCCCCACATCGGTGTTTGGTGCGGCGCATTTGCAGGGGATAAACAAAGTCTGCATGTTGCACTCAAATGTCCCGACTTATTGATTTGAGCGTGCTCCTTCTCTGAATGGGTCTACATGCTGAGAAGCTAGATGAGGCTCTTGAATTTGCACCCAAAATGCCATCAAAGGTCTCATTAATGATTTCTCGACCTGGAAGAGCAGAAAAATCCCAAAATACTCATCAAGGCATCTTTCCCAAAGTAAAATTATCATAATGAGCTCAGTGTGTAATTTATGGTGCATTTTTTAATCACATGTAGGACCTAAGTTATATTCGTTTTTATTCATGAAAACAAAATCATGTTTTAGATATCATATTTATGTTTACATTTTGTTTTTCATTTCACCAGCCATTCAAAGCAGTGTCAAAAGGTAATTTCAGTCACCGCCTTTAACATCTGGAGAGCAGACTTCTAATGCAGCCTGTGGTGTGGTCTGAAGCCCAGGGTATTGCAGGTGGCCATCCTTTTGCTGTACTGAAATCATGATAATGACATCAATACCCCAAGTAAGCCATCTTTGCCACCAAGGGGAATTAAAATGCTATTGGCAACGTGAGGAACCAGATCAATAACACCGTTCTGCTGATTTTGCAGGGACCAGAGATAATATTTGTTTCTTCTTTTCACAGACCAGTGTGCCCCTTTTACAGCAGATCATTGGAAAATGTATTACTAGCTGTACTGTATTGTGCTTTGGGTTTTGCTTTTGTTTTGGGCTGCTGAGGTAATCACTGCTTTGTGTCCAAATGTTATTAATATAATATTAGGTAGCACAGTGAAACAGTTTTGAGTTGCTTACTGGCACAGGGGGCTCGAAATTGGCTGTTTAGGTTTCAGATTGAACACAACCACATTTCAGCTGCATACCATAAAGTGTAGTACGATTTACAGCACAAAAATGATTCAGCAACTTAAACAAATGGCTCCTGTGTTCAAATACCCTCCCCCCTCCCTCCACTAAATCACCATAACACCAGGGAACAGAAATTAACTATTACTTTTTTCTTTTCTTTTTCAAGCACAAAAGCAATTCATCTCCCTCTTTCTCATGTTCTCCCAATCAGCATGTATGCCAATTAAAATGGTTCATAATTTTTTTAAATACATTTGATAGAGCACATTTTTTATTGCACCAAAAGGAATAAAGGATTTTTTTTTCTTTTGTTAAAATATTGTATTATATCGTAGAGCCATAATGACACATATTTCTACATCTGTGTGTGTGCATCTGTGTTTAGTGAAGATCTCAAGGGTAATCTCACTTTATTAATGACCTTCACGTGTGATAACAGATGAGAATATCAGCATATTGTTTTTGTTTTTATGGAAATGAATTACTGTTCTGGAATTAAAACATGCACCTCATGCTGGGCCCATAATATGCCGCTTGTTTTTGTGAGTAATATTTCATGACTCTGCAGCAGTTTCCATATATTATATGGTCACTTTGATGATTCTGTCCCTCTTGCTCATGCATAAGCATATCATGCAGGAGCAATATAAATTACAGTGCTTTATCTAGCAGACTCCAATGAGCCTGGGAAATGACTGCCTGGTTTATATTTGGCATATGAAACAGAATGATATCAAAAATAAAATTCATGACACTAATGAGACATAGAACTGCCATCGTTTCTCAGACAAACGTATTAAACAATAAAACATAAGCACTGGAAAACAAAAAAATCATATTTCTTTTGAAACAATGTAGATGTAAGTGTTGATATCTCTTTCTGATATATCGCCCTAATTTTAGAGCTGTGGAGCAGGGACGTCTACGGGATTGTGTGACTCTGATTCCTTCTCATCTGTAAAACCTTGGGCATCTCGTGAGATCAATTGAAAAAGCCCTAATGGCTTCTTCTATGCATAGACCTAGTCTTAGTAAGAGAGCATGTAATTGAAATTCCTCCCATAAAAAGTTCAGTATTTGGGCCTGCCAGGGCACAGGTCTCAAAGTGCACACTAATTAAATACATGTAAAATATGATATCTTTGACTTATCTTTTGATAGTCTGAGGCTATATGGTAATTAATCATGTACATAATGAATTTTAAGTCAAAGGAAGCTTTTCTCCACTTTTTACTGGAGAGAAATATTCGACTTTTATAAATACTGTGACTGCTCAAGGATTTAAGCAAAAGTGGAAAGAGCGCTCATTTATTTTATCTTGTAATGCAAAAGAAATAATAATTAGCCAGCTGGAAAAAAGCTCAATATAAAATACTTTTGAGGGAAAAATGTTGCAAGTTAACTTTGTTTTTTGGAGGAACATTACCTAGTTGTTCGGTAATATTTCTGTATTAGGTTATATTGAGAAAAATATAGATTACCTTATTTTAGTTTCATTTTTTTGTTAATTTTTAAATTGCTACAACAGTGTCCAGGGTTAAGGTTAGTGAGCTAGACACCCAGAATGTGACTATAGGTTTAAAATTACATTTGCTAAAATTCCTAAGCTGTATCTATAAATCACATTATGATATATTTACGTATTTAAAAAATGTCGGAAATAAACCACAGTCAACAGTGACAAAGGTTCAAAAATAGTCCTAAAATATATATTTTTTTCAGAAAGTCAAACTAAAATTAAAGCAGAATGGAGCTATTTCCTGCTTTGATTACCTTCATTTCCCCTACAAGCCTGTTAATCACACTGAAGTATTCCAAATGTAATCCCATCACATCTCTGACCTTTTGGGAGAGGCAGACATCAGTACAATTAGAGTGTCATAGAAAATGCTACTTGGATTTGATGCAAATCTCCTTTAAAAATGAACAATCCCTGCTGACAGCGGGAAGGGGTGCGATAAGATGCCAACTAGGTGTAACTAATAGCACTCCTGATACCATGTATCCACATGCAATTTAACCTTTTCCACTGTCATCATAAAGCATGTCAGAGGAATAATTGGACACGATAATGTGCTAAATGAATAACAGATTGCTTTTGAGTATGTAAAACTATTTCCACTAACAAATGTAGGAAAATGCGTTACTTAGGTCTAAAGCCTACCTAAATTATAAGAGTGTAATTCAAATCTGTCCACTAATCCACCTGAACAGATACAATGTCATTTTAATCTATGCTGCTTTGTGCAGTAGATCAGTGTAAGCTTGCTACTCAGCTTTGCTCAGGCGGACTCTTGTAAATTTAAGCTATACGTATATTTTATTCACACTTTATTTATATGCACCACCGTTGTGTGTTGTCAAGGGGTTGCTTTTACATTAAAAAAAGGTAGCCCGACAGTTGCAAATATCTCACACTCTAGTGCACATCTGCATACATCAATATTCCATGAAAAAGGCTATAATGAATAATGTTGTTTTTATGCCTTTAACCTCTTTGAATCAAACCATCATGGACAGTCTTGGAGGTCTCTCATAACCATTTAAAGTTTTACATGTGACACAACCAATTTAGACTAAGGACAAGATGCTCCTTAATTGGTGAATCCTGGATTGTTTTGCCACCACTGATGAATTTTCTATCCCTCAACACTCCACAGCGTTCAGGAAGCCTAAGCAGCCATTTGGCATACTCACAATATAAAATAGCATCAGCAGTGAAAACAATCGCTGTGTAACTGGAGGAGAAAGGCGACATGAGTGAGGGGAGCACATTACAGAAAAAGGCACAATCTACTTCCTGGTGCTCCCAGTTTGAATTTCAATCAAATTAGCGTCTCTTAAACTCAAAGTGACCCGTCTAGCTCCATTTCATCTGAAATGCTGATGAGGTTCATGGCACAATTATCAAGGCAGACATCTCTCTCAAGAGGCAGGCCTGTTGATAGCAGACAGACCATTGAAAAATTAAATCATTTCCAGGGCCACAAAATGGCAGCGAAAGAAACAATCTGTTGCAGACAGTACACAACACACACACACACACATACACACACACAGACACTAGACATTTAATCACCTCTAATATCTGTATATTTAGACCATTTTCTAAGGGGTGGCCCAATAATGTTTCAGGAAATTGGTCATTAGAAATTAACCATTAACATCATGCTTTCAACTTTAGGTCCAACCCAATATCTGGGAAAAATTTGTAATTACTGTCACATGCTTGTGTTTATGGTATATTTACTGGAGCTGCCAATTGTAGGCTACTCAATGGGGGAATTCCAAGCTCTTACAGAGTCACGAGGAAGGCTGTCTGACTCACATCCGTCCATCTCACCTATTGATTTTGAAACCAGCAAAGGTATATCGCCATGCCACTCAAGTCAGCGGTAATACTATTGTGGCATTCTGCAGGTCTAAATGTGACCTTTACAACATGGCAGAATGCAATGCTTGCACACGCAAGAAAAAGGCCAAAGCGACACAGGGATGGCTTCAAAACAACAACGTTAATGTCCTGCAGTGGCCGAGTCAAACTCCAGATCTAGAATTTGAAAAAGCCTGTTCATGTGACCTGACCTAACTTGAGCAGTTTTGCAAAAAAGAATGGGAAAGAATTGCAGTGTTCAGATGAGCTAAGCTGATGGAGACTTTTCCACACAGACGCGGAGAGTCTAATTGCTGCATCTATTACAAAACTGATATGAATGGGGTGAATATTTGAGCAAACACCTATGTTCCATTTCATATTTGTTATTAATTCAGATCTTTATAGAGATGTGTTTTCACGTTGACATCAAAGTTGTTTTTTTTTGTTAATGGTGAGTAAATGTTGAATTTAAATGATAAACAAAGGATGTGATAGATGAATATTTACAAATTGTACTATATTTATATATGGAAAACTATTATTCTCAAATATTGCTTGGCTATATGGATATTGGCTATATGGATAAAAGAACTGTTTATGGATAGAATAACCAGACAAGAATGTTTCTTTTTATCAAATCCAGCCAATTAATACAGTCCTGCTCAGTGAAATCCAACATTGTCCACAATGGTTTACTACATTCCCATTTTTGATATGCAAAAAATATTTTATTTATATTATTTCATTCTGTAAGTGGTACTTGGTATAAGCAGTTGTTTGGCTAGTGAGTTTCACTGATGATCTCTTGCTAAACCAATGCTAAACTAAAATAGCTTTTAGTTAAACTAAAATAGCTTTTAGTTTAGCATCATCACCATTCTAGTCTTGAGTAGAGAGCAGTTTCATGGCTCATGAACTTGTGTACACCCCTCTGAAATGCCCAAGCTGTATCTGGATCTTTATGAAATCTTAATCTGCTGTGCTTTAAATAAACACCAACACTGTATGTACAGAGAGGAAGAACAAGGCAGTGTGCTGTCAGGCGGCAACAGTGGAGCTCCTTGGAGAGCCCTGCAAGCAGTCCTGTCACTGATATAAATAGTGTAAGCAGCATCATTTAGTCTCCAGAACTGCCTCGCATTTATTGACAAGAACTTGAAAAATACAACTGATTACGTGCTAACACAGGGTCATTTCAACATTACATATCAGATGTGACACAGCTTATTAACTTAATAAAATTTGTCACTTTTAAGCTGTTGATATGTAATTACAAAATAAAAGTGAATGGTAATGATCATTTTTTGTGATACTTATTAATGATAATAAATCATCTCAGTCTAACTCATAGCTGTCCTGTAATCCAGCTAATGAATTTCACATCCTGTGTTAGCTGCTTTGATCATTCTCGTCAATGATATGCTCCTTGGAAAACCCGTGATCCACAGGCACGGCGCGGCAGGACCCAGCCATGTTATGTTACAGCAATCAATGACCTTGTTATCGAATACTAACAATGAAGCTCATTAGTCAAAGACAAATCAATAGATGTAGGCCACTTATTAATACTATATATTTCAATATGCTCTTTTTATGAAAATGATTAGTCAAGATGTGTCACTGTCATCTTTAATAATACTCCTCAAGCAACTGCGATAAGGTGGTCAGAATGAATTATTCAATAATAACGGAGCACCAGCTGGTACAACTAAAGTACTACAAAATAATATTCAAATACATTTAAATTACAGTTTTTAATCTAGAAGATGTTATCCGTGTGGTAAGACTGTGTTGTGGTTGCATTATCATTATCATCAGTGCAGATGAGGAAATGTAATTATTAAAAACTAAAATCCTGAAAAGAAGAACATAAAAAAACAACACTTTGCTGAATATTATTATCAATGAATTAATTATTTCAAACTGTACTGCCATGCAGTTCCACATCTGCTGGGGAGGTGTCCACGTGAAAAATTCCTGTACAGATTATCACCCACTTGAGTCGACTAATTGCTTGCAGCTGAATGTTCTAATTGAGCCACAACAGTCCTAAGGCTATTTTCATAAAATCATTGTGCTCATGAATATAATATGCCAGCCAGATATAAAAACAACTTGGAGTGCCAACAGGATCTATCAAACTCACTGAAGCCTCAATCCAATTCTCCACACTTCAGGACCGCATCAATTTCGGATGTTTAAAAGTGAACACAGTTTTCCACACAAGTGCTAATGTAATTTTGTCCCACACACTTAAATTAGCATGCCAGGGTAATTATAGCAACAAATATCTTTGGCTCCTTTACTTGACGGGGACGGTACAGTAGGAAGTACTATTTCTTTCCATGTGTACAGTGTACAGTGGGTTGCCCCACATATGGAAAATTTCAGCTGGGTTAGCCTCAGCAGCAGCCAGAGTGCAGACCAGAGATTTGACTTGGGGAGAAGTGAAGGCCTCGTAGCGATGAAACAGACATTGCATTCTAAGCACCCCAAAAAAACAACTCACATCATATTTCTCCATTGAGGATAATTATTTTTGGCAGTAGAGGCATTGTTTTATTACATTTGCTTCCTATTTTAGTCCATTCCTGTAAATAAATGGACATGAGAAAACAAATCACTAATTAGTCCCATATGCAATCTTGGGCATTTGTCAAGCTGTCCTTGGATCTATTTTCATGACAGTGGACTGTTTTGAGATTTTGCAGTGATAACACTGCTTTTATGCTGTACTCCTATATAGATATTAAACTGTGTATCTTAAAATCTATGGCTCATTTTCACATACACAATAACATAAATCTGCTCTCATAGTTTGCATGGTGATATCTTGAACTTGACAAAAAAAAGATCTATGTATGGCACTTTATGTAAATATATTCCACTCATTTTTTCTGCGTCATTTGATCTCTGTTGGATTTCTTCCTGCGGTATCAAACTCTTGTGAGGTTCTTTTTGTGTGATTTTTTGAACCTGCACACCTGAGAGAGACCTTTTGTATCAGGACTTTTTCTTAGAACGCACATATTTCTCTCTTTGCTCTGAGTACAATAACTCAGCAGTGACATTGAAATGCTAAAAACAAATTTAAAATAACATCTGAACTACAACCCTCTGGCACTCTTAGGGTATGCATATGAGGAATGAACCAGAGTCCTCTACTGACACTTGGGGAGAGTGTTTCTACGAGACTGTTTGGGATTTGCTGTCAGGTGGCTCCTGCCGGGTCAGTATTTGTGCTTCAGTGGGCTGTTTTTGTACCAGCGAGGCTGAGGGCAGCATAATACACAGGGCCACAAGCAGGGAGCAGGCAGGCTGTAGCCTTTCAAGACAGACAATGTGAGTCAGCTATCTGACTTCATCAAATAGGGCTTGACAATAAACCCCCTGAATACAAGGGCTCTACTGGTTTATTTCGTTATTTTTTTTATTTCCCAAGGCAGCTTGCCAGAGTTGCTGACGGTCTCATACCGTCCAATATCTCTCTCTGTGGCACTCATATGTCATTCCATCCTGTGCACTTTGGCTCAGATGGCATCCCTATGTGACAACTGGTCTCATGTATAAGGTCTCATGTGCACGGTGTTACCAGCGGAACCCTACTGAGTTGCGTGTGTGCGTGAAAGTCCATGTACCTCTGTGGGTTTGTTTTCCACACTAAATCATCTGTCTTTGCACGAGTGATCGCTACAGAGACAGTGGCTTTAAAGCGTGGGACATCTCTGTGGCTAGTGATCAATCTGTAAGTCGGTCCTGCCAAGAAGAAGCCCTTAGTCTGACCAACAGGATTTACCAAAGGCCCAGTACAAAAGAGCAGTGTCTTAAAGTTAAGGAAAAGCCAGTGGTGGAAGAACAATAACAGATTATTTACTTAAGTAAAAGTTGCAGTACCATACTATAAAAATTCTCCATTGCAAAAAAGTCCTGCAATCAAAATTTGACTAAGGTCAAGGTGCTGAAGTTTTATCAAGAAAATGTATTACAAGTAACCAAAACAAATTACCCATTATGCAGATTCTTAAAAAAATATTATTATTATTTTATTATATATTTTAATTTACGCATTAAGATGTAAGCAGTAATTTAATGTTATAGTTGGTCAAGCTGTTGCACATATTAACTATTTTATATTCTGTTGGGTAGTTAAATGAATAGCGTAACAATGTATTATATTTCATAAAGAGATCATATATTCTATAAGTAAACAAACTATTAATTATATATATTAAATAATTGTAGTGTAGGAATAGTTTAAATATTTGTCACTCAGTTTTTTTGAATTGAATTTGAAATCTTTATTTTAGTAGAGTAAGGCACGTAGCAAAATGGAAATACTCAAATAAAGTACTTAAAAAATGTACTTAGCTACAGTATTATACTTAAAAGTATTTTCCACCACAGGGAAGTGCTTTGAATTAAGCACATTTAAAACTAATCTGTGAGATGTAGGTAAATAATGTTTATTAAAAAACCTTCTTTAAAATTAAGATTTGAAAGAATTAATGCTGTTACATAATAAATATGTCAATCACACTGCCTACATATTAACTTATGACCAAAAAATAGTTATACATTTTAAATAACGTAACTGTCTATTTTTCTTTTTGTTATACACACAAAACACACACACACACACACACACACACACACACACACACACACACGGACTACATGGATTTTGCTAAGAGCAAGTGGCTCAGCTTCACTAATACGGAAAAACAACAATGATTGACTAATGCTAGAATACTTAATCTAGAGTGCACATTTGCAAGGTAATGTATTTAACAGAGTAAATTAGACAGTATAATTAGGTCCTTGCCGGATCAGATAGCTTTTTGTTTTTGAGAATGTGGCTGAAAACTTAATTTGTTATGTTCATATCCTGAAATGTGAATTTGCTGTGCCTGATTTCTTTTTTTCTCCACCTCCCAAGTTCTGGTGGAAGTTGCAAATTCTCTTTCGATCAGGTTCAGCTGTCTCAGTGTTGGCGCTAACATTAATGTCTTGTAGGTTATTGATGTTGACAGGCCTTGCCTTTTTCATTTTTACTTCACACTTGCATTCAGTTTGCTATTTTCGATGGAGTAAATCAATCCGACGGCAGACCTATTATTCTCCTTGGCGGAAGATTTTACACCAAAGGCAAGGGATGTGAAGGATTTTTTTAAGCAGAGGAAAAATGGATGCCAACAGGGGTAACCAGACAAAATGAAATGGTTGACAGTGGTCCATATTGTTGCCCAGGGCAACTAGGCAACTGTTACTGTTGAGCCCTGTCAATTATTTTCTAAGGGTCCTGTAACTTTGGCAGATACCTCATTTTGGAATATTTCGTTTTGGTAGTGCACAAAGATGTCTGCAGTTTTACCTTTGTGACATGATCTTGTAGGCATCTGGAAGATAGCAGTTGATGTTCTCCATCTGGAAAGGGTCGGCGTCGCAGATCTTGTCATCTGTTCGGCCATAGTTGGCACTTTCGATCATTATGACATCACTTCCTGGACACCGCAGATCAATGGGGTAGCCCTCACAAGACAGCTCTCTCCGTACTAAGCCAAATGGCAGGGCAGCTCGACTAAACCCTGAGGGAGAAGAGAGAGAGAAAGAACTCTTTCAGTGCAAATCGAAGGGAGATGTGTAGTTGGGTTGACTCAAAGAAAAAAATTATGAAAGGCAAAATACACAGGATATCAGAGCTGGATGCTGTTCATTCTTTAATCAAAAGGCTATAACTGCTTAGTAAGATAAATCACACTGATATGTGGATAGTGAACTATGCATCGGACTACCCACCTGACATACATCAGTTTATTGAATGAACATTTCAGATCTCAACCACACCAGTTTGCTAATGGTGCTAATATGTCATCCCCATGCCAAACTGGTCCTGAAAATCAATAATTGTCAGCAAAGGTCTAGAACACTGTAACCCCTTAAGATATTCTCTGTGCAGTAAACACACTGATGCAACACTAATAGCCAAATGCAACAGCTGATGGCAATGGTCAAAAATATAACGCCATTAAAAATGTATTTTGTGTTTTTATTTTTTTCAAAAGGTCTGCCACCACAGTTTTTTTCTTTGTCATCCTGCTGTCCTACGTTTCCTTTCAATATAGGAGCAAACTGTCGTTGCAGTCTATCACTAGAGACTTGTGGTTTACTTGCAAAGCTCAGTTTTCTATCTAAAATGAAAAAATACAACATGCATCTGTACAACATGAGTGTAATTTAATCCACTTTGCAGTGCTGACAATCGAAGGGCAGGCTATTGGGAGGCTGGCAAAAAAAAAAGTTTGTGTGTGTGTGTGTGTGTGTGTGTGTGTGTGTGTGTGTGTGTGTGTGTGTGTGTGTGTGTGTGTGTGTGTGAGTCTGTCAGGGAGGGTGAGGGGGGAGGGAAAAATAGAAAAGAAATCAATATTGTGGCTTTGTGTTCTGCAAATGTGAACAATGCCAAAAGCCATACTTAAACTAAAAGTGAACTACATGCATAAACTGTACTAATCAAAATATGGGGTATTTTTGGTCAGAGCAGCTTTCTACAGATATGAGTATTTGAGGAGAGTGGCATAGAGCTTAAAGAGATTGCCAGCTGCACCTCTGTCGACTTTAACTAAACCACTGGCAGCACTGAATAATAACTACAGCTTCTTTGCATGCAGTGGTGACTTTGTCACCTCCTTGAATAACGGTGTTGTTAACTGTTACCTTGGTTGATGGCTATGCTGTTAGTGTTTCCAAAGCCTCTATTTCCCTAATGACATTTAGTTCACAGTCACAGGAGAGAAAAAAAAATGTTGTTGCTACTTCTCATGCACTAATTTGTTTGGCACCTGGACAAGTCGGACCAATCCATATCTGCCGTATAATTACAAAGCACTTTTTCTTTTCATCATTCTGTGAAATGTTCTTTGTTTACTTGAAGCCACGGACTTCAGCTTGGCTACATTGGCCTGGAAAGGCTGAGTTCATTTTACCCTATTGGATGCTTCATCAATTAACTACCAATACAATTATCTTTGTCTGATTAAATGCTATGCTACAAAAGTAGGGGATTAGCATTCTGTATTGTGCCCCTCGCCAGAAAATACCACTGTGGTATTTTACAAAGGAAGATAAATGTCAGTTTGTATTGTCTGATCCTCCGTTTGGGCACCAATCAGGTGAAAGTACTACTTCTAAGATGCTCAGTGAAGAGCTCAGACTAAACAAAGGATATATCTGTGTGGAGGAGGGCAGCTGGCCTATCTAACCTCTATAAGACTTTATTTGTTTGGGAGCATACAATCATCAGGGAAGGATCTTTTTTCCTCTGCTTGCTCTTTTTGACAGCAAACTTTCTCATGTGACCAATAGGCATGAAAAAGAAAGTCTTTCAAATATGATAGGTTTCAGCCATATTTCATCTTTGCAGCCCCTTTTTTCTCTGGAGACACAAAGAAACGCTTAAGGTGATAAACAATTTATCAGGGATGTTGGCTTGAGAGAAAAAGCCCAAGTGGAAAAAATGAAAACACGGCATGTTAGAAACAGGACTTGACAGCCAATCTTGAGTTCATGTCAATGCACTACAGCATAGCTCCATCAAAAGTCAGCAATACAGTGTGTAGTAACTATAAGAACCTATGTAAAACATCCGTCAATGCCACATCACAATTTTTATACTCAATCCATGACTTTAAATTTGCAGATGTATAATGGAGACACATCTATTGCTTTTCTCTTACCAGCTAGTCTTATCAAAGAAAAAGACAGCTTTCATATTGTTCATATGTGGTTCAACTGAGATATTTAAAAGCTTTTTAAAAGGTATGAGGACTGAAATGGATATGTAACGTATACCAGTACACAAGCACAAGACAATTATATATTATACCTCAATATATCTAATCATTAAATAAATGAACCCATTCATATATGAGTATCTTTAATACTTGAAAAAAACAATACACTTCTTTCTATTAAATCGACTGCATCCTAGCTTGTCTTACTGTAGAGGTCACATAGACTTCACATGGATCAATTAGGCAGCAGTTACGTATGGTTGCGTGGGATACATTACCTTGCATTGGCCTACTTTGTGCCTGGAAGTGAATTGGTTCTTTGACCATGTGCAATACCTCTTAGTTTGATCTCCAAATCCACAGCCAAACCCACTGATGCTCTGTGTCCCCCAAAACACTGTCATAACTATTAAATCACTCTGCAGAGGATTTGCAATTTCAGCTTCTGGTTGTACGATTTAGAACCGATGCAGTGTATGCGATTAACTAGGAAAACAGAGACCAGAGCAACAAGGAGATACATGTGTGCTCAAGAAAACTGTTAAGAAACCTACTGAAATACACTAGCAACTTTTCAACCATGCTGATGACAGGCCCTGTAATAACAGTACATTTTCGTGTTCAAATCTCTGGAAATCAAACAAAATTGCTGTCCTCTAAACGCACTTTATCCGCCAGCTGGGTTTGTGCATCATTGACCAAAAGCATGTTCGTAAACAACCTCAAAAAGCCTCTCTCCATTGATTAGGCCTGAGGCTGAACTACTTTCTCACCCTGGTGTCGGATGGTATTTTTGGTACATGCGGAGATGAGTGGCACAGACACATCAATACGGGGACACCCAATAGTCCAGCAAACACATTTCAAAGCAATAGATGAAAGTCCTTGTAACAATTAAGTCAGCAATGTTCTGTTGTATTCTCTGATGCTTTGTACAATTATTTCATTTCATTTGGTTAAGTTTTTTATCCTGTTTAAAATGAGATTCCTTAGGGGAAAAAATCCTCTTGAAATACAATTTCACACTGTGGTGGTGTGATCCGGAAAAATAATTTCACCTACAATAAGAAATATCCATTTACGCTAATATCCATTTATCCAAAATAACTCATTTACACTGCTATACTGACAAATCAAAATCTGATGGTATAATTGTTTTGTACACGTTAGTTAATATTGTATAATGGAGGTTTAATGTGACTACTTCAAAAATCTCTGTTTTCATACAGATAATATGAAGACACCAAAACATCATCGATCATGCTCCGGCACGACAACGCATTGTAATTACAGAATAATATGATCCCAGTGAATATAACATAAACAAAACCCAATGCTCACTGTCTCACTTAACTAAATAATGCCATTATTCAAATGAGCCAGAAAAGTAATCATTATTTTGCCTGTGGGGTCATTAGCATAATTATTCAGAGAATGTATGATAGGAAAATTATTTACTTTCTATATGGTAACAGTAAATTATGAATATCAATATGTGCTGGTTGTTAAAATTATTGACTATTTACGACACCTACATTCTTGCTCCTTTGCATTCTTCTAAAAGTATTCTAAAATCACAACTAGGAACATCTCAACAGTTCATTTGGGGAGCTGAGAGCACTTGTTGCTATATTGTGTTTCAGGGGCCTTTTTTGCTTCTGACCTTTCTATGAATGGGAAAAGGCTGCTGAGCAAACAAAATGGCGCCACACATAGCGCACACCACTGGTGCATAGGTGCAAAAACAGAGCCACATGACTGCAAGCGAGTGGAGTTTTTAGTTGTGCTCATTTCAGGTTGTCACACACATCCACACACTGTTGATACTCAAAGGGAAACTCAGCACACTCCTCTTCACAGGTAGCACACACTTCAGACACCTCCTCAAAATATGAGATGTTATTTGACTACCTTTGATGTACTTTCACTCCGTGATAGTGCATCCAACCTATACAAGGGCTGGAAAGAGAGATGCCTATCAAAACCCCTACAGTAAAAGGAGGAGTTTTACATCCTCTGCACTAATGAGGATCAAGGCATAGTCAATAATATTATTATGTGGAAAGCTGAATCCTGTGACCATGACAACATGGTGCAGCAGATACATTACTGGTCAGATCCTAATCACGTCCTTGCTGACACGCTTCCTAATAAGGCATTCTGGTCACCCACCATCGCTAGAAAAGCATTTTAAATCCTCTTCGTCAGCTATGTAGAATGCATTGATTTGAGATATGATCAGTGCCATTCTACAATTGCAGAGCTTTGAGTAGGGGTCTTAATTTTACTTTCCACAGACTTAAATCTTAAGCCTTGAAAATACTGCTTGTTTTACAACCACAAAGTTCAAATTAGAATTTTTATCCATTTTTAATTTTGCTCACTAAAAGCACATTATCACCCAACCTTTTGACACGTGTTTATTGTACATGTTGTCACATCCCATGCTAGTGATCGATTTTGACTGGTGCACAGGAACTCTATTTCCATGGGTTATAGCACTTTATTACACCAATGAGGAGCCTCTATTTAAAGCTTCCCCGGCTGGCATTTACTACCATGTGTAACCTTTGCCATTACATTAGGCCCATACAGAATCTGCAGCTGGAGATCTGTGAGAAATTCCCGTACGTAAAGGGGAGCCATTATGCACCGTCTCTTTGGTGCTGTAATGTTTTAATTCATTTTTTTCACAGATGAGCCAAATCAATTGGAAAGTGACCATCTGGTAGGATATGAGTGTCACTGAAGCAGAGGTAATGAACAAAATGTCTTCCTATCTCACAGAAATGAGGAGTCATTAGGATCATCAGCCACGTAGTCCCATGAAACGACACACAACCATGATCAAGTCCAAAGGGACAGTACAGTACATACTATGGACATAAAGAACATGAAAAGTATACACAGCTAAAATGCAGCTTCTGAAACAGCTGTACATTTAATTAGGGCAACACACGTGAGTTTCTTTCAATTAAATAAAACGATTCCATTATTGCCTAGCGCTGATTATACAGCATAAATGACAGAAGAACTATTCTGCTTATCATCAGGACTATCTTGCTTCCAGTAAATGGTTTTCATATTAAAATGACCCTTTGTAACTCGAACATGCTTCCAGAGTTAGTCCAGGGCCAAAGCAGAGGCTGATCAAAAGGCCTATTCAGCCACTCATGCTGCCATCATTGTGGCCAGAGCACAAAGAGGCCTCCAGATTATTTTGATGTGAAACCAGATAATTTTTGTGTCAAGAGCCAATGAGAAGTGTGACAGGGACGCTCCCAATGCTTGTCGTCTACCGTTAACGCAGCCCTTTGATTTTCCTTGCTGTTCTGATGAGAGCTAAACAGCTGCTTGTAAATGAGCTAGCATCTCTGCTTGGACTGCCATTATTCTGCACTCCTGAGCCGACAAGGTCGCTTGCTGGGGGGATTTGGGGTGAAAGAAAAGTATGGCCTATAGCATTAGCTTGGAGCCACAGGAAACACAGCTTGAGTCCTGCGGGTTCTGCCACCCCACCCCATCTCCCTCCTCTCCACGGTACAAGCAAAGGAAGTCTGTGAAGGAAAAGAAACCTTTAAGTCAAGACTCTTCCCACAGTGCTGATTCTATAATCCAGAGATATCCTTTACAACAGCATGTATTCTTAAGAAGTCAGGTCCACACAGGCGAGGAGAAGAAAGAAAATATTGCATATATCCTGCAAACAGTAGGGAATGAGGTAGACTGCTGACTTTGTGTGGCCATTGTAAAAAAGAATTACACTAGTGGTTTGACAGATATTAACATTCTTTTGAATTTCTAAACATTAACTTTAACTCAAGACTCTTCTATTTTTTCTGCTTTGTGTGTGGAAAACTGCATTTTTTGGGCATGGCTAACAGCAAATGACAGTCACTTATACTTATTATATTACTTAGAGGTTTTTTCTCCTCTGTAATTCAGCCTGTGATATCTGTAGATTATTAAACTATTTGACAACTGATGCTGAAACTTCAACTTATGTGGCACATAATACACTGACATGACATCTTAGCTCATATTTATATCAGAGATGATCAGTGACAACCAAAAGTTATTCTGTAGGGGGAAAACTATTGATTCTTTTCTTATTTCATTCACCTATCAGCACGATGCATAGCTCCAGACTTAAGAAATGGAATATGCACAAAGCCACAGTGGTCTTGCCTTAAAAAAATATCTTAACAGTAAAAACACATCTGAAGCCATTTTCAAAAACGTAAATATAAAAAAAGAAGATCCCATATCACTTTATGTAGTGTCAAAATGTGTGGAATACTGGTTTAATGTTAGGTCTTTGAAAGCCACTTGCACAGAGAGACGGAGACAGGAGCAGAGAAAGATATTGGGAGAAGAAGAAGAAGAGGCGAAGAGCAGCAGGGGAAAGAGCATTTCAACCTCATTTGTATTCTCCACCATCCAATTCACTCCAGTTCATTTACATCTCCGCTACTTCCATAGCAACAGCAGGGGGGGCTATCAGGAGCATCTTTGATATAGGTACATGACTCTGAAAAAGATCTTGTCATTTCTCTATGAATAGACGGCATGAAAATAACACTCTGCCCCCCAACCACCCCCCATCCCCATCCCCTCCTTTGGTGTTAAGGTGGGCTTCTCTAAGCTGAAATTTACCCTGTCAGAGACTTTTTACATTTACGCTATTCCTCATTCCCCAACCAGCACTTGTAGACACGTAAGCTTGCACAGGAAATGCCATCATTGCACAGAAAAGAAACATGATCCTGTAGATTGTACTTGATGATTTTACTGTGTTCAGACAAAACATGGACACTAACAAAGTCTGGACACGTTTATGTTCCTTTTTCTAATCTGGAAGAATTTGACCAGATACAAGGCACCAAGTGTTTCTGCCAGACAAAATGAAAATGCACTGCACCAGCAGAACAACACAGCCTCATCAAATTCCATGTACACTTGTATGTAAATCAACCTTAAGGCCTAATTAAGCTCTATGAGGCTCATCAAGGTCATAAATCCCCCCTTTTCATAATGCATTATTGACTTCACATCATCGGCACATGTCGGCTGACTGCGCTCGCACAAGCACACAATGTCATCTCACTGTCTAATATCGGATAGCCCTAGGGCCAGGCGGCGTGTGTGTATGTGTGTGTGTATATTTGTGTGTGTGTGTGAGAGAGAGACGAGGGGAGTGCTTTTTAGGTCACACAAAAAAGCAAGGACATCTTCTGGTAATGAAATGGCTGCGATGACCATCAGATAGTAAATTTTGTGCCATGGTCCTCAACACATGGTCACTGGTATATTTGAGCTTTAAATTACAACACATTTTCAGATCATCAAGGAGGGGTCAAGGCTTTTTGCCTGGCAGTATTATGTTTTGGTAAATTTTAAACCAATTTGAAAAACTCAGCACGTAAACCTCCTTCAAACCTACAATAAATTAAGATATGATACAGAATGAATGATTTTTTAGTATTAGTTGAGTTTTGATTTAACCTTACATTTTAAATTAAAAGTGAGCTCACTGCACTTTACATGTGTTTTGTTTGATTAGGAGTGGACTGATCCTGTGAGTCACTCCCTCAGAGAATTGATACAGGCAGTCCCTCTTAAGAGTCACGGTGCCTTTTAGTGACGGCAAGCTCTTCAAGCATACTTAGCCTTATCAGTGACAATATCAAATGATCCAGAGTTTAGAAGTGATAAGGATGTGAGTCAAATCTTTTGACTTGATTTGCTACGTGTTTGTCAGCTCTTCCCCTGGTCTAAATCATTTCCACATCTTCCATTACAAATTATGAAAAAAATGGACTCAGATATATTGGGTAGCCCAGACTTCCTTCTCTGCTCCAGTGAAGCGTTTGATGCTCCTCCATTCAATAAGGAAGCATTTCCCAATGGCTCACCAGTGGCAGTACACACAAATGAGAAGGGTCCATCTGCTTGGTTTGCATTCCCAAAGTGCACTTCCTCAAGCAGACCACAGCAGTGGCTCCTCTTCCTGAGACTGGGCTCTCATGTGTATGCATTTGTGCCACATTATTCAGCTGACCCCCACCTGGCATTTAAATTCCCTGACCAACCGGGTAGTCATGCCCTGATGACACGACTGCTGGGCCAACTGAATTCTTGATGCAGCTCTTATTCAGACCAGACTGCAGACTTCTAGGTTAGGCAGCTTGTTACATGACACAATGCTATTTCACTCAGATACACCTTCTAGGCTTTTGTCTCCTGAGTGGACTCACTCAAGGTTATGCACATATTCTGCACACCTACACAGTACTTATCTGACAAACACAAGGAAAACAATAGTTTTTGTTATGATAAAGAAATTCTTTCTTTTTTCTTTAAATCAAGGGTCTATTATCTTTAGATTTCCTGCGGTTCAAGGATTCCATCTCATACCACTTGAAAAGAAAGCTGGCCAAGCTAAAATTGAATTTTTCTCTTGTTTCAATTCATCAAGGATTTTGTTGGCTGCTATCCATTATAATCCAGAGGCTGAATATTATCTTGATGACCTTCCATCCCACATGTATTTTTTCCCTTCAGTGAACTGATTGTTAGAATGTTCAAAAAAAAGGTCCCCCCCAACATTTTTTATTAGAAACTTTAAGATTTGGATTAACCTCATTTGAATCAAGTCCACAGACTAAGCCTTCTTCCTAACATTCTCACTTTGTTTCCAACCCTCACACATCTCAGCAGGGACACTTTGAAGTTCTCATTTAAGGATTTATCAGATGTCTCTCATGCTTATTGGCCTTAATTATTGCTTGTTGGCTGTTTAAAAATAATTTGGGGTGTGTGTGTGTGTGTGTGTGTGTGTGTGTGTGTGTGAGATGGAAATTAGGGTACAAGATTAACTATCAAGCAAGAGGCAACAGTCCAGCTGAGCTGAGTTAGTATTATAAAAGACACCCTTATATACTAAGAAGGGTTGATTCAAAAGGACTTATTTTATTTTATATTAATTTGCAATGTCTCCACAAGGGGAGATCTGTCTTTGACGACTATTTTCTTAAGCCCATCATTTACCTTAGAGGGGGCCTTAAGACCGCAGGCCCAAGCCCTTGACATACGGATGCACTCAGGGGTCATTATGACTCAAAAGGTCAAAAGCTTAGTCACATGCAGTCGTAGTGATCTGCCAGTGCACAAATGGCCTGGCCTGACATAGGTTATGTTTGACAGAAAGTAAACCAGCACTTCATGATACCAAAATAAATGGCCGACAAAAATGGGGCAATGAGCTAAAACAACTTTATTACTGAGTCACAGCATATTTTAGCAGCTTCCCTTTGGTCAAGCAAGTTTTGGACAAGCTTCACTATAAAGAAATGAGTTATAAGAGCTTTCAAAAAAAGGGGGAAATACTGAATGTACCAGTGAAACTCTGTAAGTTAAGCTTCATAAATGTGCACTCAGAGTCCCTTCAAAAGGCCCTGGTTCTAAATCCTTTATATTTATGGGCGTAGTTTCACCACCCCTCGTTTACGGGAGCCTCTTCAGGATTTATAGCTGCTCTAAATCAGGACTGAAAGCAAGAGGACAAAGAGGATTCCACTACACTGAGTGCAAGCAGGAATATCTTGCATCTGACTCTTGAGAGTGAACTGTGAAATCTGTAAAATCATAAGCATTTGGATATATTATGTTGTCACTAACAGAATCTGTCATTACATGTTCTGCAATCAGTTTTCATTGCATGACATCCAAGCCATACCCCCACTTTTCTGCGCTTCAATGAACAGCATCGTCAACAGCATCCTCACAAAGAAAACGTGATTACATACCCCTTGAACACCTGCAGATTGTTGTTGTTTACATTAGTCATTTCAGCTTATATGGAATGGAAAACTCACAGGAATGAGTCAATGGTTGCATAAATAGCAGTTCTCATAAGACCGCTTCAATACATTCATCGTTCAGTTGCTCTTTTTGCTCAAATCAGAAGGTGCAGTGGGAGTGAATTGCTCACATTGATAAATACATGTAATTCACTGTATAAAGGAAAAACTGCACAGCATGCACAGTAACAGTTCATTCACAACAGGTGGCATCAGTCTGTAATTCACAGAAAAAGCTCAGGCCTATATTGATAACAAGTGAATATTGCAATGCTGCACTCTATGTGACCTGAACACTGCCATCTAATCACCATAAAATTCCACAGTACTACAGTGGCAAACAGGAAACCAAGCTACATTTGCCCTTTGACCAGTTGAGCTGGTTCATTTGTCTGGCGGGAGGTGTACATGCTGGCTTCTGTTTGAAATACCATCTACACTGCATAATCAAAAACATTCTCCTCATCTGCCCCCTTCCAGACAGCACTTCATCAGCAGTCCTTGCATGAGGTCTGTCTGCAGTCCTCGATGTCCACTAAACAGGCTCTAGCAACATAAAAATGTTAAAGGACTAAAGCGCTTGTGCTGTTTCTGTTATCATACAGGTAGCTTTAGTTGTTTTCTCAATACACATGCCTTCTGCGGCACATACACCAGAACCTTTAAAATCCAATCCTGCAGCCAGCCCAAGTTAAAGCCGCCATCCAACCACAGCAAGTAACAAATATAGAACACAGGAGCAAACAAAAAGACAACTTTTAAAATGGAGGCATATCTCTGACAAATTGAAGCCTGCTTATACAACGATGCCCACATACTGCTCATCACATCTGCCACGGTCAGATCAGAGACAACCAACAAAAGCACAAACAATAAATGTGCCATGAATAATAGGTCTTTGGTTATAGACCACTGCACTGAAGATTGATAAGTCATGTTTGTTTTTGTCTGTATGTGGGATTCAGAGAAGACTCGATGGGTTATCAGAACATGTTTTGTAGATTGTTTGGGATATACTTGTTAGGGGCCCACATGTTTCTACCTAGGCAAGAACAAAGAGAGACAAAGCATGACGGTAAAATCCAAGTCAGACAGGGACATGTGGGTAGATGACTAATCTAGGGTGCCTGAGATCCCACCCAGCAAGGGCCTCGTGGGACCCATGTGCTTGCCCATTATCCACAAAGATCAGCACCGAGAATGATGGGAGAAGGTAGGTTTCACACTAAGTCTGAGGCTCTGTCATGCTGAACCACTTGCATGAGTCTGTCTGAAACCCAATTATGGACCATGTTAGAGGTTGAGCGCGCCCTGTTGAGAAACACAGTCTTGTTGTTTTGCGTGAAAACTCTGCAAGACTCATGACTTGATTAAACAAAAAAGCCACATTCTTGCAACAGAAAAACCTCTTTGGTTTCTAAAGAAAAAAACATATAGCTTAGGAGCATTCAAATAAGTGAGAATTTGAGGGGTATAGCCTCATAAAATACCATTTACACTGTCCCTGCTATAACTAACACACGGAGGAGAGTAATTGCAGTTGAAACAAGGCATCCTGTCTCCTGTCTGAACTGCCACATTGGTGTCACGGCCGAGATCTCAGCATGAGTTATGAACGGCGACAGCAGACAACAAACTAATGATGCTTCCCAAGGTTATTTCTGCATAAATAACCATTAAGAAGAATGCTGATGCAGCAGCCCAAACCCACAGACACCTAACATAGGCCACCAGAATGGTGTTAAAAACCTTTGGCAAGGGCAGTGAGTCAATAATTATGCGTTTCTTACATTTTAGGTTAGTGTGGAACTTCTTTGAACTGCCTCAGTGGCCAGGTGAAGGGAGTGTCTGTGTTTGGGTGGGAAGGAGGAGGGTGGCAAGATGTCAAGAGCTCCACCATGCTCTTGCATGACAAACACCAACCTGGAGCCTGCAGTGACAAAGCCCTAATCCAGCAAATCCCTCCTTCCTTTGCTGAAAATCCTAATGAGGATTTGAAGTGCTCGGCAGGGAGGAGACCCAGGGGCTGTGGTTACACCTTGCCACTGCTTGCTCTCCCAGTCATTGTCTCCTTATCTCCTTATTGGCCAAGCCTGGCTGGCGATGAAAGAGACATGACAGCATGGTGGGCCTTCGTGGACCGGCCCCACGCCTGCCTGGCTCCACGGGAAGCCAGATTCCACAGTCTGCCGCAAACAACAACGATGACATCAAGCAGGAGGTAGAAAGACAAAACCAACAGAAGTTGTTTACTAAAGACACACGAGACAAGGGAAAAATGCACCCTTTTAGCCTTAACTTTCAGTTCTATTTCCAATATGAAATATATTAGAAGGTGTTAAAATAAGCATTTGATAGAATAATTACCTAAGATTTTTGTTTCTATTAACAAATTAGCTATGGGCAAACCTTTTCAAAGTACCTTAAATGCCAAATTAAGTATAAGGGAACAGGAGTGTGGTGACGCAGTGGAGTACTATTCTTTTCCAAGGACACAACTCTGTCACAAATTTGTACTTCAAAAGAACAGGCCTGCTGTCCGTGGTCACACAAATGCTTACTTGACAGACGGTATCTAGCTAAGCTGCTGAGAAAGACGCCCCTAGTGGAGAGATTGAAAGGAGATGGCTGGTAAGCGCCAAATACAGTATCTTTGCCTCTGAAGAATAGGCTTGTGATATCTGGATATATACTTTCCCTGAGTGGATTTATCTGTTGGATACTAATCTGCTTTTCATGACCGTGATCAGTCTGCGCTAATATAGTTAGGTGTGGCATGGGGGCAGGACAGACGGAAAAGTGTAAAAAAAAAAAAAAGACAAAGAACAAGTAACTGCTGTCATCAAACAGTTAACAGTTACATAAATATGCTTTCATGGTTACAAGAAAAGGCTAACCAGAGCAAATAGTCAATGGAATAGCACTGGGAGGTGCTGGATCCTGTTCTTGTAGGTTCTGACTCAAATTAAGCCATGGGCTTTTACTTCCAGTAATTACATTTCAGAACACCTTGATTGTCTATTTCACTCCATTCACTTTGAGATGAAGGCTTTAAGTCTCTTCTCTTTTCTTTTCACGTGGTACAAAAAGAGGACTTTTAAAGGTGCTCTTCCCTGTTGCCCTTGAGAAATCTCAAGTACTTCAAACATTTCAAGCTTTGGAAAGAAACAATAGTGTGGTTTCAGAGAGTACGAGTGTATGGAGGGAACAGAAATTCTCTGTGTCAGACTGGTTCACACAAGCGCAGCTTTAATATCATGTGAAAGTCTTTATGTGCCCTTAACCTCAGAGACAAAACCAGCACAGGTCTGGTAGTAATGGAAGGACAACATGCAATCTAGATGAAAAAAATGGTGTTGAATCATTGTTACACTCTTAAAGACAAATCACAATTCCTATAAATCATCCACTATGTCAGTACTGTAGTAGATTATTTATCAGCTGGTTTTCAAACAGTAAAGTTGGAAAGTCAGGTGAATCAAAACAAATAGCAGAGAAATGTAGTCAGACATATTATCTCTTTATATATCCTTGCCACTCTGTCCCGCATGTTTCAAACTTTGCCCTCCCTACCTCCTGACACAGAATCCTTACTCTGCTCTCTAATTTCTATCTCGCCGTAATTCTAACAATCTTCAGGAAAGCCTTTGAAGAGAGAGCGTGTGGCTGAGCTTGGTGTGAATTGTTATTCTGTCGCTGATATAGACAAATCCTTTCAACCACACCAGACTTGACTAAATTATTTTGGAAGACATGTGAGCAGATTTAACCACATGTTGCAAGGGAAAACTGTTTTTACATTTTACAAAAAAACCCAAAACATTATTACTTCATAAATTACACCTTCACCTCATTTCTGGTGGGTTGCTATGGTGACATCTGCAGAGGACACCAGTAGGACAAAAAGAAATAAACCTGGTGTTTCAAAGAAGATCACTCTGAATGCCAGAGGGCAAACTGATGTTGATGCAAAACAATATCAAAGCAGGTCAGAGTAAAGCATGCGGATTAAAGTGACAGCTTTAGCTATCCTTTTCTTCCTGACCTATCTCCCCTACTTTAAAATGATCATCTGTGTTAGAAATCACATAATAAATAAATGTTGTATTGGGGTATTAAACATAACCCAGCACACTACTTGACTTTGAGCCTTTCACAAAAGTGAGAAATTTAGATAAAATAAAATATGACACAGCAGTATTGATGACCTTTTAAAAGTGAAGAAACGTTTTAGTTCTACGTTTTAACCAAAAGCCCAGATGATATAATGATTGTATATAATTATGTCCATACTGATATAAATGATTATATATATATTTGTGTCACAACAAGGCCCTCTGGGGTGTTTACAGGATCATGGACGTACTGCAAGAGCACTGTCTCAAATTTATGTTCCAGGACTATCAAACAGTCACAAAATATAAAATTTCCTGTATTACAACAAAATAATTATTATAATTTTAGCAGTTATACTGTAAACAATACTGCACTTAAAGCAGGTCTTAAAAAAAGGGACGGGGGGAAAAATATATTTTTTAATGACCGTAATAAAATACAGCAGAGTATAACATAGTGAATAGTGAATTCCATAACCATATCATTAGGTTCAAAGGCTGTAGCTCTAGGCTCTATATATATATATATATATATATATATATATATATATATATATATATATATATATATATATATATATATATATACATATATAGAGAGAGAGAGAGAGAGAGAGAGAGAGAGAGAGAGAATGCTTATGGCATATGGCATAATTAAGATAATAAGCCGAATCAGTTTCAGAAACCCATCTCACTGACAGGGCTGCTGGGGTTGTGGATGTACATACAAGCAATTTTTCAGGGTTAAGATTTAAATAAAAGAAGGAAAAAGGCAGATCAAAGCCTCCCAATGGCTGTGAGTCATCTGAGCAAATACAGATCACAGACATATATACTTGAGTCCAACCGATAGAGTCAAATGCGGAGGATGAGACATATAGAGACGTATAGAAGGAGGTCAGAGAGGAACACAAAACCCCATAGCTATAGTTTCAATTTTGTGTGTATCTCTTCTTTCAAAAGGAGAAAAAAACAAAACAAAGAAGAAATAAAAACTAACTTTGAACTATTTACAGCATTCCACTAACCCATTTAATTCAATTATAAAAATGCATTAAAAAGATATTAGGGGTAGACGCAGTTTAATGAAGCATGTTTACTTGGGGATATTGTTTGTAATGAACTGTTTCTGGGCTGATCTCTGCAGCTAAGATGGGAAATGGGAAGGAGGTGAGGGTGGAGGGGAACCAACATGAGAAAAAGGTGAATGACAAATGTCATCAATAAATGGGTTTATTCCCTTTTTTGTGTAGGCCCTCCTTACCCTGACATGGAATAAGCATTTTCTCATGTAATACAGTCACTGCTTACTCACTCTGTTTGCCTGGGGAGGGTTTAGACTGCCATGTGTCACCACCAAATCACATGGAGTTACCTGTTAGTAACATGTTTAAAGGTTTACCCTATCACATCCCCTTTGGCAAATGTGACCTGACCAACCATTAGCAGTTAAGTATTGTAGCGTTAAGAACCCTCACCGGCTTCCTGCCTTTCAAACACTGCTAATTAAGTTCTATGGCTCTGGTTTCAGGTGAAACCAGAGGCGAGGCCACCCTGGACAGAAACTCACTGTGGTGATGATCTATCCAGCGGTTATGTATATATACATATATATACATATATATATATATATATATATATATATATATACATATACATATATATACATATATATATATATATATGCTTATGATTTTGTACAGCCACTTTTAAGGGATTTCTGTGACTTTGTGTGTTTCCACTGAAGCGTACAGAGACCACACACTTCTCAAATGTCACACCTCTAATAAGAAAGTTCAAATCCAAGCCAGATGATACATGAGAAACATATGGTAACATATATCTTGGTAGTGTGTCTTGCAACAGTGTAAATTAAGCATCTTGAGAAGTCATTACCTTCAAAACTTGAATCAATAATCCTACAATATTGAGCTTTTGGAAAAATCAATAAAGCAGGTATAGGGAACAGTTGGCTGCAGCTTCAACAGTTGGCACCAGCGGACTAAATCTGTAATGGCTCTTTTGATATACTGTACTGAAAATATGCCAACTTTGGTTTATTCTAAACCCAATCATCAAACAGTAATGCACCTCTACTCTTGTGATTAAACACTAACATGTTAAAGATACAGTTTATGAGATGGTTTGGATGCATAAATCTTGAAATTATGATACAGCTGAGAGTGATTTAATCAAAGCTAAATGCACCATGATTAAAACACATTCAAGCTTTATATTTTTTGAGGTGTAAAATCTGTGTGTGCCTGCCATGAGACAGAACATTTTAGCTAGGAATTTACAAATGGATCCAGCTCTGATGCCACTGGGAACAACTGGCGCTTTCAAGCAGAAAATCTCAGACAAATCACAATTTACCAACTAATGAAACCACTCAAGATTATCCCCCCATCCGCCTGTGCCCACTGTCCTCAGAGCAGCATTACATACACAAGCACTGCCTGCACTCAGAGGAGGCTTTGGCTTGAGTCACAATTTCATTGCTCATGCTAAATAAGACAATAGCAAAAAAAACAAAATCTGGCACTGTCTGTCATTGAGCCTGAAACAATGCTCATTTAAGAAATGCTACAAAATAGTTGCAAGAGAACTGATCAGTAAGTTTTTAGAGAAAACAAAGACGACTTTTTCTTATGTACTTACCCTCTGTGGAGTGAACTTGGGCTAGTGTGATGAGAAACCAGCAGAAGGTGTGTAGTTTCCACAGGGAGCATGCCATGGCTCCTGGTGTTGATGGTTTGCTGCAGGATTGTGTTGTGACTGAAAGGTTCTGATTAAAAAAAGTCCAAGCCAGCTGGTCTCAGAGATGCTCATCATTGATCCTCTCACCTGTGGAGCAGATAGAGAGAGACGCTCACTTCAGTGATGATATTTATTCCATGTGCAAGCTCTGTCCCAGTGTGACTTTACAGAGGAATTCACCCTGTCACACTCTTATCACAAGGCACTTGATGCTGCATTTACATTCCACTGCAGAAATGTGACAAACGTTAAGCTGTGAAATACTACAAACCCACGCAAGCCACTAAAATAAGCCCAGAAGGTCAATAATCCTGGGAAGGGAAATCCCTTAATGATAGATGAATGCTAACCATTTAACTGGCAGAGAGAGTGTAAAGGGGCGGGACCAGCGCTGTCATCAAACAGATAAGGTCCACCCTGTCCCATCTCCTTGGGACATATAGCAAGTGATGCTAACCTTATCAGTGCTGTGTCAAATTATATTTTCTGTACCTATTGCAAATAACGTATTTATACTTTTCTGAGCACTTTGAAATCTTTAAATTATATAAGATTTTGACAACTGTAGAAATGTCACATATTTTACTACATGTGGAGAAGGCCGTGTGTAACCATGTAGGTAGCTTAGTCACATTTACTCAAGGACATTTTAAATTTTCCACAGTGAGTTATTTAAGTAGAAGTTCCTGCTACAGGCATTTCAATTCTACTTATGCAGCGGTTCAAAAGAAACATTACTTCTATTTGACTGATACTTTACGGCTCTTTCCACCCCCGCGCCCCAGCCAAACAAACAAATAAAAAAACACTACCAAGCAAATGGTCACTTCTCTCTGTTGTGAGTGACCACAAACCACCTTATCTCTCCTCCCCTTCCCCCTCCCTTACATCTCCCTAAACCAGAATACCTCTCTCCCTGTCTCATCCATACCTGCCCCTCTAGTACTAGTCAGTTTGAATGTTTGTTTTTGCTCTCTTTCGCTACAAAAGCAAATGGCCTCCTCCCTGTCATGGATACAGTGCTGGAGTTGTGTAGGGTGAAACCTAATGCCTACCTGCGCGCCCAGGCATGCGTTTCACACTACTAACGGCTCCCTTTTGTCTGTGTGTTTACACTGCTCGGCTAAGCTCAGTCCTCTCACTCCCATGAACCATTAGCACATTCACCATGGGATATGGCATCACTCTGGCAACAAGGCACATAGGACCCCATTAGAAACTGTTTTTTTCTCTTCTTTTTAAGCACATTCAAAAACAACATTCCATTTTTTGCCTGTGTCTACAGCCTGCAATTGTTTGTTAAGATTCAAGGGACTGAATGTTATCCATCATACTAGAAGCTAACAAGAGAACTCAACTGAAAAGAGGGTGAGGAATTCTGTTTGTCATGTACAGTCAGAGCTGCACAAATCAGCTTCGGCTGGCTCCTCACTGGAGAATACCCACGGCCCGAAGAGTCTTTGATCTATTTTGTCTGAGTTCTCAGACAGTGTAATAATTCATCGCTGAGAAAACATGCAGAGCTCACACATTAGCCAACAAAGTTATAATTAAGCCTGCCATAATCAGCTCATCTAGTATGACATTACGCCTCACCTGAGACCTCTAATTTTAGAGCCATTTAAAAGAGGTTAACAGGAGCTGAGTACACGCAGCCACAGTGTATTTAGTTTCAATGGAATAATATACAGCCATGAGACTTGACAAATGAAAGTTGATCAGAGAGACTTAGTGAGAGTAGAGACCCCCATATTTGATTCCAAAAAACCCTAACCCATATTTTTTATATGATCAGTGCATGTGGCACCAATTAAGTGTATTAGTGGCTACCAATACAGTATAACAAGGCCTTAAAGCAGATTGTCCCCACAATAAAGCTGCATAGTGAGCATATAGGCTTAAGGATCTTCCTCTGTGCACACAAAGTCTTAGTTCTTACTGTTTTGTCCACTTAATGAGACAGACTACACTTAAATCACGCACACATTTACATGTGTGGAGATCGGAGTGATGATAATCCCATTCCATCATTATAATGTCGCGCACAAAATCATTTACTGTGAAAACTCAGATTAAAGTAACAGTTTCTAAAGTATTTACACGGTTCACAATAAGCCAGTTTCCCCTGTAATAATACAGTAAGTTTACATGAGTTGTTTAATATCTAAATTTATATACAGGCTTACAGACAATATTAATATGATAGGAAAATGAAGAGACATCTTTGCTGATTTACAGAAGAGATTCACACAGGCTCTATCACTTGAGGTGGTAGCATTAAATTTGTTTCACTGTCACTCAAAAAAAATGAATTTTATTTTCCCAACATCCGTAGCCTTGTCACTCTTTTATCAAATACAGTCCCAGTATGCATCTGGTTTACTCCGTGACCTCTGTGGTGCGTGCACAGAATCAAAAAGCAGGCACTATAGAATATACGTGCCAATCCAATTTCAAAGACCGATGCTATGCCTACTCAGCTTACGACCTTGACGCAAGTAAGATAACCTGGTAAAGGTCTTTACATGATAGTTGCAATCATTGCTGGATTGCCATACTCTGGTTATAACTGAATAGAGTGCACGTAAACACACTGATTTCAGTTGAGATTAATGTAGTGGATTAAGTGCTGTGCCCAAAACGTGTTTCAATTTATCTGGAGAACGCGTCAAAGTTTTTTGTCAAATCACATTGGCTCCTTAACCCCAAAACTATTAACTCAAGGTAGTACTTTATTCCTCGTTTTTGCAAAATAAATATTCTATATCTTAGGACAACATTAATTACATCTGGAACAGGTTAAAAGCGTGCATTTCCGTATATTTGTCTCTCTGGTGGCTGTGGTTGCTTGTGTTTAAATACGTAAACAAACTATTAAGTCTCAGCCACTGAGATAACAATGTTGAACCAATATGATTATTCTTGCTCCCCTGTCATCATTGCTTAGTATAAAAAAAATAGTAAGTGTGCTCAACAGACCACCTGTGTCAGAATGCAAAGACCAAGACAAAACCGCCTTAAACAGTCTTGCCTCCAAGGCAGTTGAGACCCCCCGCCACGATGAAAAAATGCAGAATGTAGATCCTAGTACATGGAGATGGGTGTTCTGTAAATCAATGATAACAGTCCTATACTTTAATATACTTTGTATCATGCTGTGAGTGTTAAACATGCTGAGGCACCAAAGGCGTAGACTGGAGAGAGACTGCTTGACTGCCGTTCTCCTCATTAAACGTGCTGAGGTCTCCCCTCTCAGCTGGGGGTTTCTTTTCTCTCTCCGCCTTGAAAGAGAAACCACCGGTGATCATACCTGACTGTTTTTTAAAAAATTGCCCTCGACTTGGGTGTGATCTCAGAACAGGTTTTAGCAACAATGTATTACGGGGCTGGAGTTTGGAGTTTATACTCCACGGACAGATGATGAAGAGCGTCATCATCGATATGGCTGCCTCTAATGCATGAGCCATGATCAAGGCAATTTTCCGTGATTGTTAAGCACAGATTGCTAAAATGTCAACAGGCATCACGCTGTTTGGGCTAAATATGAAGCCATTGCAGACAGATGTTTAAGTACCCTGAGAAATGGAGAAGCCACAGGGGCGTTGGCCCAGAGGCTTTAAACATATGTGTGCTTGATATATTCGCAATACAACAGAATGCTTCATAATCGACAACTGAGTGACAAAATTGTGAATTGCCGGAGCTCAGCTGGCCTTCTTAAGAAAAAAAATAAAAGGCTTAGTAACTGGGAGGAAGGGGGTTATTAGAAGGGAGGGGAGGAGGGTTGATTGAAAAGGACAGTTTGAAAATTTGAATGCAGCGGGGGTTTGAAAACAAGAGGCAGATGTGAAAGAATGCTGGGCTCCTTAGACAAAGCTCCTGGTTGTCCCTCTCTAGCTGTTAGAGGACCACAGGAGAATAGAAGAAGACTTGGGCCATTCAATAAACGAGGTCTGGGAAAATGGAGGGGGGACCCAGAATAAAGAAAATGAGTGGGGGAGGGAGGGGAGGGAGGGAGGGGGGGCTCAAGTTACAATAAAAGATTGACAGCTTGCAAGTCTTGCTTGACCCTTGAATTAGCCCCTGAGCTTTCAACAAACCTCAAGAAAGAGTAGGGATGTTAATTGTCACGGAACATCACAGGGATGCAAAGGAAGGGAAATGTGGTGCCAGAGATTCACTGAAATGTAAATCACAACCAACAGACCACCACATGTTGAATGACGGGAACACATTTGGTTTCCATTGGTTTTTCCCAACAGCATCCTCATACATGAATTCATACATACCATAACACTCCTCTTATCTCTATTTCTCTAACCCACTTTGAGGGAAATACTGAAATACCTGGGGACACAGGGCTCAGTCACAGAACACTCAGCCTCAGCTGTGGATGAAAATATATTCCCAAAAGAGATTGTGTTCCTGCTTTGACACCGCTGAAGATGTACAATTTGCAAGCGTAAATCAGAAAATTCGCACTCCAGAGGGGAGAGATTGGGCCGGTGATCAGATGAGTCTGGAGCCCCACTGAGTCAGATATGGGCCAGAGAGGAATCAGACGCTGACCCCTCTGCTGAGGGGATGATTGAGAGCAGCACAGTGCCAGAGGAGCTGAATGACACCCAACCAAACACTGTGCCCCAAACGCCGGCCCTGACCCTGACAGCAGCTCAACCAGTGAAATACCAGGTCAAACATTCATGCTGCGCAACAGGACAGCTCAGTCTCTTTTGGGGGATGAGGGTAGGAGACAAAGGAGGGAGACAAGGAAAACAGTGCAAATGTGTCTCTGTTAAAATTGTTCTACAACAAAAATTAAAAGAACATTATCTGCAAAAACTTATATCTCAGATAGTTCAAACCTATTATGGCCAGAAGTGTCTGATTAATATGACTTTTTTTTCACATCCCTTGTAGTTACACTGTATTGCACAGTTACTTATCATTTCCAAGGATTACATAACGCATCTCATCATCTGAGAGTACATAAAAATAATTGTTTTTGAATCTGTGGATCGTGATGTTTGATAAAAATGAATCATTAGCTAGCTCTTGCGCAAGCCACACTTCCAAAATAGAAAATACAGTAGCATGCAGGAGAGAGCCAGAGCATGTGACATCAGTGTGTTGTTGGTCATGCTCATTGCTCTTGTGTGTTTGCACTGTTTGCACCACTGACCATTTTTATGAGCCACTCAATTAATCGATTAGAGTACTTCCCACTGGTCAGGACATATGGCTGCTAAATAAAGCAATTGTGAGCCAAACCCTGGAAAAATCCATCTCATCAATACATTTATGGAGACAAAAAATGGAAGCATCGTCAAAAACCAATTCATGAGATGGAAAAATACCTATTTCCGCTGTAGTTTAAAACGTGAGAAACCCATCTTTATAAGTGAATACTCCCTAATTTAAAATATAGAATGTTTTTTTATGTGCTAAGTGCTACATTGCCCTTTGCCTGGATATATATTGAATCCATAGCCTCATAATCACTTTAGCAATGTAACAAAAATCATATTAGTGCTGAAAGATACCTACACCTGTCTGTCCACATGGATTATAGCCAGATGATTTGCTACCGTAACAAAGTTTTAATACAGGTTCCATACATTTTTAGTTGTAATTTTGATGTTTTACTGGGAAGTGAAGTGGATTATCTCAAATGAAATTTCAAAATGTCATTTCCACTTGCCGATAGCACAAAACTATTCCTTTCAGGTCTGTTGAGATAAGAATGATTCAGCCAGGGCTGTTAAACGGTGTCTTTGCCAAATGTTCCTCCGCTTAGGAATTAATAGGCTGACATTAATACAGCAAGATAAATAGGAAGGTCAGGAATGGGAGACCTGCCATTATATGGACATCTCATGGTGATAGTACCTGCCAATCAAGTCCAATACGTCCTTGACATGGCACGATTCACCTTGGAATAGACAGAGTGCAGGCAATATATAGTGTATACTCTCCAATCCAGAAACTCAATCCAATTAGTATGTGCACATAAATACTTTGCAGGGTTGTTGGTCGTAGAGCACATTAGGACACCATAAAAGAAACATTTGTTGTGTGACAGAGTTTGCCATAGCCATATTAGTCAAAACAAATCAAGGATTATACAAACTGAGCTCGGCAGTTGGCCAAGACACTCTCCCAAGCTCATCCTCTCAATTTCAGCAAGAGTACAATCAATGCTGCGGTCATGCAAAAATAATACAATGAGAACGTGGACAAAAATGTGAACAACTGCACATTCACAGCAATCCAGTATTGAGAACTACTGTGAGTGTCAGGTATACAGTGTCCGAGTCATTCATGTCACTTGCATGCTTGAAACAATGTTGAACAAATAAACAACAGATTTGCTCATTGGGGTCAAATTCACTAAAAAGTGTTATTTAGTTTGGCAGCTTGTCTGACTTATTTATTTTTTTGTGTTGCCACTCATTTAACATAACATCTTTGTTTGTACAAAAGGGCCTGGCTTTAGTCTATGATAATAACGGACTGTATTTATTTGGATATGCACCAGTAAGCAGCTTTTGTGCCCCCCCCCCATCAAAATGAGCAGCTGAATGGTTAAAAACCCTGCTCCGTACTTCTATAAAGGACCTCACCATCAATAATGCACTGTGATCATGAGGCGTTATTAAACAGGATGATTAATTTTTAAGGTAGCGGGCAACAACACAAAACATGATGAAGGTAATAGAGAAGATGACTTGTGAGAGACAAATTTAAAATGGGAGCAAGTAGGAAAATATGCCATTTATTCACGCCTTTACTCATTTAACCGATGACAAACGAAAACAGAAACTGAGCAATTATCTTTGGGACCCAAAAAAATCAAGGGCCGGGGGATGTTTTAACTCCACCTTGAATCAAAGATGTGTCATTAAGTATGTCCTTGGCTTTCACTGAATGTATAATCCTGATACTGAGTCATAGCCCATATTGCACAATCCAATCCAACATCTCAATTGTCTAAAAGCTCCCAAATCCTTCTCTTCTTTGTTTGCTTTGCTTTGTTGAGCTACATCTTACATCTCCTTTGTGACTGGTATATTTAAAAAAGGCTTAAAGATAACTTTTACCTGGATTCACCCCATCATTGCACTTAAGCATGCGTCATATATTTTTATCTCAGGGTACATTTGTTCAAGAAAGTCTGAATATTTCTAAAATGACTAAAGCTTGGAAAGCAGCATTTTGTTTCTAGACTGGTGTATATTTTGATGTTTGAAGGGTGCTAATTCTTTCAGATTAGAGGCATTGTGCATAATGTGGCTGACCTTGGCTGAGTGTCTAATTGAGGCTTTTAACCTTTCTACAGCTCAGAGGAAGGACAAACACAGCCAAAATAAGGGTCACCGCATAATCTCAGTCCTCACTAAAATAGAAAACTGCACAAGGACCTTACCCTTACTGGAGAAGCAATACTATACAAATTACTTCAGCAGTGGAGTGGGTCTACTGTAGCCTACTTTATCCTAACACATTTCTATCTCAGTGCTGCCATATCTATTTTCAATCTAAAAGCTGGCATGAATGCCTTTGTCAGACAGGGGAAGCAGCGTATGTCAGCCTAAAACAAGGTATGGCCCTGTATCTCGTCAGACAAAAGAAGTGGGTGTAGTCTTTCCTGAATGCAATCACATGTCAGCCCTAAATCCTTACTCAGTACTGCCCTGACAGGTAATGCCGCTTGTTAAACCTGATTAAAGTATACTGGCGTTTTGGTTTTTTTTTTCAAAGAAGGAAAATGTCTAAAAAGGCATTTAGCGGTTGCTCAGAAATGAATGCTTTAAAGCTGCACAATAACATGAAAAGTATTCTGAACAAAACATTAAAGAATGGTTAAAAAAGCTAGCATAAAGAGGCAAGCATCTATTTTTTTATTATCACATTTATACACAGCGAAATGAGAAAATAGAGTAATTCAAGCCGCTTTTAATTTCCAGGCTGCATCACTGGATTTCTTTGTGCAGTTTCAGTGTCACCACTCCTTGCCCTCTCCCCACTTTAAGAGGTGAAAGAGAGAGGACAGTTTTGGGGCTGAGCCTTCAGCACAGTGTTCATTAGCATAACATCAGCACAGTGTAGGGGATTGTGATGCAAACAAGCTCAGATTGGCTCATTCCAGCCCCCTCCTTTAATAACTAAGGTGCTATAGGATCTAGCTCCGGCCTCCTCATTGTACAATGGCTCAGCCCGAGAGAGAGAGGGAGAGAAAGAGAGTGTGGTTTAAATTTGAGAAAAGTTTCAACTTCAATTTGGATGTGAGTGATGCCATCAAGCAAACAAACGATTGGCTAAGATGACAGTGAAGCTGCTGTGAAAGATGATGAAAACAGTAATGGTTAAAAAGTACCGTCTTTGTTATAGGTATAACAATATGCCCGGCTCTCAACTGACCATGATTCAGTCCTGACATGATTAAAAAAAATATGTAAATGGTTCCGTGGCTTATGTTATCGTCCCCTGCCACCCACAGTAGGACAGCAGATACAGCAATCACTGCTTCTGCACCTTGTGTATGTTTAATATGTGTTTGCTCTTTTGTGATAACAAAAGGTGTGTGTGTGTGGGGCGCAAACAGGGGTTTCTTTTTTTTTTGCTGAATAACTAAACCGGGGAAGTCAGTGAATCTAAAGACACAAGGATAGAGAGAGAGAGAGAGAGAGAGAGAGAGAGAGAGAGAGCGCAGGCAAATGCAGGAGACTGTCAAGCCGATAAAACATTCACTAGGAAATTATCTCCCTGTCATAAGGCCCTCCTGTTTTGAATACCAAAGGGATTCCTATTCCCAAACAAACTCAGAAAGGTTGACCAATTTCGTGCTCTGCCAAACGATAGCGCATTGCAGTACAGGTCGCACCTTTGAACCGCCACGCTGGAGGTAGTATGAAGCAGAGATCTTAATCTCTGTATCTCTGCATAGGTAATCCACTGAAGTGTAATTGCTACAGCTCTACGTTACGTTCTACGTTATAGAAAATAATGACAGGAGAATAAGACTCACTATGAATATGAAGTGAGTGTGATAACAGAGGCCCATGTTGGGAGAGAAGGTAATACTTTGACAAGGGTTCTTGCTGGGGAGGAAAATTGTCCTCTGAACAACAACAAGCGTCCCTGTAAGGTGGTTTCTCAACACTACGCACCATTCAGAGCAACATAATGCACTGAGCTGTGTGTAGATGAAGATTATACTTTATTTGACTAAAACGGCTGGTGGATTATATTACAGACAAAGTTTTACCTCTCCTTGACCGGTTTGTGTCAAGGCATAATCACCAGTTATTGTGTTTGATCTGATGAACACGAAACAACATAAAAGAGACATGTGGGAATGAGATGCACTCAACCAACGTCCAAGGAGTTTTGTATTTTACACAAATTATATGGCCTTGTTAAATTACAGCAAAATCTGCTTCCACCCTCTCCAGCAGCGTGAACATTTTTGACAATGTATTGCACGCAGGGAAAAGCAGCAGCTAGTTAAGTGATAAGACTGGGTTTACGGTTAATTACAAATTATATTTTTATATTCCATCGTCAATGACCTAACAATTCATTGAAAGCCGATCAACAAACATGCACACACACACTCACGATGGAAAGCGTCTTACATGTTCGATGACACTCAAACACAAATGGATATATTAATGATTTACTGATTTAAAAAATGAAAAGAATAACTTTGCAGATGTCAGCTTTATAAGCAATGTCTTAATTTGCATTCCTTAAAGTTTACTAAAATATGGCTTAACAAAAAAGAAAGTGTTCAATTAACAGCCACAGATTAAAAGCAGCCATTCAATGTAACTTCAAAGGAGAAATTCTTGTCTAGCTAATAAATATTCAGCCTTGTCCAGTGAATAGTTTCCATCTCTGTCATCCTCTATGTTTTATACACCAAAATATCCAAGCCGTCAATTAGCACTTTTGTTTGGGGCTATCAGTGCATGCTCCAGTTGTATGAATCGTGTTATGAAAGCTTCATTACACATCTCTGCCTTGGTGCAAAATGTTTAACTTCTGTTAAAGTTTAAATACCAAGTGCGCAGCTGAGAGTTGTGTCGGTGACTTCGAGAATGTTTTTACACTGTCCCCGAGTAATGTCTGCACGCCCCTCCCTTTGCTATACTGCTTCCATTATGAACAGGAGCCCACGAGCCTTTTCAGGTAAAAGAATAAAAGAGCCCTCATTTGGCCCTTGCAGTAAAGTGAGTAGGCGTTGCGGTGTCTGCAACATTCCATCTCTCGCTGATTATTAGACTTTCCACACTACCATTTGCAGAGCAAAAGTTCCTAGGGATCGTCATCGGCAGATGATGCTAAATATCTCAGCAAAATACACTACTACCTCACCTCTATATCTGTGTTATCTGGCAAAACATTGTAAACTTTTCCATTCTTTAGGTAGGTCTTGGCCTCTTCGAACTGTAGCTCCTCGCCTACCCCCGGGCCTGCTGGACCTATTTCTGATGGTAATGGCTGCAGGAGCAGCATCCTGTCAGTTCACTCCAGACCCACTAGTAATCAGCTTGGGCTGATGAATGACGGAAATGCCACTGGCTCCACTGCAATGACAAAAATGCACCCGTTTCTGCCCCCCATTTGACTGTCCTCTTTACACTGCTTTTTTCCCATTTCCATCAACTACTAAAGAATAGCACTCATCACATTGGTTCAGCTGCTGATGCTGAAGCTAAAAATGAAACGTGTGTTGCCGGGCACAGATGCAGTACTTGAGAATTTGTGCAGCTTTCTCAAAGCTTTCTGTCTGGTCATCATTTAACCTTGCTTTGATTTTATCACTGTGATAAAATCAAATCACTGCGAGTGATCACTGTGAGGGATTCATGAGGACAAAAATATAAAATATGTTTGATTTAGTACTCCTAGTTTTTGAGAGCCCAAACAGAAGTATATTGTAGATTATGGTTAAAAATGTTATGTGTGCTCGCCATTCAATGAATTATCTGATGATGACCGATCAGTGGCATCTATTTCCAAATAATGAAGGTTTCTCAAAAAGTAATTTAAGATTTTATAGACAGTTTTTATGTAGTGGCAGTCAGCTACGTAAAACAGTCTATAAAATCTGAAACCTGACTTTTTAGAAGTGACACGTACACTTTCACAGTCGCAGATCACACACCTAATATTATTATTTTAAAAAAGTTTAATTTTTTGCTGTCCAAAAATATCTATGTATTTTCAAAAGTGGTGATTTTGACTTTTTCAGTTAAACTGATGGGTCAAGTTTTCCTTTATGGACTTGAAAAAAAATCCTACTTCTTCAGCTAAATTAATCATTTAAAAATCAATTGGTTTGGCTGAAAAAATGTCTCACAGCTGAAAACAAAGCTGTTTTTCTTCAAACAAAAGTTTGAAGTTTGAGGTCCTCCTAGGACAGCAATGTAATAATGATATCAAATGTAATCTAAATTCTTACCATAACTTTCATTAAAATAAAGGAGACTAACAATTCAAGAGTAAAATTAATAATCATCTTGCGTTAAGCCCTAAACAACTATTTTATTTACATTGTCAAAAGATGTATATAGTATCCATGTATCTATCCATGCGTCTATAATGAATCCCATTCAACTATGTGACTGTCATTTTGTGGTTTATTCCATTTTTTCGTGCTACTCCACACCTACGTGTCTCGCTTCCAGCTGTAACATACCAGGTGTGAAGTAGAAGCAGCAGTTCTCACACTCGTCTTAATTACTAAAACCAATTTGCTAGGAACTGAATGGCTGAATGAGACAAACAGGTCACTCTAATGGATAATGCAGTCAGGTTATGTGTGATTTACAACAGAATTCACACCAGCAGAGCCGCCTCACACCTCATTTAGAAGGAGACATGATGAATTATTAGGACATCCTGTATATTTATTTTTCCTGAGCAAATGCCAAAAAGATCAAATCAGACAGAGACATGCTGAGGTGTCAATATTAAGCATTCCGATTTTTATTATAAATACATGAATAACACACACACATTCAGCAGATCAACTTATCTGCAGCATTTAAGATGTTCATTACCTAACCCCCCGGCAGTGGAGGAGGAGTTGGATCCAACAGGCAGCAGTGAATGCCAGGCCTGGCACAGCTGTACAAGCAAAGCTGTAAAGAGACGTCACCGGCCACTGTCGCTCAATCTTCCCCTGTGTTAATCCCACACTATCTACATTCATGTCAGCCCCTCTCCTCATGTCCCTGCATTGCTTTTCACACTCCTAAGTTCAATTTGGCAGGAAAGTGGACATGTTGCATCACTTCTCCTGGCTGAAAACCCTCTCGGCATTGTTCCCCACCAATAATCTTTTTCTGAGACAGCATGATGATCCAATAGTCATTTTCTGCAAGATATTTCTTGCTTCTTTTTTCCCCTTTCAGGTATTTACTGAACTAAATAAAGTGTATGAAAAAAGAAGGTTTAGTAATGTTATTTAATACTAGATGCTAGCTCTCTGACTTTTAACAGCAGCGTAGCAAATATGAGTACATATGAGATTTAAAAGCCTTTAATGCTCCCGAATCTCTTCTTAGCTGATCAGATCATCTTCTGAATGGCCTCAATACACAAGCAGGGCGGTATGTGTACAGAAAAGTCAGCTCCATTTATCTGTATTCATCATTTACAATATCAGGGAGAGACAACTTGCTGTCATATCATACCCCAGCCTGTTACTGAAGCCGGACAAATGTGCTGAAGAATGAACACTCAAGTGGTGGTCAGATTTTACCAAGCCAGCGCTCTAAAACCCCTCTATGTTTTACAGACAGGAATTTTATAGCCAAGCTCCAATGGAACCAAATCCGGGCCCTCGGGGCATGAAGTTTATTTTAACATCTCTTTTCGGGACTGACATTTTGTCCTCTGTTTTCAAATGTTTTCCCAAGAAGCGTCTCTCCAGTTGACCCAAGCGGAGCTCATTGCCTCTGGCTTGTCACGGAGAGAAGAGTGATGCGGTTCTGTGGGCAGCAGAGAGGGAGGCTCTGTACTGAGACAGCAGCAGGTGCAGCTGCGACAGTTGCCGTGTTGTTGCTAGCCCCACACTGTAGTCAAGATGAGGTTCACAGATGTAGCCACTCAGTGCAGTGGTTTATTGGCTGCCCGAAACAATGCATCTCTGTCAAGAACAACTCCTCCTAAGGCCATTTCAGTCTAAGAGTGCTCTGTATGAAACAAGGCTTAGAAAAACCTCATTCTGACACACAAGGTCAAATCTGCTCCACAGCACCACAATCAAAGCGCCCCCTTCCTCTGCCAAAAAACAAAACAAATTCCAACCTGAAGCAATCATACTGAACTATGGGAATTGGAGACATATTTTCTTGTCAAGCGATTTGTCTGTCTAAATATTTTTTTTAAAAATAACATAATATATGTAATTTATTCAGAAATGTATTTTTTTTATTTCTAACTCTAATAATATATAATAATATTATTACAGTTATTGCTATAAGCATTGTCACTGTTTGACCAAACACATTTCTGATTAATTAGTACAAAGCCTCTCTCGCGCGCATGCTTCTTAAATCAACCTAGTACCACCCAAGGCTGCACTTTACCCCCAGGTGGATCTTGCAAGACATGCATTTCAATCATGCGTCGCGTTCAATATATCACGCCCAGAAAAAATGAATGGCATCCATTGGTATCGCTATGACTTTTTTTTTCTGTGCGGAGAGAAAGCAAACCTGATTCGTTTCTTCGATTCAGACCGCCGAAGTAGTCCGCCAAGTCCAATCCAAGGTAGTGTTTTGTTGAATCTCAGAGTGGTGGAGATCTGAGATAATATGACTATTGTTTTCCTGTAAAGCACCCAGTCTCTGCTTGTTCAATTACTGGAAGGAGCCTCAACGAGGGCGGTTAAATCATTTGCAGAGACATTATCTACGCAGAGAGAGAAAGACAGAAAGAAAGGGAGGGAGGGAGGGAGGGAGAGAGAGAGCGAGAGGAGAGCAGACATAGGGGCCAAACTTTAGTCTAAAGAGGAAACAGAAACATTTTTTTGTGGACCACACATGGAGGGTACTGCAAGGATAAAAGCAGCAGGATTCATGATTCACTGCAGGAAATTAATAGACTAATACACTTCTCTCTGTTTCAATGCCAAAACCCACATAATAAGATAAAATTGTTTTCATTACAGGTGATGATGGATATCTATGTAGATTATGTACACAGTAGTGAGCGACCACAAACTTCATTCTTCCTCACATATGTCTGGTGGAAACAAAACCAACTCACAAGCGCTCATCTGTCAGCGTGAGCAATCATTAAGAGATAATTTGATTGTTTTTTCTACCTCGGCTGTGTTTGATGTCTCTGGCATGCTTGCAATTGAACAGACAATTATTTTGTTGATTAGCTTAGTTTTTAGCAACTTCCCATGCCTGTGATATTCCTCTGAAATTCCCAGACCAGACGCTCAACTCCATCTGACTTGGCAACTACATTACAAGAACAAAGCTTCCACACTCACCAACTAAATACTGTACAATAAAATATCATTTATCAAAGCCTCAGACTTCCAAACGAACCAGATACCCAAGTAAGCATATAGAATAAAACATGCGGCGGTGCATCTACTTGAAAACGTGAGCACTGACAGTAGATGCAATACGTATCTGACAAAATGTAATCTGCAATACAGTACACAGTGTTTTAAGGTGCATTTACTTGCATGGCTCATATTTTTTCCACAGTTTGGCTTTACTGTTTGGTATTTTTGATCATCCAAAATCAATGTTGCTTTGAAAACTGGCATTCCAGCATACAGACTTCAATCTAGGGGAGCGTTTAATGTGTTTTTTTGAATTAAAGCACTCTCAGAATATCAATATGCACCTACATAAGAAGAATTAGCAAAAAAACCCAGAGTACCCATTGGAAGACATACTATTGGTATTTTTTAAATTTAGTTTTATCTCTGTTTTGAATTTTGCATTCAGTATTCTGCGAAACTATCATAGTTCACTTAATTGCTAAATAGTATGCAACTCAACACAATAGGTTTGTAAATCATTCGACAGACAGCCACAACTACATCCAAAGTACACCACCGGGAAAAAAAAAAACGTAAATTAAAAATGAACAAAAGTAAAATGATATTCTATTGTTCAACACTGCTTACCAGTTTTGCACTTTGCTGGAATAATGTCAGTCTGAATATACTGAAGAACGCCCACATCCCAACATGAAATTATTTTTGAAAAAAGAAGAACAAAAAAGGCACGGGAGGCAAAACTTATCTCACTTGCAATGAGTCTCAATTGTCAAGGACAACAGCAACCTATATGGAGGAAATATATGACTCTGGCGTGTTTACCCACACCCTCCCTAAATAACAGCCCTGTCTTGTTGGAAAAGGGGCTTTTAAGTGTGTGGATGTGCTTCGCTCTCCTATAATCCAGTCGAGACATTACTCCTTCCCCTGGCAGACGTCCGCAGATCCCCCCTCTCTCCCAGCTAGGCCTTGCTCTCGGCTGCTATGGCAGAGCCGCAATAACTGCTGTTTGCTTAGAGCCTTGCCTCCCAGGTTCTCCTCTGTCACACAGAAATTGAATATTTTCCCAAATAGTGTTGCAGCTGTGCACAGATAAGGACAAGTCCTGTTCACATAGCACAAAGAATGAGACAGGGTCAGTGTGTGTGTGTGTGTGTGTGTGTGTGTGTGTGTGTGTGTGTGTGTGTGTGTGTGTGTTAGTCTTCTTCAAATTACAAAAGGAATAAATGTAACAAACTAAATGAGACCAATAACTACAAATAAAATATAATTTTTTTTTCAACGATTACATATTTGCTTATAATTTCCTTATTATCTTGAAAACATATCCGAGCGATAAACACTATTTATTACTGATGTGGTGGCTCTATTTTTAATGTGTAAAATAAAGATATGTAATAAAAATAATTTAATAAAACCCTATGGTGATGAATTCCTGAAGTCTTCTTGTACAGCACTATCTATATTTCTCTTGTATTGGGAGTGACCAAAACACACACTGCTAATAGCACACAGCATATCTTAAACCACCGAAGTGTTTTCTTCATGATGTGAAATACACACCCTACCAACAGAAACCCGGCCAGTGTGTCACACCCAATCGTATTATAACCAGAGGACAGTTTTTACAACCCAGTTTTGCACTTTGCACTTCCTTTTCTTCTAAACACCTTTCAGAGACGCACAAAATGAGTAGAGCAATGAAAAAAAGAGATGCCAGATAAGCTCGGGGAGGCTGCCACTTCACCAGTGCACAGGGAGCTTTATGAGAGCCATTGACTAATATCCATGTTGTTTCTTGTCACAAGAGTTTGAATTGACCCTTACTTTCCACTGCCTATGTCCTTGCTGCGTAATGTTCTGCTAGGAAATTATTTAGGCAAGCAGAAAGTTTCACCTGCCATTTCAGGGGCACCGAATCCCCCGCCGCACCAGAGGCCTTTGGCAAGTGGAAACAAATGTTTCACAAAATGGCAGGGAGGGGAACACCCTGGCGCATAGCGTTTTACTGATTGCCAATCGTAAAATAAAATCAGTCATGAAAGGGGAGGTATTTTGGCCCAGCAAAGGCCTGCACGTTACATCAAATTTGCCATAGCTTTCTTTTACAGCTGGTTTCTTCCCTTTAATGGCGAGCAGTTATCCGCACAGTATGGCTCCGTGTAGGTGGTTTAGCAACAGAAAAGATTGCATCTGAAAACACAAACCCACAATTTACATGCCAAATAAGCAATGGGATGTAAATCTAAATGCTTTCACTCCATCCAATCTAATCCTCTATCACTGACATGCATTCACAACGTCCATCATTTGCTTGGTTTTGCTTTGGAGTAGCTAACACATCATTTGTAAGCACTGCAACTTCCTTACACACGAACTGTGATGCTCAAGAAAAAAGATGAGCTTGAATTTGGTCTTCACCGAGAATAAAAGCATGACATCCCTGTAGTGTATCGCTAGCACAAACAATCCATTCAGCCACGAGGCAACCTTTAAATCAATCTTATGGCCTCGCCAATCGCAGCTCAGACAAAGACAACAGGCTAGTGAGAGAGTGCGACACAAAAACGAAGTGTGCAAATGTTGCCACTGGTCAGTGTGTGCGTGCTTCTATTGAATTAAATCAGTAACAAATTACCTTAATAAAGCCAGAGTGGAAGTGCCTGCCTTGTTGTTATAATTTAAAAAAATTGGCGAGGCACTGAAAGCTGCGTTATGATCTGTTTAATGCACCAGTCAAATATCCGTGAATGGTACAAAACCTCGGCTGCCGTTCTAGGGGGAAAGATGTGCCAGCAGAAAATGAAGCAACAGTCCGTAATGTCACAAATTTTGATGTGTTCACACCCACTCACACTGAGTCATAAGAGTCTCGTGCTGTGGAGAGTGAAAAATAAAGAGTTGAGAAAAAGAACGATATGTAGCACTTTGTCTCGCCCAAACCCATATAGAAGTGTGCCGGGCTGTATTGATCTGCGAGAAGAGATGAACGCACAAGCAAAGAGGGGCAATCTGGTGCTCTGGCAGATCAAGAGCAGCTGCAGTTCTTTGAAACCGGACGCACTTCCACTGAAACAAGGCTATAGACTGAAAAAGGTACTCTCTCTCACGCTGGATTAACGGGGAAAACGCTCATCATGCAAGCCCAAGCCAAAGATATCAAGCACTAAGAGATGCGAGAAGATAGTTTGCTTTTTTAATCCGCATTCACAAGTTTGTATTATTTCCAGTGTGCGTAGATACACCTGTTATTGCAAGCTCTGACAAACTGAATAATAAATATGTTGCGCTGCATTAATTAAGAACTGAAAAAAGTAAATCTTTGCAATACATGTTTAACTTCATGCTATTTGTTTCAACTAAGAACCAAATGGTTTTTTTTCCAGCATCACTCTACTTTGTGAGTCACTGTACAATTATCCTGTTGTGTGAAAGCTTTGACATATTCTCTCACACCAACACACAAACAAGTACAAGTGAGATTATGTTATACACAAGATGTCATACAGACCTACTTACAAGAAGGGGTGAAATACACATGTCTTTGAGTTTTACCAGCTCGCACACTCTTTCTCAAGCCTTTCAGGCTCAGCCAAAACTAGTGGCAGAAAATACCACTCCTTCCATTGTATAAGGGCTCTGGCCACTTTGATATGCTAATATGTTCCTTCCAAACAGCTGGAATTTGCACTTTGCATTAAGTCAAACATTATTTTATGCACAAACATGTGAAAATTGAGTTCTCCCAATAGAGAGGCTTGAATCAGAAGTGTAGCTCCTGGAGCCTGATAAAAGAGTGCATTAGCTTATTTCTTACACATTCCTGAAAACTCAATACTCATTCACAAATAGCCTGCCTTTGTATTTAACTGAATGCCACTTTGTCATGTATGGCCAGGGAGATAAAACCACTTCATCCTCCAAAACACTCGGTTTATTCTTTTATTTTCTATCATCTCACAAATACAGCCTTGGAAAAGGCTGTGCTTTACTAATCACGATTGTTGTGTTTGATCATTTAAATGCACATTTGACGAAATACTCAACAGATGTCACCTTTTACAGCAATTATATTATTCCTCTCAGCTATGATGAATGTGTTCTACAGTGATTATAAGAGACCAAACACACAAATGAGACACATCCATAGTTCCCTCTCTCTTAAAAAAACAACAACAAAAAGAAAAAGAAAAGCTGAGGGCATTGGAAGAGTGGAGCTAAATTTAACCCAATCCACTGATCGATCACTGAAGATTGCCGCTCTGCTTCAGGCTGCCGTGCATCACCGGCTGGCCGCTGTGTGTTTCTCGGGTCAGGAGAAGCACACACCGCACCGCATGTGCGCCTCTGCTGCTTACTCTTTAACACATGGTTGACAAGACGCGTTCGGAATCGGTAGGCCTAAATAATAAATGTGCAGTAAGAGGATCTAATTTTACTGCCACTCTGCGCCGAATGGGTTCGAGTTAAGCCTAAGCAGCCAAATTCGTCCCCTTTTCTGTATGTTTTCATTTTTATTTCTCCCTTTGATGGATTTCCATGACATTTCCCTACGCTTGTAGCCCATTGCATCATTGGCTCTCTCTCTCTCTCTGGCCAAAACTAATTATTAGGCTACAATGGTAGGCGAGGCTTTAGTGATTTTTTCTTTCTTTGGACAAATAGCCCAGTCACAATTATAATGGATTAGCCCGTGAATGTTCTCTGGAATCGCACCGACATCGCTTCTCAGGTCACAGCTTCCAACATAAATCCCCTATTCAAACCAACAAGACCAGCAGTGGATTTAAAAAGCCTCGCGGTGACCAGTACCATACCACCAGCAAACTACACTTCAACTCTTGAAGGCACACATTGCAATTAAATGGTGCTTTACATGTTCTGGTTCACATAAACGCGCTGCTCCCCCACTTTTTAATAGTTTCCACTCAGACAAACTCGGCCGCCGAACAAATCAATCCACATCTGGTTATGTTTTGATTAACCATTTTTCAATTAACCACGGTACCCCTTGGACAATTTAAATCACCAGCTAGTAAAAGAGGTGGACTGCTTTAATTAAATACGCATTCATTGTTTAAACCCAGTGATTTTTCTCCCACAGTAAAACCTTAGTTTTGCTTTTAAAAAGAAGCTCAAATACACTGTATGACCCGAGTAGCCTAATGTCTTGCTATTATTTCACGTGAGTCCCCGAAAGCGAACGGAAAGCTCTGAATTGACAGAGCAAAGAAAGAAAAGTTACCACACTCCACATCAACTTGTCAAAATACCGCTTAGGGTCTGATTTATAAAGTGGTGATGAGACTACCTTGCAAAAGACAAAAGAAAAAAACTCTTACCGTTCTTGAAAAGCAGTGAAGCCAACCAGGCTGGGATGATAAGTCAGAAGGGATGTGACTTGCAAGAAGAAGGGAAAATAACAATAACAAAGTATTTAAAAGTCAGATTGTGAATAGACAGTCTGATGGGATCTCCTCTGCAGCGAAGAGAATCACTCTGCAGTTCTGAGGCATGCTCCCCTTATCTGGGACAGACGCTGGCTATCAGGCGGCAGGTCCCCCTCTCAGCCCGTACATTCCCCTGCACCGGACGCACACTTCCATGGCAAAAGCAAGGTGTTGCTCTGCGCTCAGTCCTGACTCATCAACGCCTACTGTGCCTCACAGTCTCGGCTCTCCTGTCGCGCATTCACTCCCGGAGCAGCAACAACAAACAAGAAGAGGAGAAGCAGAGCTCGGGGACCCAGAGAGAGAGAGAGAGAGAGAGAGAGACTGGGTGACTGAGAGGGACAGACAAGAGTGTGGGGCTTTCAGTGCCTGGTGAATAGGGGGTGGTGGTGGTGGTGGTGGTGGTGGTGGGGAGAAGAGACTCCCGCTCGCCGCTACTTTAGCCGCCGACGCTGCTCTCCTGGCTCCTCTGAACGAGGCTGTGAAGAGTGGGCAAGTTTCAGCGGCTCGCCTCTGGAAAAGATCCCGCTCACAGTGTTGAGACACTTGGTGGAAGCAGCGCGGAGCGGGCTTCCAGTAAACAGCGCCAGTGCAGCGGAGAGCAGGCTGCCGTCTGCAGGAGCTTGTCTGAGCGGAGGACTCCACTAAAACCTGACATGGACTCCACATCCGCGCTGACTCGGAGTCTGGTCTTTGCAAGGGACTAATCACATCAACTTATTATCATGCCAGGCAGGAATCAGCTCTGCTTTTTTACCCTTCTTGTTTTTTTCTTTTTTTTTAAAGAGAAGATTTAACTACGTCATACAGGCAGGAAGGAGGTTATCAATATACCCCCTCCATTTTTTAGCTGCTTTTTCTGCTTAGAGATGCAACACTGGCTTCCTGTTGGGCATGAGAGGCCCACACTCTGTCACAGTAGGCAGTCCAGTCTATTCAACCAATGACAGAGGACTTATTCTACTGTAATACTACCAGGCATCAAAAGGAACATGGAAGCACAGGCAGACTTTTTTTCCTCCCCTCACTCCAACTGGCCCCACAGGATAACACACTGGGCCTGGCAGCAGTGGTCAAGCTGCTGCTGCTGGTATGTAGAACTAAGTCTGTGTGTGTGTGTGCGCGCGTGCGTGTGTGTGTGGAGACATAGTTTTTCAAACCAAGAATCTCTCCTTAATTGTGTGTGTGTGTTTGCCCTGCACTTTTCTTTTACATGATTCATGGCACCATCCGGCGGTGAAGGGAAATCTGTCAGACTGCTGGCTTTGACCCTTGCACCTCATACCTCTTACTGTACGCTGCATGTTATGTAGGTGATCCACAATTTGTATTCACTGTATAATGCAGGTATTACAGTTCGTTCTGTACACAATTTCTAAGGGAGGTTCCTTTTGAAATGCAGCCGAGTTGTAATTTATGACTCTATTAAAGCCTCATGAAAAGTCAAATATATTTTTCAGAGTTAGAAAATCTAATCTCCAAGGCAGCAGCTATTTTCCATATTGTCATGGGCCTCTATCTTTGAATCAGAATATCTAAAAAAAATAAATAAATAAATCCAACATGCAGGTCACAACGCTTCCATGTTTATTTCTGTATTTGGTGAAGGCTTGGAGCATGTTATGATCTGGTTGAGGAATTCTGTCCAGAAAGATTATCAGACAAGACGTGGGTGCACACCTGGCTTCAATAGAAACTGTCTTTCACCCACTATGGGGAAATGTGAAGTTGAGTCATGCTTGCCAGGTGAAGGTGAACACAGGAGAGGGCGCAGACTTGTGTTTTCATAAGCATAATTTTACATAATAATACAGCCAATTTTTTGCAAGGGACAAAAAAGAGAAAACAGATGTAATAAAAGGTCACCCAGTGGCAGGCATCCATATCTGGAGAAATGTTTATTTATAAGCCGAGACTAAAAACACATGTGGTGTCTCTATGGCTACGGTGTAAATGAACAGCTTAAACTGCCATTTTGCCTGAATTCATTTGAATCTGCTTCCTCAGGTTGTCAACAGAGGGCATTAGACTTATGTTGCTGTTCTTGTGAATGAACATAATTCATAAAACTGTAAAAATTCACAACCAGATCAAATATAAACCGGTGAAGACAGAGATATCACTTTGAATCACTCAGTAATTAAAATGTCTTTTGCTAATAATAGTCTTGTGTGTATCTGACCCCAGCTTGTGCAGACGTTTCTTTGACAAGTCACAGCGGTCGCACGTAAATTGTTTGTGTGCAATTGTTTATGATAAACTATGATATAATCATATCTTGCAAAGGCGGCACAATATTGCACGTAATCACTCACCAAATGGTGCGTGATAAGTGCTGGCCCTTTTCCGCAGCTAAAAAAAACATTCATAAGGATAAAAACAAGGACAAAAATTATGACGTGCATTTTCAAATATTAAATATTCATACACACCAGTGTATCTTTGCAGGATAGTAAAGATGTAACTGTAGTGCTTTTCTGTTTTCATATCAGTTGAAAAGGCTGCCAGATGCTTTAGACAGACCTCAGTCATCCATGGTGAGAGCAAACATGTCTCCCCATTTCCCATGTGGCTCCAAGCCTGCCTCTTAACCTTCTATTGTTAACCTAACAATGCTTATTGGTTCCTTCCCAAAAATATTTGCACATGATTGACATTTCAGGCTCACATGACCAGTCACAGGACTGCTGCTGACCCCCACGAATCAGTGTCCTTTTGCTGATGACGGACAAAGATTTGGCCAGGTTATATGCTTCAGAGCACAATTAACAAAGCCATGTCTAACCTCGATCACTCAATCATTAGTTCATTAAGTGTTTTTGACCTTCTTTATTTTGTCCTTTTATTACATTTTACTGGGCTTGAGCAAGACATACATCAACAGAGTTTGCTTGTGTCATGTACTTGTGTTGTAGAAAAAACCCTCTAAATTTGTTAAACTGCTTCTGTAATTGAGACATTGTTTATAAGCTAACAATATTCATACATACATACCTGAGAATCAGCTTTAGAACACAGAAAGGGGTTGCATTTCCTATTTGCTTCTCGTCACATCCCTCCTAACCACTAGAGCATAAAGTTCAAAGTGAAGCTTCAAGTATGTGAACTGCGAACTAGTGCTAGTTTCTTTCCCCGCTTCGTTTGCATGAAATCCAGCAGCTTGATCTGTTCCAAACCAAATGAAACTCCCCCACATCACAACTACACCGACTCTGCGTATTCTCTCATCAATTTTCAAGCTGGCTTTAGTGGTCTCCTTGGATATCAAACTCTCGGAGTGGACTCATAATCAAAAAAGGCCTCTCTACACAGTGGAGACTTGGGTAATATTTATGTAGCCATGGGCAACCATCCCGCTTGGAGTTTCAACCTCACTGCTGCAGCACCTTGAGGCGCTTCCATGTTTCTGCACTGGTTGAACTAGACACAGGGCTTATTTAGGGAAGCAACAGGACATGTATGGGCTGATTTTTTTTTTTAAAAACAACAACCCGCTATCAGTGTATATAATGTTAATTTTGTAAGCTCGAAAATTTTTAACGCTTTTCTGTTGTGTATGAGGATGTTGAATTTGTAGAATGTACTGAAATTTGGTTGTTAGTGGATTGTAAATATGGATTTTGACTTGAGAGGACTGCTGAATACTATGTTCACTCAACAGGCTTTGCTTATAGAGACTTTTAACAATACTTTGACAGTTGTATTACAGATTTTTTTTGATGTTGTGTCTTAAGATGGCAAACTTTATCTAACCGTTGCCAGAAATGTCGAAACAATGCATTATCATCAACTAATGTTGTTTTCACAAGTATCTGCAACAGACAGTGAGAGTGCAGCTTGACATGGACATTATTTTGCTTTTACTTTGCTGCTGGGGTTAATTAAAAATTAATGGATTACCATATGTTAATGAAAACCTGTTTTTATGTGTTTTTAATTCGCCTGCTGACTACTGATTAATCTTTTGAGCGTTTTTCTCAAGGCTCATATTTTGTGTTAAATATAATACCAATTGGGTATTTACAACAGCTTGCACTTGACCCAAAATCAATAATGGATAGAATAGTAAGGTTGTCTTTGTCTGTCTCTGTTTTTTTCCCCTAAACAGACCGAAGAATGGCATGTCAAGCAATCAACTTCTGTCTAAACGTAAATCAACATGTGTATGCTGTGAGCTGGCACACCAAGTAAAATATTATCAAATCAAGTCCCAATGAGTGATCTCATCATTCTGCTCAAATTTCAGTTATTTAATCACTTTGTCTGTTCAAAAACGCTGCTCTAGTCTGTCCCCCTTAAAAAGACCCAGGACTTATAATTGACCCAGCAGACAGGAAGCAATTAAAAAGAAGTCAAACACATGAGGGGCTTTGAGATCAAATTAGAAAAAAGCAAGGTCCAACGTGGGCATGCTGGGCTCTGGCTTGCACAACTGTCAAATAAGCTGAGTGTTAAAAGACCACACTACATAAACAAATCATTTAAAGCAAACTGTGTCGCGGTGTAAACATTAAAAAATGTTAGCACTCTTTAAACTGTGTTCTATTATCAAACCTTTTCAGAAATGCACTAAACAGCCTTTTGCTCTTCGCTAGGTTTGATGTATGAGATGCATGCTGGTTTAAAAAAGCATAGGAGAGCAACAGATATAGGTGAAGAATCTCTATTCAGATGTTTTGTATGGAAACTTAGCCAAGTGGAAACAGATGTGCTTCACTTGTGACCTATAAAAAAATGATATATGGTCACCAGTAATATGGTTCAACAGAGGCCAACGGTTCCAATTTGCTTCACTTTGCCATGTTGTGCTCTGTGTTGTGTAAACGTGGACATATTTTTCAAACAAAAGATGTGGCATTTTCACTGTAAACCAAGTGAGTTCTCAGTATACTTTGAAACGACTGGGTTGAAAGAAAGATCCATTTATTCATGAGTGCAACACATTTGACACCGCAGGTTTTCTGTGAAGCACAGTGTTATCACAATTATAATTCATCAAGTTGATATATTATAATTCGAGTTGTTCAGCAACAGAGAACATCTGTGATATGTTTTACATTTTTAAATGTTTCAAGGAACTTTGAAATAATAAGCTAACTGCTTTTTTTGCATCATTGTTATTCCTCAACCGTCTCCCACAGATTTAAAGTTCATGTATCCCCAAATATTCCCACAGCACTGAGAAATGTGTAGGACTCCAAACGTGTTATGCAGGTAGCATTAATGCATCAGTACTAAAAAGAAATATATGTCACATGTCTGATTCTTCAGTTTAGTGAAAAGAGCTTCATAGCATGATTATTTTTGACAGAGCACTGTTTTAACTTCTATTACACCTAGACTATTTGAATGTGTCTTGCCTCTAACAAAGTTCCTAGTGTAAAAGTCAGAATGCCTTTCTGACTGACAAAACAACCTATAAAAAGTGAGCTTCATATTGAGCTCATAACCAAAGATTACCTCCCAGTACCTGCTGAGGAAAGTCTGATGCAGAGGAGGAGTAGGTCAGTGTGAAGAAGACAATGCTGAAAAATCTGCCTTTACCTGGACAGACAATAATAGAAATCAACTTTATTAGTGAAGTGTGCAAGGGATAATCTGTCTGTGTTAATACCCTCTAGTACGAGAGGAAAACGCCTTCAATTGTTCTCTCTAATGAAGATGAATAGTACACTGCAAAGACAGAGGAAAATATGTGACCTCACCAGTCCCTTTAGAGGTCAATAATCTTTTAGAATAATTGCCTGAATTTTTAATTGAAGCAAAATCTTACTTAAGCATTCATCATTGTGGACAGACATTCCTCCCTTCAATTTTGCATTCCGATTAATTCTACTAATTTAAAAGTAACTGCTTTGTGCCAGTATAAAGGAACACAATTATAAGTTTTAAATACATATAGCTTATTTCCATAAAACATTACTGTTCTAAATACAGAGGCTGCTCACCAAGGCATAAAAAATGGCCACATTTATGCTGGCTATTGCTGTAGTAGATACTTAAACGTATTACCAAGTCAACAACAATCTTTGAAGAATTTTCAATTTGTCAATTTGCACATATGACTAAACAACTTGTTCTTGAGGGTTGATTACTTTTTTTATAGTTTTGTTTCCAGCCACACGCTTCAGGAAGCACAGGCTTTTGCAAATATGCAAGGTCGTATGTAAATACTGCCAATACCAAAAGCACATTCTTTAATACACATCCGTTAATAGGTCTGGAATTGCACCCATCCAAATCATTTGACACAACTGTTTATTAAGCCAAATTAGTCCGAATGAAATCTTTCCAAGCCAATCAAATAGTTTGCTTGATTAGTGGTGTGTTCTTCCTGGCACACTGAAGAACAGATGAATCCAATAGGGGGGAAAGACAAGGAAAGGAAGGGCAACTCCAATTTCTGAGGACAATGAACTAAATTGTTCTGTCCCAATTTCTCAAGAGATACTTTGTAATCATGGCTAATTATTGTTACATGGTAAAGTGGGAAAGGATCAAAAGTCTTTCTTCCAGACTTTTCAGAAGTGTGCAAAATAGAGATATTTTGAAGATTTACAAGAGTTCCATTACTGCACACCTGAGACACTGCAGAGGACAAAATAAAAACAAATGTCTACTTAATGTTTAAATTTTCTCAACTTTTTACATATCAAACAACACTCTGAACACATCTCTACCTCAGGAGTTTGACAGATTAACTTGTATAGACCAAATATACCTATGTGCAATCATGCAGGACAACTTTAAGATTCTTTACTTAAGTTAAAGTACCAATACTGCAATATAAAAACACTTTATTCCACGCAAAAGTACTACATTGGAAGTATCGCTAAAGTAAAAGTATGCAAGTATTAGTAGCAAAGTATACTTGAAAAAAGTACTTAAAATGACTCATATTGCGAGAAAAAGCCCCTGCAAAATCATTGTGTTATTATTATTAGATTAATTAAAGGGATAGTTCGGGATTTTTGAAGTGGGGTGTATGAGGTACTTATCAATAGTCTCTGTATTACCTGCAGTAGATGGCGGTCAGCATGTCCCCAGTTTGGAGTAGAAGACAGTTGTACCGACACGGAAGCTAGCAAATTTACTGCCATGGACATGGTCAGCAGCAAAACATGTTTTAGCCTCCTAAAAGAAGGCGCACCGAAAAAATCTATATATATAAGTGTACGCTATATGTATTTTCAGAGCTTTACATTACTGTCAGGTAGCATTTCCTTTGGAACTACATTTTCTCTACATTTTCTCTACCGTAGAACTTCCGTACTCCTACAGTGTACCTTGGTTACGCACTGTATTATGCCATTCTGCTGCTGATTCTGCACACAGCAGTACATTGCTTAGCTTCCATGCCGGTACAATTCTCTGCTTTCCCAAACTGGGGTCACGCTGGCTGCCATGTACTGCAGGTAACACACTGACTATGGATAAGTACCTCAAACAGCCCCACTTCAGAAATCTCTTTAATGTGTAGGTAGCACTTATTGCTATAGTTGGTTGAGGTGTTGGATGTTATCCAAAGAGACAACTTTATATTCATTTTGATATACAATTATAAACAACAGTATTTTTAATCTATAGCACTGTGTCACATTTTTTACATTCATCATATGTTGTATGTAAAATCTGTAAAGTGGCCTAACTAGTAACTAACGCTGTGAAATAGATGCAGTGGAGTTAAAAGTCTCCCAGTGAATTATAGTGGAGTAAAAGTATAAAGAAGCAATGAAATGGAAACACTCAAGTACAGAATTCTAATTTCTAAGTACAGAACTTGAGTATGTTGTATGTGTACTTACAGTCAACCACTTTGAAATAGGGATAATATAAATAAGAACTTTCTTTCGTTATGAGTTTCTGTGAATCGGAAAAAATATCGATCAAAGGTAAATGTCTCAGTGTCTGTACAGTTTCTTACCTATTGTGCTTTGACCTGCTTGATGCATTGGATTTCTTTCTGAATGGCTTGTGTTATAAACTATGTGTGGGTGTTTTTTTTAAAGAATGTTCTCAATAGCAGCCCTCTCAGAAGCACATCAAACAACCTTTACATAAATACCACTTGGATTAGACCGCATTTGACAATTTCTCTAAAGCTAGCTAACTCACATTTGTCTGCATTAGGGTTCACCAAAGAGGAAATTTGTCAGAGATGTCAGGACTAACATAAATACCTTTATGAAAGAAGCAGAATAAATAGGGGTCAGCATAATAAATTTTCCACAAGCAAAAGGAAATGGAAAAATGGAAATGTGCAACGGATCCCATCCTTTCTTCAGATGATGGGATAGGCTTGCCATGTTTAACCTAATGCTGGGATGTTTGATTAACTGTGTTAATCATTTCCCATCTGCACTGGGCCCCTGTCTCTGCCTTTTGATTAAATTCCAACTAGTCTTGCATTGTTCATTATGTGTACTTGTCAAATAATTGACTGCTTGAAGGCAAAAAAAGAACGTACGCCTTTCAATCGTGATGAGGAAGTGCTTTAATATCATGTCATTCACTTTGCATGGCATGTACAGGAGACGGGTGGAAAAGACGGGGAGAAGTACCTCTCTAGCACAACCTCAGGGGGAAAAGGTTATCGTGGATTTGGCCCTTCTGATTTTCAACAAGCTTGTTTCTCCCTGGGGTTCATGTCCAGGGTCAAACACACTGACTTTTGCCCCGGCTGATTCAGAGTAGGTTTGGAGAACACATGACTAGAATTCAATTCACAACAGGATCTCCAGTGATGGTGGTGTGATAGAAAAGGGGTAAAGTTAATTAAAATGCCTATTAAAAGGTAATTATGAATGCCTTTTAAGCATGTTGTTAGGTAGGTGTAACAGAACAAACTCAAGGCAAGTGATTGTCATTAATCCACATTTGTCATGCATGCATGCATGCATCTTTTACTGTATATGCAGTGTGATTATAAACACTTATGGATTTCCTGTAAACGGGTTACATGCTTTTACATGCAACCACAGAACATATTAAAACATTGAAATGCAGTAATACTTTGTAAATAATTCATTATTAATACAATTTCAGGTGTCTACTTTTCATATTCGAGAGTTCCCAATCCTACCCTCCTTTTTAATTACTTCACAGCACAAGTCAGTCAAATCATAAAGCTGTCAGCCTTCACTAAGAACTCAGACCTGCCGCGATAATGATACCTGACTCAAATGACAGCTCCATGCTGTGTTATTCCTGGGGTTGAGGGTGTCTAACTCCAAGCTCTTCAGCATCAACTTTGCTCCTGGCACTTAATACAGTCTTGTTTGTATAGTCCTCAATAAAGAAGTGCACCACTTTGTATGCATATGCAGCGGACTGACAGGCGCTCTTCCCCTCCTCAACAATAAACCAGTACCAAACACTTAACACGCCTTGTTGTAAGTAATACATAAGTATAACTCAGCCGAAGTGAATGTGGAATAAAAGACAGTAAGACAGGTTTATGGTCATGTAAGCTGCTGTTTTGCAACTCTGTTATGAGCCAAGATCACCACATCCGTGTGAATAATTCATTCGTAAAAAGCTTGTTTCCAGCAGTCCCAGTCAAATCGCCTCAGTGTAGAAATAAAATTAATTTACTTGCATGGTTCCACAAGAACTGTCTAATGATGGACTTTTATTATTATGGCTGCCTATTGTCACCACTCTACTCACTGTCAAATCTACAAAAGAGGCTGGATTTAATTAAAACACTACTTGTGCATTTCATCTCAATTGCTATGGCAACGTCCTAACTTCCCCTGCCAGGCAGCAGGTTTGTGCTACATCACATCGTCTTGCTCCTTTTCAGCTTTACACAAACTGCAGCCACGAAGATCACAGAGGACCCCATTTCACTAAGAACCTAGTGCCTTTTTCGGGTAATGATATAATGTTGTTGACAGAAAAAGAGCTAAAAAAATGTCACCCTTGTTATTTTGTCCATGTTGAAGGACAATGTAGAATTGTTCCATTTCAGACACTATTAGCTGCCAAAATGAAAGTAAGAAACACAGTTTTTAAACCAGCATTTGTGTCAGACTTTTTGTAAATGTCCTTGTTAGGATACAGAAGCACAGCGAGGAAGATTAAATGAAGCTGTAGAGAGAAAGAGAGGGTGAGTTTGTCTGTGTGGAAGGCTCTCCCCAAATTAGAGTGAACCCATAGGTCACTGGTTTGTCATGGTAAACATAAGCTGTTGGAATTGCGTTCAGGAGCTTTCCCACCATCGCTCCGAGGTGGCAAAAGCTCAGCCACTGCTGCATTCTTGTGTGTCTTACCATTAAGACCCAGTGAATACCGTGGTGACAATGGTCATGTGGTCAATGAGGAGGCAGCAGTGGAAGCAGCTCAGACTTGGGCAAAGGGTGAGCACTTTGGAATGGACTCATTAAGTCACAGCTGTTGTGTTCAGAACAATGAGGCTGGGACTCTTCTCAAACCTTTCCAGCACCCAAACATTAAAACCTCAGCAGAAGATGTGCTGAGTGGGGGAGCACTACAAAGGGTGGAGGGGCTGACGGCAAGCAATTGTATGTTAACTTTGTCTCTGGGGATTTAGAAAATATTTATGAGTTTTGTGTCCAGTTTTTAGAGATGTGAGAAACAGGAAGGTCTTTGAATAGGCTTCAATTTATTTGTTAGATAAAAATGTTTGATTTTGCAATTTCCCTCTTGCTGGTCAAAGAATACAATCAATGGAGAAAATATTTCTAAACTATATTTTTATTTGTTAGTCTTCTTTCCCACCTGTATATCTCAAGTGATTCAAAGCTAACCTCGCCTTTTGAATTCACAATCCCACTCGATCCCAGGCCTCATGTCGACACAGTAAGAGGAAGCCACAAAAGCAAAACCGGTTGACCTCTCCATGGTTTGGGGGTCTCAAAATTATAACACCCTTCCTCTCTTCACAAAGCATACCCCTGCTGCTGCAGCCTTGGTACTGCAATGCCAACACCATTGCACTAGATTGGATTAGAGAGACAACTAACTGTGAGATGGAGCCCAGGCTCACCACCAGTCCTATTTCTCATGTAAATGCTAACACAATTCATGGTGCCCAACATAATAGAATGGATACAACACAGTAAAGGGTTCCTTTGTCTACAAAATTACAGACTGTGACATCAGTTGGTGAGGATCTTTTTCTTTTTTGTTCAGTTTTGTAAAACTCTCACACTGCCTGGGAAATAACAAGAGTGAGTCCCTGACTCATGTCATAGTGTATTACTCTGCAAGGGGTTTTCTTGGAGCGCTCAACTCTGGATTTGTTCTCTGTTTCCTTCTTCCTTTCCGTCCTGGAGTCGGTGGTGTTTGCTTTGCAGCTGACAGTTGACGTTTTAGGATTGCGGAAGCCGGCCCACCAGCAGGCATGAAACCTTAACCTGTAACAACAAAGTCACTACGATCCAACATTTATATTACTGGCAACAATAATAACCTCAGTCATAAATGCTAAAAACATGTTGGCATGTTAAAGTGTAAACTTTAATGTCCTCATCAGGAAAGTATTTTGCAGCAGAATTTCTCTAATACACCTCTTTAACTTGAACATGGATATATAAGGAAAAGCTACATAAACAGAGAAAGGCTGCGGGAAGAGCCAAAGAGGCTCAAGTGCAAGTCATGAAATCTAAGAATTCACACCTTGTCACTTCAGAAGCCATAAGTCAAGAAAAGTAGTGTCCAGTTTACAGAGGAGTTAACTTTAACTTACATATATATTTGTGTTTAGGGTTCTGCAGATACCTTGTCTGTCTCTTTCCAGACAAGTTTTTTGTGTGAGATCACAACTGCACATCTTCGCATGACCCCTCGTCACTCAAGACCTTTCTTGCAAATTCATAATTAGGTCCACCTGGATCCCATCACCAGAAGTCACCAGAGCAGTTTGTCTGGGCAAAATTTAATTAAAGTTAGTGGTTTCACATGTAATTATCACAACAAAGTCCAGGCCTTGTGAGTCCTGAGTACTTTGTTGAAAAAAGAAACCAATGTTTGTGTTTATCTTTTTCGCATTAGCTGGAACCTACTTTAAAATTAAGTTGGATCTCTGAGGGTCTTTTTTTTTTAACCATCGCAAATCCTCTCTAACACATGCGTTCATGCTTCACCACATGCCTGTGCTGAAGCCTTTCTAAATCCTCGCAAACTTGTAGTTTGTTTAAAGTGAGGAGCAATATGATAAGACATCTCCTGAGAGGCGGGAGTCAGCTGCTTGGTCCCGTTTCAGTTAAGTGCAGTGGTGTGTATTGGCTAAGCTGATATTGGACCATCTCAAATTTGCCCCTTGGTGTCAGATAAGCATACGCCATGCTACCCTCCCCTTCAACATACATAGCACACACACATGGCTAACCACTCTCTAAACAGCAACCCCACACAGCTGTCTCCCTCCTCTGGGAGACTCTGAAGGCCAACTGTGCAGCCACTGAAATGAGCTGCTAATCCGTGTACAGGCTCCCAAGCATATTACAATGCACAGAGCCATCGGCCCATCAGCCACTGTGAGAGAGAGAGAGAGAGAGAGTGAGTGTGTGTGTTTGTGTGTGTGTGCTATCACTCTGTGCATGCACATGCACATTTAGGCATGTGTCAATCTGTTTGAGTGCCAGCTGCATAAAGCATTCTATGTACATGAGAAGGTGAAAATGATTGTTGTTCCTGTCCTGCATGACCTCAGTAATGGCCATATATCGCCTTGCTGCATTTTCTGAGAGCACAACCAATTGCCATTGCAGGAAGAAGATTCCACTTCTCCCCAACAAGTGTCTCAGCATCCTTGCTTTCTCCCTTTCATTGGAGGGAAGTCATTACTGGTCCTTATGAAAGTGAAATGAATGAGAGCGTAAGGGGATGGATGGGAGGTCATGGCCTCAGGGCCTCTGGGGAGTGGGGACGCATAAACTCATCACCTGGTACTGATGGAGGGCCGCTCACCTCAACCACCATCTCTATACCTCTGCCCTCACCACCTCCACCAGTTTTTGCCCTTAACACGCAGACAAACACAAAGGTATGAGGCAGGAGCAATTTTCTACTCAAGTGATGTTCACAAACAGCCGTAAATAACACATTTGAAGGCCACTCAGTGATCACATGAAATCAACATGATAAGGAAATGGGAGACATTGCCTGAATACTGAAAACCAGATCAGCATGCCCTTCCTTTGATATAACTCCTGATTGGTATAAATGCAAAGGTGAGCCTTTGTTTGAAATGGGTTAATATTGTTATCATGGAGTTGTTATGAAACCATGCATATTTAACAAGGGCAGCTGATTTTAGTCCCCAAATGCAAATTGAAATATTTATCAGAGTGACTGCTCTGAACCAGTGTTTTGTGATGAAGAGTGTAAGAAGCTGCTGCTTTAATTCATCAGGCACACCTGTTTTCCATCAAAAGAGGACTCCATCAAACAAGGCTGTCCTGCAACAGAAAGACCACGTATGCAAGCTCAAAAACAAGACTCTGTTCTTTCAAAGTTTCCCTTAGAAAGGCATAAAATATCCACTTGTTTACTCACTGTAAGCGTCAGCCTAAAATGGACATGTAATTGACTCAGACACAGTAGATTGTTTGAACGAACTGTCGCAAACATTCAATACATAGCCAGCCAAAGCTCTAGTTTAAACATTTTGATATGGTTATCCAATGAAGGTTAAATCAAGGGCAACTGGACTTGGTTGAAGATACTGGAAGACGTTTTGAAGAGGCTTCTTTAGTTCACTGAAGAAGCCTCTTGGATGAGAGGAAAAACGTCTTCCAATATCTTCATCCAAGTCCAGTTGCCCTTGATTTAACCTTCAGTGGATAATTATGACCTGCATGAATGGATTCAAGAAGAAATTTAAGATTTAATTATAATTAGACCAATTTGACTAGATATTGGGGGTGTATGACCAGATTGATTCATGATTGGGCAAATTTCTGACAATTCAAATAGAGAGACTGTAGACTATGATAGATTATGTAAAAAAATGGTAACAACAAATATATATATTTAATAATAATATATATTATTGTTACCACTAAGGAGGACAGACCGTCAGAAAAGCCTGCAAGGACTTTCACTGCTTTGAATTCCTCAAATACCCTGACTGTCTACAGGCATAACAAGGGCAATTTTTCACAGCTACCTGTCCGTGACACATTGTCCACTTATCCATCAGCAGGCCTCAAAACGAAAGCATTTGCTGTGAGTTTTCATCTTGATCCTCTGACGTCTGGCCACTTATATCTCACACAACTCTTCAGTCTGCAGAAGAGGGAAGGGTGTGAATATTACAATGAAACTGGTCAAAGTAAAACAAATTCTGTCCATAAAAAGAAAAATTCTTACATTTTCACCAGAGGGCTGTTATTTGTTAAAGAAATAAGAAGTCAACATTTTGAACGGTCATCTTTCAGACCATTGCAAGTGTATGAAAACCTGGTTGTAGATTGATGCACGTCTGGCAGACTTGGGTGAGACAATTGTGTATGTAATCAGCAATTACCCTAATGACAGTGCTGACATACATTGTGGTGTAAGGTTCGAGCATGTGTCAGGGGGCTGGTGCGGGGAGAAAGGCCAGAGAGGACTGGGGTCTGTTGAAAGCCCTGTCGGAGTCTCTGAGTGATGGCTTGTCAACGAAGCACTCCTGTTTCAGACAGAGCCAAGGCTCAGGTGGCTCCTGCGGGCCTTTCTACCTCCACATGGTGTTTCTCAGGTCACGCCCGTCCGGAGCACTGGCACTTTTCCACACTCCCCTCCATCTGCAGCACATTGCTCCTTCTCTTTCCCTGTCTTTACTAGCCTTTTTAATCTGCTCATTTTACCACCTAAACTCCTGAGTTGTGTTAGTTTCCTTGCAACACGCTTGAATAAATCTCAAATATGAATGCCTAAGGCTTTCATTTAGCTTGTTGGTCACACTCAAAAATACCTCCTTCCACTCCAGCTATAAGCTAGTCTGTTGTAAAGCAGACAGGTAGAAAATACAGTACACCACATATGTGCTTTTTATATAAATGATGTGAAATATTCAACGACAGAGGAAGTATTCTTAAATAAAAGTAAGAAGTGAAAGTGAAAGTCCAGCATTAGAAAGCTTACATACGTAAGTACGGAATTGTTGTCAGCAAAATGTGCTTAAAGTATCAAACATTTCTACAGAAAAATGATCCCCATGACTGACTAAATGATTAAAAGACTGTTAGGGAAGAAGCTGCAAAGGCGCACAAACACAAGGATAATTTTGGAAGGTTTTGGAAAGACTTTATTTAGCCAAGCCAAACAATCAATCAATGGAAAAGATAAAGTTGCAAACTAAATCTGGACCCGTTACCAAGATATAGGTCAACAAAACAATAATGTAACAGAAGGCTGAACTGTACAAATCCAATCTGACAAATAACACAAAAAGGGGTAAATGTACTAAGAATGTACCTGAATGTGAATACGTTAATTGAGACAGCAAAAATAACGTGACGAAAATGGACATTTCTTCTACCCGAAGTTGCTTGTTGTTATTCGGAGAAAAAAAGTCAGCTCAGTAATGTAAACCATGTGAGAATGGAACTAAAGAAAGGTGTTATATCAGCAGCTGCAGCAGAGAAGAAGCTGCTGGTGTGTCTGTGCATCGCAGGGGTTGCATTAACTGAATATTCTCCATTAATTACTGATTTTTATTTTTATAGTGAACAGATTTTATCCAAGCCAATCTGTCATTTTGACAGATTAAGACTAAGGTATCCATTTAGCGTTGCATGTGTAGGCCTCCGTGGTCAAGTTACACTGAACAAAATTATGAACGCTTTTGTTTTGGCCCCCATTCATTACACAAAAGGCCTGTTTCTCTCAAATATTGTTAACAGAACTGTCAAAATCTGTGTAAGTGAGTGCTTCTCCTCGCCAAGATAATCCATCCATCTCACAGGTATTGCATATCAAGATGCTGATCAGACAGCATGGGTATTGCACAGGTGTGGCTTAGGCTGGCCACAATAAAAGGTTTCTGAACAAAACAGGCCTTTTGTGTACATAGAGAAATTCTTAGATCTTTGAGTTCAGCTCATGATGAATGGGGCAAAAACAAAAGTGTTGCGTTTATAATTTTGTTCAGTGTTTAAGAAATATGCAACATCTGGTTAGACTTAAATAGTCTAACTTAAAATAGTGGTTAACGTTGTGAGACGTCAATTTGATTACGTTTAGGCACTAAAACTACTTAATTAGGTTTAGGAAAACATCATGGTTTGGGTTAAAATAACTACATTAATGACGTAACTTAAGTTACGTAATTTTCTTAACTTACTAAACTTAACAACTGATGTTGAGTTTTTGTTTCACATGGGAAACTGATCCACTCGTCAACCCCCATTACCTCCTTACTCAGACTTTTCTGTTACTTATATACTACACCTACTTTAAGTGTTCAAAAATGACAGTGTGTTGATGAGTGCGTTGAATTATGATGCTAAAGGGCTTCAGAGTGTATAACAAACTGACGCAAAGGGGTCTTGACCATGCGTCCGTAAGTGATGATTTAGGTGTGAAAATGGTTGGCATATTACTTAGCTATTGTATAGTAGTCTTGTCTTTGATCTCACATGCATGATCTCATTTTCTAGCTGGCTTTAGCCATCGCATTTGTAGGCTATGTCGCTGCATAGTTATTGCAAAATGTCAAAGCAGAGTGTTCGAAGTTCAACAATTGTAATGTGGTTGATAAACGAGGTAAAAATAAAGGTATTGATGTGGTGGAGGGTGAAGGACATACAAATAATACTGATAACTTTTATCAGCCAACAGCAGCTAATGTTGCAGGGGGAACAAGTGGCAGCCTTCATCTGCTCTTCATCTTTTCTCTCCATGCCCTTATAAATGCATAATCTGTAAGACCTGTATATTACATGTTATTGTTATGTTAAGTTGCTTTAGAAAATGAAATACTATTAAATAGGCAATCTGTCTCATTATCATTAAAAAATAAAATGATGGGATGATTACAGAATATTTACGACCCTGTCTGTCAAAATGACAACGAGAAAGTCTAACACAACCTCTGGTCTGTAGGTTTGTCTGTTCACCTGTCTGTCTGAAGCTGCTGGTATGTGCAAAGCAAGGTGCAACACGCAAAGACCTTGTATTTAGTCTCTTAACCATAGGTTTGTCTTGGGCGTAACATGTATTAAACCAATCAGTGTCATCTCCCATTCTCTTTAAAAGCCAGGTGTGCCTGCTGGGGCACCTGGGGCATTACTATATTTTGGCAGATATTGCACATTATACAAACTATCAATTGATAAATAAGTGCTGCTCCACACTGATAACTGAATATTTATTTCTGAAATGTATGTACAAGTACCTTGAAATTATTCTTAAGTACAGTACTAAGTACTTAAGTATGAGAACTTAAATATACTTAGCTACCACCACATAGGTTCAGTGTTATATTGTTCGGCACCTAATGAAGGCCACTATGCTACCGTGTCTCCTAGAAATCATGTTACTGCTTACTGCTAAAAGTGCTATATTTATGAACAACGCACAAGTTATAGGGAGGAGATCAGGGTGGATGATGGGTGACAAAGCACAAGACTTTGATGTGCATTCTGTGCCTGGCGTGTAGATAGATTTAGACAACAAATGCACCTTGGTTAAGGCTAGGAAATATCTTTTGTTTTAGTTTTGTTAAATGTTAATAAAATAAACATAAATGTTATGTCTCGTTCTTCAAGCCACCTTTGAATTTATGAATGTTTAACAGGGACAAAAATCTTTGCCAAACCACAACAGCGTGTCAGAAACTTTAATCATGCTTTAGTTGCTACAAATGAATACTAGAGAGGAGGAAAGTAGAGCAAAATTCTGAAATAGGTTGTCAGTGAACATTTTGCTGATACACTTCAGTTTACTTCCTTAGGCAGATAGGTTGTAGAAGGTTGTTGAAATATATCCCTTACATGTACGTTGTGAAACTTGCCTTGTAATGGTTTTGTCAGGTTTTTTAAATATTTTAATTTGAATTTATTTTAAGTCATTGCAAGAGTAGTTTTAAGGTTGACTTAACACAAGCCGACACGAGTCTGTATTTAATGTTTGAAAGCAAAGCTTGCTAATCAAACATCCCCTAATTTGACACATCATTTCAGCAATCAAATAGTTAAGCACATACATATAAAGCACAACGTATGTGAGCGCTGTTGGCCATTGTATGCATTTGACAACTTAAGCATCACTATTGTCACACAGGCACAAGTGCAGTAGTTGTTCCAATTAGTACATGTAAATGAAAGGGCCTAATAACAGCTGATGAATTATTCAGACGTAACACTGGTGTCACATTGATTTGTTCATACCAAGAGTTGTGATAAAAACAGCCTCTTCATTATAAATGACCACTGAATTGCTCATTTGTGTCATGCCTGAAGAGTGATGTGGGTTTTAGCATAGTAAGTACTCATCAAATTATATTCGGCAGGGCATAGCCTTCAAATTATATTCAATGGGGCAGAGGCTGAAGTTTATTTACTGACTCACAAGAAAAGTATTTGAATATCAAACAATAAAAGAAATCCCTGACTCTATCTTTCCAGGTAGCTGTGATGTGTTTTGTTAATCATACAAGCAGCCTTTTGAGCTGTGTGTACTCATGCATCCATCCTGCCGTGCATGTATTCATATCATCTTTGGAAAAGTGAGGATACGGTTGAGGCTGTTTACCTTGCCTTATGCAGATTGCATTTTCATATTGAATTTAGCCTGCTGAGTTGGAGCCCATTCAAAAGTGCAGTGTGCTGTGCCGTAACTAGAGAGAGGGGATACTGAACCAAGCTAATGTGCATTTCTATTGGCAAACCAATGCACTGTAGACATCTTTGACTTGATAACATCATTCTTCTTTCAGTGTTTTACAAAAGAAGTCTGCACGCTCCAAGGTACCGAATCCAAGACGATCATAAAGACGGTTTCAGCCAGGCAGAAGCTGACTGAGAAAAACGGGGTGAGTTGTTTAATACAAAATGATGCTGTCCCCAAATTTCCTGTCACTTTAAAAAATTCTGCCGCTGATTGTGCTGTTTCGCTATGAGTGTGTGTGTGTGTGTGTGTGTGTGTGGGAGGGAGGTTGTCAAGTTCTGACTGTGACAGAATTTAAATAACAGATTGTTACTGACCTAATTATGGTACTTCTGCATTAGTGTTTAATGTGCCTGAACCAGCTGAATGTGTGCTGACTGATGAGACTGTTTCAAAGCTATTTGATGTGAAAACACACAAGGCGAGTGACATTGGCTCGGACGGCATTCGCTTTGTCAACCGGTGACTCCTGATGGCTCATAACAGGGGGTTCATAGGTCTGTGTATGTCAGATAAAAAACAAAAGTCCTTCCTGGATCATATAGTATATTGCACGCTACCAGGCTGCAACAACAGCACCTTCATCACTAAAGAGGCAGGAGAAGTTGCTTGACTGGAGAAGGAGAAGCAAAAAGAAGCTAACAAAGTGAGCAACAGCCAGAAATAAACAGAAATAAAAGATTGTCCATTTAGGGAGAAACATAGAAGAGACAGTCCGGAGGTGAGAAAGAAAGAGAAAGACAATTAGAAAAAGTGTGAGAAGACCAAGTCACAGCAAAACCTTCCAGCATGAAAGACCCTAACCGCTATATCTCCTCCCTGATAAGGCTCCAGAAGCTTATCAGCCAATGGGTAATTTCAATTAAAAGGGGGTTTGCAAGACAAGTGGTTAAATACCTCAGAGGGAACCTGTCACCATAGGAGAGGTGGCAGGCTGCCTCCACCAGACACGGGGAGAGAGGAGAGGAGAGGAAGAACAGAGTGCTGCATGAATGGCTAGACTTGGCCCCGGTAGCGGCACGTGAGGAGTGTTATTGCATTAGCTCCTCGCCAATCACATAATGAACTCTCAGTCAGACGAGACAAAAGTCCAGCCACACCCCTGCAGTACAGCAAAGAGCTAGAAGAATGCGATCGGTAGGATTAACAATGAAGGAGCCCTGAAGGGAGGCAGCGAGAGGCCTTTTGCCAGAGAGAGATAGGAAGATTCAGGAGCTTAGCGTTGTCAAATGTTTTATTCAGCCATGACCGTGAGTGCTGCCAAACAGATTAGCCTGTTTACTACAGGTTCTCATTTAAGAGATAAATCTTTAAATGTTGGATTTGGCGGGGGGAAGTGGAGAGGGGCAGCATCTATGTTACACTAAGTAGGGGGGGAGGGTTGGGCATGGGGGGGCATCTAATTCAATGGAGTAACAAAGGAACTGAGAGGCAGAAATAGAACTTCTCATTAAGTTCTGAGTTGTCTGAATTAATGACAGATGTAAGCAGACTATGATCAATATGTCTCAGTATAACTCTCTCCCAGGGTGAGATGAGGATCGAGCTATCTTCACGGCAAGCAGGTTGAGCGGCTGCCGTAGACGGTGTGTGTGTGTGTGTGTGTGGGGGGGTGAAGATTTGACTGTGTTCTTTGTTGTAGCTCAGTGGAATTCTTGCCTCTCTCCTCTCCTTCCCTCTCCACTCCTTTTGTTCTTGTCTATTACAGCGGGGGTGATGAGGCTCCCCTGGGCATGTTCAGCTACAGAAGCCCAATCTCAGCGGATAATCATCTTCAAGATACATCAACAGGGCGGTTGTAATTTTGAATGACTGAAAAAAAAGCATGAAAACAGCAAAGATAGAAAAAGAAGCCAGGTAGAGAAGTGGAAAAAACCAACAGGACAGTATATTTCGAGACAGCTAGCTACTGCATGTAGAATTATGGTTCTCCTAACTACCTTTCCTCTGAAAATGATTTTTTTCATTTAACATTGCACGTTCCCATCACATTTGCTTTCCTCCCTACTGTTTCTGTGCTAAACGCACCCACAGTTTGGCTGTGAAAGCCTCAGTTCTCAGTCAACTTGTTAGAAAAGGACCATGCCAAGCATTCCACACCATTTCCAATTAATGATGCTGCTCTTGGCAGCAAAGTAGTAAATGACTACCAAGAGGGTTGTTTTATTTCCCAAGATGAAGTATACACAGCTTCCGTTTCTCACTCAAGAGTTGATAACTACTAGATCCTATATGACCTACTTTCTTACTAATGAGAGGTCATCACACACAGGGTATAAATGTCAGGAGAAAATGCTGTCATTTCTGTTGGGCAATTCTTTAGTGCTTTATTGACCTTAAGGGACAGACCAGGTATTCCTGGCAAGTGGCAGGTGTATGAGTTAGGGACAAAAAAGGACAAACTACTGTAGGGCAACTTTTAATGAAACCAATGGGACCTGTGTGTGTTTGTGTGTTTGTGTGCATGCACGAATGCTTTGTCCCTGCATGTGCGTGCACACAATACAATATAATACAGAAGGCAACTGGCTGATGATAACGACATGATGGACAATGATTGACAGATGGATTGTAATGTTGATGAGCTGTAGCTCTAACTGACTATTACATTTCAGAATATTCAAGTCTCAACTGTCATTTCTCCAGTGACACATGGGAATTGGAGCACAATCTATCTATGTGCAAAACAACCGCATTCTCTGGAAATCCCATTGGCCACCTGGCTATCTTGTTCAAATCAATAACATCTCAAGCTATCACAGCTGTAGCCTGACTGACCCTCCAAAATGGCAGCCATATGTCCAGTAAAGCAAAGAAATAACTTGCTTAAATCTGAACCAAACATTCGATGTTAGGGATATTAAATGGGTCTTGCACAGCACAATATTTTCTTTTCAGAGGTACTACAGTTGTCAGACTTGCTCTCAGAGTCCTCAAAATCTAAGGTAGTGACATTTCAAGTAGACTCAAATGTGCAAATCTCAGAATTAACATAGGTCTTGACATGGAATAGTGGGGAGTTGTCATAGAGGATCATGAATATTCAAGGCTGTGACCTAGTTTGATATGCTAGAGCAGGACAGTGGGGTGCAGGGTAAAAATCCATCTGAACTCAAATGTAATACAGCAATGTGGGAATATGAAACAGTGTGGGAGGGATTTAATTTTAATTACTCAATCAACTGTTGAGCTACCTTCTGCTTTGCAAAAGGGGTTATTTATCTCCTTACATCTTTATAATGTGACAATTTTTAGCAGTGAAGAAACAAACTGAAAATAAACCATTTTGACTTCACAATTAGCACACAAAATGCCTCTCAATCCCATCCACCATGAGAGATATGCTACCCCCCCAAGACAAAGTGTGAACACCCTTCCTCTGAATCATGAAGCAACATACTGAAGTACACAAATGAAAAGTGTTTCATTCTTCCCAGACCATAAGTTAATAAAAAATCCACTCTGTTGGCACCAGACTGTCTGACACAAACTCAAATTGATTCATAATTGAGTTTGTATAGATTTTTATCCAGCTTTTGCTGGTTACATTAGGGCTTGACTAGTCTCATTTTGCAGTGGAGTGTACAGCAAATGCAACCCATGCTCCAGGCTCACTGTGCACCGTGCATTGCAATAGCTTGCTCAAATAATAACAGGCTCTGAAGGACAATTTTGCTTCCTTCTACTCATCAATGTGCAGACAGTGAAGGATATATTTAGGGTCACCCATTTTCACTGACACAAGACTTTTTTCTGACTATTAGGATTTAGAATTTAAAATTCAATGCTAAATGGGATGTACTTTCACATCAAGTACAGGAAAACTTTTCTTGAAAGCACATTGCAACTCTGGAGAGGAAATCAAAAAACTGCACATGGTATTAATGGACATTTCTTAAAAATGTAGAAGCAAACCAAGACATTATCATTTTAAAGTGTAATGTCAACAAATCTTGTGAAAAGACCAAAACCAATAATGTGTTATCCTGTAATTCAGTACTCCATGAGCCCCTCTTTTCTATTGAAAACGTAAAGAAATCATTTTAAAAAAGTAATTTCCTAAAGTAGCTAGTCACTAGCAGTCTTACCGTTATATACGGCAGTGGCACCCGCTTCTCTAAGTTATTGCTGCTCCTGCTTCAGAATTTTATTCAGTGTCATAAAGTCACAATTAGGCCTACTACGTGACAGAGCTTTCCACTCCACTGAACTCAAATTAATGGTCGTCCACTCTCTCTTCACTTTGAGGATGAGCTCTTGAAACAGTGTCAGGATGTCATTCACTCACAAAGTCATGACAACCAAAAAAAAACACAACAGTGCAAGTATAGCATTTTTTTCTTCAGGCAGAGTAAAAAACAGGCCAGAGCATAGTTGGACTGGCCATTGGGAGCTCCAGTAGAAATCCCGGTGGGCTAGTCACTCTGTGGGTCGCTTGAGCAGCCCATTATACAAAAACAGGAGCGAGAGAGATGCGTCATCGCCCACTTTGACTATGCACCAGCCTACACATTCCTCCTCAAGATCCTCAATATCGGTTCAACAGTTAGTCAAGGTTTAGCAGCTGAAGCAGTTGGACAAAAGACAAAAGATAAGCAAGGTTTGGGTTTGGCTGGCTGGTTATGTAGCTCTTTTGGGTGCCTTTTGTTGAAACATGTTCAAGTTTTCATAAAGTCGATATGCTTGTCGTTGTCTTTTTTTCGTAATTGACCAATAACAGGCTGGATAGGGCTTGACATTAAAAAATACTGACTCTCGTCAGGGACTTTTTTCTACTGTGGATTAATACACATTTGGTGCTCTATTGAGTATTTATAGTAGCATGATGGTAAACAAGGAACTGGCTTAAAAAGAGAAAAGAGCCCATCTTCATCACAATGTAACAGTGTAACAGCGTGGCTCATTGTGTTTTCTATTTTTAAAAAAATAGTTTTTAGACAACAATGGAGGCCTATAGCACAGAGGAATAAGCTATGTCATTCTCTGAATAGAGGACAGTATTTGTTAGTAAAATTAATTCATTATTGAGTTTGCTATTTTACGGGATTTTTTTAATAATAAGAACATTTTTTAAATATTACCAACAGGTACAGAGAGAAACAACAAGCAACTTAGTTGTTGAACTGACTAAGCAGGACCGGTCATGAAACAGGCACAGTGATGAAATATGAGCAAAAGTCACCAAAGGTATATTGAGAACCTTGAACTTGCCTAGCACTACCACACTTGCCTTTGTTGGTGTCTCACTTGGTGTGAGTGCTTTGTGATTAAGAAAGAGGCAGGCCATTCATCAGACACTGCTGTCCATTCAATCCTCAGTGGGGTCTGTCATATAGGTCTCTATCCAGCCCTGAGCCATGGTCAATCTTCAGCCAGACAGCAACCTCCCCTTGCGATAAAAAAAGACTAGGTTTGGGATTTATGGCCGATCTGCAACAGGCCTTAACATCTCCTGAGGGAGCACATAAAACACTGAGGAAAACAGAGTGTGAGCAGTAACACACACATTTGTCTTTTATGGCTCAATGTACTGATAATGATGTTTGATTTTCCATTATGTTCCATTGAAAGGTGAGAGAAACCCACGGCTGGTACTTTGATGTCCTGACCCATTGCTGTAAATGCCCATGTTCGTAATGTAAACTTTCCCCATTAATTCCAACAGGATTTGACACCCTGAAAAATATAGTTAAGTCATGCCAGAGCCCCGAAGTGCTCATTAAGTCCACCTACCAAACAATATCATCACAATAAAAAAGATGCACTGAATTTTATCTGTATGCAGAGCTGTTGTTTTTCTTATGAGGAAGGACCCAAGGCGACTCAAAGCAGCTCTTTGGTTGTAAAAGGTAAGTCAGCTACCATCACTTACCCATCCTTTGTATAATATGTCTTTGAAGGATCATGTGCATATTTAAAGGGTATATGTGGTGCCCATTGACAGTGCTTCATTAAAGGACTGAAATATTCCCATTTCATTTGGTGAAATCCCCAGTGCCGTATATATTGGTTGTCCCTGGCAATACCATGGAACATTAATAAAGCAAACCAATATCGTTCAGCTTGTGGGATAATTAGGCAGCCTGTCCCTGAGAAGACGGTATATGGCACATAAATTCTATTAATAAGCTATATATTGGTTTAAGATCTAGAGGCCCTGGATTTAAACTTGTCATGAGAGTAGCATAACATTATAACACCTTGGTTCTGTGGGGACATGAATAAATGGATTTTGTTCTCAATTAAAGTTAAAATAGATAAACATCCCACACCTTACTGTTGCATCTTACAACTCAAATATATTTAAATTAGAACAAAATCATTTCATCTTTAAAATGATTTGCCTGATTGTGTCCATTTCTCCACCAGGGGAACAAATACACTGGACCATGTTTACACTATCTGTCTATGTTTACTGTCTATCAGACCCTAATTCCCTGCTTCTGCCTCTTTACACCAAGCTGATTAAAAGAGTCAAATCAACAGTATAAACAGTTAAAGTGTGGACAGATGAGGCTACAGAAACTCTACGGGACTGTTTTGAATGCACAGACTGGCACATGTTCAGTGAACCACCACCCAGGAGAATCTCGTCAGTCTTGAGGAATATATAGCATCAGTGACATCAGCAAAAGTGTTGATGAAGTGATGTGATCACAAATGAAAAACCGGAGGAGAGTGCCCTACTCAGAGCTGCCTTTTGGTCAGGTGAGAAGGAAGCATACAACACCACCAGAGAAAGACTGTCATCAAGAAGGTGAAGTGGAGACATCAGCAGAGAACGGAGAGAGATCTTACGACACCAAAAAATATCAGGCAGTCGATCAAAAACATCACAGACTACATAAGCAAGAGCACCCCCATCATGTTTGAGGCCACGTTACCAGATGAGCTATATCTGTAAAGTCTACACCACTGCCAGTATCCACAGCAGATGTGAGAAGAATCCTGCTCAGAGGGAACATGAGTAAACCTGCTGGGTCTGATAACATCCCTGGCTGTGTAATAAGAACATGTGCCAATCAGCTAGTTGATGCATCCTTCCTGTCCCAAAAAAGTCTGCATTGTCTAGTCTGAAAAACTACTGCCCTGTGGCGCTCACCCCCATTCTGATGAACTGCTTTGAGAAACTGGTTCTCCAGAAGATAAAGAACAACATCCCAGTCAGCCTGGACCCTCACCAGATACACAGAGGATGCCATCTCCACTGTCCTTTACTCGGTCTTTACAGACCTTGAGAAAAACAACACCTACATCACAATGCTGTTTTTGGACTGGCTCAGAATTCAACACAATCTCCCCCATTAAACTGAGAAGCAAACTTAGCACTCTGTTGTTTTAAATACAACACTCTGCAACTGGATATTGGACTTCCTCACAAACAGACCCCAGACAGTTCGGAATGGTGGTCACACCTCCTCCATTATCATGCTCAACACCAGAGCCCCCCAGGACTGTGTGCTCAGCCCCCTCTTGTTCACAATGTACACCCACGACTGCACATGGAGAGAACTCTGTTGTGAAGTTTGCAGACAACACCACCATCTTCGGCTAGATTTCAAACAACAATGAGATATATTCATATTAGGAAGAAATCAACTTTCTTGCTGAGTGGTATAGAGAACAACCTACTGCTCAAGGTCAGCAAAACCAAGGAGCTGATTGTTAATTTTAGGAAAATGGAGACAAAGACACATCCTCCTGTCTACATGAGTGGAGATGAGGTAGAGCAGGGGAACAGTTTTAGGTTCAAGTGAAAAGCTCATAAACAGCTGTATATCTTAATGAATATTAATGAGAACTTGGCACAGGAATTTAGCCTTCTTAACTTTTTACAGAGGAGCAATAAAAAACATCCTCACTGAAAACACCACTGACTGGGATGTGCATTTCCGAGGTGTGTTCAGAAGATCATTTGTGACCTCCTAGCAAGCATCAGTGATATCGATGAGGCACATGCGCAGAGCCCAAAGGCTTTTAAAAGAAAGTAGCCCAGCTACAGCCAGTTCACCCTGCTGCAGTCTGGCAAGAAATACCGAAGCATCTGCTGTTATTTCACCAGACTACAGAGCAGCTTCTTTCCTCAGGCTGTGAGACTCCTCAGCTAATCCTCAGCATTCCACCTTGTAAAATTGTTTTATTTCTATAACGTCTTGTTTATCCATCTACTGTTTATCATTTTTGTATAAAACATTTGTTTTTGGTGAGTTGCATAAAGGGAACCACAACTTAATCTCGTTATACAACCCAGCGTTGTAAAATAATAAATAAATATATTTTGCACCTTGTAGTAAATCCTGTGAATGCTCAACCATAACAAAGTATCATTTTCACACAATATTGAATATATCTGCCATGGAGCGGCTTGTTTTAGTTTTTTTCCTATTATTGTATTGTTAAAATGAAAAATAGTTCATATTAAAGTATTTAGAATGAAACAAATAATGTCTTGTAGTAGTACAGTGGAATGATTCAGTATGTGTATGTATAAACGTATAGGCTGGATTTGTTAAAATGCTACCAGAAACATTCTTTGTACATATAAATATTGATTATGGATATCATGAATCACAGCACTATAATGTTTATGGTGAATTATTATAACACCCACAATCACCTGAGTAGCAAAGCAAACAAACTCATAATTAATTAAATAAAGTCATAATTTGGGACATTGTCATATCAATGACTTTATCAGGAAACAGCATAACATATTAATAAATCCACCTAAATATCTCCAGTTAATGAAAGCTTTTCCATTTGCAGTTTTATGCACTGTGCAGTCTTTCTTGGGAAAACCCCACTATTGTAGTTTGTTTTTTACATTTAAAATAATATCCAGGGAGAAATATCACTGTAATAGACACACTGTCAAAATCAATCAAATCAAAAAGAACCCCAGCTTAGTATTTGCTGAAATACACATTTAGGCTTAGCGCTGAGGGAAATATTCATTTTGCTGCCATTCACAATTGCCAACTTGTAAAGTGGCACTTTGGCTCACTTTTGGCTTGTTCCATTGTTTCTGGAAGACCAGTGGCATGGTCATTTATAAAGCTCTGCTAGCCATCCCAGAAGATGGAGATGGAGAAGGTGGTGTGGCTCACAATTCAGAGGGCATGTCCAAGGCTAACCCTCCAGCACTGACTCTCTCCCATCGCTCTGGTTGTAATTACCTCACTGACAGAGAAATGGAAAGAGCCAGGATGTAGGATGCCACTGGAGCTGCAGCAGAGTGGCAGAGGAACAACCTGACAGTGGCTAAGTGGAGCCAAGAGAGATGCTGAGGTAGAGCACGGTGGGAGGCGTTGCCTGAATCCAAGTCTCATGAATCTCCTATTTCTATTTCCCCTCCTAATTAGTTTTTTTCATTCATATGACACAACTATTTGTGGAGCTGTAATTCTTTGGACTGGTATGTTTGTCTTTGTGGCAGCTATCTAAGCTTCACTGTTGCCTGGACCCGTAGGTTGAAACTGATCCAGACCAATCACAGTAGCAAACGGCTGCTTCACTCACACAAGTGCATACAAACAGACGCTGCACACAAGTTGTTAAACAAACAGATTGCTGATTTTCTGAATGTCTCAACTGCGTCTTCAAAAAAGAAACTTCTGCTACTTCCATAAAAAAAGGAAAAAGTCTATTGAGTAGTGGTCAATGGTTGTAAATAAGTGGAAATTAACACAAGACGTATAATGCTGGACTGAAGCTGATGAGACACAGAGCAACTTTTAGAGCAATCGTGCAGGGCAACGTCAACGTCAATGGTAATGTGTAAAGATTACTACCGTGATCCCCTTCCCCCACCACTACGCCACCCGCCCTGCACCACCGCCAGACGTTCAAAACATAGTTGGACTTGCCACTAGCAAGATTGCCCAGTAACATTGCTCAAAAAGTTGCCCCATGTATCATCAGCTTTAGGCTTTGAGCAAGCAAATGTGTCTACATGACACTTCCTGCTTAAGGCCGTGGTGAAAAAAGTTTAGCACTAAAGTTAGCGAAATACAAAGTCTCTCTCATTTACACTCACTAATTCAAAAAAAGCTGTGAATATGGAGTCACTATTTGAATCACTTCTTATACCTGCCTACCCCTTCACAGTGATAGTTGGACTGAGATTTTCCCAGCATGCACTGAACAGATGGCGCATGGTACAAACTGGCACGACCTGGGTAAAAGAAAATTCAGACAATCATATGATTAACATTAGACAAATTAACATTAGATATCACATCACCATCATCATCATCATCATCATATGCATTATCGATGATGAAACCATATTAACTTTTGCTTTACATTTGCAATATGGATAGTCTGGAGATTTAAATTGATTAATGAGGATTGCGTGCTGTGCCATGCATACTAATGGCCTCGTCAAAGAGTGAATGATATGCTTCATGTGTGACCCACTTCATCTAACAGAAAGCTTGCAGAAATACTTAAACTTTTAGTGAATGACTATTGACCTCAAAACTATAAATTGGCAAATATTGGAAAACGTCAGTATGTTGGCAGAAGTGATCTCAATTGCTTTAATACGTCAAGAAACTGATGTGTGCTTGAAAAGTCTCTGGTGTGAGCTTTTCAATAGTGAATGTTTGCTGTGTTTCTTTGATTTCTGTTCTAATAAAATAAACATATTTGGGTTTTGGAGTCTTGGTTCGACAAAACAAGCAATTTGAAGACATGAAACTGTGATGAAAATTACATTTAATGCGCCAAATGATTAATCTATTACTATGGAGAAAAATACGTACATTAATTAAAATCTATGACATAAAACTTTTTGCATTCTGCTGTATATGTGAATAGGTGTCTATGAAATATCTTTAATTAACATATAGATTTGAAAAAAATATGTATATATGCAAAGACTAGCACTAGGGATAAACAAAGAGATGGATAAAACAAAGATTTGCAATAATTACGGCAATGCTATTATTCTGTACTAATGTGCGATGTCACTGCACAGATTTAAGTTGGTCAAACTTACACAAGAGAAACCCATCTATCTTTCCCTTAAGACACTAATAAAACTTACATTTAAAGCTTGGGTAAGCAAAAAATTAAAATTGGTATTTCTGACTGATGCAGAACTGTAATAAGCACAGGATACTTTCAAAAGATGAAGTCAGTTCTAGATTGCTCACATTTCCTACACTAGCTTAGGTTAAGTGTTAGGTTCATGAAGCATTTACTCTACTTTAGATTGTAGTAGTTTACTAGAAAGGTAGGTCCTACATTTGAGGTAGAAATACTGAAAATACAGAAGGTAAAAACTGGACTTTACTGTGACTTTGTTCTTTGAAACAGTCTTCTCTAAATGGGCAGTGACAGCTCCCTGCAAAAGCACAAGAGCCCTGTCACAGTGTCCTTCAGCTAACACACTGAAGCCCTTCATACTACAGGTGTGCAGGTTTCTGGCTGACCATACCTTCTGATCCCTCTGTTGAAAAGCATAACTCTAGGTCAGAGAAATGTACATTATGTCAATGTAAAGAGGGAAACTCTCTGGAAACCATGGGAGTAATATAGTAAATGAAGTGCTCTCAAAACATTCCTAGAATGACTGCATTGAAGTTTACAGTGACCGAATTTGCTCATTGCCTCCACCTCAGCCCTCCTCCCGGCAGCCGAGTCATGTCTGGCTGCCAAATGGGTTACTATCAGCAGCAGTGAAGTGGCAGAGGACCCACTTAAACACAGGCTGAGCCAAGAAACTGATCTCCTGTGAGAAGAATGTCTGGCTGTCTTCCCATGTCATGCAGTGGTGCTGATGGGCTGATAAAGGTTTTGCCAACTGGATTCTTCCCTTCCTGTGACACTCATGATTGGCCAAAAGCAGAGTAGGAGTTCTGGGAGACACTGGCTTTTTTTTCCAGTGTGGAAGTAAAAGGAACTCAAGGATAATTGTGACAAGCTGCTGACCCCCGTGCCCAGGTCAAATTTCTCTGTGACGGGGGGCCACTTCCTGGCCAAAAACAAACTATCCAATGAGGAATCAAAACCATTACCACTCCTTTATATTATCAGAGGACTTGTTCCCCTGAGACTTATTTACTTATCAGTTTCCTCAGTTAGATAAACATTACACATAAACTGCGACAGCTCCAACTGACAAGCCAGTGATATAGCAGGAAGGGCTCCTCGCAGATTTGTTTGCTTGTCTACCTGTTGTTAAGCTATTTGTCAGCGGAGGCAGTTACTGCTGGCTGATTAACTGTTATTGTCTCAGTTTTGTGTGTATTTCAGAGCATAAACTCAAAACATCTCTAAATAGGAATGAGAAATGTAACTACTGCTTTATGGTTTTATGACAGTATCAAGCTCAAATGGTTCCTAACAAATCAGAAAATGAGAGGGTAAATGTAAGACAATTTATTACAAAACTGTACTCACTATGAAAAATGATACTGAAAAAATGTAAGGTGGTTTATGAGCAATGTATGCACATTTGGCAAGAACACATAGCTTTCCCGTAGCATAGTTAAGAGTAATGATGGTCACCGATTGTTTTAACAGCAGAGCACCCTCTGACACTAAAAACCCAGACACATTTTTGCCAAATGCATGACATTAACTGATGATTTCCCAAGGAATGATTTGTTTAGGGGCCTAATGTATCTGAGCTATGTCAACAGCTAGTTCCACATGTCAGCAGTGTTGTATATTTAAACCTTTTTACACTTTTGATTGATGGTGCTAATGAGTGATATGCTAGGTTTTAATTTGTGTAGTCTTTATGTCAAATGTCAAAACAAGGGATACAATGACCTTTGCACATCTGGAAGATTAGATTGACTGCAGTTAAATAATGAAATATTTACTAACTTTACTTAACAAGCAGTAAGAATGAGGTATTTTTCTGTGGAATAAAATTGGACTGTAACCTTTTTTTTAAGTTTTATTGGTTAGCTTCACCTTTATTATCATGTGTTTTAGACAGTCTTTGTACTCCTCACACTAATTCGACCATCCCACACCCGTTTCTTGGGTTGATTTGATTTGCAGCAAAATACTTTCACAGTGGAATTACAGTAATGACCTGGCCTGCCGGCCAACATGGAGGAGGTTAAAACCAATTTTACACTTGGTCCACAGAGACCATAATTCTAATTTGAATACTTGTATGTCTCTTGTTTTTATTGTTAGGGCCATTTATTTTAAAAAGCACATGGAGGGTTGATCTTGGCAAGGAGAAGAAAAATTATGACATTTATTGAAGCTTAATTAAAAATTTCCCTTTTCATGTGTTGAACGTGTTCATGTGAAGGAGGGAGAATGAATGGAGATTATTTAAAGATTACTCAGTATTCTAGGCTTAATGTCAAAAACACCTGAAGTAAATCCTTTACAGGCAGGCCTGCATTACAGCAATAGTAGAACGGCGGTTAGAACGTCTTTACCTCAGTAATGTGATGTATTTTTGAATGAAACAGAATATATGGTAGAGGAGTAACATGAGCAATTTGATCAAACACTTCAGATTTGATTGGATCACTTAAAATACATCGCACTATGGAGCTGTAGAGGAATATTGGCATCCACCTACATCTCCCTCAAAAGAAATTAATAAATTAGAGCGTGATTTCTGTCTTTTGGAAATGTAAACAAAGTTTTTAAATGTATTGCATATGGTTGACAGATACCAAGAGATGTTTTAGTAATTAAAACAGGGAAATGGAATTAGATTTGAAAAAAATATTTTCTGTTTTCAGTTTTTAAAGCAATACTTACAATGTGCATTTGTCTTAGAAAATTATCATTTATTAAAGCATTTATATGATAAAGGACTTTGCTTTCACATTTACACACCAAATTCAAGTCAATTTTACTTAATGCAACTCTCAGAACCATGCCAAATACCACCAGCTTGTAAGATTTGGTGAGAGTACACCACTCCTTAACGCAGCACTTATAAATATATTTATATCAACAACTGATCAAATGAAAAGTGTCACTTGTAGTGGTGATCCCACAGACAATTGTCAACCAACTCTGCAGTTCCCCTCAGTTCTATATGGAGCAATTTCACTCTCATCAACACCTGTTTCCAGCTGCAGCTGTCTACAGCAAAAAAATCTCTCATAAATCCACTATACATTCTTAGAAACAACAGTGCTAGCTAGAACCATATACAGTTCTTCAGCTTGTCCCCATAGGAGACCATTTTTAGTTCCTGTTAGAACCTTTTTAAAAGGTGATAATGTTAACATTGAGAAAGCATTCAAACAATTTCTAATGGTAATGCTTTTATTAAAAATTTTTGGAACAATGATGATAAGGAGGGGAGACTCTGAGGATAAGCCAACAGCACAGAAGAGGTTGTGTAGGTCTTAAGGGAAGATGCACATCATACTCTAATGAAAACAATACAATGCTTTCCACTGACAAGTGAAATTAATTTATAATATTTTGTTATTGATATTTTGGTATTGATACCTTGTCTTACTGATTCAACCAGGTAGTCACTGATTGACCTCTGGCAGCGCTGATTTAGGTCACACAGTGATGCTCCAGAGCCTCTAAGCATTCAACTAAATGACACAAGCAACATAGTAATCACTTAAATGAGGTATGTTTGATTGCTTTAAAAGGTATGCTTTAAAGGTTCTATATGTAGTTTTTCTACTAAAATGAATCCTTTTTTTATTGCCTGTGTGTGAAGGGGTTGTAATCTGACATTACAATGTTCCACCTGTCGGGTTTGGCTATTAACTCTGAAGGCAGGTATTCCTATTCCTATTCGAAGGCTCCGGGTCGGATTTTCCGCGAAATCCAGTGACTGACACATGCATGCGCGCTCTCGCTGTGTCTATACAGTCTAACTTACGACATGGACCCTGCTAACACTAAGAAAGACGTGCTCCCAGCACAACACAGACTCCAACATAAACTCCACATAAGGATAAAAAACAAAATAGTTTTATCTGCTGGAGTTTGCCGGGTCAAATGTGAATCGGATAGACTTTGGATGAAAACACGGAACAACATCGGCAGGGCTTTTTAATCATAGAGAAACCTCCGCTTTGTTTTGGGTTTAAAAACAGACCAGGAGTTGGCTGTCATCCTATTGGAGAGTTAGATAGTGTTAGCTCACCGGCTAACGGCGAGCAGTTGCTAATGTTGTCCGGTGTTTTACATAACTATACCATCCAATGCGACCCATGTAAAGCTAAAGCCATTTGTTTACTATCCCATAGTGATGCAGCCACGAGCAGCTAGCTAACGCTACAGTAGCTCGGACCGGCCGCTGTTTGCTTCGTAACGTTCAATTTAGATTTATTGTCTTTTACTGACAGGTACACAGCTTCTCCACCTCTCAGTCGCTGTAACTAACATGACCCACATATTATACAACCCAGAGGAAGAAGAGCCATCCACTAACACTAGTTATAGTAAATTTCCTTACTGCGGTCTAACTGTTATAAAGTGTGACACAATCTTATAACATTCAGTCCAGCTCACTATCCGTTTCATTATCATCCAGTACATGTAGCTGTGCTGACCCTGCTGAGCCTCCGGTGACAGATTCAGACATAGTAAAGATAATTACTGAAAGCAGCAGGCGAGCTAACGATGTAGCACGTCGGCTAAATGCAGTAAATGTACCGTGATCATGTAACAAGCGTGAATTAGTTCAACCTGCAGCTGATAAAACTATTACTGTAACGTTGCAGTGGGAGTTTACCTGAGTTCCCAGCTCTGTCTGTCTATAGCCGCTGTCACTCTGCCTTTTTTCGGGAGTACTGTGCCGATATGTCTCGCTGCGCTGAATGAGGTAATGTTACTGCGCTGGTGTTGATCCGCCTCTGAGATGGGAACCTTGAAGTAACAGAGCCTGAACATGTCTGAGTGAAAAGCCACAGCCTGCATGCTGTTGTTCCTGCGTTTTTTGCAGGATTTCTGTATAAAAGCAGTTGTGTTTCGGATTCTGCTCGCTCATGAGTTCAAGCGAGCACGCGTACGAGCACACACCTGGTTGCAATCTTAAAACCACACCGCTAGTGGCCGCTGGAAACTACATAATACCCCTTTAATTTTTTTCCAAAGACTAAAATGACAACAAAAACAAGCGTAAAACATTCATATACTGTATATACACACTTGTTTTGACCACTTGAAGTATTGTGTCCTGAGGCTTGAGCAAAATAAGGTAAGATCTGGTTTTATATTTGTTTTTATCTCTGTTAGTTTCTCTGCAAAAAAGTGGGAGTTGTATTAATATGGCACTCTTCTAGGTTGTCAGATTATTCGATGTGAACTTTAGCATTCTGTTGTTATAATGTAATGGTGTGCTTCTGGGTTTTGTATTTGAGGAATGATGATATTCTTGGGGACGTACTGTGGCATCCATTTAGGCCACATTCAAAGACAAAATTCAGTTCAGATTTCCTTTGTGTTGTGGTATTAATGGGGCAGAATAGATACTGATAAATCACGAGGTCATCTCACCAGAAAAGGCATTTGCAAATTCAACCAAATCCTTCTTTTCAAGTCTCTGGCACACTTCTTTGTCCAGGATATGGTATCCATCCATCCATCGTCACCCGCTTAGCCTGCGTACAGGGTCACGGAGGGGCTGGAGCCTATCCCAGCTGAGCGAAATCCCGCATTGGGCAAAAGGCGGGGTACACCCTGGACAGGTCGCCAGTCCAGTCCATTGCAGGGCCACACATATACAAACAACCACTGAATTGGCAATTTGACACCAATTAACCTAGCCTGCATGTCTTTGGATGGTGGGAGGAAAGCCGGAAGTGGCCACAAAAAGTGGCCACCAAACCAAGAGCTAAAAGGAGTGTGAATATTGGTGGCCAATAACACATCTTCAAATTAATGGTAATGTTAGCAGCCAGATGTGTAAATAATACACTGTTTGCATGTTTAGATGGTCACATTGAGGTTGCATTTGAAGGTGGCCACAAAAAGTAAATGCAGGTTTAAAAGAAACAATGCTGTCCTTTGAATGAACAGACAGAATAAAGACCTCAATGCTTTTCTCACTGCATACATGGCCTACACACTTTCACAGATATACTGAAGAATGAAAAATTAACATATTGGGCAAAAGAGCAATGTTCTTGACTTCGCTACTTGTTACAGACCACATTGAGGACAAGATTTATTCAAAATGGCTTGTTGGTGGAGTGTCTTTTCTAAAACTCCAGTCAGCACAAATACAAAGCACTTCTTTGCTCCTATGTAAACATCTGAAGCAGAACAGATGGGTCTGAATCCAAAGGTCATGTTGTCATATCACAAATGGACTTATAAAGCAGACATATGCGGCAGCTCTTTAGAGCTCATGAGTTGTGTTGTCTGGGGTAGAAGCTAAACGCTAGCCTTGCTTGTAATCCACAGTGCTCAGCCTCCTCTGCACTACAAACAGTACCTTGTGTGAGCACATAAGCACTAACCCCTGCCACACACGAAGTTTGTTAACTGAACTTTTAAGGAGGGCTGATCCATGCTACAGTATCTGACTCAGAGAGGAAATCTATGCCAAATGAAATCCAATCACATGCTCAGCCACAGTTTAATGCTTTACTTCAATTTCTTGAGTAAATGCTTTTGCACCTTTAATATTCTAAAATAGTGAATTAGCGAGTAGGTACAGAGATTAAAATTGATATTCTGTGCTTAGTTGTCATGTTTGATCAGGATTTACAAACTTTAAACCCTTTTATCTCAAGTGAGGAGTTTTAAAATCTATGCAAATTTGAAAAATGTTTCAATCGACTAATCTTCCACTCTTTGGAGGAGAGAACATGGCTGATGATTTTTGTAACATAATAAAGCTCTCTATCCAAAATGCTAAAATACAAGTTGTTACTATCTCCAAACACCAACATTTTTTTCTGCCCAATCTCTGCCTGTATGTCTACAATTCAGAATTTAATCTTAATGTACAAATATTTTCATGAATCAGTTTCACAGGATGACTCTATTTTCCAAAAAGGAAGGATGCAAAGACCTACTTTAAGATAAATTTGGTGGCATTGTGATATATGGAAGAGAAAAAAGTTAATATATTAATTGTATTTGAGGATAATATAAGTCTTTCTTTCAAATGAGTCACAGCAGTACACCTTTTAAAATTAAAATCAGTATGAGTTTTAATTTAGAGTAATCAAAAAAACAAAAAAACAAAAGATGTTAGCAGTAAAGCAAAATATAATTGATTTTAATAAATTAGCACTCAAAAGCATTATTAATGTATCCCATATTTTGCTTCTCCACTGAGAAGGTGTGGAGCATTAATATGCCTTATCAAGCAGCCGTTATAAAACAATTGCATTAGTCTGGATTTCAGTGGGGAGGCACGGTGGCTCAGTGACACTGTCACTTAATAATAACAAGATTCAAGTATTTGTCCCCGTCATTTTTGTGCATTTCCTCCCACGGCCCAGAGACATATGCTCAGGTTGACTGGAGGATCCAAATTGCCCGTAGGTGTGAATGTGAATCTGTCTGTGTGTTTTTCCTGTGATAGACTGGCAGGTGTTTCCCTGTCTTTCACCCAGTGCGTGCTGGAATGTGCTTCAGCCTCACATGACCTTAAAATAAGAATAAGTGGATATAGTAAGAGAGTTTTAATGCCCCATGATGGTTTAAGTCATGTTTCACAGGCTGTCAAACCTGACAAGAATATGACTATTAAAATACTGGAATCTGCAGGTTTGGGTCAAAAATATGGTCAAAAAATATAGAAAGTATGGCCAAAATTTCTGTGACTTGAAAAATGGAGAATTCCTCAAATGTTTAGTATTCAACAAAAAATACTCACAAGATATTATTTATAGTTATCAGCAATTAAATGTTAACTACTTGCTAGTTTGCGTATAAGTGTCAGCATGCATTCCACCACATCATTATAGACATTTAACATGATCTTTCATCATAACGGGTATCACATGTGTAAACTTGCCTGCAAACTTTCAGCGTACTTTCCAGTTCACCAAGCCATGCTGTCCCGCTGTCTTGAGCTGCTGTGCTGGGAACGTCTCATCCTGTCTGCATGTTAGCTTTATGTTAACTTCGCAGGAGCAACTGTATCAACAACTAACCCACAATCTAGCGAACGTTAATTACATTTCTTGCTGTGTTTTGTTGTTCTATATCATGATTTTTTTCATGGTGTTGGATTTCTCTAGAATTGCTTAGTGCACCTTTTAATATTGAGTAATTGTTGAGGGCATGCCCTTTTTTCAATGATCCAATCTCAATCCAGAGAACACAAAAATCATTAACGAAAACAAAACATGCTTTGTAATTATTGTAATTGTAATAAATAATTGTAATTTTGTAATTTGTTATTTGTACCTATAGGTACAGTTGTGTTGAGTTTTAACATGTCTTGTAACATGTTCCAAGTGTCCATCCACCCATCCATCCTTCCATCCATCGTCATCCAGCTTATCCTTACAGGGTTGCGGGGGGCTGGAGCCAATTCCAGTTGACATCGGACGAAAGGCGGGGGAGGCGACAGTGCTAACCACTGCACCACCATGCCATGAGTCAAATGACTATGGGACCAGTTGAATAAGCGATGTATGATGCCAAGTTGCTATTAAGGTCTTCATAAATGAATAGAAACCAGTGCCTGTCAAGTCTTAGATACTGATGATACACGGAGCAACTTTTAGAGCAATGTTGTTGGGCAATCCCCCCATCCACTGACCCGCCGCCTCGTCCCACCGCTATACATGTAGAACATAGATGGACTTGCCACTAGCAAGATTACCCAGCGATGTTGCTCAAAAAGTTGCCTCTTTAGAGATGCCCTTTTCATACCCAAACAACTTTGGTAACACCAATCCAAAAAAGGCATTCAAGTAATACCAAGAAAAAAATCTGTAGGATTATTATTGGACTGACTATTCATAAAAAGTTTTTAAAAACTGCTTACTGATAAGTTTTCAACTTTCATCTCTCAAGAAAAATGTGGAATAAAGATTTTTAAAGCAATGTTTGAGCACCCTGAATTCATGTTTTTCATTATAATTGATAGTATGTTTATTCCTCAAGTACATGTTTCAAAGTTTTTGGTTTGTTAATTTATGCTGATTTACTGTTTCCCCAGTAATTATGCTCGAATAATTACAACATAAATCTTTTTTGTGTGAATTTCTTGCATAAAGTGTTCAAGTACATACAGATTCAGTGACATTAAGATATTAAAAAGCAGATGAATAATGTCTTTTAATCTAAGCAAATATGTCTTATGAAATGTCGCTTATGGGCAACTAGAATTACTGAAATGAGGGCTCACCATCTTTTGAACCACCTATGATCAAGAGCCCATTTTTATAACAAGGACTGAAGGTCCTATCAGGGGTCTCTGTGCAAGAAACTATCATTCTAAGAATGGTCTATCAAAAAATGGAAAAAGGAGGTCTGAGGTGGGCTCATCTACATTCCCCTGACACTGCAGGACCCCCGGAGGACTGGACATAAGAAGCCATAAATGATTTTCTTAGACCGCAGGTCTTTACTGTGTTCAAGGAAATGACCATAGTGTGTGAGATAAAAGCAAACGTGTTTTGGAGCCCCAAGAGTCGGAGTAACATGAATGACAATATGGAGGTTGTAGGCTGAAGGAAGGAGCAGAGGAGGAGGAAAACACAATGAGAAGGTGAATGGAAGTCGTTGTAGTTCTCATGTATGGGTATATCGAGTATGAATTATTTTTCCTTTGATATTTTTTGGACTAAAAGTGTATAGAAGATGCATGCAAGCCTAGTTTAAAAGACTACTTCAAGAAAAGTTTTGATCCATTTAACACCTTTAAAAACACCTCTAGAAAAATTATGAAACTACTTTTTGTTATGTCTCTATTCATTATTAACACAGGTCATAGACATATTACTTCGCAAGGTATTGACAAAACCTGCCCCCCTACACATTCCCCCCTCTAACCCAACAAACCTAAATTGGAGGATCGTTGAACAAACTTTTGCATGTAATCATACACATATTTTATTCATGTAATGATATGCTATAATAACTAAATCCCTCCGTGTCAGCAGTTCCTGCATGCGTGGTCCAAACAGAGCATCCTGTAACTGAATAGATAAACAGTGTTTGTCAATAGATACCAGAATGAGACTCTAAATTTAGGACACTTAAGAATACATAGTTAAACCCACTGTACATTTTGTCCCACCAAATTACACAGAATGTTGTGCCCTACTTATATCTACGCACTTCAGTTTCTCTAGTATGGGACTGAACAGGCAGTAATAATAAATTTCAGACTCACCTCCTTGACAGACAACTTATCTAACTTTGAAGGCAGTAGCTCCAAGATGGCTAAGCTGCTCCAAAAAAGTGGAAACTGTCAAGTATGACTTGTGTGTGGTGAGGAACGAGCTGGAAACTGAATTGCGCTGCAAGAAAAATATTTCACATCCACTGTATCGTATTCTAATAAACCACATTCTCCACCAGTGGGGGGATTATGACTGTCCATTTGTCTTGGCTGGGCCACCACTGTTACGGAGACACTCCCTCTCTGTGTCTGCACCATGCAAAGTTAAAAGCGACGCTGGCGACTGCTGCAAGTCATTTGTCTCTGGTAACAGTGGTTCGCAGGAAGCCAAGACCTCAGCTCTAGTGGATGATACATTATTGCTATCACTTGCCCTTGTTTAATTACATCCATGTATGGGGTCTGGTACCCTATCCTACAAAGCTTATCCATCATGGGAAACTTTAGCCAAAGTCTGCGTTATTGTGTCATATAATCCTGTGTTTGACAGAATATGTGAAAGAATATTTCAGCAATAACTTAAGAAACAGTATGGTATCACGACAGCGTATCCATTAATACAGTTTATCACATCCACAGATTATAAAATGAATTTGTTGGCCTTTTGCTGGACTGCAAATGAATAATGAAAAACACATTTAGATATCTCCCTGAATTGCCTTTGAAGAACAGCTTCGTTTTTCTGAGTGATTTTGATTTGAGCTCAGTGTTGTTTATTATCACGTCATTTAAACTCTTCACACTGTCTTTATGTTCTATTATAAAATATAAATCCAATAGAATTTCACATGTTGTACATAAATGAATGTTATGAATTAAGCATAACCCAGCATGAGTGTTCAGGGCCATATATCTAAAAACAGAATATTAAATTAAGTGATGTGTATTGCACCTTTATATTTACATCCAGTATATTTTATGTGTATCTGTATATTTGCTTAGAAAAGACCTTCAATTTATTGATACACATTAAATAAGTAAATTCTTACCAATTTAAAATTATATCAAGGGACAGGATTGTATTTGCCTGCTGATGCAAACCTTGCGACAAAAGTAAAAAAAAAAAAAAAACTACCCACAAAATAGCAGACTGCAGGAAATGTCTATTTAATTTCCATTTCATTTTTAAATAGGCATCGCCCCTTTGCAATTCTCCTGCTGAATTTGGTTTATTTAAGTATTACTTTTTGCCCATGTATTGAGTGCAGAAAGTCTGAATTATTATATCATTAACAACGTAATTTATGTTTTATTAACTCGCTAACACAACATGTGTATAATAAATTTAAACAACAAAAGATGGCACCACATATAAAAGTAGGCCTGCACAATATGAGCAAGTAATATGATGTGGAATAAAATTGTTCAATATTGTGATGATGATATGACTTGCAATAAATAAACAAATATTAAGGTGTACATATTAGCTATACAGTTCCTATGTATGCCTGGCTGTCTTTAAATTCAGAACAGGATCAGAATGGAATATTTTAAATACTAAATGTTGTTTCTAAAGCAGCAACAGTGAAGTTCACAACAACAAAGTAGGTAAGTATGTCATATATCATCCATTGTGTTGAGAAATCCATTAGTTTTTGTTAGTTTTGAACAACAAGACTTGTGTGATTTTATACTTTGTTGAAACTTAGAATAAATCAATATGGTTTTTGATTCCTCTGTATGGTAGCACAGTGTTAACAATGCCACTTAGAACATTCCTTCTCAGCCCTGGAACTCAAACCATTTTCTGATACCCCGCAAATATATGTTTAAATAACTAAATTAATAATGTTCGACATCTAGTTTACTAGGAAAATCTTTAGTAGTTGGCAACCCTATATAGGACTATATAAAGTATATTTAATTAAAAATTTTGTTTAGGTTTCTATTCCTTATTATGACATTTTCACTCAATACTTGTATTTTTCCTTTCAGTATTAGCAGATTAAATTTAATATGTAGACTGTGAATTTCACAAGTTTGATTTTACTGTGGTGGTACCACAAGTCCAAAGAAATCTCATAAAGATGTACATAAATTCACACAAATACATGTATTCCCAATATTTTGTAAAATGTGCCAATTTGTGGAGCAGAAACAGCATAAACAAACATAGATAAACAAACTGAAATGAGCTCTGCATGGAGACTGATATGTCTTGCTATATGCTGGCGCTACACAACAACCTTACAGCCAATTGATACACAATGCTTAATAGACTCAAACATTTCTGGACACACTTTGTAAATAATGCAAGGTAGCTGCAGTAAAAAGTTCACTAGCATGAATAAAGGCGACTCACCAAAGTAAGCCACATATTTGTCTGACATGGCAACGCTCTGGGGAACAGTTGGTGTGTGATTGTGGGCTTCTCTGTAGTTTACATAATGAAAAACTAAACAATCCAAGCAACTCTCTCTGTTAACAAACTGCTCGGATATGTTGGGAGAGTTAGGCTCTTGTCCTGCAACTGTTTCCTTTTATTCAGATTGGCCATTTTTCATTTGTGAGCATTCCACATGCAATAAGATCCGTGTGTATTCATACAAGAATGTACTCCTCTATGTTCCGCAACTGCAATCTGAAGTCTAATCTTTTCTCTTTCTTTCCCTCCGTTGATGAATTGAATAGGAAAATCCCTCTGTGTTTCTCCGAGGAGGATATTTCTCTGAGTAGCAAAAATGCAACAATTCCACAATGAAACGTAAACCGACCCAATCTCAACTGATACTCTTCCTGAATCTCTGCTTGAGAGAGTGAGATAGATCTACATTTTCAGTTTACCACCAAACTCAATCGCTCCCGGGATGACTAATGTGTTGCTGGGACAGAAGCTCCGCAATGTGTGGTGAGATCTCCCAGGGCCTTTGTGGATCTCACATGCTGGACATTCCCATTGAGACAGTAAAGAATAGGTGGTCACTAGGTATGGCTACAATGAGACAGAACTCAGGGACTGGAACAATTGCTTGAGCTGTCAGAGGGTGACAGAAACTGTAATTAATGATATTTTCTATTTTCAAAGAAGAGAATGAGCATCTGACAGAAGCATTATTAATGAGTGCAGCCTTGTTGGAGGGAATAATGGCAGTTTATTAGCAGCAAGACAGATTTAACAGATCTCTCTCAAACAAAGGGTTTAGACACATTGAAAAATGGAGACAATCTGCCCTAAAGATCCAATGGGAGAAAATATTCAATACAACAAAAATGTTTGTATTGTGATCATATTCTTTTTTTCTCTCGCAACCATCTGTTAGGCAAGTTGATGATAAAAGAAGTCAGGGTTTTTTTTCCCCAGAAGATGTTGATAGCAAAATAGGATAAAGCTATATATTTCTTTTACTATGTTTGTGGTAATTAATCTACACACCCTGATTTGTTTGACAGGTAAGTGGATATTTTTGAAAACACAACTGACTTGTGAGTGAAAAGGTGATTTATTTAATGAAAATTCTTATGAGAATTGTTGCATGGGTTGCACAGCTATATCAAAGGTGACACCATATATTTGTTATAACTAAAAACGTCATCCTTTTGTATTACTAAACCAGACATTAATTGCACTGCTATTTCTCAATCTTCATAGAAACAAATATGAATAAACTGAACATGTTTTAGACAGAGATTATTTTATTTTATAGAGCAGTACAACTAGGACAATAGTTTGTGTTCACCGATCCAACCAATTACAGTGAGAAACTATGCAATCACCCTAAAATTATCCCATTATTCCTTACAATATATTATGGATTTAGGCAGGGAATAACTACTTTTCAAGTAATGCTGATAATGGCAATATCTCCAGCGGGTGAAAAAGATTTGTGAAACGTATTCCGGCAGTGTTTCAACAGATTCTCCTCTGCTTCATTCATTCCACTGGACTGAAATATGGCTCCGATGTGACACTACAGGCATATGCCACTGAATAGATAGATAGTATTAGATGATTTCCAGAAATGAAATGATATCCCCCCCAAACCTATTTTCAGTTCATGTAATTGATTCTCATCCAGCAAGTTTGACTGTATTATGTTTGTTTGAAAAGTTAAAAGAATTCGGCTAATTTCTCCCCAACCAGGCAATACTTAACCAGATTAGAGTGGCCACTTCAAGCTTTGTTGATGCATCCAAGTGAGGCAGGGCAGCCCAGCTGCAAAAGCTGATCAAAAGAGAGAGGGGGAATGTGATATTAGCATCAAGTGCTTCAGCGAGTGATTCAGACAAAAACATTGAAAAAAACATCATTATTAGACACTTCCTTTACTCATGTTTGGAAGTGAATATATCTGTTTATCAAGCAGCTGTGTGCATCCATACATGGCATTGATTCGTACTTTAACCAGCATTATAAGGCAATTCCTCTTTTCCCTTTTGCATCCCGTTATTGGTAGTATGCTAATGACATCCGCTGTGATTTGTGATTTTCTTCTAATCTTTATTCCATGGTGGCCTGAGCAATCACAGAGGTAGAGCTTCAAGATTTACAGCAGCGAGCTTCTTCTGACTGCTCTTCCCGTCTGCCCTGACTTGATTTCATTTGAATAACTAAACATCTTGATTCAAAGGCCACTTTGGTGCACCACCGTGCATTTGCAGATTCAGGAAACTCACTCACAAGAACATAGGAGAGCCTTTTTTTCTGTCATGACCTAACCCTGTGGTGGGTAAAAGGTGTTTAAAGAGGGAAGTTCCTGGTTCATCTCTAATGTTTAAAATGGAAATGTCTTGCATCAGGATGTAAGTCTGCATTGATTTTTTTTATTTTATATCTGACATGGAACAGGATGCTTACACAACAGCCTTACCTAGTATAGGTACATGATTCCAAATCTATTGATATTTAAACTACTGTCGGGAATCACCTGCATTTGGTGAAAGGTGATTGAATTTGTCTGAGGCTTTTGTGCTACAGCACTTGTAGAAACTATATAAAAGTCTATTGTATCCCCTGGGGAGTGTGGGGGCTGACCAAATAACTGTGTGGTCTCACACTGTTTTCAAGCATTTGAACTGGAGTCCATCCAGAACACAGGAAAATGGATTATTTGATTTTTCTTCAGTTAACTTTCAGCATTAAAGGAAGAAAAGAGAGGTTACACAAAGTGTAAAGGCGGAAAGTCAATTTAACTTCCTGCTTAGAACATTTAGTAAGACATCATTACGCCCCCACCCCCCTGTGTTAAGTATTGAAAAGAGGTCTGTCATTTATTCTGGTAATTGAAATACTTCATAAGTTTCTGTTGAAGTCTAGCCATTATAAAGTGTCTTTGAATGGAGATACTACAGGGTGCAGTTACTGGTGCGAGTTTGCATTGAAATGCACCTGGAAGCCCTCCCTAATTGGCAGCCATCTCATTTGGCTTTGATACCGCACCTCATCATCTGCATGAGCAGAACAGGCCATTGTCTAGGGAGGAAGTACAGGTGAGTAACAGGCTAATCGCCAATGACAACGCAGACGGTGCTCAGGAGAAAGCAGAAGTTCAAAATGAAGCCATAAAGCAACTCCGAAATAGTGTCAATTACAGCATGTATTCATAATATACTGTATACCCCTGCAATGTTTTACCGTAAAGTGGTAATGTGGGCAGTAAAACCTGAGTTTAGACAGCAAGATCCAAGGACCTTCTAATTAAGAGCGCCATCTCAGGGACAGCATGGGGAGTGATCTAATGGTGAGTGGCCATGCATGTTTTTACCTGCAGAGTGCTTTATCTACCAATGCCTCGCAGCAGGACCTTAGACCGACCTGTCTCCTGCTTTACTGCTGAGCTATGAACTGAAACATGCAGGCACAAGGAGCTAGTCAAGCACCATTACAACTTGAGTGATATAAATGGGCAAAGTGTTTATGCTGGGTTGTACAAACAGCATCACCGGTGTGAGGTATCATAGGAGTATCTTGGCTTTGGATACAGGCATGCTGCTCCAGAAGGTGTGGCAATAGCATTCACACTACCTGCAGAAGTGAAAAAGACCTCCCGCATCTTCCTGTGATGGGGTGAAAAGAAGCATTCACGCGACTACAGTAGTGCTGGCTATATTCTCTCCTCAGCAGTCAACTAGAACCCATCTCAGAGATGTGAGGTGCTAATTACAAAATGATGGATTTAAGAAAAAAAAAAGAGAAAACAATGCCAGGGAAGACCAAGTTCTGAGACGGGTGCCAAAACTCCCATTTTGGCTATTTTTGTCCTTGAGAAAAATTTCTGTGACTTTGTGCTCAATCTATACCACTTTCCTCATAACTGCACATCTTGTTTCTGCAAATCTATACAATTCTGCGTGAACCTGTAGCTGCAAGCAGTGATTAATTATCTAAGTTTGCCGCAATCAGCCAGGCAACGCAGTGTCTGAAAAGCAAAGTGTGAGCACTGAGAAAAGAATCCATACTGATGGAAAATGGCCTATCGACTAATCTCCTGATATGTGCAAGTCACACGGATAATTGAGAATGTGGAGAATCAAACTGAAATAGAAGAGAGGTTCAGGATGGTCATTTTCAAATTTTCAAATAATTATTTTCAGTTTACTAAAGAATAAAAGAAGCAACTCAGTAACTCAGTGGAGCGCAGTTTTACCAAATAGTGGCAATGAAACTGAAATCTTTTATTTTAGTTCTTTAAACAAACACTACTGTGTTGCATGTTTTGCGCAGGTTTAACTTTGTGAGACATTTGTGCAATAATGTATTGGTGTGTCATAACTCTTCTGAGGGTTGAAAAATGGATTTAGTTAAGTGCAGGAAGTATTATGTTTAGCTCAGGGCAAAGTGTTCTGTTGAGTTATAGCAGCCGATTACCCACAGCTCTGGTCCGGGGACTACATGGGGTATTTGTTTACACCAAAGGAAATGAAACTATTTCCATTTAACTGCCCTGCTTATTGGCCTCCTTTGCTACATTCCTCAATACATGTGATATGTTTCCTACTGCTACAATGGGTATCTCTGCTTTGACCACAGCTGATGGAAAAAAATATTAAAATCCTCTGCGCGCGGAAATAAAGAAGTTGTGCATTACATGAAGCATTGCGGAGGAATCCTGTTTCCCATTATGTCTTCATAACTGACTGAGTTTTTATGCAGAGGTGCTGATGCAATTAGCCATCCTGCTCCTAAATGTGTGCCAGATTGTGGTTGGGTTTCAAAGAGTCAAAGAAACACTATCTTGCTTCAATTTCAGAGGACCTGAGCTCAATTTGGCTTTCTTTATCTAATAGAGTTTTTCTTTTTCAAACACCATGTGGTTTGCTGTTAGTTGAATCCAAATAATGGACCACAACGGTCAGCCACAAGAGCCAAGAGACTGATGTTTTATCTACGATATCATCATGTTTTTATCTCTAACTTTAACAAGTTTATTCTTAAGAATGCTGAGACCATTATCTATGTCTCAGTAGTGAATATAAAAAAAAACACTTTGCTGCAAGCGAAGAAGAAAAATATCAAAATAGAAATGTGGCTCTCGGTTTCGGAGAGGTTTCAAAATGAACGTTGAAAATGCACATTTTACATGCATTTATCTCCATCACTTGACAACAGCAATGACAAAAACTCCATATCTTGATTTCCAACATGCATATATTCCTCTTACTACAGTGTCAGCATAATCCCTGCCAGGAGTGAGTGCTGCATAGGACTGCAGGAAAGGCAGCGAGATAGAGGGGGGGTGAGGGGGTGCTGCAGAGAATGATGAGGTTGATCCCCAGTAAGGTGGCACATGGCCCCAACCCTGTAGCATTAATCTGAGCAGCAATGGCGGTGAACCAATCACCAATCAGACGGATGAAGAGACACCCCGGCTGTCCCTAATTCTACCGCCCCCTAGAGGAAACACCGTGACAGGCAAATATAATAAATGCATCTGAATGCATCATTAGATTCTACGTTCCAAGGTGGTTGTAGACATCAGTCATTTTTATGAGTCTCTTATAAAACACATCTGGTTTAACTACAAGTGAAATGCTCTTTGCTTCTCAGACTTTACAACGGAGAGTATACAACACAAATCAATATGCAGGCGTAGGCTATTCAGAGTAAATGGACTCTGTGCCTTTGATTTACACACACAAAGCATGGTTGAGAAAAAAGGGTAAAGAGAGAAAGATTTCCCCCAAAACATTTGTTCTGTATTGATGCGGTCCCTGATCCAGTGTTACAGCTTTGGAACAAATCCGCAGAGAAAAATCTACAATCTACTTTCTCTACAATATTAAATTGTTACCCACCCATTACGCTAAGCACAGATGCCCCGTCCAATCGGCAGCTGGTGTGCTGTATATTTCCGTTAATATTTCACATTAGCCTGTGGCACAACATAATACCAGATGATTGCTTGTCTGTTATGGTATATGATGAGAAGTGTTCAGGGCCACTAATGTGAGACGTCTCTGTTTACCACTTTGATGGATGGCCTCCCTGATAGGACCTGAGTTATGTTCAGGGGTGTCACAGGAAAAAGATGACAGATGGGCCCAGCTGTTGAAGATATCGACACTTTGACCAGACCATGAAGACATTAATCACATCACAGCTAACCAGCACAGAGGGAAAACGGGTGACTTCTCTTATGAAGACACAAGTTGTGACGAGGGATCCACTGTATAATGGACCGTTCAGTGATCAGAAGTTATGAATATTATGCCGTTAAGAAACACAAAGACAATGCTGAAGGCTGTAACGGACTGAAGCGACCCAAAGAACTTGTAACATGATTAAGTGTCACAAGAGATTAGGGGCCAGTAATAAAGATAAACGGGGGTTGTTGTTGCTGTAATATAATATTAAGTGATGGCAGATATCCAGATGTCAGTGTCAAAATGAAGAAGAGGACACTAATGGATCTCTGGGATCTTCAGCCTCAGTCGCACCATCTCGTCATCCTGATAAAACACAACTAGTACTCAGACTCACTGTGAATAGATATCACCATGTTGTTGCGATGGGGTGCTTATTGATTAAATATTTTTTCACTTGATGATACAAACCTATAGATGTTTTCAAATACATTTATGTAGTTGTATGGTGACCAATCACTTTTGTTAAATGCTGTGTTTTCTCTGATATTTCTTTAATATTTCATTGCTCTTTCTTACATCTATACTGTAACATCAGTGTAGGAAATACATATTCATGAACAATAACCATGTACGTTTAAAGAAATTAAATTAAGGCTGTGCGAAAAACTTCTTTCACAGCTGCTGCAACTCTCTCAGCTTCCGCCAGACCACCTGCCTGTCACTGGTAGTAGAGCTCATGGGTAGAAAATGAAGAAGTGGATGATGATGTATGTCTTGTGTGTGTATGTGGGGGGAGGGGGTTGTCACTGGAATGATTGTGAAGCTGACCCAGCCTGGAGTTTAAGTTCACCACAGTCTGAACTACAAAGCCTCAACCTTAATGGAAAATTTAGTTTTGTTTCAAATTGACATCCACTCACTCACACACACACACACACACACACACACACACACACACACACACACACACACACACACACACACACACACACACACACACACACACACACACACACAATAAAACTGTATTACAGCACAGTGAATGAGCTTCTAAACTTCTAACATCAAAACAAGGGCTGAACTAATCCTGCATTACTGAAAGATAACAGAAGCGGTTTTCACAAAATTTGTACCAAGCTACCAGTCCGAAAGTACGTTGACACCTTCCTCACAAACATAACTGAGGTTATTATAATAGCCCCATAATGTGCATAGAACAGTTGACGGAACAGACAACAAAAGTCAAGCTGACAAATAAGGCTTGAAATCATTCATTAGCATAGCGTCTAGAAGTTTATTAATAACGGTGTTTTTAATTATTCATGTATTCTTGTTTCACTACAGCAGATTTTCTCCTGCTGAGCTACATAGCTCAATTGGCTAAACATGTAAAAAAAAAAGTGGTAGAGAGTGAGAGAAAGAGAGAAGGAAAAACACTGAGAGGGAGAGAGGGAGAGATCACAACACACACAAAGACGGGTCATTATTTCAGCACTGCAGGGGAGACAGTTAAACACAACTTTGTTCTGTTCAATTTGACTCTGTGTAACATAACATGCAAACATCTGGGTGTAAACCAGCTTATACCTTATTTCAAGCAATTTTATGCATTTCATAAGTACGACTACCCACAGAGCTGTGTATTCGGCGCACAGCTTGGTGTTCTATGGAAATCCCACTCTTGCTATCAAACAGTGACTGTGGCCAACATTTATGAAGAAAATGCTTTTCACACCAGCCACATAACAATCTTCAACATTACAAACTTAGACACAACCTTTTGGTTCCATTTGTGCTTGGTCACTTTCAATAAAGTACTTCTGCATTTTAGGTTAATTCACCTTGATTTTTTTAAATTTAGCATCACGTCTTTTGTAATGATTGTAACGATTGTTACATGGGGTGAATGCAAACAACAGATACACTTTTTCAATAAGATGAAGGTTTGGCTTGCTCAGAACAGCACTAGAAAAAAAAACAAATTTTTAAAAAATGTCTTGCATAACCCAAGGGTCTGAGCAACGTCATGCTACACTTTAATCCTCCAAATCTCAATTAAACCTCAGCTTCATCAAGGTCAGAATTAGCACAGCAAACAGAAACATCTTCCTTTTCCAGCTTTCTTCAGTCGTCTTACACTTCAGTTGAATATCAGATGAGACCTAATGCAACAGCTTTCCTATTGTTTACTATAAATATTAATATCTCTGGTAAATACAATCCTACGACAACAGTGTGGTCAGACATGACTTCCGTTCTGCAGAAACATCATGGGGTTTCGTGATTGCCCACCGTGGCATACCTGCACAGATGAAACTCATCCTATATTCTAAATGCTAAGTGGTTTCATCCAGCAGAGAGGAATGGAATAAATATGTGGATGGCTTTCCTCACTCAAATATATTCTCAAACATGGTTGCTTGCCCCGGTGCTTAGCAACATCGAAGCCGAGCAGATAAAAAAGAGAGAGAGAAAAAAGGCAGACAATGAGAGAAATCCTTGCTGACAGCTGCTTTCTCCATGCTTCTCCATGTTGTAAAGATGTAACCCTCAGAACTGTATTGAGACAACTGACCCATTGTTCTTGTTGTAATTAAAGAGACCACAGCTGAAGACACCGACCCACACGGCCAAAGAGGGCTTTCCTCACTTTTCCAGCACACTATCCAATGTAAAGCTATCGAGAGCAAGTGGCAAAAGCCTATGGTGCCATTATCCAAATGTCACAATGTTATCTTACAACTTACTCTATAAGAAATAAATACTTTTTTAGTTGACCTTTTCTTTGTTGTTAAATAGTTACCCGTATATGTATTTTAAACATCTAGTCAGTATGGCCATCAGAGTGCCTTTGGGCTTTTAATCACAGCACTTCAAAAAATGTGACAACATTGCATTACTTCACTTGCTTTAAGTTATCAAAAATTACAGATTTAAAGCATTTGCTCTGTTGTTCTCCTTTTCTGAAGTTCAGATAAGCTCTGGGCTTTCACAATTATGATGAACAAAAAGCAGCACTGACATCTTACATGTTTATATCGTCATGAGTGCTACTTTTTGATAAAATTTTGGATTGCAATTATCACAGTAAAAGCATTAGCCAGTCTGATAAATTTAACAACTGCATCATTGGTTGTGTTACGGTGTTGCACAGATTTCAGCGTCTGTGATCACATTGCACACACTTGTCCATGAGGCTTTGACTGAAGCAGCTGTACATCAAGTAATTTCAAAGTAGCATAAAAAGTTGAATACAGGCAACCTTGTCATGACATGGAAGCACATTTATCTATCTCACTGTGTGATACATATCTACTAAAGCTTTGAAAACAGAGTCTATGTATATTCCCTCCACAGTTTGAAAAATGCCCTCATTTGTTAGCTAGATAACAACCAGTCTGACTTCAAAACAGTATTCTAATTAAAGTCCTGGTCCAAGGCAAAGCCACATTCCACAGGCAGCAATCTGATGGAGCGGACGGATTCACATGAAACAGGCAATATTGCAGCAGACTTTGATTACTGAGGTATTCATCGAATGTCAATCATTCAGCATACCTGGTTTCAATTTTAGGCGCAGATTTGATATTTGATATTTCTGATGTTTCACAATACCAATTAGCAGCACACATTATTGCAAAAAATCACAAACACAAAATTTGTTAATTTCTGTCTTTTGGGAAATGATGACAAACTGTTGAATAATTAGGTTTCACCAAAGGGAAATACGTTTTTAATGGAAAATTGAATGAAAATAAACATTTATTAAGTGTGTTTCTGACATGCACAGAATGACTTAGAAACAGCATAGTTTAAATTTTTGTTATTTACCTGCAATTTTATTAATGGGGTTATGTAGTCCTGAAACCCTACCTACAAGAGATAAAGTGTCAGACAACCAGAAGATAGGTGTTCACTGATTTTGTGTTGGGGAGTGGGTGACCTTTGAGAATCAGTTGAGCTTCAACATAGAAGACATTAAAGCATAGATACTAAACCTGAAAAATGTCAAAGAGTATTTTGCACATTTAAATTAAATCTAAAAGATAGTTTGGCCTTGTGCCAAAGAACAAGTGCTTAGTTTTCGGTAAGGATTTGGACTGAAGCCTTTATTGAAACTTAACATTTTGGCTATAAACTGCTGTGTTTTCAAAGAGTAAGACTGCAACATGTGACAGTATTTTGCTAATGTGCTGCTTTGGCAACATAACAAAATGACCAAAAATGAGGAAACTCAATGGTCATTAGTCTGACTTCTTTGAAATTTGGCACAACTCATCCGTTGGTTTTCCCAGAGAGGGTACAGTCTCCAAACATCATAAGCATAATCAGCCACACATCTGGACCAGTTGCATTTTAAATTTCTAAACATTTTCTGTTATTAAAATAAATCGTTTTGAGATTTGTGCAGCCTTGGTAGAGGTATGTGCGTTTGGTGCTTTCTAGTTCTTAGTGTCATCCTTTAAGGGTAAACCTAGAGCTTTAGTATAGGCAAGGTAGCACAGCTTAAAACTCATTACTGTTGTCTGTGCCGCTTCCTGTATTGTATCTGCAGATGCACAGGTAACTTTTTCTTTGTAAACAGTTTACATATTCAAGCCCATCATCCCAAGCTTCATGGCAGGGCAAACAAAACAGCTTCAACAGTGCACGTTAAGATGTTTTTAACATCATTATATACTGTGGTGATTTGAAAATAAAAGTACACAACAAAACTATAATTTCTACCACCTGTCCCCTCCAAACCTTGGAGTGTGTGCCATCCAACCTACTGTGGGCAATTATTAACCAAAAGTGATGCCTGAATAGCTTTGACCATCACATAAATGCTGAACCTTCAGTTTCCCATCTGCATTCAAACACACACACACACACACACACACACACACACACACACACACACACACACACACACACACACACACACACACACACGATCCTCTGCTCAGCACGGTTTCTGTAAATATAGTGAATTTTTAGTGTACAAAATGTTGAATTTGGTAGTATTTTGAAACCCCAGACTGTAAAAAATGAACATCACTGCTAAAATATGTTTTGTTGATTTTCAATGAATCAAGCAGCTGTGCCTTTGCGGGAAACTCTCCCAGATGCCAGAAACTGTTACAAGGTGGGCAATACTTCAGTGTTCTGTGATTAGCGCATAATTCCAAGTTTATAACTCACCATAGCAGTTGTACTTGCTGGACAGAAAATTGAAAACTGGCCAAAGCACAACTATTTTTCAAACTCCCATGTCAATTTACCTGTTGTGGAACGTATTATTTATGCAAACCTCTCTCCTGGAAATCCAGTGTGTGGGAAGGATAGGGCTGCAAAAACACTTTGGGTAAGGTCAGGGAAATGTTGGTAGTTTTAGCTAAATATTGAAAAAGTAAATGTCTACGTCAATTTTCAACCAAGACCACGACCTTTCCTTTCCCAAGTATTTTGAGTTGTGTAAACATACCCATAAAAACATTTATCAATGTCGAAAAACACCAGTTTATTGCAGTTTTACATAAAAGGCAACCAGACATGTGGAAACAAACAAAATTATACAATATCCAAGTGTGACAACCAAGTCAAAGTTCTGGATGGTTGTATAATAAGTATTACTAAAATTTAAGTGTCTTTATTATTACTGATACTTCAGAGTATTGGGTAGTTAGTAGAAAACTATAATGTGAGTGTAATCACTTTATTTTACATTTGCCTCCTCCCCTACTTATTAATTACTGAGTCACTGATATGGTAATGCTGAGTTAACGAGTCTTATTGCTTTGAGTGATGCCTCTCGACTCTGAGATTATTACTACGATGATGTCTCAGTTACTGAAATATCACTGTGGCTGTCAACTCTCTTCAATTCTGGGTTGACTTCCTTCTGTGATTAGGTTTAGGCATCAAAGCACATTGGTTGAGGTTAGGAAAGATTGTAGTTTCACTTAAATGTCAATAAACACTTTGTGCCTTGAGTCTTGAGTCTAACATCAACCAAGTACAGTGAGTGCCCAAACATAACAAAAGGTTTAATAAGGCTGCAGTCACTACAAACGGATATTGTATTGTTGCTAGTTTGGATATTTTGGCAGAAAACAAATAAAATATGTTGTTGGTCAACTGTTTATTGATACGCTCAGTATCAAAATTTGTGACCAGATTACATTATTTACAACATTTCCTCTTTATTTTACAAGAAAATGTATCTGGCCAACATGTTGTGTACTTCAAAACACAGATGCTATTGCAAAGTATATATAAATGTAATTTCTATTTCTATGTAAAACAGACATGAACATGTTGTAAGGTGACAAGCTAACCATGGACTTATCAAATAATGCACCTCTTAATAACATTAACAACTTGGTATTATAGCTATGCACCATACAATTAGCTGGTTAAGTTTCCACAGGATATATAGACCAATTACCCATTTGACCAGATCATTACCAGCCACCACTACATGCCATTTGTGCCATTTCGTATTACTCTGATAACTAATACTGTGATGACAATTGATTGAAATTATGTTTACACTATGCGAAATATGGCATCCTATCTGCGCCAGGTTCAATGCCTGCCTTTTAAATGTATCAGCCAAAATAAAACCTTTCCACATATGTCAGGAAGCAAAGTGTGAAAGCCATTGCTGCTGGGTTGATTTTAATTCTGATGTATGAAAATAAACCCATGGTGTGAAACACACCTCTTCCAGCATGTTCTGCTTCTGTTTCATAAAGGCTTTATTGGCAATAGTGCCATCAGACCAGGCAAAAGTAATCTTTATAGCAGTGTATGGAAAACCTCTTCAACCACAGTAAAGGTGCCACACAGATGGATCTGATTAATAAAATGAATTAAGGGCAGCAGCATTTAACAACAAATATCTTACTCACTGGGCTCTAGCTTAGGATCAATACAGTGGTGGAGTTGACCAATAACTACAGAGTGCAGTGTTTTCTCTGAGTTTCACAAAGATGGTATTGAAATCTCTTGTTTTCAATTGCCAGGACTCCAAATACAGTACAGTAATTGATCTGAAATAACATTTTGTAATGTCACTGGAAAGGTTCATAAAAACAGCAGGTAATAGACTATAGTTAAAGCAACCCACACACTTAATTATTTTTAATTAGCCCCACCTTTTTAGTCCATTAGCACTAAGCTGCACTAACTTGCAAACCAACCCAGTCGCATTACCATCATCAAACTAAAGGCCATTATGTTTTCTGTTTTTTTTCAATCCAGACATATTAAGGCTTCTATCACCCTTCACGGCATGCTGGATGGGTTGCCAGTTCATAGAGAGACTAATAGAGACACACTTATGAGCAATTTGTAGTCTCCACTTCACCTGACTCTTTATAATTATGGAAGGAAACAGAGCTCCCACGCAACACTCAAAGGGAGAACATTCATTGTGGACACCAATTGGGCCATGAATCAAAGTGCCGTCTTGCTTTAAGGCAACTCTTGCCACCCAAAGTGTGTGCTCAGACCAAATCAGCTCTGCATTAGAACAATTCATGGCCTGCGTTGTGTAGCTTCAGGTTGCAGTAGGTAGAGACAATGAAAGACAATCCAGGAGTTCCAGTTTGAGTATCAGTGAATTAGAAGATCTCAGATGCTAAAACACTGCACAGCAGTTTATGTGACAGGATCCGGAAAGTTACCACCTTTCATCTATTGTTGTGACAATCACAAATTAAACTGTAGAAATTCAGAGTTCACACAAAGAAATCCATCAGGATAGTTCACATGTATGTCATTAGCCAGGCAATGCATTGTGCCAGCCCTCCGCGCTGGCACCATTCTGCCTCGCCAGATCTACCTCATTCAAATGAGTGAGGGGGCTGCTTTTTACACAGAGGTAAAGTTGGTCTGAACGTAGCCTAAAATCAGTTAATTATAAATTATGAGAATTAGCAACTTTTTAAACAGTTAACATCAGAGATTATTAATTAATTCTTTACTGTTACAGTATTTATGTTGATTTAACATTACACAAGCTTGCGCCCCTTCCTCTGTATATTCAGCAACTTCATCCAAAAGATGGACATTTGAAGCAGCACAGCGACTCTACGTCGGTTTCCATTTGTACATATTTACAATAAGCAGCACCATCCGTTGTCTTTGGCACGGGGCACCTCTGCACCACTATCCTCACCGACAGGCAGTGCTTGACTCTCAGCTGTGGTGGCCTCTTCCTACTCTATGCTCAGTAATTTCTACACACTGTATTATGGCTCATATAAGTTGACCCGAATGTTTGATTCCAGCATTGCGTCGTTTTCTTCCATATCTACAGGAACATTGTTTTCTGCCTACAGTAGAATCTGTAGTTCGACAATAGCCCTTGAGCCAGCAAAAGACCGCCAGATGACGTAAAACATTTTTGCCTGTAAATTAGCTCTAGCCGCAGGCAACATGGAGGGAAACTGAACATTGTTCATTGGCATTTACTACCTACATTGTAATGATACAAATGTGGTTGAAAAGGGAAAAGTACTATTGCTCTGTGCTGTGCCACTACATGTGCCGTAGGTTCCAAGCAAAACATGGCATCGATCTCTAGTAAGTTTTAGTGTAAAGCAATGGAAATGACACGTAAAAGTGATACATTTGTCACCTTTCAAAGTAACAACACCTGTAAACATTCATTGTCAAAAGTGGCATCTGTATGCTGTAAGTGTCTTGTCAAAACCAATAATGTGGTGGCTGTCTGTGTCTGGGGTAAAGAGGTGAGGGCAGTGGAGCAACCAGATTCACCTCAGGGAAAGGCCTGTCATCACCTGCAGAGTTTGTGCAGCACTGAGAAGTATTGGTGTTTTAACAGCAATTGCAGTGGGGCATATGCATCCGGCAGACTGCAGGACACAGCAATTCTAAGGAAGCTGATAGAGAGGTCTGTGGTGTTGGATGGGATATTTGCCCAAACCCAGGGACATCCTCATGTTGGGAAGGATCTCCTACAAGGCATAGAAGCTACAGAAGAATGTTTTTATAATGCAGTGGCAAACAATATGATCAGGTTTCTGATTTTCTTACGCTTTCTGCACTACATTGTTTATTGCATTATTGCTGAGAAAACTTTGAAAGTGATTTACTTTCCTATATGTCTGTGTGAAGTTAAGCAGCTTAATTCCTACAACTGTAGGTCCAACTCTTCTTTCGTCTTCAGAAAACCCCCCAGGGAGATGTCTTTCTACCACTGACCTCTCTTGAATATGAAAAATTGTTCTCCATACAGGCCTGATTATGCAAACACTGAATCTGTTCCTCGAATGGGAGATAATTTGAACCTGCATAATTTCTTGAATGTGTTTTTTTTTGTTGTTTGGATGATGAATAGGGAAACATGTTGTTGCTCATACCTGCCCAACTGTAGCTCATCCTTCTTCCTGTTACCTTGGGCCTAATTTAATAACCTAAAACTCACTCAGCCAACTGTGATCCTACTGTGCACCCTGATGGCAGAAATATGTGTAAACACCTGCACTAATTACCTTCTCAGGCAGATTATTTATGAAATGCATTAAAGCATGTGCAAAACGATTCATTGGTCAGAATTCAGAGTAATTTTTCACTCGACCATCCAAATGTCTTCCAGCCCAAGAGAGGCAGAGCACGTTCCCACTGAAACTTAATGGTATTATCTCTGCATGACTGTTCATTTTCAGGACTGTTTGTCGAAAGGAGACTAAACAAGATTATCAAATAGACAAAGATGGGTTGGCTGTGTCCTCTAATTCAGGCCACGTTGATTGTTTATGTTTGACGTAATCTGCTTAATGTGTTTATTGTTCTGCGGCCGTTCCAGTTTTTCATACATTTCCCAAAATAAAAAGATGACAATACTTATTCCTCAAAATTGTATCTCTTCTAAATAACCTATGCCAAGATATGCCTCATAAATATTTTCCTATTATAAAGTTTGTGAGAGGGTGCATTGACTGCACTGCAGGTGCTGAGTAGAGGACAAAATTAGCGAGGCACTCAGCCTTGAGTGTTCAGGAGGACTAATTGAGCCAAAACTTCCCAGAGATAGACATCTCTGATTACATTACATGAGTGAAATATTCTTGTCTCACAAGTGTGCTGATACTGAAACGAAAATGAACAAGACAAACTTCCATCATGATTAACAGTGGGTAATGATTTCTCATATCTACTAATTATCCATGTTTGGTTATCTTGTACCAGAAGTTACTGGGAGGGGGCCAAATTGATCAAGAAAATTTGTATTCATTTTCCACCATAATGATGAATGAATCTAATTTGAAAAGTCATGTCAAATCCATTGCTATCTCATCAGTGAAAACGACAACACATAATAGATTTTCAGACCTCATCATTCAATTGGTGAATCATTTAATATAGTTGATATACTGGATAATGAATTTCATTGATAGCTTTTTACAGATACAGAACAGCACCAAACTCTTGCATCACGCCCAATAAAAAATTCAAGAGCTTACTCAAGTGTTTCACTCAAGTTACTGCAGGCTTTGCAGTGGTGCAACATACAATATAGATCACAAAATAGGTCTAATGACGTGATTTAGCACAGGGATTTTGCACCAGATCAGTCTCAAGAAATTTGTGAAATCAGCACTTAAGAGTCTTTAAATGCAGATAACATGCTTCATGTGCATCCCTACATTTTCCATTGAAAGGCTTATGTGAGGAAGATTTAGCCATAGAAGCCAGCAGGGGTCTAGCAATGAAATATGACAGTGAAATGTATTATGAAGCCTGAGATGGTGGTTGGATACATTGCCTTCGATTGAGTTAAACAGGAAAAGGGTGGAAACAGTCGATTAAAATGTGTCTTATTTTACAAAGACCAAACCTCAACTCAACCAAAATTTCAGCTGCCTAACCCAAATCCTACTTCTGTTTTACTTCTTTATAATTAAATGTCCAATTAAATTTCCCACTACTGTAATTTTGTCAAGTGCTATTGTGCTGGAGTGGCATCACTTTCAATGTAATTTCATTTAGATTACACAACAAACTGTTTTTGTTTCCTATTTTGCAATCATTTAACTTTTGAGACAGTGTTGTCTTGAGAATAAACAAGTTCCATGTCTCTTTCAATCAATAGTATCATTTGAAAGAGACAGTCAGTCTATCTTTTTTTAATCAATTGCATGAGCTATATAAAGTCCGATCTGTTTATGATCGCTTGCCCCAGGGATGCCAACTGTCAAAAACATTCAGTCGTGCACCCTTAAAACACTGGCACCACATAGCACCATGAGTGAGTGAGTGAACTGCCGAGCACACAGAACAAATAAACAGCAGCCAGCAGTTTCAGTTAATGATATGACAGCATGCGTCATTCAACCATGCGATCAGAGCCACGTTGACTTTTTGTACAAAAAATTACAACAATATATTTCACATTTGTACTAGTACAGTATGCTGGGGTAGATGCTGTCAAAATCCTGCCCAAGTGTCCTGTGTCCAAACTGATGCTCCTCAAACACTATTAAACTGAGTTTCTAATTTTAATGTTGGCCCGCTATCTGCTAAGTGTGCACTGCTGTACATAGGAAAAGGTAAAAGTAAAGTTCAATCCACTTAAAAATATTTTTTTAAGTAGTGGACTGGACTCCAGTATTGGCAGATGGTCAATAATAAAGGGAAAAATGTGATCTGTGCATCCCTAGAATCAATTTTATACTTAAGACCAGTCCAGCAATATATGCAGGCTTCAACAATTTCTTATCTGAACATTGTGGGATCTGAAAGTCACATTTCCTGCAAAGGGCAGCAGTTACAGTACTGCAAATCATGAAAATGTGCTTGCTTTGACTCTGCATTTATTAGCTGGGTGTAGCCATGCTCTAGCAGGTGACAGCTAGTCAGATGTGACAGAGTGCAATATTATCCCTCAGACATAGTCTCCCCAATTTCAGACAGCTACATCATGAGAGGATGATGTGTTTGAATTATTGATACATTCTCAAGGTTGAGTGCATCATGCTTTTTAAGGGGCTCTGAATGCTATGAAAAGGTTTGTAAAGAAAAAGGAGTGCATTCATGTCTGAGAGCCCACAATTAGAGAGATATAAGTACACTAGAGCTATACAATGATAATCCCATCTGAGCACAGGAAGACTAAGAGATACAGCTCTCGATGACCACATAAGGCTTAGGGTTTCTGAAGACAAGACTTGTGACAGATGCTTCTATCTTTCCACTGCAGTTGGAACATTTGATCCGTGCGCATTGTGGATCATGGAGAGGGAATTTGTTATAATTAACTATGAGGAGTGAATGCATCCTACGGAGATTATACTAATTACTTGAGCTATCTTAGAGGTTCACTGTAGGATCAGGGCTCTCCGTGTGTATTTCTGTGTCATATGGTTCTCCTGGAGAAACAAGCATACACCCCTGTTTGCTTTCTATTAAACTGAGTACTTAAAACTCAGGGACGGGAACTGCTAACCGTCCACAATGGCATATCTAATTCAACACAGATAGTTCTTTTAAATGCAGCATCTAAATTTGAGGGGTACAAAAGTACATTTTTAGTTGTGTCTAAACCTTCATTAACAAGGTCTTGGGTTAGCCATTACTCAAAACATCCATTTCTAGTCTTTAAATGTATCATTTTGCATCACTTGAATATTCTTTTGTTTTTAAATCCACGTAATTGCTTTCTCACAAGTTGCCCCACATATTTAGCGCGCTTTTAACCCAACCATCACTCCATATTCACCTGCCCTGTAGACTCGCCTCCAGGCAAGAAGCCATTTGAAAATTTGTGAACTTATCCTTGAAAGTGACTCTTCATATTGAACTCACAACAACTCAAAGTTGCGAGCATAATGTGTCTGTGTCGTCAGCCATATTAACAAAGTGAACACACCATTAAACAATGTCATTAACCACCGACTCATGCTAATGTCTTCCTTTAACTATCAATGACGCTTAGCTTACTGGTCTGAAAGGGAAATCTGTTTTCTGGATTATTAGTCCAAAATAGAAAGTCACTGAGCACTTTGAATGTTGTTGTGGTACTTGAGAGGGTGGGACACTGCAGTTAAATTGAATTGAAATAATTCAAATGGCAAGGATGGGCAGTGTAGGACTACTCGTGATTGTTTTTATTGATGTATTTGAGTGGTTAGCACAGAGTCAATGAATTGGGTGTTGCTTTTATACTGTGTCCTGTGCAATATCCCATTTAGCATGCCCATCTAAATGCTAATAGGATTAACAGCTGTTTTAAAATTGCTCAGTATAACTGATGCAGTAATTCACTGATTGCTAAATAACTGTAACTTTGTGGCAACTTAAATTCAACACAACACCTAAAATTCTCACTATAGCACTTTGTTTGTGCTGAGCTGCTTACAAAATATAAGAAATCACTTCTGCAATCTTGGCCTGGAGCATTTTCCCTCGTCTTTTTTTCATCTTACAAGTCAATTTCAACCAAAAAATGTGTCATTTTCCTCTTTATAGATCCACTCTTGCCAGGGTGCACATCTCTCAAATACCATCCCATATAGGCCACAAGACAAATATGACCCTAAAAGCATGCAAAGCAGAATTTTTCAGCACATATTTTACTCTCTCTGTAATGAAACAACAGCATGATGTCATGCCTTTGGTGTACATTCCTGATGCTACCTTAATGAAGGATAGAAATCATAATGGCTGGAGTGAGGCTTTAAATCCTTCAATTAGTTTAAGAAATAGTAGTCTGTGCCTGTGACTTCCTTTGTGGCATTCTCTTTCCTTGGCTATATTAATCAGCCTCGGCCCATAGGCCCAAACAGATGGCTTTGATAACTTGCTTAAAGCAGTCCAAAACTCTACAGTAAACTAGACATCCATCTCTGGCTGTATTTGTTCCATTGCAAACAGACTCATTATACACTTGGCTTGGGGGAGAGATTCCCTGTCACAGAGCCTAACCCTCTCCTATCGAGGATTTGGATCCTTGTCATCTGTATTTCTTGAACCAGTCAATTGACACTAATATTAAGTGAGCGTAACTGGTTCCAGCCACCTTGAACAATCTGACATTTCACTAGACATTTTATTTTTGTCCTCCTTTTTCATCTGTTCAGAGTGACATTCAATAAGTAAGTGTTTTTTTTTGACAAGGAAGCCATTTGTTGCATCAAGCCTGAACTCTGACACTGTGCCTTTTTACAAAATAAAGATATCTAATAAAACACCCTTCCTTTTACAAAAACACAGTTACCTTTTTGCTAATTACTAATATGTGATATTTGAAAGCAAAAGAAGCAATGCATCTGTAAAATAATGCCAATTGCAAAAAAAAAAAAAAACACAACTTATTTATCCCAGCACTATTTAATAAAGCACGATTATTTTGAAGTGAAATACAGGAGACTATATGTTCCCTTAAACACCAGTCTGCTTAAGATAAGATATGGAGAATGAAAAACTCATAAGGCATTGTACAAAAACAATTTTCAAATCACAGCCAGTTTTATCCCAAGAGGATTATTTGGCAATTATTGTGAAATAATTTTCTTGCACTTAAAATAGGGACTAACAGTGAGCTCCAAATTCATTTAGAGAGTGATTTTTTGGATGTGAACTCCAAAAAATCTTCTTTTGATTTCCAATGATGACTTTAGACAGTTTATTTAATACCATGTTCATCCATTTCAGAAGCCCCATACACATCTATTGCACTTTTCATTGTTACATAATTTCAAGGTGACTCACTTATTTAAGTAGTAGTAAAGTATTTAATATAGCTCTGCACTATGTGCTGCTCAATTTATTCTAATGTGATACAGAAGTGGTGAAACTTAAAAGTAAACATGTAAGATCTTAGACTAGCTCCAAACAGCACATTTTAAGACACAAATCACTTAGACAGTGATTATCCTGCACTTAGCAGACATTAAACTGGCTAAACATGTGTCAGCCTTTAGGCTTCCATATGTTTTCAATGTGGTATGCTTAAACTGTCATGTTGCATCTTTGCATCTATTTTTGTAAAGATAATACAGTCATTAGAACCTGATAATCAGACTGAAATGCCATTTCATACATATTGGAGATGTGGGCAGAGATTCAGCAGTTGAGAGCCAAGCTACAGTCAGTGCAGATTGGTGTTAATGAGTATTAGATGTAAGTCAATACTTAGCACTACCTACAGTGGAATTCACAAATATCTTGGTTTCTAAGTGCAGAGTCAGGATTGATTTATACCTCTACCTAAACTCTTCAACAATTATTGCTTTTTTCTGGCCTACATTCACTCTTCTTTGACCAGTTATTTGAAGCCCTTTATTTACAATGATTCATTGTCATTCAACTGCACCATATTTAATCGTATTCATGCATTAAAGCATGAACAGGCCAACATACATGCTCACATCCATGCCGGAGTCGAAATGATTTATTTTATCTTGTCTTTCAATATAACTTGTATTATAAATTGTTTTGTTGTTGTTTGTTTTTCACAGCAATCTGTTTTTTTCACCATCACTCTCTTAACCATGCATGCTTATGGCAATGCATTGTTTTTATTGTTGTCCTTGCTTGGTTAATTGTCACACCATTCATGTAAAAGCTAATAGTTTTAATTTTTCTGCAGTCTGGACAGCATTCTCTTGATGTTTGATGGCTCAAATGTGATAAAGAGTACAATGTATTAGAAATAATTGAGAAACAGCCCGCAGTTAAAAGAAGATGAATTATCAGGATTGTACTAATATACTTTGATTAAGGCTGATACTAATAATTAACCAAAATCACCCAATCCTCCTACATAGTTAAATAAATAATCCTGAAAAAACACAACTTCTTATTTCTTGAAAGAAATAAGCAGTTTAGTTTAAAGACTGTGTGAGATCTCACTGATTTATGTGTACCATACCACACTATCATAAAGGCTGTAAAAAGTAGCACACTGTGAACAAGAAACATGTGTAAAATTTGACTAGTATTTGAACATCATGGGGATACATATGTACTTCCCTGCCATAAGTAAAGAACAGAACTACAATAGCATTATTCTTAAAAAAACACTGTTATGAAGATATATAATTAAACATGGTTTTAGGGAGCCAAAAGCCACACTTTTCAAAGATTTTCCTGGTTTTACTTCCTTGATTAAAAGTCAAAAGTCAGATGTGGCTCCGTTCCTCTATAAGCAAATCCCATTTCTCTGTTCAAAGTTGCAGTTACGCCCAAATGTACACCCATATAATACAACTGCAGCTACACCCATATTTTAAAATATTTTTATAACCTCAATTTATTTTTCATGCAAAACTGTGGCTATTAGGGCCAGTATTCAAATGACGTATTTGGCAAAAAATATATTTCTCTCAAAAGACATTTGTTTTTGTTTTTTTTCAGACCTAGCTATACACAACTATTACAAGCACAAATGGGACTCAGCTTCATGGAATCCCGAAAACTGGGCAGAGAGTGACAGGCGGGCAGATGGGCAGTGGATAAAGTCTTTTATTTCCACCATTGAGCAGCTCCACACCTTGGATAATAGGAGCCAATTCAGTTCAGCCCATAAAGAGGTTTATCAGTTCCTGTCAGCATGCCCTGCAGGGGTGAGGCGACAAATAACAAGGCAGTGAAAAAGAAAAGTGGTAGGAGTCCAGCTCCCTAACCTGTTTCCCCTCTGCCAATGGCATCTGCATTTTCAAAAAACACTCATTTCCGCTTATGACTCGAGATAGGAGATTAGAGGGTTGAAAGTCATCTTTGAGCAGCATTAGAAGGAGATATCGAAGTCACGTGATGCAACGAAGCCGCACTCGGTACATCTCAGAAACGTCACAAAATGTCAAGCACTGCATAGGCTGCCTAGTGAAAGACCATCTTACCCAGTGCGGTGGTCACATCTCACCAAGTGCGGTGGTCACATCTCACAGTATAGTTTAAGTATGGACACAACAAATAAAAACCCACCATTGCTGCATCATTCTTATAATTTCTATAATAAAAAACCCTCTAGCAACAAGGTTAATTATACTGCTAATATTTACATTTCTGTATTAGAATTAACATACCTAAAATACTTCTTGTTGCTTTTAAGTCAGTGAGTTATAGAGAGCCCTCAGCATTTCAGAATGTCTATTTCTGGGAAAAGACCCTATTTAAGTGCTAGAGGATGAACAAACCTTGTCAAATTACAGCCCTCAGCCTGATTCGACAGGCTTGTCAGATCCAAACTACATTTCTGTCTCCTACCTGGCTAAATTTAAAAAAGTGACTGTACACCCTGAATGAAACCTCTGGAGTTGAGTCAAAATAATAAGCTGTATTGTTAAAAAGCTCTCCGCTATTCTGAGCCTGCTGGTCCAGATTTGAGGAATTGCTTCCATCAATATAATTTTTTTTTACTCCACTATTAGTCAACTTTCAGCTGAATTGGCTTCCCCGATATATGATGAGGAGGAGGAGGAGCAGGAAAACGCAAGACAATACTCACGGCACTTGCAAATGCAGTGTTGTAAGTCCTACACACCCTTCATGTACAATACTAACCTGCATCACAGTGGCTAATGTAATTTTCCATGCATGAAAAAAAGAAATAGAATGTGGGAACATGCCAATAATAATAATGGTAATAGTGGGAGTGGATTTTAACAGTATGTCCAGAGCAATTACTTATGGCCTTTCTCTAAGCCTGCACCTCCACAATAAATTACATTTTTAAATAAAAAATAATACTGCACAGAAAACAATCAGCACTTAACTGAACAATTAAAAAATGAAAAGTATACATAAGAACTAAAAAATATATATACATAGATTTTTTATTTTCCCCCCTCTTTTTAGAGAGTGGTGGAGGCACAGGCGTGAGAGCTCCTCCACTGAGTTTGCCTTATGCTTGCCGGAATAAATTGGTACCATATGGTGTGATGACAGGATCACTCAATCTTCTGTGTACCTGAACACCACATTAATCATTTTTTGGGGGATATTCTTTCCCTTTCATCACACAGGAATTTCCAAATAGTCCCTGCCTTTATTTCTCTCACACATGTAGTGAATTTACATACACAGGCTACACTCTGCCCTTGTTAGGAGCCAGACCGTTTGACCAAGTTCAAGCTGGAGCAAAACAAAATGTTAAGGTTAGGTGTCAGGTGAGACTTCCTTCCTGGTTAACATGTTGACTTACTTTCATTTTAATGTGGTCAAGAATAGGGGCATGTTTCATATTAACTTTCTTAGATAAACAATGAAATTTAAAAAATGTACCGATAATAAAATGTTTTGGGAACACCATTATTTCTTTATGCACAGAAAATGCTTTATATTAAATCCTTGTTAATAACAGATGAAAAAAAAGTTTAGAGAACGACTATATTGATTTTTCGCATTAAGTGATAAGTAACAAGAAATAAGAAATAAGAGCATGTATAGATATATGAACACAAACAACAGCTGCTTAAAAGTATATTTGCACCTACCTTAATTAAATGGCTATGCTGCAGTTCCATAGGTATATGTATAAGCATAAAGCTCCTTCCACTAATTCAGGCTAAGAGTTTAGACAGAAAAAGGTGAACAGAGTAAAGTGGCCCAGAGGTGAGAGAGAAGAGAGAGAGAGAGAAAGAAAGAGAGAGAGAGAGAGAGAGAGAGAGAGAGAGAGACAAATGGGACAAAGGAGAAAGAGTGGTCTTTATAGCACTGTCCGCTTGATGAATCAGACATGTCTTATTTGTTGGCTGCACTGCCAGGGAATTTGCATTGATTATTTTCCCCTCAACAGATACATTTAAATCAATGTGGCACAGCGCAGCCAGAAAAGTGTGAGAAAATGTGCACGGCACACCGTGAACCCCGGAGCTGTAACCTTGGTCAGACAGGAGGAGCCACAGCTCCCCCTTCATGCCAAACAGATGAGATCAGGACTAAAAGCAGCTCTGAGGACAGCACCATCTCTGATCTCCCTATGAAAAAACAATCCCCTCCCTACACCCATAATAACATTTCTATGGGATAATATGTCTTCATTACCCTGCCATTTTTCATATGTAGATCTGCCAAGTTTTCCCCCTAGTTTTCTAAAAAGGCAGTATATTGTTTTATGTTTCACAGTTTTGTTTTTGTTCTTTTTTTCCTCCAGAGTTCTTAGAGGTCTCTTTTAAGACTGTTTTTCTATTGTTTCAGCTATGGATGTATAGCTCTATGAGATTTATGGGTAATTTTTTAACAGTCAAAAGTAGGTCAGTCAAAATCAATTTGAAGTGTTTTACTATTGTAGTAGAAACAGTTTCAGCCTGGTGTGTTGTATTAATCTGAATATAAATTTGAGGCATGGATACTTTCATTTTAATTTTTTGCAGCAAAAGTAATAGCGCATATACATATAGTTTGACAAAATCATCTTTTATCCCTTTTATTTTTATTTTTTGCCATTTCCAAGATTGAGAATGAAAGTTGAGAATGAACTTACACACTCAGCTATATAAATATACATATAATAAATATATAATATATAATTTTTGCATGTTACTTTTGATCTACATGCTCTTGCACTTCTAACAATATGGCTTTCAATATGTGCATATCTCATTCATAAGAGAAACAGCTGTATGTCAACATTGCTTGAAATAAATTGTCAAAAATATACTTTAATTTGTAGAAATGGGCTACTCCGTCTGTCTTTTATGAATAAATAAACAAGGATTGCATCATCATTTCACCATTCTGTGATGACAAATACTCCACAAATACACTGTTGTTCAGTAGAAATGTGTTTGATCATCTGATATTTGCCAGCAAAAAGTGGGTTAGGTTATTATCTATCCTGTGACAGAATCCACTGGCTTTTATGCAGAACCAGTGTGGATTGCTACTAATGCCTCAATTCAGGGTTTAGCTTAAAAGAAGTTTTCATGGAAGTTGAGCGGTTTGAGGTTTTTGTCTCCTCTAATGAAGTCCTGTACTGCCCCCTTGCATACATAGAGCTAGATGCTTTAGCAGGAGCAGGGAACTTGATATTTTGGAAGTTGCCACGAAAGCAACTTCTATTGTAGGTTTATAATTTACTGAATAGAATAGAATAGTTTTTATATAAATGCTGTGAGACTTTTTTTTCATTTTGCCCCAGCTTATAAGCCAGGGGCACTAAATAATAAATAGCACTTTCTAATTGGATGGGCCACTTTTAACACCCCCAACGCACACATACACACACAAACAGCACACCACACTACCATGGACCGCTCCCACCTCTCTTTTTCTGTCTCTCTCTCTTTCCCCATCTCATTGATAATTTCTCCTGGAGCTTCAGCCTCTCACATTGAGATCAAAGTGGCTGTCACACACACTGCCAGTGGAGGACGGTTCAGGAGCATCTCCCTACAATATATTATTCCACTATGGATGATGAAAGAGTGTATACTGAGGGTGGAGATGACACTGTTACGAGGCAAATGCAGTAGGGGGCGTTACATTGGGCCCCCCTCACAGGGGATTGGTTTGCAGCACGGCAAGAGTAACAAATGGTTTAGGGTAGAGCTGTCTTGCAAACCAATCCACTCCAGGGTTGATCATTACATTAAGACTCTAAAGTAAAATTAACCTCTTGTCATGGATGTGTTAGTGAGTAAGCTGACATTACACAGAAATTGACTGTATCAGCACACACACACTGCTGTGATAAAGAGCTTATTCTTTGCGAAAAAAACCCCGAAAAAAAACAAAGGCGATTAGCCCCATTTTAAACTCATTTTGACAACAAATAGTTCCCCCTGTTGTAAATAGCACAAAAAGGAGCCAACAATTATGCAAAGTTTGCTCACCACCTTCCTTTGTATGCAGTTGTCTATGAAAGAAAAAAGAAAAGAGTGGCTTTCCAATATCTCCTGACTGTCTCTCTTTTCTCTGAAAGGCACATCTTAAGTCTGACTAAAATGTACACTCGTCTCTCCCCCAGGGTGCAGTGGCAGTGGTGCAGAAAAAGTGAACTGCAGAGGACCCCACTGTTTAGCAAACACTCCTACTGAGGGGAGGAATTAATTATTCAGAGCCAAGGACCAAGGCAGCCCCATTTGATTGCACCACAAAAGAAAGGTCAGAGCTTTTCATATGAGGAACCTCCTGGTTCTGAGCCCTGTCAGCTGAGGGGACGTGTACAGTATATAAGGCTGAATAGCAGTCTGGTTAACAGCTCAATTAAAAGGACAAGGATGTCTAGGTGAGGATGTGTTCACAAGACATGTGACAAACAGCAGCTACAACATCGCCTCAGTAAAAAGGTCTGGAGGATATGATTAGCTGTTGGGGAGAAATTTGTGGGTTGTGGAGGCGATTTTGCCAACTCTACAGGAGCTGAAGATATATTTATCATGTGAAATTCTGAAATCCAGCCAATGAGAAAGGAATCAAGATAGCCTACTACTGGTAAGAAAGATTAAACACTTATGGCCATTTAAAGCAGTCTTTATTCAAATCTGACCAAACCATTTTATTTCCCGTCCTCACAAATTAGCAAATGATCTATTACCACATTTGAATAGTTAATAGGCAATAATGGAATATATCAAATTAACAACGTATTATTTAATCTTGGGCAAAATTTGCCTTCTAATGACTAAATTGTTTCAAATTCTGCAAATACTGAATGGACCCTTGTGACAATTAATAGAGTCTGAGAAAGTTTGGTGTCAGACTCAATTCCCATAGTGTGATCATCTGCATAAGCCTATCAAATTTCACTGTGAAAGGCCAAATCTTTTTTTTCCAGCCATGGTGCAAATGCCTGATTTTCATCAAGTCCTTTCTCCTCACTCCGAGCTCACAATGCCTACTTCACAGAACAGATCATGAACATACAGTAGCAGTGCAACAAAATCCAGCTACATGATCCTCAGGGTTTATGGAGTAAATCTGTCATTAATGTAGAATACTGTTGAGGCCTCGAGGCATTGTGGTCTGTTACTGTAGGTTTTAATCGCTAAAAACTGTGGACTAGCCAGCTCTAGCAGTGTTGAAGATGGAGCCAGGAGAGGAAACTCTACAACTGTGCAACAGGGGGTGCCTGTTCACTCACTATTGGTGTGCGTGTGCTCCACACACAAAGCATAGAGAGCTTATTGGCTCTTTCCAACACCCTGTCAGCCAATCATCAATAGCCCAACTCTACCATTCCATGGAAACCAGGCCTGCACCAGCAATGACATTAACTCCAACTTCACTGAGCTCCAGTCTTCTTCCAGCAACTCATACTACGATATACTACATATTTTCAAAAGGGAACAAAGTGTTATGACAAACACATAAACATTTTTGAATTCCAGTCAGTATTCATAATAATACATAATAAAGAAAAACCATCGACAGCCTCAAAGCAAATCTCAAAACATAACTTAACTTTACCTACTTAACTATAATTGCAAGCAATCAATCATAAGGTTGTGTTGCTAACTGAGGTGCCTTCACCTTAACAGTATGAATTAGCTCACTGATTTATGTTCATGGAGTATTATGGCTGAACAGAAAGATACAGATAGGAAAGGGGATTCGTCCTCTCTAGGATGATTTCTTGCAGATGGTTCAGCCATTACATCTTAGTCTCTCAGATCATTAATTTCCCAGGTAATAAAGCCCTGCGTTGTTAGCAGGGCCCCCCTTCCCCCTTATACCCCGTGCCGTAGGATGCTGCTGGGTGTAGCGTGTGAGTAGTTGCCAAATGGAGATGACAGTTTGCTCCACCGTTCATCAGTGAAACCACGGAGCCATGCTGAGTCTATGGCACATGGATGAAAAATTAAACTCAACAGCAAAAAATTAACACGTTGTAATACAGTCTGTTATTTGTCCCCACAGAGATTTCTATCACTACTTCAGGTGTGCCTCAAATGTATCTATTATGTCTTGACAGATATAAGTTTTTGCAGACATATTTAAATTAAATTTATTGATAAACAACAGTTTGTGCTAACATTCAATATGTGGAAGGATAATAATGCACTTGAAAAAGCAATTAGACCAAACAACAACAAAATTCACAGTGAAACCCCTATCCTAAAATTAAAATAGAAGTTTCATACTTTATTAACTATATGATGACACCTGGGCTCACTCCATCTGCTGATTATTACAGAGGGATGCGCCTAAAAGCTCCAGGAAAAGCTAGTAAGTGGACATTTAAACAGAAGGCCTTTTAATAAAAAATATACTTCAATAGTGGACAAAGAAAATATGCAAAGAAAGACTTTCAAGGCTTTCTAAAAATATGTATGTCGTTGTGGTCTTGGAAGAATGTCAATTTAATTTGCACTAATGGCAAACTATATCCGTCTTACCACTGACTACTTAAATCACACCTCTTGCAATAGTTAAGTTTCTATACAATGTAAACCAAATGTTAACAGAATTTCCAGAAAATTGGTAAAAAAGGAGATGTGAATTAAGGCATGTTTCCAACCACTACACTTATGTGAATATAAGGAGTTAAGTGCAAGATAAACTACTGGTGTAACTTATTCTTCTGTCTGGTGCCATTAAACCTTTGCAGAAAAAGAAGGCCAAGGCCAAGGTCAAGATGAGATAATTAGAAGAAGCGGTTAAACTTCAAATGAACAAAAACGTGGCAAACTTGATGGAACAATGACATTTTTTGGGGGGGGGGGTTCATGTTTTACATTTCATGTATTATCATTATCTCCACATAGGTCTGATAGTTTAGTCTGGCACATTTATCATCTTTCCTGTGGAGCACAAACTTCAATAGATGTTTGCATTTTGCTTTTATCAATACTTAAATGCTTTTGCAAAACTTTTTTTTAATTTCCAGTGTTTCCACTCAGGTGGCTGGAAACACACTAAATGTTAAACTAGATATTCCTCTGTTATGGGCTGACTAACTTCTCTATGTACTGTGTGTTCATAAACACCACCTAAATACCCCAGCTGTATTGAAATGCATTATATTCCTCCAGTGAAGCTGAACTGATACATGTTCTTTTCAGACAGATGTAGTGCAGCAAAGGGGCAAAAGTGAGAATTTATTCAAGATGGTCCAGGTATTATCTGCAATAGTGAGTGAGTGTAGCCGTTATCAACTTTGAAGTCAGGCAAAATGCATGAGTCTGTGGAAATATGAAAGCCTCTCTTTCTGATAGCACAAGCATTTCATCACATTTCACATCAGAATATACTGTACTGTTGCCTACTCTGCCAGCTCTCTGGCAATCCAAAGGCTATCTGCAGTGCAAAAAAGCCAACCAAAAAAAAAACACCCCACAACAATCCAACCTTGATTGTCAAACACTGCAGTGCTGTGCCAGCCTCATGAACCTCTATGAGGCAAAACAGCAACACAATCTTCCCACTCATAACACATGCGAGGATCTCTGGAGCAATAAACTGATTCTGAGAGCTCTCATCAATCTTTAATCCTTCCTCAGGCTCTGTGGGGCCGTAGTGAGTAAAAACCTCCCTGCAAAACCAGAATGAGGCCGGAATCCAGCACGTTCAAGGTTCAAGCAAAGGCCTAGAAGACTTGTTGACAGTTGATGGGGCTAAATCAACTGAGGAGACCTTTTAAATCTTTCTACCCAATGGCTGAGACATGTGCCAATACCCATCTTCTGCGTGGACCAGAGGTTTTTGGCGAGCCTCTTTAGAGCTTTGTGGAAGATCATAGAAATAATACATTACAGTGTTTTCACAAGACACAACTCTGCGCTGTATTTAGCCTTGGTTATGTTCTGCAATTCAAAGGATGTAAGATGTATATTCAAACCAATTCACATGGGGTGGATGAAATGAATATCAGTAAACTGATTATTTATCTTTTGGTAAACATTCAAAGAAAAACTTATCAGGAACAATGTAATGGCATTCAGAATTGGCAGCAAAGAGTTAAGAATTAATTGGAAGGAGTTTTAAAACTAAAGCTGCCTGGTGTTGTGTGGGCTTTGGCACTTTTTCCCAGCATCCAAAAGTCAAGGACACAGACTAAGCTGATACGACAGAGGACAATCTAAATAACTATCTGTATCATCGTACCAAACCCACAAACATAGCAGCTGGGTGTAGTCTGTGAGTTGTTGCCAAATGGATATGACAGTTCACTGTAGATCAGTGAGACCATGGAGCCTTGCTGAGTCTAGAGCACAATGATGAAAAATTAATTCAGAAACCAAAAAAAATTAAGTGCCTCAGGAAGAGTGTGTAGTCTGTCCCCAGAGGTTGTTCTCTCGGCATTGAGGTCTGCTTTAAATGTGTCTATTCTGAGTGGAACCCAGCAGCTTGTAATGCGACCTAAGTAACTGTCTGCTGACTGATAGCCTGAGCTTTAGTCCCACCATATGTTTTCTCACCAGCACATCACAACTCAGTAAAATAGTAAGTAAATGATTACATTGCAAACAAAGAGCTGCAAGGTGGCCTGAGAGGGAGAAAGTCTTGGCGGGCCTGGTGAAATACGTGCATGTGTCTCAGAGGAAAGCACAAAGAGAAATATGCCCTGTTTACACTGACCATGGTGGAGAGGAAAAAAAATGCTTGTTGGATGCTGCTTTAAAAGTAAGGCTACTCAGTGTGTGGGCTTTGGCACTACCACCCAGAATCTCTACGTCAAGGACACAACCTAAGAGGATATGGCAGGGGCCAATCTAACCATCTGTATAATCACGCTCAAGCCGCAAACAAACATATCTGTTTATTTTTAATATTAGACGAAACTACTGAACGCGCTGGAGTAAAGCCAGAGAAGCTCCACTGGCCTTCCTAGCTAATTTGTATCAAAATTTGACTTGCCCCTGAATAGTTTGGTTTTCTGTTAAAGCTTGTTTTATAAAGATATAACAAGTTGGACTTGGGAGGCGGTCTACACTAGTTTACCTGCTGCAGAAGCAAAGCAGGTGGCCAGGTTGATGACAATGAACAGACAGCATTGGTGGCCTAATTTCTTCATGTCAGACAACACCATATGGCTCCTCTGCTCCCCTCTACCTATTTAGAAACTGCATCCACATAAGTATGCAAGTATCATAGTCTTCACAATTAATTAAAAAAGGGGAGGAAACAGGATGCACTTCATTCTACATACTGTAAAAGATGTACTATTAAGGGAAAAAACATATCCCCCAAGGTATTTATGTGTTATGTATGGCATGTCCTTGAAACCAGCAAGGTTTCAACAGACAGCGTACTTTTTTCCCTCGACACATCCTTAACTTTTGCATAAAATGGAGACAAGGCCTCTCACTGTTGTAGAGTACTGGTATGGAAAAGTGGAATACATTCAATTAATCTTTCTGACCTTTAGTGAACGTTTCACAAGATGACAAGAAAGCCTTGCTTACCTGTGCTCCGTACGCCCAACTTCATATCAGTCCTCAAAGAAGGTGAGCAAAACAATTTGAAATCCCCACCTTGTGAAAATATATTGCTTTAGACATTGTAATGACAGTTATTAACTTTCAAGGACAAGCCAACCCTCTCAAAGTTGGAGCATTTTTATTGATAACAGTTCACAATACCACCATAGCTTTGCTGTGGCTACTTAATAGACTAAATTACAATAATGATGTAAAAAAATGTTACAAGGAAAGCTTTAGAAATCTCGGCCAATGGTTGTTTCCAAAAATGAAACTCGAAAGGGTTTTGTGACAGCTTTACCTGAACACCACCAAGAGAAGTGAAAGGCTGAAAGCGTTATGACTAGAATTTATTCATAACCATGTGACTCATGACAGTGATTGCTGACACAAAGTCTCTCAAAGCTGAGGTGGTGACAGGTAACAGGGTAAACTTTGTGTGCCATGGAGACAGGCCGGTCCCTTATGTGGCAGCAAATGAATATGGCACCATATGGCTCATGTGTAGCACACTGCATTGGAAAATAGAACGCATGATTTATTACTGTTCATGTTCAATGTAAATTATTTGAAATGTTATATGAGTTTTTGCTGACTTTTTTGGGGGTCACATTAATTACATTAAGTTTGCAAATTCCGAATAATTGGGGTTATAAACAAGTAGTCCAACTTCTATTGGACTACTATTGTTTTAAATTAGTCGATATTTTTTCCTTTGTAGGATTTTGCTAATATCTCACATCTGATACCATTTACAGCTTCAGTCGAAAATATGTTCCTTTATTCAGAGTTCAAAAAGAAAAGAAAATATACCCAAAGTTGTAATAGTTATCATGCCTGTCATGGTTATAGCATTTAATCCAGGTAATTTGAATTCCATTTATGTCAAAACCCCCGGTATTATTCCCAGGTGTCTTCTTAACACAGAAATAAGACCATAGACAAAAGCAGAAAGTTTTCAGTGAGACAGTGTTAAAGGGCTGTTGTCACCCCCACCCCTATGGGTTCCTAGCAACATCATGCAGCGGGGGACGAATAAAGCAGAAAATGGGTTTGTGCAGCATACAATAGCACATAGATAACAAGAAGGACAAGTATTGAAAATGTCCTATGGGGATGAGTTTACAGAAATGCCTTGTTTCTGGGAGACTGTGGAATGCCAGGCTCTTAATGGCGCACTAGTGGGGGTCACCATTAAGTGACAAAACAATATCAGTGGGGAAACATTTGCATCGTGGAGTACAAATATGCAAGTTGTCAGGCATAGCAAGCCTGGCCTTTTCAACGTGACAGCAATCCCTTTAGGTGTGAGGCGAGTGCAGCTCAGTGGCGCAGGGGACGGCAAGAGATTTGGTGGTGGGGGACCGGTGGGACTGCGGAAGTTGCATGCAGTGAGGTGTGTGTCAGGGCACCAGAGACAAAGCAATGATTACACACAATGAGGAGAGCAGACACTAATACAGTCCGAGGGGAGACACGAGACAGAGCACTTGTGACAACTGTGAGAGGGCGTCACTCCTCTGACAGACGGCATTATGGGCACCAAATAGAGTAAATGTTATTTTTTTTAGCACTAGTGATATTTCAAGTTAACAATAAAAAAACTGAAATAATACAAATAGTTTTAAAGAAAGGATACTGATGAGAAATTTCTGACCATGCCTGACCATTACGACACTCACAACAAGATGCTAACATAAAATGAGAGATCTGGTTTATATTTAGATATAGAGAAGAGAACTTTGTAGCCCTATTCACAACATAAAGCAGGTTGTTTGAACAGAAAATTATATAACAGCTTTTAATCTTTTTTCAGGTTCACATAAATGCAGCAACCCTAGAGGTCTGCTGGCAGCTTTTCAATTTGTTTACTTTTACTTGACATTCTTCACTAAACAGAATGAGGGATCCTTCACTAGCTCTTTAAGAAGCACAGTATAAGACGCAATTGTAATAATAATACATACACGATTGCCATCAAGTGTTTTTCCTCTGAACAGTGTGTCATGAAGCCTTTACGACTACTAATTAAATTTAATTTGGGAACAAATGAGGATGTTGCACATTAATGAAGTTTGACAGCACATTACACATGCATAGAGAGCGCTATTATTGATTTTACTGAGTCTACCTGTGTGAGTTCCTCTGGGCCAGCCTCCATCTCTTTTCATGACAGATGGGGATCCTGATGTGTTCCTGACTGCATCTCACTTAAGGGACATGCTTAGGCGCATGCTGTTTGTTAAAACAGCACCTGTCTACATCTCTCTCTCTATGTGTGAAATATTTAAGTACTTCTGCATAAACACCTATTGCCATATACAATTCTGGAGGCACTGAAATCTTGTCATTTTAGTTCCAAATAAGCACCTCATTAACTGTGAGCGTGATTCAATTCTGAATCAAACAGCAAATAGCTTGGCTTCCAATGTAACATATATATGAATAGATATTCAAGCATATCAAAAAGGGATTTAACTTAAAGACTGGCGTCTGAATGCAATATTGAGATTACATACACCTTGGATAATGAGCTCTTTATCACACTTCATGTTGTATGCACATGGAACCTGCTACCGACATATAGCCATCTCTCTATATCTATAACTATATTATATACGCACTGCAGCATCATTGAGAAGGGCTTTATAGCGGATTGCTACTGAAACTATAGAAGAATACCATAACAGATATGTCTAAAAAAAACAACAATCCAAGGTCTTTTCTTTTTGTTCGTTTCCTCTGTGTTGTGATGAACATAAAAAAATGCCATAAGGGAACGGCAATGATGCTTCACCTCATACACCTTATTGAATTCAATAAAACAAACATGCAGGGGCCAAAATACATTCAGATATTGCAACACTTGCAACAAACAAATGGTTCAATCATTTCCTTCCAGTGTAAGAAATTAGGTAAAATAAAGCAGGCAAACATAAAACAGGAAGAATATTTACATTTGAATCGAATAAAAGAGACAGAGACCTTTGATTGCACTAGTTCTGGCTGTCCAAAAATTGGGGAAGACTGGTCTGAGGCTGCTGATGGTGTTAAAAATGGCAAGTTGTTTTGCTGAATTATTGATTCTTTCATGAATGTCTTGAACTAAACAGAAGGCACCACGTACAACACACACACACACACACTTTGAAGCAGCTTCTTGAAGTGTTGGATTTAAACTGTGATTGGTGCAATGCTTTTGAATTAATGTCTTCAATATGTTTAGCCACACTTGACACTTGTCCCTGTAAAACAGGTGTGCCATGGTAGGCTTGCCCTCTCAAGTCACCAATATTAAGGCTGCATTTAAGTAATGTGTCATTATTCTTGGGTCTATTCAGCATTACACACACATACACAAACACGCACTCTTTGACCACTCCACCTCTTAAATGAATCTGGTGGCCTTGCTATGAGTCACACTCAAAAAGAATAGAGCTGAAACTGAAACGACAATGAAAAAGTTCAAATAGTTAAAATGCATGGCTGAAATAATTCCTGTATTTCTATGTATGCACAGCTGAACATGTGTGTTTGTCCTTGGACAATGAAATCTGAATGATAGAATTAAACTTATTCTACAGAGTTTATGATAATGAACTTTGTATAATCATCATTACAATATTCACAACTTCTGGGTCCCAGACAAGCAATCACTCTTCACGTTTCAAAGAACGACCAGTGTGAACACCTTACATCTTCTTTTCCAAATAAGGAATATTGTCTAGGTTACTGAATGCCTAACGCATTCCTTAAGGAAAGTTTAATCTATTTACAAATACTGTCATACAGTAAGCCCAAAGGCAACAATGTCATACAGAGAAGAGGAATTACCTCTGCAAATGACAGAGAATTCCTATCAAAACATAATGATATTCTTTATTTTAAACACACAAAGCTTCAGCAATGGACTACTTCTCCCTGACTGCCAGTCAAGGTGTCACTGTAAGCTTTGCTCTCTTATGACTCCTGACTGGGAGACTCTTTTGGGAAAATCAACAAAGGAAAACTCTTCATCATCTTGGCAGGTAGGTCTCTTCACAAATTACCTTTTCCCCTCCATCCGTCACACAAGGGAGTTCACCTGCATCTGTAGCACAATGCTCTGCTGCTCACTTCTTTCACATCCCGCTTCCCTACAGCTCATCTCATAAAATATTGCTTCATTATTTCTTGAAAGATTGTCATAAATACTGTGAATTTTAAATAATGCTCAAAAATGTTAGCTGACACACACTTAAAAACTGTCACTGGAGAGAAAATTAGATTGGCTTGCCTGCTTTCTTGCTTGAGAATTAATACAATGAATGTCAAGCAATAGACCCACTGTACTTTATAAGTTTTCTTTAATAGTTCTCCTAACCAGTGACCTACTAAAGTGTATTAACATCGGTTGTGATAAGTAGTCAAAGCACCAGCTGAAGTTACCATGGGTCACCATCCTTGTGGTTTCATTGCATACACTTGAAAGGAGGCCTGCGTCAGCCCTTTGCCAGGTTGCTCTGCACCTCATTCACGTACTGCATCCAATGATTAAGCCAATGTGAAACACTAATAAGTAGCAAGCATCACCCGGTGGACTCACCTAATTGGGTCAATCAAAGATGATCGCAGCAGGGAGAAAGCGAAAGCTTTCAGTATGCTAGCAGTTTCCCAACTCTCTGCACAGACCACTGCAAATGCAGGCAGAGGCTTGTGGACATTATGATGTGGGCCTTTGATTAAAGAGAAAGAGTCTCCTGATAGCCTGGTGGTGACATTGCATATTTCATTGCCTTTCTTTGGATCTGACATCTATTTACGCAATTCCCCTTTTCTCCATGCTCTGAGAAAAGGAATGGTTTAGTTAAATGTGAGATAGGTACTTGCATGTCCTCAGCCCTTCTGTGGTGGAGTCCCATGAGACGCATGATTCTGGAGCCTCTCGTCCAATGCTTTGCATACTGATGGACTAAGTGTGGAGGCGTGCAGCTGCCATTCCAGCGGCACAGTTTACAGTGAGGAGTTCGTTTTTCATTAGGCTTTATCTGGCCTCTGCAAGATGAAATATTGCATCAGGATTTCACTCATAGTTTTATTTTTAAAACCTCTCCTGCCATTTACAATTGACCTCCATAAAATTCAATCAAAACACTCGAGGCAGGGGTCTGGTGTCAGTGTATGATGAATACAAGATGACAGAAATCACTGATGGTGATTTAAATATCTAAGCCTTATCTATACTAAGTCTAATTGGCAAGGGTTAATTTACCCTTACTGCAGCAAGCAAGCAGCATTATAGATTAAAACTCAATTAGGTTATACGAAGGGAACGTGATCATTAAAATGTTTCATCTTGTATTCTTTTACAATTTTGAATTACAGAGGATATGGTGGGGCTTTTTGAAACTGATGAATAGAAACGTATTTAACATAAGTAAAAAATGTAAAATGCTAAATAACCAATTGTAAGAATTCACCCCTTTAAAGTCAGTAGTTAGTGGAGGCACATTTGGCAGTGACTACAGGCTTGAGTATGTGAAGAGGTCTTCATCAGCTTTGTAATATATATATTTTTTTATCCCTGTCTAAGTTCTGTGATAGGAAAGAGGTCTGGACTCTCACATTCGGGCATTAGCACTGGTGTTTTTAAGCTATCAGCAAATGAACGGTTTTCCAATTTGCAATTACTTTTCCTGCAGACTGCAGCCAGATTTCCTTAAGGATTCTTCTGTATTTTTGCATTCAAGTTGCCCTTTACCTTCCAGGGCCCACAGGAGAGAACCGTCCACCTGCAGCATCTATCACAGTATAATGCTCCCACCACTAAGCCAATATGCAAAATGATGCCACGTAGTGACACGTATTTCACAAACTGAAACACGATGGATACAAATTAATTTGGCTACTAGCTCTCACAACCTGGAAAACAGACAGGAAAACATCTGACCTAATGTGTGGTAACCCATGTGCTCACCCCTGAGAACAAGAAGATCCCGTGAAGACATATGAGACAATAGACAAGCTAGGCAATTGCATCCAGCCTGGGCCAAGTTTAGCAGCGCTGTGCAACTGAAGCACTGGTGTCATCAGTAAAAAAAATATGACAACACAGATGGTCCTGCTGTCCACAGGGGAAACATCATACAGACTGTACTTGGTTTAAATATAGCATAAGTGATTATATTGGAAAAGTAGGAAGCGATTCATTACTCCAGCACTGTATGAGCAAAATACTTTCCACTTCATACAATGTAGCAGATTAAATGGTGTTTATGGAACATTTTAAGAAAGGTGACCCTCATAGTGATTTAATTCCTTAACGTCCAAAGAAATTATCAGAAACCACAAATTAAAATACAAACAACAACAAAGCAATACCAATTTAATTTCAGTAATTGTATGGAATGCACTTTGCAATGTTTTTCTCTCCTTTGCCATCTTGCCACAAACAATCAAAAGAGAGAACATTCACCAAGCGCAAGCAGGGTGCCAATAAATCCCTTACAGTGATTAAGTCTAATAGATGGGCAGTGCATTTAGTGTTTGTAAATGTGTAGTTCTTGAATCTCAGAGATGTAATTTTACAACTCTTGTCTCTTGTAACTTTCAAATTTGTGACGCTGAAGTGTTTTTAAACACACACTAACAAGGATCGCTCTCAAAACTGCAAGAAACTGTGCCACGGAACAACAACATAATTTGGACATAAAGATAGAAAGTCTAAAACCTTACAGTTTGTTATTGAAAATTATCAGCATTAATCTGATCATTTGAGTGGTAATCTATATTATGACCACTACAACAACATTAAACTTGCATTCTCTGTCTCTCTCTTGCTTTCTCTCTCATTCTCTCAATTGAATTGAATTCAGTAATGTATATATATATATAAAATCTTATAAATATAAGATTTGCTACTTTGATACTGGATACATGGATTATGAAACCATGCTGCAACAAAGAGGTTAACTTTTTATGCTTTCAGACAATTTTTAAATACATATAGTAATGCGTAAATGTCATTTCGAGCATTAAACATTATCGGCTGCTGTTGGCAAGAGTAAGAATGGAATAATAGGACTAAGACAATATTGAATTTGTGAGTAAACCTGTGTCTAAGAAACACAACACAATATTTGATATTAAAATGTATGTTTTGTATATCATATCAGTAAATTATTCAACTCATTTAATCAATGTAGAAGTGCATGTTGAAATCTGTGCACTGAAAAAAATACAAATTAAAGGGATGTAACAGTATCATGAAATGCCTTTAACTCCATGACCCAATTTTCCACCACACAAGTGGACATAAAAAAATAAAACAAAATTTAAAAATAAATGCATGCATGCTTAAAATCCTTAGAGTGGACATTAAAAAGTGCATGTGCAAATTTGAGAATAGTTCAAATCTTAATTTGTGCAAAAGTAACATCCTGCATGCTTTCTGACAACAAGTACCAGATTTAGTACTGCGCAACTGTTTATTCTTTTGGTAAGTTATAATAGAAAGTTGACAGCTGATGGTACTGCTGTAACGTTCAGCAGCATTTATTGTTGCATTGTATTACATTGCGCTGTACTGTATAAACACTATCTGTGAAGCACATGTAGAGCTACAACTCACAAACAGCCTGCATAGGAGTGATTGAACTGTCTCGACATGAGATTGCCACTGTCTGCCACAAGGCCTTTAAATTTTTAACTAAACCTTTTGTACTCCAAACCAGTAAAAAATTAATCACGACTCGACATGAGAAAGTTACTCTGTCCCTTTTTTTTGTCATTTATAGCGCATTCACTGTTGCCCGGACACCGTGTAATTCTTTTTGACTTTCCTTTCCATTTGCCTGGAGGATAGAGCAATTTAAAAACATTTCTGCACACAGGAGCATGGCTAACAGGTAATCTGTCTAATTATGGCAAGGGAGGGGTTCCCCTGTAAAATATTGAACAGTTGCCTTAACCTTTGTTTCACCCTCCCTGTATACTAGCCTCTGAAAAAGACATACTCTTTGCCTGGTATCTCTATGTCCCAAAGCCTGGAGGCGTAGCCAATTGGAGCTAGCATGCTAAAAGAGTGACTGGGATCTTCAGCAGTGTTTTTTCACCCCAGTGTCATTTCAAAGGCCATAAGAAGGCAATAAAATACATTTTAATATCCCATCACAGAAAATAATGGAATTACAGAGGTAAGAAACAGGAACACCTTATGAAATAATGCAATCAAGTAAAATAGCCCTTCAGTAAATAGTTTGTTGTGTCACTAATTTAACTCGAAGCAGTTCTTAAGGATTCACCTTCTAGTGTTAGATTGCATTACATTGCAATGAGTCATTCTGTCCACTTTCAGTAGGTACAAAGGTTAGAAAACAATATCTTACACTTATCTGTCTCAGCAAAAATGTAATATTAATAGCCTCACAAAAGGTTGTATCTATTGGGTTATCTTATTCAATATTGAATCCTCTCAATGTTTAATTGCTGCTACAAGATTATTTAGTTTGCAATTTAAAAAAGAAAGCTCAACTAATTTGAATGTTTATCAGAAATATCATGATAATCTTCTTTCTCTAAAAGGATAGTTTTGCTTTAGGGGACATTATATCTCTATATGCATATTTGACTTAATGTTAAAATGACAAGCATAGTACAAACTCTGGATGTTTGACGGATAAAACTCAAAGTCTAGCTAAACCACATGATGTACTTTATCTACAATTTTGCAAGCTAATAAAGCAATGCGATTATATAGTGTAATAATAAAGTCACCTCTACATGTACCCACATTATAGCCAGGACAGATTTTGACCTTTCTGGAGAAAAGTTGTCTTAAACTCCTATGTTTTTACATTTTAATACCATGCTAAAAAGTTCAAACTATTAAATCCCTAATGACTGGACGATGTACTTTCTTACTTTTGTTTTCCTGGAAGAATCAGACGAATCAACCCCTCCGTGACCCTTGGTTTCACTGTATATGTATTCAGAGCCGGTGAGCAATGGACTTTCAAAATAATAATAATAATTAAAAAATAAATAATAATAATAATAATAATAATAATAATAATAATAATAATAATAATAATAATAATAATAACTGTGTTAACGTGTGATAAAAGCATTATCAGCATTAATTCTGATCAGTCTGCAAATCACTCACCTAAACAAGCTGTGGAGGGAGGCTTCGGCAGACTACGCTGGATGCAGAACAAAAGCAAGAAAAGCGATCAAAAGTGGAGAGTTACACACTGCGTGCTGATTAGTATTGGGGAACATGTTGGTCTTAGGAACGTCCTTAAAATCGCAACATAGTCGCTTGGCCCCGCGGGTTCTCTCAGGTAGGCTAAACAGCAGACGCTCTATGAATAGTAACCATGGCAACGTCTTCTGTACTCTATACAGTTGTAGCCTATTTAACTTAAAGAGATTATATTATGCTCATTTTCAGGTTCAAAATCTTATTTAGGGGCTGTACCAGAACATGGTTTCATTTTCAAAAAACACCATATTTTTGTCATACTACACATTGCTGCAGCTCCTCTTTTTACACTGTATGTTGAAGACTTTAGCTATGGAGTGATACATCTTGCCTCTACATGATCTTTGTCGGGAGTTGCACTTGCGCAATTCCTAGTTAAGGACTACTAGTCAATCAGAAGCAGAGAAGGGCGGATCAGTGAGAGGCCGATAAACACGGTACATGTTCTCCTTACCAGCTTAGCCACATGGATTGGAGCAAGAGTTTCAGAGTGGTGAGTTACTAATTTGTAACAAAAGTATTTTTCATCCATAAAGTTATAACTGTGTACTGTCTCTACATCAGTAACAACTTTCTGTCCATTGACTGCCTAAAGTGTCGTGTTTGGAAGGGAGAGGAGATGTGTGTGCTGCAGCTCAGTGTTTTTCCACTGGTGTTTTTGAAGGCATGTCGGACTAGCCACTCGGCGAGCATAATGACACACATTTTGCTTTAATGTGTCGTCACAGGGATGAAAGGGAAATGACTGGACTACAAACGAGCTGTTTTCAGGCAGTTCAGACTAGAGTTTTCTGTGGGAGATGGGAACTCCCTTTGGGCTGGACTTTGGGCTTTTTCACTTTGCAAAACTATTACATGTTCAAAAAAGATATGCAACTCAGTAAAGGAGAGGGAAAAGCCAACAAGCATAATATGTCCTCTTTATGTTAAAATAATAGGCTTACATAACTTTACCTGATAGGCCTTCATCTGGTTTTGCGGGGATGCTCTGCCATGAGAATTCCCTCTTGTTGATGTCCTATTTAGTAAACAGTAATAGATTCTGGAAACTCACAAACAGCAAGGATAAGTCTCTTTTCCAATGATTTGTGCTGCGCATCACGTACAACAAGTTCAAGACAATTGAACTTCAGCAGTGAGCGGGCATGTGCGTGAGGCGACACTTGCTACTGAGAATAGACTGTTTATGCTGCTCCCTGATAAAGGAAAAATGTTTCTGCTGATGCCTGTTCAGAAAAAAAAAACAACAAGAAAGCAGATTCATATATGTTAACCTGTTGCTTAGAAGATGCATGTTATGATGTTATGATTGTGGCTCTGTTTTAACAAGCTAGATAAAAGGTAATGCCTTGGCAGCGGTAAATAGCTTTGGTTTGATTTGATTACATTAATGTTTAAGGTGAGATTTACAAGAAATATTTTATTGCTGCTGTGTAAAGGGAATACTGCTGGTAAAAAGCACCTTATTTGTTTAAAGTGTGCAAACCACATGTTATTGCACTTTTGTGTATATAGCAGTACATTTAAATTAAAAGCGCACAATACATTACTTTAGCATTCATTATTCAATTTTGTGCATAACCATGCGATTAATCGTGATTACTCATGCAATTAATTGCAATTAAAAATTTTAATGATTGTTCACTACTTCACATATAAAGACACTGAAGTTAGTGTTGTACTTAGAGTAAATGTTAAAATCTTTCAAAATGGGATAAAACTGATGATGTGTTTCTTTTTTTGTTGTTGTTCTCAGTACTGTTATCTGTTAAATGTTAGGTTATGTTTTGTTAACATGTTGTATGAAGTGTTGTGTTTCCTGTTTCTCCTCATTCTGGGGAATGAAGAGCGGGGATGGGGTAGTGGGGGTGGGGGTGGGGGGTGTTGCTGGGGTTCAGAGGGATCAGGTGTATATATTTGACCGCACACAAGGGGAGTCTTCCTTCCTGAGATAAATGGAGAAACCTGGTATCAGCAGGTCATGTGTAATAAGCATTCATGATTAATGTCTTTAAAGAAGAATCACCTAAGGGACACTTTAAGCTGATCAGGAAACCAAGCTGCGATATGATGAATGCTCACTTTTGAGTAAAAATATACACTTTGAATCCTCTGGCACATGGGAGACTTCCTCGCTTGCCTAATTGCCTCGGCATATACAGATGATTCATTTGATCTTTCTTGATTCGTTTTTCTAACTGGAACACATCTATAGCTACACATTTTAAATAAACTTTGGGCTTTAATTTTAATGATGTTTGACCAATATTGATATCTTAGGCAGATGAAAAAAACACCATATGTGTATTGCTTTATGCCATTTGAGTTTCGCAACATGTCGATTTTATGTGCTTAGAGACTACGAAGCAGTCAAAAAGCCGCAATTACCTCTGGCAATCTGGTGTTTTTTTTCTTTATATACACCACAACGGCTCATTCATTCTGGTTCCAATTCATTCCTCAGGCTCAGTGTGGCATGACATAAACACATACATCATCCACAGAGCTGAGCCACTCTAAATACCTCTTTGGTGGTGCACCTTTGATAATGAGCAAAACTCAAGTTCACAACGCAATGTTCAGTGACAGTCAAATGAGATGAGTTAGATTATCTTTGAAAGCCAAAATCAACTCATCAGCTATCTGTTAATATGCAACAACACAGGAAAGTCACAGTGAGTCCTGCATTTGCTAAAAAATATTAATAGTAAATAATAATAGTTCAAAAGTGTTATTTTGGTTAAATAATAGCAGTATATAAATATCATTTGTAGCAGACAGGGTTGACGTACAGTACAATAAAAATGGCTTCACCGAGTTTAAGTTCAAGGAATTACTTTTTTCCTGCCTTTCTTCTGTGTATAAATTCAACAAATTCTGTTACATGTAGTCCATTTTAATGTAATCTCTCTCTCTCGCTCTCACCCATTTTCAAAAAAGTAAGGAAAGATATATTGTTTGCACATCTATTCCCATTTCTCAAAATGCCCGGCCTCCTGTTGGTTTTAGGGCTTGGGTTCTTTGACCACCGCCATGGCTGCAATTCCTCCCACACAGGAGAGAATGGCATGACATTTACCAGAGCTACGAGGCGGTAATACATTTTTTTGAAATGGCACGGCTGGAATATACAAGGCTGAAAGGTCCCACGCTGGGCCCCACTGGGACTCCTTCACACTAGCCTGCTAAGCCCATTCAGATGGGGGCAGTAATTACAGGCACAGAGGCAAAGCTGAACTAATTCATACAAGGTGTTAGGCATTCGCAGACCAAATGTCGGTCAGTGTACTTTTGGAACACCCGTTATATTTAACCATAACCATTATGACTGAGATGTTTGTGACAGCTCCACTGATTTACAGTGACCACAGTGACCTCTCTTTTTTTAGAATGATCATTCTCATAATGACTTCATCACCATGAATTTTATTTGAGGTGATTAGTTATACACACACTAACGGCATGGATCTTGAGGCAACTTAATCATAGACCGCACTGCTGTACATTCAGGTAGTTCTGCCATCAAACAGTTTCACTATTCTACAGAATAAAAAAAAGTTATCAATGCGCTTTTATTGCACCACAGCCCTGACATATTCCCACCTGTAATTGTGAGCTGGCGCTTCATCAAAGTATTATGTTGCTACCATAACAAAGTGTACAACCACAACCACACAGCGGAAAATACTGAGTTGCAATCAGGCAGTCCATTATTTGGAGTCACACACTCAAAGCCACTGAATTTGCCTAACACTGTGAAGTATATTTATTTCCATCGACAGACATTTGTCCATGAAATCATTGTTTGTAGAACACCATTGGGAGCAGTAACCTCCAGCTCAAAGGCCATATTTTCTGATTTTAATTGGATGTCTTCACAGTGGCATTGAGAGAGGTCTCTGTTGCAAAACAAAGGAGGAAACTAAGAATACCACTGCCCTTTCATTATTCCCATAAACACTCCAATTGCTCTACAGTGACATGAGAACTTTTGTAAACTATGAATGCTATGCAAGCACTTATTAACTGAAGTTACAATTGAAAGGTAACTAATTAAGTTTGTTTTTACTCCCTTAATCTGCTCTCTTGAATGTCTTCCTGCCTGTGTTTCTGTTTGTCAGTTCATTTTGTTGTTTAAGCAATTTCAAATGCCTGAGACAGCAACCAAAAACATCATCTCAGTAGGGTGGCACTGAAGCAGTCATAATCAAAATCGCATCTCAGCGTCTTTGATATGAAAGCTGACCCCCCTGTGAACATGGAAATCAATCTCTTTGACTGGCACGGAGCTAGGGTTTTTTTTTTATTACATGAGTTTAAAACAGTGTATTATTTTTCCAAGGACCTTCTTTCATTCTCATTCATTTTTCTTCATGTTTTTAATTTGATTTAAAAACTGTTTAAATGTATTTGTATCTGTGGGGGGAAAACTGTTTGTAATCTGCTCTTTTTCGCATGAAGGCCTGTGTGGCTTGTCTTTGATGCACTATGTCAGCTGCAGAAGCCAGTGAAAAAGACTGCAGCTACATGTGTGAAAATATGTATGGAAGAAAATGAAAGGTGGCAAGGGATCAAATCAAAGACTAATAACATGATTGAGCAAGAGAGACTTACTTACTTATACCTGCAAGTGTTTTAAAGAAAAATTAAATCTTGTCAGGCTAAATCATAGCATGTGGATGTATTATCACTAAATCTCTAAATGAAACTGTGCTATCATGCAGTGGTGGAAGAGGTATTCTGACATGTTAAGTTAAACTAGCAATACCAGAGTGTGTTAATTTAAAGTCCTGCATTCAAAATTTTACTTCAATAAAAGGGCAAGTATTATGAGAATATTTACTTCAAGCATCAAATTTACTCTTTATGAAGATGCCAGCATTTGTTATAAGCAGCATTTTGATGTTGTTGCTGCTACAAGTGGAGCTAATTTTACATTAAAAGTTTAATCAGTAATAATGTATTATATTTTATTAGGTGATCACATGTTTTGCATGTGCAGTCTTCATTTGCTAAGTAACTATAGCTCTCAATGGAATGTGTTAAAGTACAAAGCACAGTATTTCCCTCTGAAATGTCGTGGAAGGGAAGTATAATGTAGCACAAAAGGGAAATACTTTAAGTACCCCATAATTGTACAGTACTGGAGTGAATGTACTTAGTTACATTCCACCAGTGGCATCATATCATAAAAGCAGTAGGTGAGCTCCAATCAAATCTCCCCTTTATCCGTTTGAGCCACAAATGCACACAGTTGGCTAATTTATCTCTAATCTCTCATTTTTTATGAGTTTAAGAAGAATCTCCTCCAACTCCAAATCTACACGATACTGGAAATTAGACCTAAGTCTAAACCCTGACACTGATCCTCTGCTGACAAATATAATCCTATCAAGTTCATTCAGTGGAGGTGTTGTCCATTCTAAGTTATGCACTTAATGGATAGGATATAGAGTTTCAGGTTCCTGTTGTTGCGGAGGTTGGAGGCCTTTAAAAGCCACCGTGAGCTAGTTATTCAGCACTGATCCGCTTCCTGGCTGTAATGAATCTTACCAAGGGGTTTCTCTGGAAAGGAACCCAGAGAGTGACAACTTTAGAAGGAATAAAGAGAAAAATTGTTTGTCTTACAATAGCAGTGATTTGTCTGGTATACTCTGGAGTACATGGATGTGAAATAAAACTAGTCACTCTGTAAGTATTGTGAAAAAGGTGAAGGATATTTGGCACAAATGCGTATATGTATCAACATAGGTGCTGCAGTGGTTAAAAATATTCACTCTACAATGACTACTTAATTGACTACTTAATCAATAGAAAATCTATTGGCAACTATATTTATAATCAATTAATTCAGTTACTTTTCATGAAAATATGGCAAAAATTCTCTGGTTTCAACTTCTCAAATGTGGAGATATTGTGGGATTTGCATCTAGGTTTTGTACTGCTGGTTGGACAATGGAGCATATGTGAAAACTTCGTCGTTTTCTGACATTTTATACACAGCAGATTAATTGATAATTAATATAAATTGATATTTGCAAATTTAATACAACATCTAATGGTTTTAACCTGTTTAGAACTGATTTATGATTTGGTCTCAAAAGCACAGATATACAGATACCTGTCTGAAATGAACTAAACGATGTGGTATTCAGTATCATATTGGCTCAAATTGGCAATGCCTTAATGAATTAATACTGTGTGTATGCAAAATCAGGCCATTAAAAAAGTACTTACAAATACTGGTGGCCCACGTCTTAAAGAGAAATATACAATGCAATACAACTGTTCATATAATAATATAGTGTTACTTTACTGAGGATACTCATAGTTGGATAAAAGGAGAAAAACACTTTAATTTTAATTAAAGCTACATATCATAAAACATCAGACACTGCTATAGTCATGATTAAGAGGAAATGTATACGAGTCCACTTGGATGTTGCATGATATAGTGACGCACAGAATCAAATATAATGAGCTGTAAAATTTTTATTCTGTCAGAAAAAAAATCTTTCAGCATTAAGACTAGAACTGCAGCATACGATAATCCATAAAAAACACATGAAATGTTAATAGATTTTAATGATTGATGCAAAGATAATTGGAATGTCAGAAATGAAGTAGTATAGAAGAACAGAGGTGTTGTGGAATATAACAGTCGAGCTGGTGGCAGGGATTCAATCAAATTATAGCATTGCAAACTTGATACAAAAAGGACTCCTCTTGATAACACAAAATTATAAAAAGAAAAAACCCTGAAAAATCAAACTGCGAATAAGGTCTTTTTTATTCTTTACCCTGAAGCAATTACATAAAAAATGAATGATGGATAGATAGATAATATGAGATACTGTATCTCACTGTGTTGTAAATGCCATATGAAATAAATGTTAGTAACTTTCAGTCAGGTTCAGACAAATTCAGATATTTTAAAAGAGACTATTTTATTCTCAATAACAAAGTAATCTAAAAAAAAAACAGTGAGTACTTTGAGAACTTCTCCAACTATAAAAATACAAAATCTCGGTTCAGAAAGCATCCTGTTAATCACTGCACCTGCTTTTCCATGCCAAAGAAACAGGGTTATTACTGTGATTTCAGCAGCAAATGTTTTTGCAGACAAATGATTACTTGCACAAACATGAACTAATAAATGAGAACAGGTGTAAAACTGGAGAATATTTAGTAATACCTTCACACTGGAGAGCAAATGCTGCAAGAGGAGCCTTCTGACCATACCATGTCTACACTACAGTGGAGATAATTCCTTGACAACAAAGCATCCCTGCTACCAAGGATGTATAATTTAAGGCCCACTGGATAGCCAAAGGTGAAACAAACATGAACTCTCCAGTATTCAAATTAGCTTTACTCCCTATTCATTTAAATGCAATAAATAGGTCAGGTGAAGCTAAATTGATTGAGACAATCCCATGGGGTTGTTGGAAGGGCTGTCCATGTACTGTAGCTTTGGTCATCGAATATTCTTCACAAAGAAGATGAAATTCACTTTCTAATTGAATTTGGTCACAATTCAATATAAATCCAGACCTGAAAACCTTATCATTTGATATGGCTTTGTGCAGACAGGTTCTAAAGCTACAGGTCTGAACTGGTTGGAGAATCAAATGAGCAAACAAGCATCTTCACCACTATGCCTACTCATTCCAACCCTTAAATGCCCTGAAAACCTATTTTCTCAACCTGCTTCTTACTATGAGTGATAGGGTTGAGCACACTATTATCTGCCAAAGCTATAACAGTTTTGGTTCATTCATTGGAGAGATTTTTGTATTTGATGTTTTTTTGTTTTTTGGTTTTTTTTTTACTTATGTGCTTTTCTGTGTGGCAGGGATCTGTTGGAGATAGGTGATGTCAGATACTTGTGTGCACCAATCAAGATTAAGCAAATTATGAATCAGAGTCTAAAGACAGTTATGGGTTATTTGGCCACTGTCAATCAAACCTGAGGAAACCATATGCACATGGTCCTGATGGAGAAGAATTGGCTGAAAATTTGAGAGTGAAGCTATTGATAAATAATAACTAAGGCTATTATGTCATAAATAGAACGCTCTAAAGAAATGTTTAAGATTTTATCTTGATAAGTGTTAGTGGACATAATCTTGTACAGTGGCTCACAAGTTGGTGAGTTGTTCTTCACTTTGCCAAAGTCCATACTAGTGAGTGGCTCCTCTATTAACACAAGAACAAAGACAAAACCTGACCTGAAGGGGTTTCCATTAAAAACTTGGTAGATGCCCTACAAACGGCATACACAAGTATGAAGCTATATACCTAATAAGAAGTTACTGTCAATCACAGAGCAAACTGCCTCCTTGAACAAATTGCTATTCTTGTCACGTCACGCTTCTTGTACTGTACAATAACACTGCAGAGCAGAGAGGCAGGCTGTGCAGGGGTGTCCTACTTTAATAAATGAGCTGAAGCTCATATGCTTGCAAAGAAATCACTTGTTCCACAACATAAAAGCTACAATTGTCCTTATGTAACTACACAACGTTGTGACAAAGTAAATTTGAGACACATTAGCTGGTTCAAGGTAGGAGAATTAGTGTTTTTATGAACACATTTACTGAATTTCCATCATATTTACTGCATATATACTCATATCCTGTACCTCAATATTGTCTTCAGGTGTGCTACTAACAAAATTTCCCACACACAAATTATTTTTAACAAAAGTACAGAAAGATTGAAGTTGACTTCAAGGGGGACTGAGTGAGATGTAGCTCCCTTCCACATTGATGTTATTGACTCATGTTTTCCTAAATCTGAATAGAGTTACTGACTTTCACATTAACCTGTAATATGTAAAGAGCAGCAAGCAGATGGTCTGATGGAAATTGATGACAGGTTTAAAAGTCATTAGCAATGATACTTTCTGGCAACAGAAGTGCTGAAGAGTGGCCCAGTGAGGGTGATCTGTTGTATTCGCTGCCTCCAAGCCTCCTGGAAACAACATGTGGCAGAGACCTACTGTGAAATTGTGTGTATTAGGGCATCGATATGCAGTAATTGTCTGCACTGCATGTTCAAAAGCTCAGATAGTATGATCAGTGCTGGTTGTTGAGCAGTATTTTCACAATGCCAAAACTATTAGAGTCATTAGTGGCCCTGCTGCGGTGCAATCTTTAGTCTATCCGGAGGGTGACCATTTGGGAATTGCAGAAACACAACTAAGCTGTAAAATTACATTCCATATATTGGCTTAGATCTTGTCTTGATTCAAAGCTGAATTGCTTTGCGGAAGAGTTTTCCACAAACAATAACAATTAGTTTTTACAGTTGAGCTGTTCAAAGATTTGTTGTTATGTTTCCTTGACTGTTTTAAAGACTTCACTTGATGTTATGGCTCCATTCTAAAGACATTTTGTTGAAGGACTTTATGGACCGCTAAGCAAACAATCGTTTAAATTCAATTAAGACTATGAAATGGCACTGTTGAAAACAGTCCCTTTAAAGCTTTGTTTTTGTGCAGTCTTGACTTATGTGCAATGATATATCCAGCACAGTATATATATATATATATATATACATATATATATATATATATATATATATATATATGTATATATATAGCACACAACAGTAGGTTAACTCTTCCGTGTATGTGCTGTGAATAAAATGGAATCATTAGCACAAAGCTCAACATAATGAAGAATAAACAATAACGGGATGAACCCACTGTGCTTCTGCCCATCAGAGAATTTCATAATTAGCAATTAGTGGTCATTGTATTATAGTGTGGCTGAAGTGCCTACACTCACACACCTATCCTGAGGCATTGCAAATAAAATATCCCGCTGGATTCAGACGTGATTAATGGCTGTCGCAAGAAGGGCTGCAATGGCAGATTAGGCATGATTAAGAGTGGGCTCATTTATTTTCAACATGTCATTATCTTTTACAACATTGACTAAGCAAATGGCCAGAGTGTGTTTATGAGTATGAATGTAGGCTCTGTTTTCCTGATCATTAATAGTTTGCCAGAAAAGAAAACAGTTTTGAAAAGAAATTAAACAAAAAAATAAATATTGCATCGAAGAAAGGTGCAACAAAGAATATAAATCATAATACAGAAAATAAAGTTCCATTTAACTGCATTTTAACCATTTTACATAGATCTTTGTTTTCAATTGAAACCTCTGCATGGATATTAGAAAATGACGTATCACAAAAGTTACGATGATATCCACAAGCCCAAGAAATGTTCAACATAGTTATACTGCAAGTCCCTTGCAGTATAACTATTTACTTTGTAAAAATAAAAAAGTAAGATTAAGGACCAATTAAAAGAGTTAAAATAGTAAAGTAAATTATCATAACATAAAAATGATGTTAGTTCATACATACAAAAGAAAATTATAATTGTATAATGTACTGTACTGATGCTAGAAAGTTAACTATACATCTTCACCTTGAACACTCACTCATGTTTCTTCGTCACTCATTGTGCCTCTGATCCAACAATATCATTATCAAACATCTTGTACCTTGTACTCATTAATTCCTCTGTTTTCACATTGTCTTCAAAAACTTAATTATGAAAACAAAAGTGTTAAACAGCTCTTTTCTGTTTTACTAGATGTCTTGTCATTTGACCATTCTGATGAATTTTGATGATCCTGTTGAGCAAATGTGAATAATTGATAACTGTTTTCCAATGGCTTGATTGTCACAAACCAAGACAAATAGAGTGGAATAGAATCATAAAATATTAACTTGAGTGTTGGCCTGAAAATGATTAATTCCAAAGTCATTTTACATGAATGTAGGTGTCCTCGTCCAGACAACGAAACTTGACCATGAACTCTAAGGCAAGAGGACAACAAATAAAGTGCATTGAGGAAATATTCTATTCTGTGGCTTTTATTTATTTTTTCCTCTTACAGCATGCATCACAGCTGAAGAATTTCGACCAGATACCATCAAGGCATTCAGGGCTCTAAAAGTACAGCATGTAACAGTGGCCAAGAAGCCTTCAGGTCAAGGTTGAAAAGAGAATTATCTCCAGCAAACACAAACCTTCACTCTGTCCCTGACATTTCTTCTAGTTGGTGCTGCAACATACTTTATAGTGATTGTATTTTAGTTTAGCTGTACACAGCTCTCTGCAACCCTTCTACTGAGCATCTCACACTTACTGTTGCTCAATGTAGCAACACAAATGATAAGCTTTCAACTCCAATAAACGTCACCTGTATAATAAAAATATCAGCACAGTTGCTCTCAAACTGTATCAGACTGATCTGATTACAGGCAGTTTTTTTCAAATAAGATCAACTGCACTGTTATTTCATGTATTTTACATGTGGAAGTTTAAAATGCAAAAATACAGGAAAATTATTCTATACCATGGATTTGGATGTGCACATATATTTTCTTCTCTTTCCTCCCCATAACCCAGTTATTCATGGTGGAACTGAATTCAAAATAATAATTGAGTTAAATCTCACTCTGTACATCACGATGACTTGGTGCCATCTACTGTTAATATGGAGATCATATTGCTTCTGGATGTTATGCACAACATTTGTTATGTCGCTTACTCTATGTAAAACCAAATAAAGACACAAACTTTTTTTTACATTGATATAATTTGTGTTACCATAGGCCTCATGTGTTTTCATTTTTATAATTTTGTAGAAATGCTTGACATTATTAAGGGAAGCTTCATGTTTGCCAAAACCACTCACAAAGCAGCACAGGCCTACTGTATAAATACAATTTGTACAGACGATCCTGCCTCAGAATTTCAACATGGCACCTCCTTCAACGAGTATGTGTTGCCACCACGGACGAGTTGGATTGTGGGAGTTAGGTATTCATTAGCATATCAGTAACACAGATTAACATACATTAACATACATTACAGCTGAATTAATCATGGCATGTGGTAGAACTTGGAGAGGCATCTGAAAATGGTCTGCTCTGAAGTCTATTCAAGGAGGAAAGCATAGTAATCTCATGCAGCTCGAAAAAGCCCAAACAGCATGTACAGTAGCAGACTATGCTATTTGGGCTAGCCCAAACAGCTTATTCATTGATTTTTCAAATTCATCATGTTCTATTTCCTTGGTGTGGCTGCTTTTCTCATTAGTGAGAGATCTGGTAGTAATGCAGTTGCACTTTTATTTTAGTTATTTTACATTCATAAAATTATGCTACTATAAGTTACAGTATGGCTGGTCTATGTCTGGGGAAATGACAAATGTAAAAAAATGTTTCCAAATTGATCTCTTAATTAGTGGTTGACCAATGTAGGCTGTCAATAGCTGATTGATATGAAGAGAGCAGAGCAGCCAGTGGCCGATATACAATGCCGATATCAAAACAAAGAAAAATCATGTGTAATTCCATTATTCAAAGCACAGTACAATCTAATATACCAGGTTATCTTAGCCAGTGACATGTTGTTTTAGATGGAATTTTAATTAATTCATGAAACAGAAAATGCATACTCTTAACGGTAGCTGGTAAGCTGTAACCTATACTGCAAAATCACTAACAATAACATGTTAATGTTAATAAGACTCATTCATGTTGACTAAGTGATAGCAACGAGAAATCAGCTAACTAGTTACAGTTGCTACTGGTTAATCTCAGTTAGCATTCCTTGGTTTAGTTTTTTAACCTTGAGGTTGACATCAAGATGATTTACAGATTTCTAAAAGTGGTATGTTTTGTCAGTATACATTTCCTCTATAGAAAGCATTGAAATGTCTAATTTGAGCTCCTCACTGCCAGAGCATATTTCTCATGTTGTGTGTATGTATTTTATAAGATTTGTAATTCTCTGTTTTGTATGGTGCCTTTCTGACACCTTCTGACATCTAACTTGAGATAAATAATTAAAATGTGCCTTTTAGGCTAATTCTGGCTCATTTACGTTTTGCTTTTGCTTTTCTGTTGATTTCTGAGCATCGTCCCTGTCAAATAAAGAATCTCATGGTAACTTTCATTACATGAAGTCCCTCATAAATTGAGTGTCCATCCCTTTCATTGAGGGCACAAAAGTTATAAACATTGAATCAGGACATGTTTAATATGAATAACATATCAATCAACTGAAAGTCCTCCTGCAGCCACAAATAAAAAACCCTTTCAGCCAAGGTGAAGCAAATGCACAAAATGAATTGATAAATAAAGTGAGGGAGTCTCAAAGTGGGAGGATTAAACTAACACATCAAATGTCACGGATTCCATTATCAGTATTTTGGTCATGGCTACTTTTGTGGTTTGCTATCTCAGTGGAACACACAGCTGGGGTCCTATCTAGGTACGAACACAGATTGTGCCTTGGGCCCAGGTAGCACATTATGTGGCAGAGCTCTTGGAGATGAACACTAAGCAGATAATGTCATTCCATCCAATACTCATCATTAACTCCTGACTGCCAGCTATACTGTTAAAGCCCTTATTGAGGCAAGGCCATATCATTGGTAGAGTGATTCAGGTCCTGACCGCCTGTTCCACTCAGTTAAGAGTAATACGAATAGTTTCCTTTTAAACACTACTTAAACAGCCCTCAAAGTCTCTTAAAATTGTAATGTAATGAAAGTGCCATGCATGAAACTGGAATGCAAGTGCCTGAGTGGCTAGTAGCACTTGAAAAGGGCTTTTTAAAAGCTGCTGCACTTGATGGACAGCTTCTTCTCTATGTTGCAACGTGGAAAGGGGCTGACAACTCGAATTATATGGTTATTATGCCAGTCCAGTCTGGCTGTATGGACCTGCTGAAACCTTCACAATAAACATGACCCATCAGACACCAAGCATTTTTCCAGTCAAGAGCATAAGCATAATAAAATGCAACTCCTTTTTTACTACTCTGAATATCTACTGTAGGTATAGCATGCTCCTAAGCCTATCCTTTCTTCCACATCCTCCAGCAAAGATTCAGATAAACAAAGCCCAGCAGCACTGTAAACAGTGACATATTGTTATAACTTAAATGTCAGGTTACAATATGTAGAACAGATAAGTTGTCTTCTTTTCCCAATTAACACAAATGCTGCTCCATGCCAGTGAGTTTCACAATCTCTTTTGCTGTGAATATATACATGTGAAACTCTTGTGTCATTTACAGTGAAATTAGAGAACCCAAGTAAATACACTTTAGACCTAAAGCAAGCATCTTGCTGCTGTGTCTCCTAGCTAGTAAAAGTGGTTAACACTTACAGGAGTACCAACTCAGAACATCTTAGTCTGCATTTGTTCATAGCTTTCCATTAAACCCTTTTGGAATTTTTTCAAATACATTTAATGAAAAAATGTTCTCTCATGTTCTCTCTGTGAGCTTCAATGCACATGCATTGAAAAAATAAAACTTCCAAGTAAACCACTCTGCTTGGAAAAATTGGCATAGAGTGGACAATGTCCGTCTAATCCGTGCTTGTGCTTCATAAATAATTCACGACCCACAGTGTAATTGAAGTTTTTAAAATCATTAATTTATAATAATTGATGACCTAAAGGGCAATGTCTCACACTATTAGCCAGGTGAATTTGCTGCATAGCTTAATGCAGCATCATGGACCACATTTATTTCTTCCTGCAAAATAATTATTTCTGTTTATCACACAGCACCCACAAGCAGTGAGGAAATGTGCGTGTACAGTAGAAATGTCTAAAACTCAACATCTAGTTTACAAAAACTCCTTATAACCTCACGTTCACCTCTTAAACTGATTTCTATAATCTACAATCTCTCCTTTAGGAAAGACACTACTCTTTAAATACAGTTGATTACTTACTGAAGGGAGTTGGAACTCATTGTATGAGCTGACCTGAGATTTTTCTGTTCCTTGTCTTATTTGCCAAAATAGATGCAGACATTTTGGAAAAGAATCCTACTTTTCATTGTTCAGATCTAGAGCTAGACAAAAAAAGAAAGAACAGCTAATCAGATGCATACAAAGAATACAAGTAACCATCTATCTAAATGTACACTGTGGTTTAAAATATAGAAAATCCCCCAAAATGCCGGAGTTGAGGGGATTTCCTGTTTTTTTATTGAAGCACTTGCCCCTTCAGTAGGCTATGCATGTCCCTACTGAGATGGGTTTATGAGTTTTACTTTGGGCCATATACGTACTCGCCAAAGCATTAATAATACATGACACTACACAGGCTATTTATACTGTCAAAATCAGAGAACTGTCTAAATATGCTAACGGTGTCATCCTATCAAAGTAGACTAAATGATTTCGCTGGAGACATTTGGCGGGATAGTGTTCAGAAAATAGGTGAATTTCCACTGCTCTACATTTTTTGTTACAGTGATTTCATATTTACTGAAAGTATGTCACTTTCGAGGGTTTTACTATCACTGTTGATATTCAGAATAGAAAATTTGTTACTCTGAGGTAATGCTTTATATTGCCAATACCCACCTCGATACATCTCAGCAGATCTTTTCAGAGGATATTGTAAAATATGCCTTTTGGTATAGCCTGACATGCACATGTCTAAAATGCTGCATGGAATCTGTGGGTTTCTGAGTAACTCAACTTCCTTAGGGGAACGATTTATACATCATACAATGCCAGAACCAGGAGAGGGCCTGACAGGCTCAGAAATGGGAATGTCAGATATCTGACTGAGGTTTTCACGCCAGTTATCTGGTTGTATTGAGTTCTGTGGTGTGGGCCAGGGAATACTGAGGCCTTAGAGAGATCCAATACAGACATTTTGTTGATGTTCTCAGAGATGGTCCATTTGACATTTTGACACTACTTCTATTAGTTTAGTCTATTTCCAGTGCCAGCTTGTCAGTCAAAAATGAGAGAGATGCTGGAATCTCAGGTCTGAATTTCTAACAATGGTTTAATAATCATGCACGAAGGTCCGTCAATTAATCGTCAGACCATTTTCAGATATGTAAGCAATAGCAAGTAAGTCAGTAAGGGGCAGTTAAGTGGCTTCTGACTGAATTGTTCTGACGCAAACAATTAAACTGTATAAAGAAATAAAGATGGATTACCAAATTGGTAGATCACAACAAAATATCCCTGTTACAATATCTAAAAGGACTTCAGTGTCAGAAAGAGTCTCCTTGGATTATCAAGTAATCTCCAAAAAGGTCTGACAAATGCAAATTCTTAACATTCCCACATAACTTAAGCACATTCCTACTCTTGGCGATGCCACTAGAGTACATGCCTTGCAGTCTGTAAAAGCCAATTCATGAGATGGGGGGGAGCTGACCATCATGGTGCATACAGGCTGAAATCATATGCAAGGCCACCATTCTAAAGCATTTAACAAAAGGGCCATCCAGTGGCATAGCATGGCATTGAAATGGCGGTCTTGGCCACTGCATTGTTTGACACATCAGAAGATGGCAACACAGTATCTTTTTAGCTCCTAGAGGTCACGGAGGATGGATGCACCACTAATCTCTGACACTCACTCTGGGGTGGGTGGGGGGAATTCAACACAAACTGAGGCTTTAGATAACTTTGCTATCCACCAGTGACCTCAAATACAGAGGCATCTCTGGGCCCGCTGTGCTCTGTCAAGCAAATCCTTCTTACTGCTTGGTGACTTCAGACAAGGAGACGTTGCCTGCCCCACAAGGATAAATTCCGGCCAAGAACAGACTATATATTAATCTGATATTGTCTTTTTTATTGTTCGGGGAATAATGCAGTGAAAAGCAATGATTGATCGGAGGGCTTGAGAGACTTTTATATTGTCAAATCGGTGCATTTAGAGATCCATGGATGTTTCTCTAGGGGGCATGATCTCACAAATCCAAAGAACAAAAGTGTTGTCATGTCCAAGTGTTCCCATGTGTTTCCTCTCAAAACGAAAGAACAAGAAGTACAAACACCAAAACCTTCCAACTCACTGTTAATGTATATCAGATAATCAATGATTCCATCAATAAAACACTAATTTATTCAGTAGTTCCATATCATAAAAAGCTTCTTTCTCAATAAAATAATGCATGTACTGCTCATACAATTTTAACAGCTTTGGTCATTATGCAGATTTAGACATCAAATCACTGAATACATTTCACAAACTGATCCCACAAATCTCTAGTATAGACCACGGTGGCTGGATAAACAGTGACCCAACTGTATCTGCCACCGCACCCCAAGAGGGAATATTATCAGGGAGGTTTGTGGTTTCATTGATTCCAAGACTGCAATCATCCCCATCTGATGTAGTGGGCTGAGGAAGAATAAGTAAGGCTCCGCAGTGTGTGGATCAGTTCTGTCTGACAATGGACAAGTTTGAGATAACTTAAGCAATAACTATGCACCAAGAGAGAAGATCTATTTCCTATAACCACAGCACGTCAAATCATTGCCACTTTGTTTTCAAAAATTGTCTAAAACTATTTCTATTTACACAATGTATGAATGAGGTAGGACATTTCCCCTTTTTGGTCTGTTTATTTGGCTTTTATCTTAAAATGTACAATTGTTTCTTTGGGTTTCCCAAATATGTGCTTTTCATCATTAATATTCTGGTTTAAATAGGTTTATATTATATTTTTCACTTTTGTCCAACAGAGCACATTTGTAGGATGACCCAATTCCAATACTCTTCAGCAAAAAATAGCAAAAAGTACAAAACATCTCTAATGGCCCTCACTGGAAATTATCTCAAGTCTCTAATGGTGCTGTCAGGAGTGAGTTTCAAACCATTAAGCAATTTACAGTGAATCAGGGCACACAGAAATAAATTGAATTCACACTTGCTTTGGTTGAAGGTTCTAAAGACAGATGGAGAAGAATATGCTTGCACTGTTTTCTGAAAGAATAGGATCAAGGAACCCAAAGCAGCACCATATTTGGTTTTATAAAAGGCTTAATGAATGATGATGTTAACTTCAATGCCCTTTCGTCTTTTTAACCTGCCATGACAGCATAGACATTTCAATCGACTGTGCGAATACTAAAAGCAAAAGAAGGGGAAAAATCCATTGTCTCTCTTCATCCTTCATTCATCATGTGTGTATTTAGGTTTTAGGTCAAATTTAATACTAAAAATATGCCACAGAAGTCCTCAAAACTTTTGGCGTGTTGACATTTTTATGATTACGGAGAATTTATATATAGGCTACATGGCATCCACTATGAAAATAAACATGATGAATTAATCACTTGTGCTGTAATGGGTATATATTCATGGAGCTGGATTCCAAAGCTTACTACGCCTGCGTGCTGTGTCGTGCCAGACCTCAATCCACACACCACTGGGAGCAGTGATGAGGATCCTTATTTGTGTCCTCTGGCATTGTTCATCACCATTTTACCGTATGTCAGCAGCACAAAGACAAAAGGTTTGGAGCTTTTTCTGCATAGCAACCTAATTTTCATCCAGGAAAATAACTATATTAAATGTTACTACAAAAGGTGACCACACAAGAGATTAAAAGCTTAATTTCCTGCTGCTGTGCTGGTGTGATTTTCCATAGCCATTTTCCCTTCAACTGATATACTCTATTATTATTTTTTGATATCAATATCAAACCCTATCCTCAGATGTCAAATTAAATGTTGGTCACCAAAGCATATTAATAATAAATTATTATAACAATTCAATAATGTATTTATTTGTATCACTTATTACTCAAAATGCATTTCATCATTCTGCTTAACATTAATACAGGTTTAATTTTAAGAAAATCTAGGCACTGCACATGCATTTCCTTTTTTCTTTTTTTTTTACAAGGAAATCATTTAACAATGTAGACATTGTAATTACAATTGCTGTTGAAATTAAAGTAAAATTATATATTACCCAACAAAACGTGTTAAATTCTCAAATTTTTGTTGTTAAAATCCAAAACTGAATTGTTTTATTTAGCTAAATTAAGAAGCACACTAGAAAGAGGAATAGATACCAGAAAAAAACCTTAGAGGATTTTATGCAAAAAAAAAAATTGATGTCAATATGCCCATCCCACTAACAAAATCACACACACACACACACACACACAGCCAGACTTTACACAGTTCAACACTGTCACATTTAACAACACAGCACAATAAGAGCAGCAAAACATCCTGGCTGCATTATTTCCCTATTAAAGACTCTGCCAGCAGCTTCTCACTAGTAATGAACTTCCTAAACTAACAGCAGTCACCCAGCTTGGTGACAATATCACAAGTCAACACAAACAATCAATCGCGTCTGCAGCAATAACATTGAAAGGAAGTGCCTCCAATTTATCTTTATTAAATCAATAGGGATTTGATAGCCTTACCTGCAGTGGAGTGCTTTGCCCAGTGTTGGATCTGTAAGTGTCTAGTGCATTGGGACAAGGGAGAGATCTCTGGTTCACTTGTTGTTTGTCGGGGATGGGGTAGTTTGCTGTGTGGCTGTAAGCGACACTCCTAAGGGCCCACTGTGAATAGAGGTCAGGATAATAGACACAGTCACACAACAAAGACTGATAATCCTGTCTCGCCCCACAGCTCCCATGTTGCAATCAGACATTTTAAGGGCAGTTAAGTTGCAGCAAGGGGCGGCTGAATGAACCGCGGTTAGGAAAGACTCCCAAGCTCCCATTATGGACAGTAACCGGTGTCAATTCGCAGCAATTAGACCACTCAGATGTGTCAGTAGACAGGCCTCAAATTAATAAATAAATAACGTCGACCACAAGTGCTCGCTGATATAGCCTTTTGAGTCATTTGAGTCTCCCAACGGTCTATTTCAGTGCAGAACACTTAGTCCTTCAAAAAATGACGAGGTGTACCTTCTTCTCCCCACTTATCCTGAATGACCTTTGAGTGAAAATAGTCCTTAGTAAGCAAGTTGCTAAAATTTGCTTCCACTGGTCATCAGAAACATTTGTTTAAAGTGGCACAGATCCTTTAATGCTTGTTCATTATCAGTTTGAACTGCTGAGATAAGCAAAACTGTAAACAAGACCACTTTTAGTCTTAATTCATACAGTACACAGGTCAAATCTGAGCCATAACTTTAAAAGCTTATAATGTAACAGTGAAGAAAATCAATAAATGAAGGCACAGGATAAATTTATCTCCCATTTGATATTGAGAACTGTTGAAATGCACTGACCAAGGCTGTTGCCTTAGGCCTAAGAGTAAAGAGGAGCAAAAGAGTAGCCTCAGGCTCACCACTGTGTTGCCTCTGTAAAACAATGTTTTTCTCAGGATCACCGCAGTCTGGGGGATGACGCCTCAATGTTGGGCCTGTGTATTTGTGTCACTCCAGCTCAAAGATTTGGTTAGAGGAATATGGTGACAACTCTGAACATTATTTTCTTTGAGATTAGTCACAGAACGGAGGATAGTTTATTGGTCTGACAACATTTTTGAAAATTAATGATGCTACTTTGTGAAAATAGTTCATTGTGGTATAAGAATACACAATACAGTTTATTGATACTTTTTCCCGGGGTCTCATGTCTCATGTAGGGGGTTTTATACAGAACAAAGCAAAAAGACACAAAGCACAGCCTCTGAATTTGACTGGACACACTCAATCAAGAGAAAGTCATTACTTCAGAATAAGGTGTAACTATGCTTTGCTGCCTGACTTCAACTGAATACCTCAACCTTTCAGCATTGCATACATAATGTGCCAAATGTCTTTGATCTGTTGGAGGCGATAACGTCACAAGCATGCGGACACCTTCCACCGATAGAAGAGCCTCTGCCCAGTCCAAATATGTGTCAACAGGCATCACTCTCACACAAATGTACTGAGGAGAAAAAAGAGAACAAAGCGAGAGCTCAAGAAGGACAAAGGTCTTACAATGCAAGAGGAAAGAAAGACATTTTTGCTGGGATTTAAGAAATCAATATTCAGAATTAGAATTAAAAAATTAAGATGGTGATTTGCATTTCTATGGCTACTAAGGCTGCAAGTAATAGTTATTTTCATTATCAATTAATATGCCAATTATTTTTTTGATTAGTCATTTAATTCGGTCTTTAAAATGTCAGAAAATAGCGAAAAACATTCATTATATTTTCCCTGGAGCCCAACAGTCCAAAAAAGTATTCAATTTATAATCATAGAAGACTAAGAACCCAGCAAATATTTACATCTGAGAAACTGGAAGTGAAATTTTAAATATTTGTCTCTAAATACAAGGTTTACAAGGCAGTTTATTTATCTTTATACATTATACATTGTATAACAAAAATAAAGTTTGTAGTCCCTTCATGCTAGACACACAGAACTTAAATAATTTAATTTGTATTAATATATATATATGGTAATATATAAAATATATAAAATAAAATAAAACAATATATACAGTCATTTAAATAAATATATGCATGCATGTGTAAAATCAGAACATTCCGCATGTACTAAAACAATTAACTGACGATCAAACTTTTTGCCAATTCACTTTGTGCCTATTTGCTTTACTGTAATTTCCTTATAAAGTTTAGATGCTAAAGCATAATTCTGATGCACCTCAGAATGTATTTATTTCTTGAAAACAGTATCAAGTAGACAGATGGAGAGGAGCCTAATTCTTGGAAAGTAATACCATAACCATTATCCTATATTTGACTGAAATCGGTGGTTAAGTGTCAAATGTTTTCTCTCAGCAGGAAAGAAATCACATTAATGACAGCTGTCAGCGGCTTTTCAGTGGCCGTAGTGGACACTTAAGATTGTTATTCCCCCCAAGAAATCACAGAAGCCTGTAAAAGCCCTCTTCTGTGTCTGCAGGGCAGATAGGGTGACTTTTCCTGGACTGTCCGACCCTGACATGACTGAAAAAGACAAAAAAAAAAAAAGACGTAGTAAAGTGAGCACACAAAGCACTTCTCTGAGAGGTCAAAGCAAAGACAAGTCCCCCTTTCAGACACAATGAAAAACAAAAGCCTGTTGGACTTTCAATAGCCTGCTTTAACCAAAGTGCCCAAACCGTGTGAAATGAAGAGTCACCATGGAATAATGGTAATATTAAAAACTGTTATAATTGCCTCTCATTTCCATTTCAGATTTAAGCTGTGAAAATATGTCCACTATGCCCTCACTGAGGCAATTTACTTAATCCTTATTCACCACTGTGAAGTGGTCAGGAAAGTGAACACAGAGACTACAAGAGGCAATGTTGAACTCTTAAATTCTTTTTATATTTCATGAGACAAATACTTAAACCTATGCAGCAGAATATTTTGTACAAGCTGTAGTGAAATGTCTGCAAGAGCAAATACACCTTTAGTTCTCTCTACATTGCAGGGAAAGAGGCTGAAAACAGGTTGGGTTTAGCCCAGGGAACTTATTAGCAGAGCCTCCCTGGTGGATGAACTTCCAGGGAAATAGGAAGTAAGGCTCTTCTTCTTCAGAGTTGGCTGTAATGCCATGAGCATCCTCTGCTGGTAAAGAAACACTTCAAACGCACAGCCTCTAATGAAACACACCAGAGAGGCACTACTAATGAATACACAACCTGCATGAATAACCTGTATGCGTATACTCAGAGTTCAGGTCAAAACCTTGTATCCTTGCAATTGGAGGGGATTCTTTACAGTTGCAATTAACAATAATTTATTATTGTTTGATTTTGTGCAAACATTGTCAGATTTTTTCTTGTTTAATTTTACCATCGCTCCAAAAGATTTAATTATATATATGAGGAAGAAAAGCATCAAAATCTCACATTTGAGAAGCTAGACCCAGAAAATATCTAGCATTTTTGCTTGAAATATGACTAAAACAATCATTCAGCCCAAAACAGTCACAAATTCATTTTCTGTTGATCAACTGATTGACCAATCATTCCAGCTATAGTTTCCTTGCAATGAAATATACATGGCTCTCTACTGTATATTGATCATATAACCTTAAGTCTCGTGTAATTTTGCAGCACTATCTAAACAGCATACATGTTTTTCAATCGAAATTACAGCAAGGTTTTTTTCATTCATTGATTGTCATTTGGAGTAAAGCCCCAATAGATGTAGTGACTTATGTGTCTGCAAATGAGCAACAAGAAATTGCAGAGCTGAAATGTTCAAGCTATGTTTGAGGGTGTTTATAAATTGTTAAATAGTTTGTTTAAAGATACCGGCCCATGTATCATTATCATACTTTTGAAACTCATATTGACATCATTATCGGCCACAAAAATATAATTAGGAGATTTCACCAAACACTGGCAATGTGAGAAAGAAATGCAGCAATGCCAGGCAAATAGAGGTCTGCTTTTCATATAAACCAAATGTCTTGCCTGGGGGTCCAAAACTGTTCAAAGCAGGATCGCGGAGCTGCTCTCACTCAGTGTCAACTTCCAGCTCACACCAGCTTCGTAAGAAGTCATAACTTTGCCAAAATATTATTTCTAAAACAAATCTGCTGCATTGACAGAATCGTTCCAAAACTTTTTGTTTTAATGTTCAATTTAAGTATTAGAAAAAATAAGCCAAACTTAAAAAGTAAATGTTGCCCATTGTGTGTGGGCAAACAATAGGTAATATTTACCCATAAACCAAAAACAAGAACAAGAAAAACTTTGACCCTTGCAGCTGCTGTAACACTTACTGTACTGTATTCCCAAGATCCATGGCAGAAAAGCTGCTTGAGCCATAAAATAGATTACTGAGCCTATGAAAAACCACCATGTGGGTACAATAATAACTCATTGTCCACATACATGGGCTGTAGCAGTAATCTTCAGATCTCCTCACCGAGGAAATATAGATATTTGTAAAAGCACTGAAGGGATTAGGCAGGGTTTTCTACCTCCTGCGGTACATGGCCTGAGTCATGCTGGGAGCACCAGGAGCTCTGTGGAAGTCTGTTAAGGATGGCAAGGATTTGACCTAGCTGCTGCATAATTCTGATATGACCCAAACAAAGCCATCAGCATGAGACCAGTGCAGGGGGTGCAGTCTGTTTCTGAGTCTCTTATCCTTCCTCTTTACACTGACGATGAATATGTAGACATAGAATTCACAAGAACATCTCAATCATATTAAGAAGCAATCATTTCAGAATCAAAATGAATTTATATTGCTATGGCAATAAACACATTATTAATAAACTATTAAATGGGGACCACAACTTGCTTAAAAGGCAAAAAAGTGAGAGTATTATTTAAAGTATGTACAGCAGTCTTTCGAACATGCTTTCCACAAATCTATTAGATCACACTGCTGATGTATACAAACAGCTATTAACCCTCTCAGTGATTGTTCTGAGTTAATTCCTAATGAAAAATAAATTGAGTTGCTCCCTACACTTTCATAACATTTCCTCCTCAGAATAAATGGGCTGCTTTATGAGAAAAGACACACTGTTGTTAATGATTTTATAAGCAGGGAGCCCACCTGACATCCTGTTTTCTATTACTGTTCTTTATTCAATTTGCAGGGCACGCTGCAGGTGACCTAACCTATAAAAGGGCACTCCAAATTAAATTATCAGAGCTCCTTGAAATTTTATAAATTCAGAATCGGCCTCACAGAGGGCTCTCATCCCAGAAACTAATGGCTTCACCTTTAGCTTTGCATAAATCAATCGCACCAAAGGTTAGAACGCATCATGCCAAGATGTATCAATGCAGTTTTTAACATCATATCATGTAGTAATTTTGGAAGTGTGAATGGCAGGTGTATGAGGTCATGTGTGAGGAATCTCAATCTGTATCTTTCGGTTAGTAACAATGAGTTACTTAAATATAGATAAGAGACGCAAAGAGAATATAAAAACACGTTTCAGATGTGATCTACCATTATATTCCAAGTGGAATACTTAATAAATAAGCACTACTGGTCATTTTATTTTGTGCAGTTGTGAAAAGTAGCAGTGTAAAGCTCTGTCACCTCAATAGGATCCCCTTTATCCTTGAAAGAGCACAAGCTCTTTCCAGTGTCATTTTGTTCCAGTCGGTGACCTAACAAGAGGTTGGTGGCAGGAAAAAAACAGAAGGCCCAATCAGTAACACTTGTTGCACCTGAGAACATGGAGATTTTAGACTTCTGTGTTTGAGAAAATGGAAAACATTGTCTAGTAAAGAAGTCAGGAATATGGATTGGATCATTCAACTGTGTTCAATCTGAGTCAGGACAAATTCTTTTATGAAGCAGTCGAGCGTGAAGGAAATTCATTTGTAAATTGCACTCGATCTTTGGAGAAATTGCTCCTTTTTCAAATTCAAGTCCAGATGCAAAAACGAGACTGAACAAAGTCTATTTCATATACAACATGGGGATTTCATCTGAGTAAAGAATAATTCAGTATTTGTCAATAGCGCAATGAGCACAAAACTCAACTGTTTTAACAGAAACTTTTCACTTTAGTAGTACCTGTTGCTAGTTTTAAGCTAACAATAACAATATTTTTTGTGTCAGTGGGATATGCTGTGTTTGTGTTAGCAGTGTTTTTATACCACTGTTTTATACACCATTTTGAAATATATTTCTTTGCATGGATTTGTTTATCCATGCAAAGCCAACATTTATTTGTTGGCTATCGCAGGAGGGGACAAGGAACCATGTAACCCCAAGTAATTTCACTTACATTACCTGTTCTCCAAAGAACTATCAACAAACCAATAGAAAGAAAGATATGGTCACAGAAACAGAGTCACACAGTGATAGAAAACACTTAGGTGTAAATCCATGTGCATCTATTTGAGATGTTACATTTATTGGTAAGAAAAGAAAGACAAAACAATATCACATTTTTGTATATTAAAAATAATAGTTCAGTGTGACTGGCCTATTCTCATTACAGCATCTTAACTTTAATAAGGACACATAGTATACTATTTTCCCTACTTTTCTAACATATTAATCTGTTCTTTCATTTAGTGGAGAGGATGACTGAACACCAAATTACAGCATTTAAAAAACTATAATAAAAAAACAATAATATTGACACATTTTAATTTTAATTCACACTAATTACACACAAGTTTTGTCTGACTTTGAAATAACAACATAACTGATTTGATATTTCATATAGAATCGGAGCATATTGTAAATAGATTGTCAGTGGGGAGAACAACTCACACTGATTAACATTAATTCTCTTCGGTCAATAACCTTGTTATCTCGATAGACCTTCTCCTCCTCCCGCAAAATTAGACTTCACTGTGATATAGAAAAGTAGCTACCAAAACAGAGGTGAATCATTGGCGACTGAGCCTCCAGAATTCTCATTAGGTAGTTGTGTACATCGATTTTGAAACCTGATGAGAAAACAGCGATGAACTGATTACTTTTTCTACTTCTAACTAATGTGGGCATTTACCTTATTTCAGTGGGGATCCACCCTGACATGAGAATTAAACACTTGACGTCAAATAGCATGGAGGGGGTGATTTCCAAAGCTTGTGCATTGGAACAATCTCGGGCCATGATTCTGCTTAAGGCACTACACCTCAACTGTACACCATTTGGCACATAGACAATATTTTATTGGTACATTTACCAGGAAGTGAATATTCTATGCGGAAACAATATTCTTATGCGAAAGAGAAGGACAAAAGTTCACAAAGATTCAGAACTTGAAGAAAAGCTCTTTGCATGACTTTGTACTTGTAAAGCCAAAAGTGTCAAGGTAGGTAATAAATAAATAATAGATTCACTTTCTTTTCTTATTATAAATGAACTGCAGTCTTTTCAAATAAGTGAAATAAAGCACCTTTTCATTATGGACCTTGTGTTGCTCAGTTGCAAAGTACACCACATGTCTGTGGACCAAGTGACCCCATTCCATTCCCTCATAATCACACACACAAAAACTTTGATCTGGCCACCTATCCAATCACTTACAATTACGGCAAGTGGTTTCAAGTGTGTTATCAATACCTGACCTGATATTTCCAGGGACATTCACTTTGAATCTAGAAACAATTTAGCAAACAGTCGCTTCACTGGCCCTGAATGCTCCTGTGTAACAAATGGAAATGTGTGGCCTCGAAAACCTTGCATCTTTTAAGCTTATCTTGGTTGAGGAATCGCTGCTTGTATGCTGACCTCTTGGCTGTCATGTAAGCCTGTAAATAGCATGCAGGCTTTTAGCCACTTGAGTAAAAAGCTGTCAAAAGCTGTTTGACAAAATCTGTAGATAAAAGTTTTGAGAGTCCAGCTACTACCAATTTAAAACCATTTAAATACTACTGTGTTATATTTCAGAACTGTTGAAAATTTGATGCATTGTATTGCTCTGTAAACACTGCATATTATTGGCCCACCATATCCTTGGTGGTAAGGTATGGAAGACGTCTAGTCATATTACTCTGCACTGTTTGTTTTTTTTTACATTGACATTTAAATGTCACTGTAAAGACTTCAACACTTGCGTTTCAACTTAAACTTGAAGCAAGAGTTCGCTGAGGTCAAAAAATGATCAGTATTTACAGTTTGTTTTGTAACAATCAGGCCCCCCACCATTCTTGTAAAATGTGGCAAACTCTGAACAGGCTCAACAGGACATTGCTGCCTGCTGCTCTGCTCCTATTGTCCAGATGTGAGAGGAAGCAGACCCTAACCTGACTCCTGACCACCATACAGCTGCTTGAATCCAGAGCCAAACCTCCCTTTTTCCACTGCATTTCTAAATCTTCAGGAAAAATACTGTGTGGGTGGGTGGTGAGGACACACTTAATGCAAATACTTCTCACATAACAGGTTGTACCGGAGCTCAAGTCTGCCTTCTAGTAGTGACAGAGGCAAAACTAAACTTAAGGTCAAACTAGAAAGTGTTACTATGTCATGTTAGAGAGAACATTGTTTCATGTTAGCTGATGCTAGAAATAAAAATTCTGCACACTGTCCATACAGAAGATTTCATTTATGGGAGTTAATTTATAACTTTAAGTTATAACATGTTATAATATGACAGCAGTCAGAGAACTGCCTGATGCAAACCCACTTGCAGACTTGCTGTGTATGATACGTGTGCCACAAAAGGCTTTGTGCATCTAGGTGAAACATGTTGATCTATGTTGATTGTATTGGGTATTTTTAATACTAGTACATTTACCTTATTATGATTATACTTTTACTTAAGTAACATTTTCAGTGCTTTTCAGAACTTTCACTTCCTCCCCGACAGCTGCATAACAATTAAACCCACATATGTACCCACAGAGTACTTGATTTATCAGAATAGGAAATTGTGCATTGTGTGAAAATGCATATTGGCCCACATATAACATAATACTTTTTTCAAAAATATTCATGACAGCAGTTGCGTAACTGTTGCAGCTAATTTGTGTAAACACAGTGGAAGTAAATCCTTGCAAATGTTTTCACGTGGTTTAAAATAGCACACTGTCTTGGAGATAAGGAAGAGCCCACAATGGTAGAAGCTATGATATTATTACCTATGTTGTACCATCCACTTGAATTTAACTGTCCTCTCTTTGTTGAAGTAGAAACTGCTCCACAAAAGCGAAATAGTTTGCAGACAGTTATGAGACTCCACCCCCATTTCACTAATCTAGCACCAATTTACCTGTTTCTCAAGGATACATTGATGTGAATGTAAATGCTCCGTATTTGTATAGCGCCTTTCTAGTCTTTTTGACCACTCAAAGCGCTTTTACACTACTTCTGCATTCACCTTTCACTCACATTCATACACTGGCGGAACAGCCGCCAGGGGCAATTCGGGGTTCAGTGTCTTGCCCAAGGACACTTCGACATGCAGCCATCCGATTAACGGCCAACCCGCTGTACCTCCTGAGCCACAACCGCCGATGCATTTTGCTTCATAGTGACTAGACTGAACCTGATACTAAAGATGTGGTATGGTTGTCTCCCATGACTGTTATACTGTTATATATTATGTCATGCATGTCATGGTTATTATTACTCATGCATTGATGTAAAAGTAGGATTTTTTTTATTGTTTTATAAGCTCTTTGCATGTTTTGTGTACAAAAAAAAAACAACTTAATTTGTAAAGTAAAAGAAAAGTACTTCCAATTTGTACTTAAGTACAGTACTTGAGCAAATGTACATTCCACCACTGCTGGGCAGTAATATTATCAATTAAAGCCTGCCAATGGGTGAAGAGAGTTTTCATCTCACTCTTCTTGATTTTTATTACCTGGCTGACCTTGTTTCAGAATATTGTCATGTTTGCATAACTGCTGTTATGAATAAACACTTTATTCATAATCAGTTTTCCCCTGAAATTATTCCTTTTTGTAGAACTACATTTTATGACTAATATGAGACAAAATAAGATTGACATCGAGTCTTAATCTAATTATTTTGTAGTGTTACATCATAAACAACCCTGCCAGGATGTTCTTTCAGTGTCAACAGGGTACTGATTGGGTTAAAAATTGGTTTAAAATTTAAAAAAGCAGTTAGACTGTTGTTATTTCAGGAGATCACAGAGTGCAAATCATTATTAAAAATGTCTAGTATTACTATTCACACTGTTCAAAACTATGTTGTGAGATGTGCGCCCCTTATATGATTTATAATGCAGTCAGCCTATGATTATTGTCCTGTTGCATTCAATAAACTTGTGTGTGAGAGAGTTTTTGGTTTCCAGAAGTATAGTTCATAACACCTAAGCTGACGAAAAATGCTTTTAAGATTTTTACTGGTCAGCCAAATAGCTTGTAAAAGACTTCTGAAATTGTGGTGATTTGTTGACTTCATAAGAGGATATTCTTGATCCTCTTATCTTCCCCTGACCAAATGCTGACAAACAAAAATGACAAAATCATTTTAAACCAAAATTGAAGTTACTGCCTTTTACTCTGCCTGACAGGTGGGTTTTTTTCAGTTTTAGGATGGATATTTCCCTTGAATGAAGTTTTGCCAGAACAGCGCCACCTATACTATACCAATAAGCTAATATTAATGTTGTAGGGTTTCTACTCTCACAGCAGCTGGCATGTCTGAACCCGAGCAGAGAGCGTGTGTCTCTTCAACACTGTGCACTGAAATATTCAAGAGATCCAAGTTTATGAGAGTGTTGAAGCCATCTGTGCCCCAGCGTTCAGTCCTCCCATCATGGCTGAACATAAGGCCAACATCAGAGCAGATATGTGTGAGAAGTGTCAAAATAGATTCTCCGGTGTACTCTGTATTGCAAATCTCAATATTGCCTGAATAGCATAAACAAAACTCTCCGTTTGCTCACACACACAAAAACCCACACAAAATTCTGCCACTGTAGAGTCAAAATTTCCATATCCATGAGAGAGGAAAGGAAAAGAGGAAACATTTACACAAGACTGCCTCCACACAGTTGCAGAGATCTTTTCTCTCAGGTGTCTTTTTTTTACAATGTCATTGTGGAGCAAGCAAGCTCCTGTGAGAGATTTACGAATTTCTCACTAAATGAGAGATTTCCTGAGACAAAAAAGCGGAGGAGGAAGGGTGCAATCAGTCCAGGTTTGTTCTAGACAACATCGCTTCCTTCCTTACTATTAGAAGAGTGTCAGAGCGAGACATTCAGATGTGGTTTTCACCAAGCACTTTCCCAGGACAGTAATGCAGCGCAATTCTAATGGTGTCATTCAAAGCAGCTGCTTTTCTCAGCAATAAACTAAACGCCTTGCCTAAGCAATTCAGAACGCCTCCAAAGATTGCAATACAGTCAACAAAGAACTTATCTTCCAAGTGAAACTATTCATCAATGAATGTGTTTGTGTGTCCAAAAGTAGAAGGCGTATTGAAAAGACCTCAGTTACACCTGAATGGCTACTTCTCCGTTTTGACTATTGTCACTGCGTCACATTTGAATTCACCTGTATCCTAACTGCCACTGCCAGTTAAAGTCTACTTTAAAACAACAATTCTGATGGATTAGCAAAATTATATAAATCTGCAGTTGATGTGGATGGCTTTAAGGATTCTTAAAACTGACATGTGTCATTAAGTAAGCTGCTTCTCACAACTTTGTTTTGTGTGGGGCAGTAACACACAAACAAAATCTAAATAGCACCCAGCCCTACTCATTTCCCACACAGAGAATGAGGTCATCAATCCATGATATGTGTTAAAGAAACAAAAATAATAGTTATTTTTAGCACTTATAATCAAAGGCACACTCAGAATGTAACTAAGCAGCACAAAGGGCATTAAAAGTCTGTTTATCTTGCCCTATCTGTAAAACAGCACTATTCCTTCAGCCATGCTGATGGAAATACATTGTCTTTTTAAGGCACTGTTTATAGAAATGTGAACAATAGCAAATGGGCAATGTTTCTTTAAAAATGGCACATGTGTGGAAATGTATGGAAAAGGAAATGTGTGTTCAAGCAGAAGAATTTAATACTAGACCCTTCTTTTCTACCTGTTAAGCACAGATCTGCCTAGTACCAGGTAGGACAATCGATTTTCATGCAAAATGCAAATAAGAAATCAATGTCTGATCCAAATATTTTGTCACCTTATGTATGCCACACACCTCCGTGAAGCAAGGAGGCTCAGCCAGAATGTCAAACTAGCCATTTTTATCCATACCAAACACCAAGCATCTAAATGAGCTTATATCACAACGTAAGTTGCTCTGTAATCACTGTACATGGCTGCAGTTATTGCTATCCAAAGATCTCTCATCTCATCCTACACCGCAGTCCGAACACTCTAAAGAAAGCTAAACTCCAGCTCTGATCAGCTGTGTAACTCATATCACTCAAATCATTAAACTCAAAGACCTATTAGCCATATAATAATAACAACAAACACATCAAAATTCATATACAACCTCTGACTTACTTTTGCTGTTTTCGCTCTTTTGAGTTTTTGTGTGAAAAGATCTCCCGGGCCACCATCTTGGTACTGCACAATCCGTGAGCTGGTAGGTTTTGCTTCTCTTGTCAAAATGAAGGAGAGAAGACATCCAATTCATCAAATGATTTGTCTGCTTAATACAAAGAGAAAGAGCCCTCTTACTGTAGGGCCTGTAAAACATGGGAGTGCTTTTGGTCACAGGAATGTTGATCAATTTTCACAGTTTTTATCAATACATCAGTGTTTTAGAAGCTTTTTGTTATTTGGAACATGGTTATATGGACAGAAATAGTGTTTTGAAGAAAACTCCCTATACCAGTGAACATATAAATAGTAAATATGACCAAAACATGGACATTTGCCTGGTATATTAGTTTCTTTTCATCAAATTTACAGTTCAGTTCTATTCCAGGTGTATTAGAAGATATTCAGTTGCATAATAATCTACAGGATAATGGTTTTATGGATATGGTGATATTACCATTTAAATATAGATTTTATACCACACAAGGATGAAAATATCATATTTTCCTTTATTGCATTTCCAATTACTCTTTAATAGCAAAATATATAGGTTAATTTACAGTTGATCTTCTTCTGACCTATCAAAGGAGACCAGAATTGTGCATCAAGGTCTAATGGTTGAGGAGTTATTACGAATTCCTTTTGGGTATGTTATTTTAGGCGTTTTCCCTGGAAATAGGGGTTTCCAAGAGGTAACATGTGTGACTCATATGTACTGTATATGACCCACAAAGGCAAGAATTTAGTTCTTAATAACATTATAAATAATAATTTTCTAAAACTATACAATCAAACACTACACTAAAGAATCTGCATGACATTGTTTAGCATATAAACTACAATTTGAAGGCGTATATCCCCAGTATTTTTCTGTAGGAAAAGCCTCAAGGAGTTTTTAAGCCTCGAGAAGTATTTAAGCCTCTGTGGGAAGAACACTGAGATGATCACTGGAGGACACACAGTACTGGAATGTGTGTGTGCAAATTTGTGTACAGTCCTTTGCGGAAGGGAGGGAGTCGTCTTTCCGTGAAGTTAGTCGGTGTTGTTTTGGCCCTGTGTTTACATAGCCTAATGTACGTGTTCAAGTGAGAACAATGGCATGGCGGGTTCCAAAATGGCGACATAAGTCACATTGTTAACAATGTAACAAAAAGTGACTGAATGCTGCCAAAACTTCTTTTACACTAGGCTTACAGTGGAACCAAATGAAAAAGTGCAAAGGGTGCAATGTGTTGGGGTGGTTAGTGAAGGGAGGGTAAAGGCTGTGTGTTTTTGAAAGCAGATTAAAGATCAAGACAGGAAGGGCCAGGTTTAGGGAAACAGGAACTTATGCAAGGAAATGGACTACGTCACCAGCCAGCCCACCACAGTCCTTGCTAAAACTAAAATCCAGACCCAACGCGAGTATGGAGTCTTTACTCACGTCGCCAATGAAACTTGTACTTTTGACAGGTATGTGAGTTTTTTATCCTCTTGCATGGCAGGTGTCTTAAAGTGAGACAGCAGTGGATGTACTGTATCTATATTTATGGACTCTCCATATTAACTATGATGTTTTTGAGCTATGTTCTGTGGCCACACTTGATATTGATGTAGGATTTACAAATAACTTGTTCATGTGGGGTTTTTTTCCATTCACAAACATTTTGTGTTACAACATTAGCTGTCTAAACGTGTATGTGCTGTATGTAGTTCAATGGATTCGCTCACCGGATCCTGTATGTGTTACATGAGTGCGGCCAGTGATAAAGATACCATTTCTCACGGAAACGCAGATTCTAAAAAAAGCAGCAGTACAACATGCTTTGGATTATTACTTTCAAGTTAAACTTACACACTTTTGTGTCTGGTACTGTCTACACAGCATGGCTCACCAGTCTGATGGACCCATGCAGCCTCTCTGACATTTGTAAGTCATGTCACCATCTTGCAATTTGCAAGGTCCAGAATGGATCAAAGGCCTGCTTCTGCAAAAGTGGATATACTGGAGATGGAACAAAGTTTTGCAATGGTGAATATGAACAAACAATGCCACCCATACGTTACTGAGTACTTACAACGTTAGATGCAAGAGTACAAACAGCCTTGTGCGTAGCTGTCATGGAAGCCTTGACTATTTTAGGAAGCCTTTGTTGTTTGTGACTGCTCCTCGTGAGCAGACAAAAGCATTAGGCTAACATTTGTACACATGTGGGATAATGTAATGCTTTTGGAACACTGACTGTACAGTGCAAAATAAAAACGATGTAAGCAGTTAAAAAATATCAGGCACTAAATTTTTGTTAATGCTTAAGATGCCTGTTCATGACAGTGGCTTATTCAACTTTTATCTAAAATTTAAAAAGGGATCCACAAAAGCACAAATAAAACACTATGTGTGACACAGTTCAGCTCTTCTGCAAATGTTTGTCTCTTATTATCTAAAAATTTGGAAATGGTTCAGTCCCAATAAAATCCTTCACGTACTAGAATATGTATAAAAATGGTACATATAGTAGTCCTCAGAGGGGAATCTTAGTGATATTTACATGCGAATAAACTTTTAATTAATTTAGTCATTTCAGAACATGAACACATTATGTGGGTGGGTTTGAGTAAGATCTGTGTGAGTAATTTGAACAACTTCTTGTGTTGTTATGTCTTTATGTGTCCACTGTACCCTCTTTGAGGCACAGTTTGTATTTGCTGGATGTGCTTTAGTGGTGTGGAACTTGCAATTTTTATATCTCCTACCAACTAGCTGGCAGCTCACCTCACTGAGTTAATTAGAGAGAACACAGTACAATGTGAAAAAATCCACAGTAGAGCTTTATTAGTGACATTTCTAATGGCCAGTCTTGCCTTTCAGTCAGCATTGTTACTCCTGTTATGTTTCTGGGCTGTTTAGAATTCCTGGAACTGTTTTTGTTTCCTGACCAAACCTGATCATAATCACAGTATAGCTTACATATTTCAACAGCCAAAAGTAAATCAAAACAGCCAAAAGTAAAAGTGAGCACTACAAACACTGTAGGGAATGATTTTAAAACAAAAAGCCACAGTGAAGTTCAGGGTTAATGTAGTCCCTATGTTAAACTATGTAGTGGCAGATTTAAAAATAATTACGCTCATTTGGTGTGGGAGTTAATTTTATGCAAAAGTCCAATGAAACTGTTCATGCCGCATTAATTTTTTTGTGTGTAAAGGCTGAAGTAAAAGTTAAGTGGGGGTGCAGATGTAATTGTTAAGCTGATCCATTCAGTATCTACTTGATGATAAAACCAAAGCATCAAAGTTAGTAATAAAATATGTGGGTGCAATGTTTGTGTGACAATGACGGTTCATGGGTCCTGTGTGTTATGGTGGTATTTCCCCTTTGGACATAGTCACCTCCCTCATCAGTGCAGAGGATATCCCTTACCGGACAGCTTTTGTGCAAAAGGTACAAAGGAGAGGAAGAGCACAGTGTTCATCATACCTAGACAACTGAAAACAACAATGGAAAGTCTTACCAGGTCATTTCCAATAAACTTGCGGACCAGAGACGGAAGGGGTGTTTTGAAAATAAAGCTGGAACAGCACTTTTTATAATGTGTGGTCCAGAGCCACATCCGCAGCAAACTGCTCCATATTGGGCACTTTCTAAACCTGGGCAACAAAGTCAAACATGTTTTAGTAACTTGAGTCAAACACAGGCAAACAACTGCTCAGCAATCACAAATGTGAACAGTAAAAGCATATAAGTTAGGGCCAGCCAAGGCTTTAATCAAGTAGAGCCTGAGACAAGACCACAACTGAGCTTCATCAAGTTCAAATCAAATCCAGGACCCAGGATTCATGTATTCTTAAATAATAATGTAATTTTGGACAGTTCAAGTCAATATTTGTGTTAACATGTATTCAAAGCCATCCCCCGCCCTAAAGTTGCCTGTTTGATGGAGATATGGAAATATGCTATGGTTATGGTATGGGGTTAGTTTTCTAGACATGAATATGTGATTATTATAGGAAATCCATGTTGTTGCTCTGGTAATAATCCTATCAAATCATTGCTCCTGTTTCTATTTTTGGAAAACAGATGGTCAAATGCTCGCACCATGTCCCAAGCCTGTCATAGCAATGTTGGTTATCCTTTTACTCAAGCAGAGATAACTCACTGCTCCATTTGAAGTCAAACATAAGGGATTAACACCAGTTTCACTGTCAAAATGCAAGAGCTTTCTGATAGTCCAGCCATTTTGAATAATGTTAGTAGTCAGACAGACATTTCAATTTCTTCAAAATGCAGATATTAGCCACAAGAGGTTTAGATTTTTGAGTAAGGAAAGATAGACTTTCAGTAAACTTGCACAGATGCGTTGTCATTACACAGACAATAGAACAGCTGCTTGCTATATGTTAAGACATTTCTTGAAAGGTCTTAAAGTTTATTGAAAGGTCTTTTGGGAAACAAAGCAGTTTGTCCAAATAAAGGATTACATGAGTTTTATCTTGCCTAATAGGTTAATATTAGTAAATACAAATCCTTTTCCTAAATTTAAATTTGTGACAAAAATGAGGAGTATGTCTACATCAATCTGGCAATTAGCCTGCTGGTCAGTTGGTGTCATCTACTGCCAAATCACAGCAACATAAAAGGAGCTGATTCAATATGCAAAAATGTTTATTTTTCTATCCCCATCTTTTCACAGACGACAACGAGTGCCAGAAAGTGCCTAATATCTGCGGGGACAGGGGGAACTGCACCAACACTCTGGGCAGCTATAACTGTAAATGTGTATCTGGATACACATCGACAGGAAAGGCCAACTTCTTGCCCAATGATGGCACTGAATGTATCGGTAATGTCTGATTCACACACTCAGTATTACAAAATACAAAAACGTGTTTTGGTCACATTCTGTAATGATTAGTGAAATATTACTGTATAAACTCTTCTGACAGAGGACCTCACATTCAACTGGGCACATATGTGTATGAGTGTGAAAGCAGTTACCACACAGCTAAGAGGCATCCGGACTCTGTGTGTGTGTGTGTGTGTGTGTGTGTGTGTGTGTGTGTGTGTGTGTGTGTGTGTGTGTGTGTGTGTGTGTGTGTGTGTGTGTGTGTGTGTGTGTGCATGCGTGTGTGTGTGTGTGAACTGTATACTCCTTCACTGTACTGGGGAGGATAAACAAGTTGGAGAAGATTTTTCCCCCGGCCTTTCACTTCCTGTCCATCTGCTACTCTAAGTAACCACCTGAAATCTTTTGCTTCATTTGCAACAGAAGAACAACACCTTTCACCCATGCTGTTGCATAAAGTATTCCTGCAGATTTCCAACTGGGTGGTACACCCCATTTAATACAGTGCAGAAGCACATAGGTGACTTTAGAAGCTGATTTATGAATATTCAAATGTGTAAAATGCGTGCAAGAATTGCAGTTTCTCTTCCAAAATCAATTATACAGTGTATTAAATATAATGAGTAGGACTACTTACTGTACGCCACATTCTGTATTTGTATGAAGATAATTCATTAACTTCACTCCCCTTTCAGAATCACTTTCACTTTAGAGAATAGGCTGTTAACTTCTGTATTTATTGGTTGGTTTATTTTGCAAAAACTTACATTGAGAGTGTCACTTTAATCATATTGTGTTTATCTTTAATTGGAGCTGAACTCTTTATTTGCATCTTTCAGATTTTGATGAATGCGAGTCAGGACTGGTTTGTGGACCAAACTCACACTGCCATAATACGATTGGATCCTTCTATTGCACCTGTCAGCGTGATTACGTCACAACTTCAGGCACTAAGAACTTTCATCCTGACGGAGGTGTAAGATGTAAAGGTCGGTATGAGGATGGAAGAGCGCACATGCGCGCACACAAACACACACAAAACGCACTGGTACTTAAATCCAGGGATAGACATCTTTCTTCATCTCTTTTTTAAAACTTTCTCTGTCACATATCCACACATATACAGAATTAACCATTTTCAAACATATTGGGGGGAAGCAATACATCAAGTAAACTGTGCAATCTTACATTTTCTGATGTTTTAAGCACCATTGTTAACAAAGATATCCATGTGATGTTTAATATTGCCAGTTCTATGCAATTCAGGCTTTTGCTGTAATGTGCCTGGGGAGATTATGGAAATAAATTAAGCAATCAAAGAGATACATTTGGTAATTGTTGTTTTCCAGAGCATCCCCAAAAATACTGCCATGACAACATCGGGTGTATCAAACAGACTGTCAACAAAACAATTGAATATGTAAGTACCCCTCCTCCGGATTTCAACCAAATAAGGTAAACATACATGTGATGACACTGCCCTCTGTTGGAGAGAAATGAGAAAAACATCAGATGAAATGCTAAAACTATATTGTGCAGTTACAAGGACATACAACAGCTGCCACATGCCGTGTCAACCAGGCCTGGAATTCCGTCATTTTAGGGGACACTTTTTTTTAAGGGAACAAAGGCCAAATGCCGGAGCATCAAGGCCATCAAATATTATATTCTGTTTTTATAGAATAGTTTGTTGATGTTTGTCAATAATTATAACCATTCATTAGGGACGCTGGAAATCAGTCAAAGTTGGGGGTGCTGACATACAGTATAATTAAGTCATATTACTATTGTGTGATATTCATGTTTTTTGTATATTAATTTGAATCCTCAGGATACATTTTAATAGTTATTAACAACAACCTACCTACAACCATTTGAGAACATTTCCATCCTCAGCAGACAGCAAACCTGAACACGTACATAGTGCATGTCAGAGCAGCCACAGCAACTACACAGTCAACAACACGGAATTAATGCATTCTTCTGTCCATATTCATGTTCCCTCTCTCTCGCTTGTCCACATGAGCTCTCTCGTTTGACACTGTCAACCATCCAAAGCCAAACCTTGCTTATCTTATCCCTACTGTCTTTGATTAAGCTGCAAAACCTAGTTGAACTGGTATTGAGGATCTTGAGGAGAAGGATGTGGGCTGGTGCGTAATCAAAGTGGGCAGACGCATCTCTCTGGCTTGTGTTTGGGCTGATAAAGCAACCCAGTGAAATCGAACCCGCTGTGTGCGCAGCGTTTCACTTGTTGTTGCCCAATAAGAATTCAGAATCTCAACAAAAGACACTGATGTTTAAAAACTGTATTGCCAGGACATAGGCAGGGGCCAAAAAGGCAACCACATTGGGCAGTGTGGGCAGGGCATCAATGCCATCGTGGCTGCAGGGTACATCATTTTTTGAGGTGCATAAGGCCAAACTGGGGGAGCATTGCAGCCATGGCCGTCACGGGCTCTGTAAAATTCCTGGCCTGACTCCAACAAAACAGCAACTGTAAAAATAATAATAATAAATAGAAAAAGAAAAACTGCAACACTGTGATACTGAGATGTGTAAACCTTCTTCTTCTATCCTGTAGAAGCATTTCCTCCTGTGTAACTTCTAACTTGCATAAATGCATGTATTTGAGATTGCGAGTGAGCTACATACCTCCATGATACCATGATACTATAGAAATCATGAAGGACTGAATGTTATATGTGAATATTGCAGGAATGTAATATCATTAAATGATCTTACTTTTAGAAATACTTCAACACAAATACTTTTTTCCCCTCTGTCGTAGATGAGCAACCTCACGGAGCCCCAGAGTCTATTTACGGAAATTGCCAAGCAGACGTCCGGCGAGCTCACCTCAGTGGAAGTGATCGCATATGTTGAGGCCTTGAGTCAATCCGCATTAACACTGGCTGCCGGAGGAAAGGATTACACTGTCAAACCATCTATCATCAACTCAACTCTTACAGTAATCTTCGTTTACCATAGTTGTTTCTCATTCAATGTTTGGAGTTTTGCCTGAACTGCAGTTATGCTTTGAACTGGGTTAAAAAAATGGCACAACATACAATCCATGTCCTTCTCATCATGTACTGTGCAATTCTGCCAAAGACACTTGAGACACTTTACTTACCTAGTACTTAGTACTTTTGTGTTTATGTTATTTTGTGCCAATATATAATAAGCTATCTTTAGATTTTTGTATTATGAGGGTGTTGATGGCGCAGTGGATATGACTCATGCCTTTGATGTGAGAGAAACCCGGGTTCAAGTCCCCACTGTGACACATTCACCAATGTGTCCCTGAGCAAGACACTTAACCCCTAGTTCCTCCAGAGGCATGCGACCTATAGCAATTGTAAATCACTTTGGTTAAAAGCATCAGCTAAATGAATAAATGCCTTAAGAGTATCACTCACCGTTTACTTCAAAAGCTGACCATTGTGGCAACTGCAAATTCTTCCCTAACCTCTCCCTTTTAAATAAAGATGAGTCCTATCATTTAATAGTAGATACATATCTGTGATAATATAATAAAAGCCACATCCTATTAAGTAATTATTGAAATATCAAACGAGATAAACATACATACATACATTAAGATAATGTTCTAACCATAATTAAAAACACGAAACAGGCATGTGTTAAATGCTATGCTATTACACACATCACACTGAAAAATCTTTTTTTTAAACAGAAATTAGTGAAAGCAGTAAACAACTTGGTGGAGAAGGATGAACTGGTGGCCTGGAGCCGAATGAAAGAGGAGCATAGGGAGCATACCATTACAAAGCTGGTACATACTGTTGAAGAAAGTGCCCTGACACTGGCCAACAACTACAAAACTCCAACTGAGCTTGAAATCAAAGCCACTGAAATGGGTAAGACACTTATTAACGCAGAGGGCTCTTACAGGCACTCAAATTATATTAAATTGTTCTGCCTATTACTCCCACCTGTGTGCAGAGGGGAGGTTTTGGATAATTGTCATTTTGATATTTTTAAATCCTTTATATGCCTGACTTTTTTTCTTCTTGCTCAACCACAGAATTGAAAGTCTTATGCTTTGATGCTCGTCACATGAAAGCCAAACTGTCTGCTTCCATGACAGGAGATCACATCCATCTAACACCTAAACTGAGACCAGAGGACAACAGAAATGGTAAAGCAGCCTAATTTGATAAATATACAATACACATATACAGTTTACAATATACAATGGATAGAAAAAGTCTACACACCCCTGTTAAAATGCCAGGTTCTTATGATGTAAAATAATGAGACAAAGATAAATCATGTCAAAACTTTTTCCACCTTTAAAGTGACCTATAATGTGAACAATTCAATAGAAAAACAAATTGAAATCTTCCGAGGGGGAAAAATGAAAAATAAAAACCTTACAATAATGTGGTTGCACCAATCACATTCAAACTCAGGTTAACTAGAAGTCATCAGAGAGATCTGGGCCCATATTCATAAAGATTCTAAGAATCCTCTCAGAAAACTCATTAATTTAGCTAAAAAACTTTTACAAAGTAAAAGTCTTAGCTTAAGAGCGATCAAGGACTGTTCTGAGAGCAACTCTGAGCAAGGAAAAAAAAACTTTTATCTTAGTGAGGAAGCGGGGTTGACCCCGTTGCCATGTATGACACAATCTTTTGAAGACTGGTTGGTTGTCCAAGAAGGAAAAAACCGACCGTTCTCTCTCTCTCTCTCTCTCTCTCTCTCACACACACACACACACACATTATGTGTATATAAATCCTGTTTTTTTATTTACCATGCTGTTAATTTCCTACAAGGTGTTTGGTTGGCTTGTAATTATTAAAATTGTTCCACTCTTTCCAATTACGCTGATTGCTGGCATGTCTATTTAAGTGGTGGTTTGAATGTTGGTTTTAATGCATCAAACATGGAATCAAAACCAAGAAGGGCAAGAAAGCCCAACTGGACAGACGAACAGTGTTTACTGTTAGCCCAGTTAGTGGATGAACACAAGGCCATTCTTAAAGGAAAATTCGGGCCGGTGCTCAGAGCACCCGGCCCGAAAAAAAATAAAGAGTTCTTTTAAGGGTTAAGATGCTTTATGAATTACTTTTTTCTTTACTAGGATTTTTTCTTTAATTTTAAGAATTTTCATAGAATTTCGTCACTAGGAGCTACTCTTTGCCTTAAGATTCTTTATGAATACGGGCCCTGATTGTTGAAAGACATAAGTCAGAGATGGGTACAAAAGAATTTCCAAAGCATTAGCTATACAATGGAACACAGTGAAGACAGTCACAGTTGTGCAAAAATATGGCAAAAATATGCAACTGTTGACTTTACCAAGAACTGGTAAAAAAACTGGTCAGGGAGGCTTCCAAAAGGCCTACAGCAACATTAAAGGAACTGCAGGAATTTCTGGCAAGTACTGGCTGTGTGGTACATGTGACAACCATCTCCTGTATTCTTCATATGAATGGGCTATGGGTTAGGGTGGCAAGAGAACACAGAAAAACATCCAAGCACGGCTGAAGTTTGTAAAAACAAGCAGCAAGTCTCCCAAAAGCATGTGGGAAAATGTGTTATGGTCTGATGAAACCAAGGTAGAACTTTTTGGCCATAATTCCAAAAGGTATGTTTGGCGCAAAAATAAATCACCCAAGGAACACCATACCCACAGTGAAGCATGGTGGTGGCAGCATCATGCTTTGGTGCTGTTTTTATCTTCACCTGGAACCAGGGCCTTAGTTAGGGTGGAGGGAATTATGAACAGTCAGTTCCAAATACCGGGCAATTTTGGCACAAAACCTTCAGGCGTCAAGCTGAAGGTGAAGAGGAAGTTCACCCTTCAGCACTACAACTGCCCAAAGTACACATCCAAATTCACAAAAGCATGGCTTCACCAGAAGAAGATTAATGTTTTGGAATGGCCCAGCCAGAGCCCAGACCTGAATCCAATTTAACATCTGTGGGGTGATCTGAAGAGGGCTGTGCACAGGCGACGTCCTCGCAATCTGACAGATTTGGAGCTTTTGCAAAGAAGAATGGGCAAATATTGCCACGTAAAGATGTCCCATGCTAATAGACTCCTACCCAAACAGACTGACTGCTGTAATAAAATCAAAAGGTGCTTCAACAAAGTATTAGTCTAAGGGTGTGCACGCTTATGCAACCAGGTTATTTGAGGGTTTTTATTTTATTTTTTCCCCTCAAAGATTTCAGTTTGTTTTTCTATTGAATTGTTCACATTATAGGTCACATTAAAGGTGGAAAAAGTTCTGACATGTCTTATCTTTATCTCATTATTTTACATGTTAAGAACCTGGCATTTTAACAGGTGTGTGTGGACTATTTCTATCCACTGTGTGTGTGTGTGTGTGTGTGTGTGTGTGTGTGTGTGTGTGTGTGTGTGTGTGTGTGTGTGTGTGTGTGTGTGTGTGTGTGTGTGTGTGTGTGTGTGTGTGTGTGTTCACAATGACACTGATTCTGTTTTGTTTTTTTGTCCATCAGGAAGTGTGTCAGTGGTGTTTGTGCGATATGTCAGCATCGGTGACATCCTGAAGCCGAGCAGCGACCCAGGTGTCACTGACTACTCGCGGTATGCTGGAACAGGGGAAATCACTGTCAACTCCCACGTCATAGCAGTAGCCATTAAACCTGCTGACGTTTACCAACTTGACCATGTCACCTTCACTCTGAGACACAACGAGGTAAAGACTGTGCAGAGTGCTGAGGCTGGCTACATTGTTTTCCACTTCCACTGCACTCTTAATGTATACCGTCAAAATGTATGCTGCTTCAGATTATCAGTGTTTCTGTGCAAAACATAATCTGCCAGTTAGTTTTTCCAATCTAGTTTAGGGTGTTCTTCACTTGCTGCTACCTTTTCTGTGTCATATATAATTCATTTATCAACAATAGCTTCCAATTGTGTCTTGTTCAGTTTGAAACATCAATATCCTATCATATATTTCCTTGTCATTGCGTTCTCTTTTGCTGTGAGAAATAGCTTATAACTTACTTATTCCTAGACTTACTCTGGCAGTAACTTGATAACTGCCAGTGTTTCCATTACAGTCAAATTTAAACAAACTCACATGGGAGGAGTAGTTAGCGCTTTGTGTAAAGTTTTATGAAATTGTAAGATTTGGCTCTGTGTATTTCTGCAATGACCTGTCAGTTAAGTGGAAATGGAAGAGGAAAGGTGAATAGATGAGGGAGGAAAGCAGGTAATGAGAGAAATAACCCTAAAAGTTAATGTACTGGTATTTTCTTTTAAGATAATTAAAATGCATGAGAAAGTGAAATCATTATTTTTGTTGGACCCTTGAGGCATAAGCCTAACAAAGGAGGTGTTGATTTATTTTGAGCAGTTAACATCCTGCATAAATTGCCTTTAAAGAGCAACAATCAGTAATTTGGACTCTGTTTTTGGGACTTTTTCTGCTAGCAAAATGGTATTTTCCTGTGATGCATTGTTTTTTTTCTTGCTTGCACCTTTTCATTGTTTCTGTGACACTCTGCACACATTCAATTAAAAAAAAGTTATTCAAAAGGTACAAATTACTAATATCATAAACACTGAACTAACAAATTTAATTGTATATAAACATAGTAAAGATTTAGAAAATAAAAGTAAAGACAACCCGAAAAACACTACACCACATGTACATTGTTAGTGGTTGTTGTGTGGGTTGTTGCAATTCAAGTAAAACTGCACATAATAATTTATGGAAACTATGTTGACCCCTGCTTTCAAACTGTTCATGCGATTTCAATAATAAAAAAAATGTGCAAACTGCTGTACATTTGTACATCCCAATGAGATTCCTTTCCAACAAAAATACCTACAGTGAGCTGCCACCCCCTGGAGCATTGTGTGCAGTACACATGCCTGTGCTATTCATTTTGACCCAAAGTCATGCATGATAATTATTTGGAATTGTATTTTTAGCCAGTCAAAAGTTGCGAGGGAGACAATAAGAATAATCAGAAAATCCAATGCAATGGCCTCAATAATTGGACAACCAGTGAATTGATTTTAATCCAAAAAAATAGAATTAAACATTTTTTTTGCACTAAAACTTTGGATGGATGGTAATGCATTTTAAGTGCTATTTTGATGTGACCATTTTAACCCCCCTTGTGGTGTAGTATTACAAAACTGTCCAGTACAAAAACTAATAAAAACAGCACCATCCACAGTTAACAGATTCTTTGTTTCTCTCTATTCCCCAAAGCCCATAGATACTAAAGCTGATGTGACAAAGTGTGCTTTCTGGGAGTACAAGCTGGACAGCCTGCAGGGCCACTGGGCCACTCACGGCTGCAAGACTATCCAAGTCAACAGCAATGCAACCACCTGCTCCTGCAATCACCTCACACACTTTGCCATCCTCATGTCCTCTGGGCGAGCCAATGTGAGTAATCATATATTAAAGATACATCTGTACAGTGAGGAATTTCCTCTTTTTGCATTTTCCACTTTATTTTCAATGATGCCGAGAGCTGAGCTTCATATCTGGAATCCGCATGTAAAATATTCAGTGAAACATTGCTTATTCTAATTTTTATCTTAATAAAAACTTTAAATGTAAATTTATACATTTATTTATTGTTTTATAGAACAGAAAGACTATTGAGACCTTTTACCTCACTGACAAAACATAGTATATATTCTCATGTAATCATGGCTATGAAGTTTTCAACTAATGAGTAAAATACTGATATTTTGATATCATATAGTAACTTCTTTCTTTATTTTTATTTTAATATTAAGGCTTCTAAGTATCAAGTTCCACTCAGTAAAATATTCTTGATAAGTTGTCAGACAGCAATCAGAAACAATGAAACTTTTTTAGGGTTAGCAGCTACTAAAGGCAAGGTGACTGTCAAAGAAACTCAAGAGCTATCCACACATAAGATATACTGCTCACTGGGTTACAGCACTGGACCCCCAAAATCCAAGATTTTCTCTCACTTGTTTGGGGAAATTTTGTGATCACTGCTTTAACTAAATGAGGAAGTGTATATATATATATATATATATATATATATATATATATATATATATATATATATATATATATATATATATATATATATATATATATATATATATATATAGATATATATATATATATATATATATATATATATATATATATACACACACACTTGATTGAGTGAAATAAGATGAAACATGCTAAATAAACTGTGTTCCCAAACATGCAACAATATCTGGCTGATATCTAATAAAGCAGGACCAGAACTGCCCTAGTGTGCCTGCAACACAACATATTGGTGTAACCCCAGCCTATTCCCATGTTATACCAAATGATTCCGTGCAGAAAGCACAACAGATTACAACTTCAGCATACCGTGAAAGTGTGAATGAAGCGCCTCCCTTTCCATTTGCTTCTCAGCTTGTGGCCCACTATAACGTCCTGACCCGGATCACGCAGCTGGGGATGATCATCTCCCTCATCTGTCTGTCCATGTGCATCTTCACCTTCTGGTTCTTCAGTGAGATCCAGAGCACCAGAACTACCATCCACAAGAACCTGTGCTGTAGCCTCTTCATGGCCGAATTCATCTTCCTGGTGGGCATCAACATGAACACACATAAGGTGAGCTCTGAATTCACTTGAACCCAGTGAAACAAAGGAAGTCTCTCGGTTTGTGTGTGTGTGTGTGTGTGTGTGTGTGTGTATGTGCCTGACACATTTCATTCTCATTTGAGTTTAGGCGTATGTGGGAAGGTATAGAACACTTTTATTTCTCTCACCTACTCTCACTTTCTTATTCAGTTGAACAGCAATTATTTCTGACTTGATTTTTGACATGAAAATGCCAAAAGATTAGCAATGCATCTCTGTATAGATTAGGCTAAAACAAACATATAAATATGCAAAGAGTGCAAATGAGTATTATTACACATGTGAGCAAATTTTGCAAAACAAATTTTACATATCATAAACTTGTAAAATCTGTTTCTCCCTCTCTCTCTCCCTCCCTCTCTCTTTTTTGTCTGTTTCTTGGCAGCTTTTCTGCTCTGTTATTGCAGGGCTGCTGCACTATTTCTTCCTTGCGGCCTTTGCCTGGATGTGCATCGAGGGTATCCATCTGTACTTAATAGTGGTTGGCGTCATCTACAACAAAGGCTTCCTGCACCGTAACTTTTATATCTTTGGCTATGGAAGCCCGGCAGTGGTGGTGGCCATCTCAGCAACACTCGGCTACAAGTATTACGGCACTGATAAAGTGTAAGAAGAAAATATTTTTGCTTTTTGTGTACAGAGATGTGGGAGTAAAAAGGGTTTTTCCAAAGACCTCTTTTTAAACTCATTCAGCATTTCTCAGGGAAGAAAGATAAACAAATTGCATTAATTATAAATACAAGGGGACAGAAATTATATTTGGCCTGCAGGGACATAAATGGAAGTTGGAGATGCTTGTATAGAGTAAGTTAATAAATGAATTTGTGTAAAAGAAATTCTGAAAGGATTTGGGTACCATGGAGAGTTTGAATAGAAATCTATAAATAAAAGTAAGTCAGTTGCTTATTAATGTGAAACATAATTAAAAGATTGAGGTTATGCAAAAGAAGTGCTGATGAGGTAGCTTTAGTAACCAACTGTTTTTGTACTTGTAAGATAAGAAGGGCATGGACTAGCCCATACAATATTGTCATAATTAAGATTAGGATAGATAAGAATGAAGGTATTTCTTCTGCAAGAGGAGAGATTATTGCATCACACAGTCAATAAAAGTGTATGTTAAATAAATTTCTATATTTGTGTTATAGATGTTGGCTGAGCACAGAAAACCACTTCATATGGAGTTTCATTGGCCCGGCGTGTTTGATCATTCTGGTAAGATCAGATGTTTTTATAAAATCCTAAAAAACACTGTTCAAGTATTAATTGAAATCATCAAATAGAGACTGTTTCATATTCATATGACCATGTTTGTTTTGGTCGGTCTCCACTAAAGGTTAATCTCTTGGCTTTTGGAGTAATCATCTACAAAGTGTACCGGCATACTGCTGTGAAAAAGCCTGAAATCAGCCACTATGAAAACATCAGGTAGGATTATCTGTACTCTTGTTGAGAAGGTCAAAAGAATATGGAAAATCAAGCTGTTAAGTTCCTCATCTTGTGGATTATTATGGCGTCATGTGGTGCCCTTGCATCAAATTACAATTTTGTTGACTAAAAAAGTTTTTTGGGGTTTTTTGTATTCACCCACATTCTGTTGTTAAAGTCAGTGTTATCGCCCTCAGGTCATGTGCCCGTGGTGCCTTTGCTCTGCTGTTCGTGCTGGGAGCCACCTGGACCTTTGGAGTTCTGCATATCCTCAACGAGACAACCCTCACTGCCTATCTGTTCACTATCACCAACGCCTTCCAGGGGATGTTCATCTTCATCTTCCTCTGTGTCCTGTCCAGAAAGGTAACAGTGTAATTTCGGTTGGGCTTCCCTTGATTTTGGTATTTCTATTTAATTATTCTACATCCATCATGTGACTATACAGTTGGACAGTGAGCAGTTCAGTTTGAGGCAATGGGAGTTAAATGCTTTGCTAACAGGACCATGATTGTATGTTGATAGACCGGGAATCTGCTATCCTTTTGCTATATTGAAAAAGCTGATTTTATATGAATATTGTATTATATCATACCACGGCAGGTTAATAATAATAATAATAATAATAATAATTAATAATAATAATAATAATAATAATAATCATCATCATCATCATCATCATGGTACAATATTATAACAAAGATATGTTTTTTCTTAATCCTACTTTCTTGTATATGTTTTTCCAGATTCAGGAGGAGTATTACAGGCTTTTCAAAAATGTGCCATGTTGTTTTGAATGCCTGAGATGAATGAATGCCACCAAAGCCTGATCATCTGCACCTGTACAATAACAGCCAACACTACAGCTCTGCAATGTCCTGTGACTGATGCTTTATTTTTTGAAAAATGATGTGGGCGGTATTGTTTATACAGATGTCTAATAAATGAAAACACGTAGCACATGTACTTTCTAAACGTCTTGTTTCCCTTTTAAAAGATGATCTATACATGATTCCACAAAAGACATTTTTCTGAGTGTAATACAGGAATCAAAATATTTTCAGTTTAATTTAATGTTTTTGCAATTATCAGCATTACACTCCAAATGTTTTATGCAGTCTGTTGTCTTTGTTCCTTTCTTGTTGTTGAAATTGATTTGTAAATTATTAAAATGAATGTGGCAAATTGAAAGATATCTCTGCTGCTCACTTCTTTTATGTGCAAAATCAATGGTCGTCTTTAATGCATTCTTCGCCCTTCCTTTCTGAACAACACACAACTAAATGTACAAGATGAATTAAGATGAATTGTGGTAAGGACCGTTTTCATTCTCTCACACATAACAATTGCGTAGGCCACTGGCCCCATCTACTGGACACAACAGGGAACACTCTTTCCATTGCCCTAACACTTGACACACAAATTCACAGCTGGCAACACTTTCTGTTCATTATATCTGCCTTCATGATCACACAAATGTTGTTATTTGCGAATGTTTTTAATTTTTTTTTGAAGCTTCTTGATCAATATGAGCTGTTTTGTAAAATTTTTTGCGTTGACCTTTAAGCTTTTGTGTTACAGGGCTGCACATAGGTAAATATTGTGTTTGAACCTGTATTTCCTAGTGTTCTTGCCTTAATGCAAGGTCTCCTAGCATCTACCTAGGGTAGGACAATTAACAAAATGTATTAAGTTACTGACTGTTGATTTTTTTTATTTTAACAGTGAAACAAAACAAAACCAAGAAGTACAGTTCAAGAGAAAAACCAGTGTGTTTAACTTGAGTTTGGTCTGCAGTTTTTTCCTTACATGGAGCGGAGGAACTAAAAGCAGTCCTACCAAACTCTGTGGAAACCACTGGCAGAGAGGAGATTCATAAAATTACTAAATTGTATGAATCCCAAATAATTAAACCAAGCAAAACAGCAGTATAACAATCAAAATTTTTAATAATTACTTAAATCAACCAAAAAGCTCTCAGACTAGTCTCTAACTGCTCACTCTGTTATTTAAAAATATAAAAGATCCGAGCAAATAGTGCGACAATACAGGAATTATCATGCAGTGTGCTAAGTAATTATTAATGAATTCAATAGTAGTAACAATTAGCTTTACATTTCTTGAATGAAAAAATGGAGACATGACATTGTCATCCTACAATAATCATATTATCAAACTAGTGAGAGAGCAGTATGAATGTACTCATGTGTTCAGTAGTAAAGCCAGACAGTTTTTCTTCTGTTCCATAATCTTACATTGATTCATTTAACAGATTGAGGACCTATCCAGAAGAAACTAATTAGACCATAACCCCCTAACCTGGTTGGCCCTTTATATTTTGTATCAAACATAATTATGATTGACAGCTACCAATTACCTCACTTAGATCATAATAGTGTTACATAAGACCTGACATTTATTATGTATTCATGCATTTATTGATCATGAAGCCTGCCAAATGCTATACAACAACAAACCTCCAGTCATACACCATTAACCAACACAGTGAGACTGAGCTGTCGCACCTTAAACCAGGTGATTTTTACTTCCCTTCTGCTGTGCAAAAAACCTCCACATTATTAAGGTTAAGCATTTAGGCATGACATGTCGTTTCTTTCATCGTCCTGGCTCTCAGAATCTTTTTTCATGCGTCCCAACTTTAAAAATAGCACAGTATTTTAAAACTCACGGGATTACAAGAATACTGTAAATTGGTGTGCACTGAACTACAGTCCAGTTTAACATCCTGCTTGTCACAGAGAAACAAAGACCAAATTCAGCTGCTACTGAGGACAACTCACAAGAGGGCACAAACACACCACTTTTCCAGTTAAAGCACTGAGGCTTATTAGCTCTAAAAAACTTATAGCCTCTAGTAAAAACTCCTGTCCCTTTGTTTAACAATGAGTCTGACTGTCTACAGTGGTCACAAACATACTGGAGCTGCTAACTGCTAATGCAAACATTTTTTGGTTTTAAAGTGAAGCAGCCATGAGAAAGTAGGGTGGGGAAAAAATACAATACAGCATAGTTTTGTGATATTTGCCAGGGCAATAGTGTATCGATACACAGACACCAAGTATCGATATTTTATTATATAAATTACAGATGAGAGTTTTAACTTTTTGGTAATAGAATAATAAAATCTATTGCTTTTTTGGTCCACTAGCAAACTTAACAGGACTATATAGAGGACCGAAAAAGTGATATGAACAAAGAAAAAAACCCAAAGAAAACAGAGAAATGTATCTTTTTAGATAAACAGATGTTGACAAAGTTTGACTTTAGGGACCTAATTGGTAGTTGGAAAAAGGTAATAAATTGCAATATATCTCAATATATTTAAAATCGCAATAAAATCAAAATTGCAACAAAAATATCGTGATAATATCGTAGAAATATGCCAGACATATGGTGCTCTGTGGGGTGGCCAGACTTTACCCTGGGGTGGCCACTACAGGCCACGCCCTACCTCCGCCTTTAAAACCACCTGTTGGACATCCTCTTTTGAAAAACCTGGACTGAATTATAAGCTCCTTTAAAATTACAGAACAACCTCAAAGCTCACAATTTTATAAAAATATGTGACCAAGCAAGTATCACAGCCCTGAGCCCGCACTTCTCAGGATGAGTAATGACGATTTAGTTTCTATGTCTCCATTAATAAGAACATGTCATCTTTTGCTCATGCCAACTATGGTGTCCCTCAGGAGTCAGTTTTGGGACCAATTTTATTATGATGGACATTAGAGTATGTGCCGCAACAGAAACACTGATGAACTCTACTTTATCAAGTAAGATAAAATATGTTTCAAATTTACCAGCTGATCAGAGCTCTTAAAAAGAAATCAGGGGTTTTGCTGATGGAGAGAGATACATTTATAAGTTTAAAGTATTGTGCTCTTGCATTTGAGAAGTATTAACTTCACAGCCTTATAGTGTATGTGGAGAGCTGATTTCCTCCATCTCTTCTCCGCTTTCATACACAACTTGCTGCGAATTCTATGATTTATCCAAGGCTGCTTTATGCTTTGACCTGACTTTTAAAAGGATCAATATTATTCAATGTGTATGCACATACAATTCAGCATTCCATTTGTTGGTATGATAGTGTTCACACAGGAGTGCGCTTTAATAATTAAAAAGTGGACAGATCCTTGGGACACTTCATTAAAGATGCGAAAGCGGTTTAGAAAGTGTTAGTACTGTCTACTCCACAAGGAAAAACTATGCACTTAGGTCAGACACACTCGCGTCTATTGATTCCATACTCTAAACCCGACTATGTTCAGAATACTCAAAATATTTATTCATGAAAGGAGAAGAGTGGATTTCTCCCTAATTTCTAACAATGTGGCCATGCCTATGAAAGAGATGCTAACAGCCAACCATAACCTTTTCACTATACACATCATATTTTAGCATTGTTTTGAGATAGACTACAAAAAAACACAAACCTATCCGTTCATCTCTTTAAACCTGTCAGTTGCTGGAAGAGGTATTCCTGTTGGTTTTCCATAGTACATTTCATTACATTTACATTTCATATTACTTGTTGTTGATATTGACTTGATTGATTTCTGTGAGTACACTTACAATGCAGGTTTTGAAGAGGTCAGTCATCTGCTAGCAGGTTCACTGGGAGGCCACTGGAATGGCATCCCATGTGTACTTCGTGTTGTTCCTAGATTGACAATGAAAATTATTATTATACAAATATTTTTACAGCACATCAAGCCATAAAGTGCAACAGTTCTACAAATGTAATTACAATAACAATATTGATAGCAATAACAACAAATCCATCAGCTGCAACTACTAAAAGACAAGTTAAATTTAAACAAACCCAGTGACTCAAACAATGGTTGAGAAATAGAAGCCAACTATAACCTTAAACATGACAACATAATAGATTTGGAAGACAGTGCAGTAGGGCTGGACCCAAGTATTCGGCTATTCCTTCATTGGGTTGGTATTCAGTTTTCAATTTTGGGATGTGGAGACTCGCACAAGCACCTGTCCCGCACAACGCTGCACACGCACAGCTTGCACTGCCCTTTTCAGTTTCTTTCTTGCTTTATCATACAGCCACAGACGCATACAGGCTGCTATATGTCCGCTTTCAACTTTCATTGTCAGCCGTATGTTTTACTGCCCAAAAAAACACTCGCGTTTTGAACTTTTTCACCCACAATTCTGTGGTAACAACTGCAGGTGAGCTGCTTGTGGAGAAGGCCAATAGTACATCTCTCTCTGTTTGTGTCTCTGCAACTGTTAGTAGACCGTATGGCGACCGATAATGGATGGGGTTGGTCTCTTGGACGGATGGAAAAATAAAAAGTCATGCTCAGCTCATAAAATAAGGACTTTTCTGTCTTGGGTTATGTGTTCAGGGCAGCCCACTAATTAAAAATAAGCTTGTAAATGGCTTTTAAAATGATCATGTGCCGGAAAACTTAAATGCAAACGCGAATTGACAATTGAAAGAAGATGGCTCTATCCTACTAGTCATCTCAAGACAATATCCTAATCTAATTTCACTATTATAGTACAGAGGACCTAATCTGTATTGACTGACCATTATGTGATCAACATTGTTTCTACAGCAAAAGTGATCTTATACTCACCTGAAGGTCATAAATCCTGAAGATCTCTGCAGGCCCTCTGCTCTATTGGCCTTCTGCCTGTACAGGGCAATCAGTTGTGGTGTGTATTTCTCAAGCTCACAGCAGAAATGGTTGCATAGGTTCAACATTTGTAAAGCGATGAACTCAGCAAACACCTGCAAACACATAAATGTATGCAGATTAATGGTTTCCAACATGGGCCTTGACAGACAAACATAATGTATCAATTACGTGTTTTAAGCAGAATATCTGACTATATGGCAAAAAGAATATAGTTTTTACCTGAGAAATGGACATGGACCACTGCATTGACAAGAAAAAGAAAATGCAGGGTTGCCCTGCAAATTTCTTTAATCTAACTTGGGTTTTGCTGCATCAAAATGAAAGATTATGTGGTTAAGAATTGAGTTAGCCAATCAAATATATTTTAAACTAGACTAATTGTTTATTGTTAATTGTTTATTTCATCATTTAGCTTTATTCTGAAGCAACACAGACCCTTCTGTTTTTTCTCAACAGTGCCATTTTTGAACAGTGTTGAGACAGAATCCACACTATTTCTGTATACACCAAAATGCTTGAGGAAACTCAGCCTCAGCCTTTCCTCCCCTTGAGAGGAAAGATCTATTAAAACAGATAACAGATATAAGTTCAATATAAACATATTAAATATTCATCATACAAACACAATAATTACACAGTTCTAACTGATCTGACTTGAAAATCTCCCAACTGGAGGAGTTTTCATATCATATTTAACCTATATCAGTGAGACTGGGCTGTTTCTGTTTAAAAATATATGTTTTGTTATGCTGAATTCTGCCTATATCCAATGGTGATGTCAAGGTCCTCCAGTGGCGGCCTCGCTCATGCTATCGTGATGGAATTGATGGCTAGCTTAAGTGTGGCATTAAATTAAGAAGCTAAGCAGTGTTTACTTAATGATTTACTTTCAAAGCCCTTTCAAAAGTGTTTGGCAGCCAAGTTAGCTAGTTAAATTAATCTTGCTTTGTTAATGTTTGTATGTTCCTAAAATGTAAGGTATTAAATGAGCCCCAGGGCTAAATTATTAAAGATTGTAATTTTGGTGTTGATAAGCTGCAATGTTACTGGTTCTTTTATCTCTGCATCTTAAGTTTAGGTGTAAGTTAGTTTAAAATAATGCTGGAGCATCTGCCTCATATACACCAAGAAAAGTCAGCAGACCTTAGTGCTGAAAGGGCGGTGGGCCAGTAAAGTGAACCAGGTGGAGTGTATTCCACTTATAATTCATCATTCAGCTCATGCTTTTATCCAAAGCGACTTACAATTGCTATATATGTTAATTGGCATGCCTCTGGAACAACTAGGACTTAAGTGTCTTGCTCAGAGACACATTGATGGCTCTGTCACAGTTGAAATCGAACGCAGGTTTCTCACACTAAAGGCATGTGTCTTATCCACTGCTCCACAACCAAGTATGCTCATTACTGTTGACTGTTGTACAGACTTATTTATCATATTTAGCTTTTGCGTGAAGTTTTTTCAAAACCTTATCTACTTGTTGTTCACAGATGTGATAATAACAATGTTCCAAAATTATGTGGAATTGCATATTTCTTTATTGGAAAATTTTGTACATCTTACACCCTGAAAGAGCATGTTTTAATCCCCAAGGACATTATATTATTTCTAATTTACCTAATTTGCACCTGCCTCGACTTCTCCCTGCACTCACACACACCTTAACCTCTGGTCTCTCACTGCAAACGAAACGGCTTTCCTCGCCTCTCTCCCTGTCTGCTCCCCTGATTTTCTCCATAAGCAGTAGGTTATGCTTCACAAAGTCATAGAAAAGACACAGAACTCGTAATCTTTCGGAATATTTCCACTCGTGATTCTTTTTCACAGCAGCAGGTGCACCGCATGCCAGCTTGTTAATTACGTAGCCTATCTATGTCATCGTCCATCTCAGTGAGTCATTGTGCCAGATGTGTGTTCTATAAATTAAATGGTTTGGTACAAACAGTAACTGCATTAGTTTAAAGGCCTGACCAGAATCTCAGTGGTGAGCTAACTCATACCATACAGGCCTACCTCATGCCTGTTGGGTCTGGTCTTACCAAATAACGGTCATCAAATAATAAAGTATTGATAGTGGTATTGTTAAAGAATCAGATTATTAAGCAGTCTCAATAAGAGTATAAATAAAAATTAACAATCCCCATCCCTAGTGTGTAAACCAGGTCTGCATGCCGACAGCTAACTTTGATACCTTCCTCCATATTCGACTCTCCTGCAGTCCGTCCAGTCAGAGCTCACCTCATCAGGTTCAGTGAAGTCGAGCTCAACTCGAAGCCTTTGTGCAGATTTTCTTACTTTTTTCCCTCCCTGTGTTAGAACTGGCCATTGTGGTGATGCATCACTCCATGAAACCTCATCCCACCATCACCGCCACACTTCTGGACTTCATGTGCCGGGTGACAATACCTGCCACAATTGGGATAAAAGCATGAAAGCGTGTCAGTAGGATGACGTCTGGTTGCTCTGCTACCTTGCCCCCTGCATTTACACCAACACACAGATATAGATCTGAATGTTTCTATCTCGGTTCAGTTCCCAGATGAGATGCTGCAGAACACTTAGCTGCTGAACATGATCATAGCTGTCATCAACTCCACACAGGTAACAGCTGATCAGGACTCACCTCTGATCCAAGTTGTGTTCAGTAAACAGGTCTCTCTGTGTTGCTCTCTCAGTTGCAGGAGCTGATGTGTCCCATGATGATGATCTGTACTCAACATCCTCAGTGAGACACTCTCAGAGGACACCTTAAGACACTGAACGCTGTATTGCCCCTGGCGGCTGTTGCGCCACTGTATGAATGTGTGTGAATGTTAGTTTCTGTTTGAGCACTTAGGCTCAGTGAGTGAATGTGTGCGTGGATGGTGAATGCAGAAGTAGTGTAAAAGCGCTTTGAGTGGTCGAAAAGACTAGAAAGACCTTTACCTGTCCTCGTGTCTTCTTCTTTGTGTGTCCACAATTTAGCCTCTAGTCTGGGAGACCTTCAAGCACTACAGCACCTGGGAACTGTTCCTGGCTCACAGCATCACTCTGGAGACCACCATCCCATCCGCAGTACTCTGTCTGGTGCACACAATGATGATGCAGTGAATAGTGAATATTCTCTCCTCAGCTCACTTGAAATCTCCACAGAGGTGAGGTGATATGAAAAAAAAGTACCTGGAAGCAGGTACAGGTACATTTAACAGGTAACATTTCTACAATGGAACCCAAACAAAGGTGTGTCAAGCCAAAGGGCCTCCGCTCAGACTAGCTTGGTTTGAGGGCGTGCCTGACCCTGCCAGCTGCATGGCAAGCTTTATGACCCATTTTCATTGTGACATCACAAGTCAAGGAAGTGAAGGGCTGGACTACAAACAAACTGTTTTAGAGTGGTTCTGAGCACAGCTTTCTGTGGGAGATGGGAACTCCCTTTGGGCTGGACTTTGTGCTTTTTCACTTTGCAAACCTGTTACATGCACAAAAAAGATAAACTTAATAAAGGAGAGGGGAAAAGCCAAAAAGCATAATACCACCTCTTTAGATATAAAAGTGAGTAGTGTCAGGAAAGGGTCCCTGTCCCCCAGTCTGATAAGTCCATGACTCCTTTGTCTTTGTGTTCCTAGAACACCCGAGGCTAAATCCTGTCTGCTGCTGCTCCACAGAGAGAAGTATGACAGGAACCCACCTGGACACTCGTCTTAGACACCTGGGTCCCCTTTAACGTCTCTGTCTGTGTGTCTTCCAAGTCCGGCCGTAAGTCTGCGGCCTCCTTGCCTCCCTCCCTGAAAGGAGCGGCTCCGTCCACCAAAGAGGAGGAGAGCGCCTCCAGGAGGGCCTCGGTACGTAGCCCCACCTACACCTGCTCCTCTGTGTAAGGACAACATGATGTTCATTTAGTAAACTATGGTCCCATTTAGAGGAAAATAGACCAGAAAGCAGGAGAGGCTTTAGGGAGGGGCTACCTTGTGATTGACAAGTTGCTATGTGTGACCCAAAGACAGCTGGAAAGGTATGCTGGAATAAAATACAGCTGCTCTTTACTTTCTATAAATTGAACTAAAAGACGTTCTGTTAGCTTCCTGCGCAGCTTCCAGAAGATCTCCCAGAACATCTTCCCTTCAGCCTGAAGGGGAGATGTTTGTTAACCTGCTTTACTTCTGCAGCTGTTTGGGAACAACAGGCTTTTGTTGGTCTAGAACAAAACTAAAGCATTTATAACCTGACACACAGACACCAGACTCTTAGTGCCAGAATATTTTCCTCCTGAGATTTACCGTCACTTTTTGTCACTCAGACAATCAAACACTCTGAGACCTTGTTACAACCTGGCTCATATGGACAAGGAAGATAACATAAACCAGATAGATTTGATAAAGAAAAGATATTTGTAGGGCAAGGTTGACACGCAGTAAGCTGTAAAAGAAAAAGGGCCGATTGGATGCTGCTTAAACCAAGGAAAACAACATAACCAAAAAGTAATCTCTACTGAGAGAAATAGCAAACTTAACCTACACAAGGTAGCGAAAACAAACAAATTCAAAACCAAAAAGCAAAGAGCAGCACCCTTAAACCTACTGAAACTAACACAAAACTACACAGATGTAGCAAAATCAGTTTAAACCTAAACCTGGGCGCTATTTTCATGGACAAGTTTAACATCCAGTGTTTCCCCTACGTTCATTTATTTGTGGCGGCCCGCCACAATATCAGCGCTTACCGCCACAGATTGACTTTAAGTCTATTTAAAATTGTATTCAGGCAATTTCGGCACGAGGCGTTTTTTTGTATTCGACAATATATAAATGTCTGTGGAAAATAATCTTGCATATTTTTTAATTGTTGCGTGTTATGCGTGTGAAGAGCCAGTCTTTCTCTGCACAATTGGTGGCTCGGTGTCAGTGTATGCACAAAAGAAATGGACTGGCACTTCCTGCCTACATGGACACTAATTGGCTATTTGGACATGGCATGGAAGTTTCTATTGGTTTAATTGAGGTGGCACTCAAAAGGTCAATGTGTAGATGTATTTTTTGTTTACATGCTAGCTGTAGTTAGGTAAAGGGTGACAGTCTGGGTGAATCTAGCGTCTAAACAGTAACATGGATGACATGATCGACTACGTCGTCAATTATAACATCATCGGACAACCGCTAAATAAATGTTTCCTTTACGAGTGAAACTAAATGCCCTTCTTGCGTAGACATTCTCAATTGAGTGCAATGAATAATACGAAGTTCGATAACGTAAGCCTATAAAAACGTTTATAAGTGCTACCGTGCTGTACACAAACCTCATTAATAAAACAATACTAAAAAGATAGATTAAACAACCCACATTGTATATTTTTCATTCACTTTGATGAAGTCGAAGGTCCGCCCTCACCGCTGAATGCACGCGCGCTCCCGCGGCAGGGGAAACACTTTCTGTCGGGGATAACTACATTGGCACGACACCTGTCCGAGCTACTGTAGCGTTAGCTAGCTGCTCGTGGCTGCATCACTATGGGATAGTAAACAAATCGCTCCACATTAGCTTTTTACTGTTATTTACCGACATTTCTTGCAGGCTTTGACAAGGGAGGTTATGTTGGAGTCTGTGCTGTACTGGGAGCAGGTCTTTCTTAATGTTAGCCGACTCCATGTCGTAAGTTGCAGTGTCATCGCTGCTGAGTGCAAAGTCAGTATAGACACAGCGAAGCTCGGGAGCGCGCATGCATGTGTCAGTCACTGGATTTCGCGGAAAATCCGACCCGGAGCCTTCGTATAGGAATAGAAATACCTGCCTTCAGAGTTAATGGTCAAACCCGGCAGGTGGATCATTGTAATGTCAGATTACAACCCCTGTAATCTGACATTACAGGGGTTGTAATCTGACAAATCTGTGTGGGCAATAAAAAAAGCAAATCCTTTTTTTATTGCCCACACAGGCAATAAAAAAAGGATTCATTTTAGTAGAAAAACTACATATAGAACCTTTAAATTTGACCAGGTGAAACCTGCAGAAACCCTGATATTCTTCCATTACCTCGTCTACCTGACCTAACAATTTGCATTGTGTGGGACTTCTTTTAAACAATCTTTATTAGCCATCTTTAAGTAAAAGTGCTGCTGATGGGTGGTGCGGTTGTGCAGTGTTAGCACTGTCGCCTCACAGCAAGAAGGTTGTGGGTTCAAACCCCGGTTGCCCCCGCCTTTCTGTGTGGAGTTTGCATGTTCTCCCTGTGTCCTCTCCTCTCCTGTGGGTTCTCTCCGGGTGCTCCGGCTTCCTCCCACCATCCAAAGATATGCAGGCTAGGTTAATTGGTGTCTCTAAATTGTCCTTAGGTGTGAGTGTGACTGGTTGTTTGTCTATGTGTGGCCCTGCAATGGACTGGCAACCTGTCCAGGGTGTAACCCGCCTTTCGCCCAAAGTCAGCTGGGATAGGCTCCAGCCCCCCCGACCCTGTACGCAGGATAAGCGGCTGACGATGGATAGATGCTGCTGATGGAATAAAATTATGCATAGTCACTTTTTCCACACAACACAGTAAAGTAAGTAGTAAAAGGAAATTTTATTTAGCTCAAGATTCAAGTTATCACTTAAAGGGGTAGTTTGCGATTCTAATCCAGTAAACTTTTTGTTAAATTCGGCGAAGATTTCCTCATGGGTAGGTGTTTTTCGTGTGCTCTAAAAAAAATCTGGTTTTCCTACACAGCCCTGGGTCTGTTAATTGAGCACAAACAAAGTTGCTCTGACCGTGCCGCAGGTAACAGTGGCAAGCTTGAAGCAGTGTGAGAGAATGTAAACAAACAGCGGTACATCTGAACATGCTGGACTTACTATGGGAGTCTATAGCTGTGAAATGGGTAAGAAACAGCCAAAGAGGGAAAGGTCTGAGGAAAACAAGTTATAGTGTTCTCTAATTTGTTCTCAGTTTGAGGAATGCATGACAATGTGTGGAGCTGTAGCACAAGTGCCATTATTGTTTCCATGACAGTTCTGCTTTGTGATGGTTGTCACGGTCCAAAATCATCGGCATTGCTGCGTTTGCCCTGACGCAAAGAAACAAAGTGTCATCACCACCTTCAGTTTAACTGAAAATGCATTACTGCAAAAAGTCAGTGATGAGATGATGTCCTTCACCAACTCGCTGAAAAGGATTATACCTGCGCTGACCCCGTCTTATTAACTGTGCATCGTTAAATATTTCAGAAACAATATTCTTCTCCTGAAATATTTGTGCATGTCCGTGTGTCAGCAGTGCCATCAGAAGCCCTACTGGCAACTCCTAACCACTTGAGAAACCTCTGGAGCTGTCTTAAATAACTGGGACAGTAAGAGTGATTCTTAGCATTAAGATATTTGATAATTTACTTTTATTCTTAAGTTTAAAAATAGGAGTAAATTTTATGAATTCTCAGCACCTAAGACTAAAATGGCACTTTGAGAAGCTTGATAAAATACCAGCCCAGATTTACAACTACAACAACCCAGCAAGTCTGTAAACAGCCCTGCTAGATTTAGACAAATTGTCGTAGCAAAAGTAACGGTGCATCTTGTATCATTACTCTGCAAATGCAGAATTTACTAGGTTTGACTTGCAAATGTTTTTACCCAGACTCCGATCATGACATGACTAAACCTACAGTATCTTCAAAGGTGTTAATGCTTTTTTTCCCTCTTTGTTTGTCCTGTAATATTCTAAATCATCAAAGCTGCTTGATCCAGTTTTAGGACAAATGTGATGCTGGAGCACTCTATTGGCTGAAGTGAAGTGGATTGAAGACTGGAAATGAATAAGGTATAATGGCTGAGAGAATTCTTAAGTGCGATTACACAACAGACCTAAACCCTAAAAACAGCAAGAATAGACTCTTAGGCTGATTGCTGCTTGGTGTCATCACCCTCAAACTGCATATATATAAAGGCCTGTTTGTATAGCGCTTTAGGCTGAGGCAGATTTTAAATTTTGCCATGAAGAGAAGCAATTCACCACACTATTTGACTTTGTTGTATCTAGCATGAGAGCTTTGTGATACAGTGTGTAGGCATTTTAAGACCAGGAGCTGATATTAAACTAAACCAATCTGCATCTTCTCCTCCTTTACTCCACGTGGCTGCATTTTACTGAAATGTGGATCCTATTGGGTTTATCCTGTCATTCAGCTGTGGAAAAACTTGTTTACATCTTTTTCTGCGCTGTTAAAAATGAGGTTTTAACTTTGATATCTTTTAATACTCAAAATGTTTATGCACTAAAAAGCATGACACAAATTCCTCATTTGACTTTCAGATATGATTTTTTTCTCCCCCCCAGTGATCAAATGTTTTAAGCAAAATCAAAAAATAGTTGTTTGCATTGCAAATGTCACAAGTGCTCATTTAGTTTTCACAAGATTGAGGTGGTTATCTTTACATATTAATCATGTCACTCTGACAATGTCACAGGTCAACATGGCTCTAAGGGCAGACAGAGTGTGTTTACTTTACATCAGTCAGTTGTCTAAAGCGACCTCTGTCCTGCACACACGGCTCAATGCAACCAGTATCCTCCAGTCAAAACCCACACTGGTATATAAAAGGACAAATCAAAAATATCAGCTTCCATTCCTCCGTGTCAACATGCGAGGGCTCCTCCTCTGCTGCCTTGTGGCCCTGGCCAGTAAGTTCAGCCTAATAATTGTTCAACTTCACTTTCAGCTTTCACTATCTTTTGGATGTGACTCATAATCATGAGGTTGATTCTGTTGTATTTATTTCAAGTGCATATTTACAATTTTAATTTATTCCTCCATCCATTTAAATAAGATCAAGACACTTATTTAAATGGATATTTAGAAAGGTAATAAGAAAGATCTATGTGCAGTCATGAGTAATCAGTATAGATCATCTGGGCACGAATAGGAAAAAATAAGGGTGACTTTAGAGGTGAGTAAGGTGCATTTATGGAGTAATGTGAATTTTACTTTTTTCTTTCAATCAGTTTTAGTGTTTTAGTTGTATTTATGTGTATTTACATGGAATTTGTTTACACTGATAACCAAACTGCAATTTTGTATTTTAAGATTGTACCATTTTATTTTATGTTACATGTTTTGGGATCATGAAATGAATAAAATCAAAAATTGGCTCATAAGTTCTAATGCTGACACTGTTGTTGACTTTTTTCTTTCAGCATGTCAAAGTGTCCATTATGGTGAGGGTTTTTATCAACTTAAAAAAAATCATAACACCTTCAATAAAGAATAAGTGAAATAACATTTTGTTTTGGAAACATATTCCAGAGCTCAGCTTGAACCCCAAGAAAACCTACAAGTACAAATATGAGGGAGGGGTCAATTTTGGACTCGGCATGCCAAACCTTACAGAGTCTGGTGTGAGAATGAGATGCAATGTCAAGATCATTGGGGTGTCTGAACAAACATTTGTCCTTCAGGTAAGATTGACAATAGAGGGCAATAAAAAAATGTTATATGATGGAAAACTGACTGAGTAGCGCAGCATAAACAAGTTGTTAGTTAATTTGATGTCAGTGCATCATTTCTAATTTATGATTTATTAATGAAAATCTGTTAAGAGATATTTTCTTTCAAATGTTTGCTTACAAACGAATATTTTAATAAGTTAGCTTTAACAATCCATTAAGATACAAGACAAATGCAGACAAACACCAGTTCCTGTCCAGTTCTATTGGGTTACAAATATCACCAGTGTTTCATCTGGCATGAACAGAAATGGTTATGTGAGTGAGTTTTAATGTTGACAAATACTTGTCACTGTGATACATGAGCAATAAAAATGTTTATTCCATCTCTGGTTGAAAGGTTTCAGATTTGGCATTTGAGGAGTTCAATGGCTTCCCTGAGAAAAATGGCTTTAATGCCTCCCCAAAGCTCACCCACCTTATTGCTGACCAGCTTGTCAAACCCTTCATGTTTGACTATGTCAGTGGACACGTTGGTGACATCCGCGCCCCTGCTGAGGTTTCTGACACTGTTGTTAACATTGTGAGAGGGATACTTGGCTTCTTCCAAGTCACCGTGAAGACCACACAGAGAATCTATGCACTTGAGGAGGTAAATCACTGCTGAGAAATGACCTACTCTTCAGTTATTTTACACAGCATCACTAAAAATGTAATAAATATTGCTTTGTAGGTTGGCATCCATGGCAGGTGTCAGAGTAACTATGCTACTGAGGAAAACATGGAAACAAAGGACATGATAATCACTCAGGTTGTTGATCTCAGTGACTGCAGTGAGAAAGCAGCAATGTACTGGGGAATAGCAACTGCTGTGCTCGATAACGTCTCCAAACAGGTCTGTTTGTCTCACTGCAGATGCATCTGATTCCACAATTATAAATGAAACAGACCATGTCAGTGCTATTTTTGTTTGTGTGTCCTCCATTCCAGAGAGGGGAATCTGTCGTTTCAACAGTTAGATATGTTTACACAGTCAAACCAACAGCAGAGGGAGGTCTCATCACCAGGGCTCACGGCCTAGAGCGACAGCACTTCAGTCCCTTCAATGTGAAGGGCGGCAGTTTCAAGATGCAAGCGATGTAAGACAAGAAAATATCTATACATTATGTCTGCTCATTCGCAGCACTTGTCAGCAATACAAATCTGATGCTTTAAATAACTGCAGGAAGGAATTGGTGTTGCTTGGTGTGAGTGACACAGCTACAGCCGTCACGTTTGGGTCAATGGAAAGCAAGGGCAACATTGTTCACAAGTTCTTCAGTGCAGCCGCTTTTGTCCCCATTGCAATGCAGGACCTGGAGGACCCGGTACCAAAGGTAATGATGATATACTGCTGCTACATAAAATTCATATTTCTGAAAAACGTTTGCAGAAATAAGCAGGAAACTGTAAAATATACTCTAAGCTAAATTAAAATAAACAGAAATAGCAGAAAACAATTAAATGAAATCAAATTACCTTCTTCAATATTATGAAAAAAACATTATTTTCTTTTTCTAAAATCAACCAAAAATAAACTATAAAGGATATAAAGTGGATTCAATATGATCCCATCTCAAAAGTTTTACTTTATGTTCCTCTTTACAGGCTATTGAGTTGATTAAGCAACTGTCTGAAGCTAATAAATACCAGATTGACAGTGCAACAACTGAGGATACTATAAAGGTGTATCAACTTCTGCGAGTGATGCCTTATGAAGGATTGGAAGTTATGTGGAAACAGTTTGCAGGAAATGAAGAGCACAGGTGAGTCCTTGGTTTTCACACAGTGTTACTGTGGAATTATGGAAGCCCTCCATTTTCAATTTCTGTACGTAAGAGCAATTTAGATATACTTGTACTTTAATTGAGTATTTCCTTTTTAAGCTACTTTACTACTTAATAGTAGTGTTACAGTAATAATAAATAAAGGTTAGCAATGACATAGGCTCGCAGCATTCACATCCTATGAATAATATAGCACATGATACATTAGCATTAAACTGACATGGGCTTTTCTGCTGCCTCATGAGTACTTTTTTATGATACGTTGATACTTTTTGTTGCTAATAATTTTGTACTTGTACTTAGTAAAATCCTGAATGTAGGACTTGTATTTATTCACAGTATGTTATTTCTATTTTTAAGTAAAATATCTAATATCTACTTCTTCCATTCTTCCACCACTGCTCATTTTTGGCCAATTTTGAATACTCAAAAAGAATACCGGGATTCAATAAGTTATTTAAAATAATAATAATAATATAAAGAATATAACATAAATGGCAGTAAAGGCAATTTACAGCCACACCACTTTTTCTTAGGGGCCTTGACAGTGACTGTGCTGTCTTTTCAAAGACCAAATGTCCTACAGATTACATTCTTCTGCAACTATTAATGCACCACAGTCATCACTTTTCAATCCTCAGGAATTGTTTAAAAAGTTCAGCAGCCAAATTCACAATTTTAGCATTATAGATGAACAGGTCAATAATCATGGTCTATAATGAAGTGTGATCAGCCTCCACATAGCCTTGTCAACTTCCACATCATAGCCGAAATTGGGAGACCAAACCTAACCTGGGATCTGGGATCCATCCATAAACTGTGTGTTGACCCAGATACTGTTTTCTTGCAGTGTATAAGATTTATGAGGTAATTTTCCTGAAATGCAATAACATTGGTTTAGTTTCAACGGTGGAGGGGACAAATGAATAGGAGGGTATGGGGGATGTCCCCCAAGAAATTTGAAGTATTAAAGACTTTCCTGCATTCTGGTGAAAATTTCTTCACCAATTTGTGGTGGAAATGTCTTTATCTGTATAAAGGTAAACAAAATTTACAGGTGATAATTCAGAATATAAAAACTTAATAGAATATAACGCAGTAAGACTTTCAGGCATTCGGTAGCTATTGCTTTTAAATATCTTTTTCCTGTAGATCAACTTTTCTAATTTAATAAAATCGCTGCTGAGTCAGCACACATGCTTAATCTTTTCCCCTCATTTTAGTCTCTGTTTGGGAAAATTACCTCTTTAAATACGAAATTCCTTTTCACCTCAATGATAAATTAATTCATTTTAATTCAGTTATAAATCCCTGGACTTTAAGAGCTCCTGTGTTACAGCATTTCTGCTCATGTTAAAAACTTTCTGCACAAAATCTCTCCCATATATGTGTCCAGAAAAAAATAATATTACGAGACTAATGACATAATTTTATTATGATTCATAATATTTTTATGCAGAACAAGGTTGTGCTTCAGTTTTTAAATGTTTGTAGGCTTGTTGCAAAACTCTACCAGTTACGTTACAGCGCGATGTGCACATGATTAAAATTGGCAGTGTCGCATCAGCTGGATGAAGTTGATTCGTGCTAAGAGTCAAAAACTTTCTTTTGCAGCGCCCTCTGACATTTTGCGTCCTAGGCAACCACCTGTGTCACCCATGCCACAGGCAGGCCCTGCTTTGAGGAAAATGTAAAGCTACCTAGATTACTATCTATTTGAAGTCATATACTGTAAACTCAGTGAGCATGTTCAACTGCAATTTTCAGTTCAGGAAGTATTGTGAAGGTCTCATGCCTTTATGCTACAACATGACTTTATGCCTAGAGCTTGGGTAGGGCATGGGTGAGTAAGCTTTGCTTCAAACATGATCTTTTTAGTAACCTTGACCGAATTGTTTAAGTTGCTTAAACTGGACTATAGAAAGTTATTCATTCAAAACATATTAGCGCATTCATTAAGCATGTCTTTGAAAGTGAGAATCCCTCTTAGATTTCTTTTCAAGCTTTCACTGTAGTATCATAAGATGGTGAACAAAAGAGTCCAAGATCATGTCTCAGATCAGATATTGATCCACTCAACTGAATAGCTAATTGAAGTGTATCTTCTCACTTATGGTTCAAGAAGGATTTGGCACGTAACTATTGTTGAGTGATTTATTATCATGTGAGACATCATTCATTAGGATTAAGGCAGTCACTGACACCTCATTTTTCATCATCTTCAAGTGAAATTAAACTTGACATCTGAACATGTCTGTCATGCTTTTATCTTTTAATTTTGCTCTCTTGATTTATTTGAAGGATAATCCTTATCTTAAGCATAGCCCGAATAATCAATTTTCTCTTGCTTCACTTATTAGACGATGGTTTTTGGACATGATTACTGAGGTCAGCGACGCCAGAATCCTGAAGTTCCTGGAGGTTAGGTTCCAGGCTGGAGATGTTTCCGTGAATGAAGCTCTGCAGACCCTTGTGATTGCAATTAACCATCTGCAGGCTATTCCTGAGCTGGTTGAGATGGCTAAAGTGAGTCAACGCTAAAGACAGAGGAATTGTTTGCATATTGAAGAATGATACCATTCAAACTTTCTACAAAACAAGATCATATCAAAATGGACGTCTCTCTTTTGCAGATGATACTGGACATTCCCTTCTGTAAATCCAATATCTATCTGTGGAATACTGTGGTGCTTTCCTATGGCTCACTGGTGTACAAGCATTGTGCCTATTATACACCTTGTCCAGTAACTGCTGTTCAGGTAATCAAATAAATCACTTTCCTTTGATAACTATTCAAGAAAGCCATTCCAAACAGAGATATGTAACAGTACAATAAGATAATTTGGCATATGGTGAGAACCTAACTGAGTAAGCCTGGATTAAGTATATGAATGGAAATTATATTGTAATCAGTACTATTTGTAAAAGCTGACTGCACGTTTGTTGAACACCTCAACTAGCCACTGCTGGACATGGCCATTGAAAGTCTGAAGAATGGCAATGAGGCAGACATGGTCATTGCTCTGAAAGCTCTGGGGAACGCAGGTCATCCAGGCAGCATTAAAACCATCATGCGTTTCCTCCCCGGAGTTGCTGCCACTCCTGTGGATCTGCCACCTCGTGTGCTGAGTGCTGCTGTGCAGTCTATGAGACTCATAGCTGCCAGAGACCCTCACAGTGTAAGAACACTACTATTTTGTGTATGGAGGAAGAAAATGAGAATGTTCAAATGCTTATCAGAGCTACAGTATACAATAGATTTTTTATGGTATTTACATACTCTGTGTTCCATAGTTAAGTTGAAAATTAGATTTTTTGATAAGGTCAATGCATTCACACAAAACTTTTTCTTATCCTGGAAAGCATATTTAATTTCTTCATTATGGTAGGTAAGAATCATTTTTAACAATTGGTTGAAAATTATATGTCTGATTCATTCTATTGTCACGTTATCTTTACATTGTGGAGATGCATAATTTCCCTTATATTATATCTACAACACAGACTGTAATCTGCCTTTCAAAGGTCCCCATCGGTTCAGAAAATAATAGAGACTGTGCTGGAACAGAAATGAGAATTCCCTCACCAGCAGGTGGTTGAATGAGCGGCCTTTATAAACTCTTTTTCCACAATTTTTTGTAATTCTTGTGTTTTCAGGTCCAAGACATCACCTTAAATCTGTTCCTGCAGAAGAACCTTCCCAGTGAGATACGTATGCTGGCCTTCATGATCCTGTTTGACACTAAGCCACCAATGGCTCTGGTGTCCTTGGTGACTTCACATCTACATGAGGAAAAGACCTCCATGTTGTTAGTTTTGCATACTCCTACTTCAGAAGCATTGCCAGATCCAGTACTCCAGACAATCAGTTCCTGTGAGCAAAACAATGCAGTTGCACTCAGTTGGGTGTTGTTCATTATTGTTTACGTCATATAATTTCCACCTTTCTCACACTTTCAGCTGTCTTTTTTTGTGTTCTCTACAATAGCTCGACCGCCTGCAATGTAGCTGTGAAAATCCTGGCCCCTAAGTTTGGTCGGCTCAATTATCACTACAGCAAAGCAATGCGCCTGGACTGGTTTGATGGTATGCTAAAATACAGATTCTTGGATTTCATGGATGTCTTTGAAAGCACTATATGACAATTTGCTATTTTCCCCAATACAGATGATTTCTTAATTGGTACAGCCACAGAAGTCTTTATGCTAAGAAATGCAACAAACATCTTTCCCACTGAAATCATGATGAAAGGAAAATTTTATTTCATTGGTAGAATTCTACAGCTACTGGAGGTACAGCATCAACCATTATCATTGAAACATTGAAAAGGTGTGTTCCCAATCATGAATAGTAATCATCTTCTTTTCTTTTTATGCTGAAGTTGGGTATCCGTGCTGATGGAATTATGGAGCTGTTTGAAGCAGACATCCCTAGATTTACAGGAGATCTTAGTTCTGCTGACTTAAAGGCTATATCCAGTGTGGTGAGTATAGACTTTAAGGCAGTATCTGTCTTATGATGAGTAGGCTTATTTGCTTTGATGACCATTGTGCTGTGTCATTTTCAGCTTCAAAACTGGGAAATTCTGCCCAACGATAAGCCTATTCTTTCTGCCTATACACGCGCCTCTGGACAAGAGTGGTTGTTTGCTGAGTTTAACAAAGAGTTCATCGAGAACATCATCAGGGTGAGAATTTAACAAAAAGGCCTACTATGAATGATCAGTGCCAGTTAAGTCAACAAAAACAACCATAGTTCCATGCAGTGAACAAAGCCTGTTACATTGACGAGCTGTTCTCCTCTGATCCTACTTGCAGGCAGGCAATCCTTCTGCAGGGAAAGGAAGTCCTGTGTGGGCTGCGATTGAGAATTTACAGAGAGGAGTGTCATGGCATCGTACAAAACCATACCTTATCTTTGAGGTTCGTTACTTCCAAGCTACCACCCTGGGTTTCCCACTGGAGATCAGCAAATATTTTGAAGTCGTCAATGGGATCACTGTTAATGGTGAGGAGTCAAATCCTATAGCATACAAACGCCTAACAAATTAAATAAGTATTGATTTATGACTAAAACGATTTATTTTATTTGATGTAAACCATCATTAAAGTCATTTTTTCTTATTTAGCTAAAGCTGCAGTAAATCCACCACTGACTGAACGTCTTGGACAACTGTTCACTTCTGAAATCTCACTGGAAACTGATGGTTTCATTGGGTAAATTATAGACTGTTTATTCAATTTAAAGAAGATATACTACCTGCATGTTAAGCAAATATCATAGGAGGCAAGCCATGTCATTTGTTGCCATTAATATCATCACTGCTAACTTGCCATTGTATACTATTTATATTCATATTGCGGAGTTGCAGCTATTGAATTAATCTCTTTTTTTTAGTTATACAAAGGATTTTTGGATTTTCTATGGGATCAACACAGAGCTGTTCCAGTGTGGTTCTGAGTTTAAGAGCAAAATGCCTGTTGCTATCCCATGGAAGTTTGCTGCCAACATCAATTTAAAAGAAAATAAGTTTGAACTCGACTTCCTTCCATGCAAAGAAGAGTTTGAACTCTTTTCATTGAGGTATGTTTTAAGGGTGTGGGGAAAACACTTTCAAATTGCTACTCAGCTGGCTGGAAACATGAACGAATGAATGAATGGTTTGCCATGCACTACACTGGAGTAAGAGCCTGAAAACAGACTGGAGAATTTATGTAAAATCTAAATTTCTAAAAAAATCTATTCTCTTTAAAATTTAAATCTGGAAATTCTAAAAAGACTTTATATGTATAGTGTTTATATTATTCAATCCTGCTTAAAATATAACTCTTAATAATTTATGCATAAAAGTTGTACTTAAATCACTAATGAGCCAAGTGTAAGAATGCTTATTTTCCTTTCCAACAAACAGATCAAATGTGTACGCAGTCTCCAGGAACATTGAAGAGCTAGCTTTGGCTAAAAAGACTCCAATGATTCCCAACACTGTTGACTCCAATAATGGCATCCTGAGACCTGACTCAGATCAGGTACAGTCAACACTTTTAGGACATAATGGTTAAAGTTAAATTAAGAAATACTGAACTGAAATCATATTAATATCTGCATGATTGTTCCAATTCAACAGATCCTGACCTCAAATACATGGCATCCAAAAGCCAAAATGTGTGCAGAGAGTAACATTTATGGAGTCGGTCTCTGTGTGGAATCTGAGTTAAGGAGAGAGTATTATGATGAACAATACCCACTATACTATTTCCTGGGATATACCAACATGGCAGTCAAAGTAGTCCCAGGTAAGCACAACAAGTACAACCCATTACACCATACAGTACTGTGCAATCCAAAACAACATCATAAACTTACATATGGCCTCAAGAATGTAACAAATATTCAGGTTCAGGCAGACATCTCGAGTCACACTGCTACACTTACATGAGATACAATACTCAGTGAAACTTGTAATTTTTATTGCTCAATTTGCAAACACCACTGCTACAGTTGCTGCACTGTCACACTATTACAGGCCTAAAGACAAGTCCACTCATGCTGCTTCAGTATACATTTGTTGGATAAATAACTCCATCTTTGCTCCATGCAGTTTTGACATTATTACTCTTAACTATATTATATCATAAACTTATAATATTGAACAGCTGGCTATGAGCTGTCAAGATGGTTTGCTTGCTTGGATTATTGTCTGCATGAACTTCCCCTGAGTGCATGAATTCCCGTTGAACATTCTGACACAACCAAGCTGCAACAAAATAGGAAGACATCAGAGTTCAGTGTGCTGCTGCTTTTAGTCCTCAGAGTACATCATGCTGATAAGCAGTGTGTTACTGCCCTCTATGATTTAATGTCTCAAATCGGTTGCACCTCTGAACAAGTCAGAAGTGTGCTCTGTTGAACCTATAATCAAACCACACCCAACAGTAATGTCACATTGTACTGAGACACCCTGGGGTACAGTTTTCAAGGAGTGTTAAGTTACTCTTTAATTTTTGTTGTTAATAATTATTACAACCTTTTGCTAACTTGGCCTGTGCATTTTTTTAGTCCAGGCAAACAAATCTGTTGACAAAATCCACTTTGAGGTTAATGCTGGCCGGAGCCAACCTCCTATTAGTGCACGGCAACTGCTTGAGACTCTGAGGAGGCTTTCCAAGGTATTTCACTACCCTTGCAAAGATAATATCTCTGCACCTGTTCAGGGTTTTTATCCATTCACATTCTCCTGTTGCTTAACTGTGTTTACAGGAAGCCACCCAGGGAGTACGTGTGTCCTCTGATTCAGCCTCAAGTGTCAGAGAGAGATCTCATCAAAGCCATCATGACAATGTAATGGAAGTATGCTAAACAAGCTCCAGAGAGATTGACCACTGCAGTACATATGCAGTTTGTACTGAGCAATGTCATCATGTGAAATGTTTCAGCCGTGTTTATGATTCATGATCCCATCATCATCATCACCGCAAAATGGTCCATGATTGCAGTTTTTTGTGTGCATGAAAAAACTCCACGAAAAGTGATACACCCACTAGATTTCACCCAAAACCATACTGATGCACATTCACATGAGTCCACAAATTAGATAAGGTGATCATTACTCTGCACATATTGGACATGATGGACATAAATCTATAACAGCCTACTGGACTGCTCTCTGTCTCATTCAATAGAGCTGGGCCTCAACACCTGAAGCTGTAGCCACTATCAAAGCCTTTGCTTTGAGTGGCAACCAGAAGCCAGAGGGTTACGATGCGGCCATCTACTACACGCCCGAGGCAAACACACGGAGCACCCAACTGATTGTGTCCCAGGTTGGGGAAGACACCAACTGGAAAATGTGTGTTGACACCACTGTGAATTCCAATGTGGAGGCAAAGGTAGATATGAACTCGGGAATAGAAAATGTGAAATGTGTTTTTATTCTTAACTGGATGTATTAAATTCCAGAAATTTAAACAAAAATACTGTTGTTAGCTTTTACTATTATCAGCAATATCTTTAAGCAATCTTAAATCAGCAATGATATATGATTGCTAGCTTTGTCATTTAAAAACACTTCAAACATTAACTATCACCATCACTATCAATGTTTCCTTTCTTAGTATGGACAAATACTCTGTATTCCTTCAGCAAAGTCTTCACGATAATGTGTGCATCTTCTCTACCTTATTTATGTGAAGGTTCCATTTAAACGCCTGACATATAAGAACATTTATGTTAACAAACATGACTAGTGCTATAAAATCTCACTATACACAATGCCATTCTCAGTCATTACAGTAATGGTTGTCTACATTCTGTCTTCTACATTTTTCACTGCTGCTGTCCAGCTAAAATGCTCCAAACCAAATATACACTCCTGCTCAGCAACAAATGGCAGAAAGACACAGTTAATGACTAGCTGGTAAACACTGTAGAGCACTAGGCAGCTGAAGAGACAGCTATTTCCTTCAGGATTGATGGTGGCTAGAACATTCATTGTTAACAAATTCTTCATATTTACGTAAAAGGTGATGACATGTCATTAGATGCGTTTGACTTCATGCGGCACTTTGTAGCACTGACTTAACATGATGCATGCTGGACTTCACATAAGGCAGGCTGTTTGCAAATTTTGTCTGACTTTCCCTGGCGCTGCAAAATGTCACCATGTGACATGACATTAAAACACTGCTGTAGCAAGGCAGCTTCAGTTGATTTTCTCCGGTTGCACAAAGTTGGAACCACCTTTTGTTGTTGGATCGGTCATTGTTCTAAGTTTAAAGTAAGCTCATGCACTGTAGGTAGAATGTGTCCGACTTGACGGCAATGCTTTTGTACCCAATCGCCTGCAGCTCACTTATGATTGTCAAGTCGGCGAAAGTCCGCCGCAGTCATCTTGAACACACCTAATGTTTCCACTACGTTGAGGACTGGTATGAAAATACTGCCTGAATACTTGATTTAAAACGTAAAATGTAAAATAGGCAAGAAAGAAGTTTATATCCAGCTATTACTCTGTTCAATTACACTGTCCACAAATACACTGTCTATAAATACAATGTGTGATGGTTACATTACTACATTAAAAATCATACTTAGGGTCTTTTTTAGATATTTTATTATATTGCACACCAAGGCTGATGCCAAGTCTTTTTTATTTAGATACTCCCTTCTTGATTTATCTCTTCTGTTTGGTCTAGGCACACATTAGATGGGGAGCTGAATGTCAGTCCTACGAAATGTCACTGACAGGTGCAACTACACAATTCCATGGTTCCAGGCCAGTGTTCACAGCCAAAGCCCACTGGACCAGGATCCCAGAAACTTTGACAGAGTTGGGCAGAAGGTGAGCCTCGGTGGAATAAAGATGCGATTTGTATCAAGAGAAGAAAAAGATAGAGAATGACTTTGATTCACTTTTTGAAGTGATTTACTTGTAATACTAGAGCACACTGGAAAAGGACTGCCAGCCTGCGATTATTACACAAACTGGCATTTGTGGTTTAATGAGTGTTTTACCTTTTCCAGAATGGAAAGCTACATCCCAGGCATGGCTTTCTTCCTTGGCTTCTCCGAGAAACATGAGAGAAATGCTCAGCAGGAGGTTTCTGCAACAGTTGTTGCCACATCAATAGACATCGTCGATGTGAAGATTGAGTTCCCAAAGGTATTGGAGGAAACATTTACCTACATTTTTATGTATTGTATATAACTAATCTTGACTGCTGTATTTCATGTATGTCATTAGTGTACAGTCTACGGCCGGGCATATCCAGTTCCACTGCCACCTGCCAGTTCTGAGGACACGACATCAGAAATACAACAATAGACAGCTTTGGATACACAAAAAAACACGTAAGCTACATGAACCAGTTTGATTAAGCTTAATTGAAGGTTCATACACATTTTCTTTTTCTTTATAGTGTGTATGTTTATGTGTAAGCGTGCGTGTGTGTGTGTGTGTGTGTGTCTGTGTGGCAGTGGATAATTTGATAGAGCAAAAACAAGCAAAGAGCTTTTTTTCTTTTGCTTGATTTATAAAATCTGTTTTGTGCTGCAGACAGACAACAACGCCCAGATGGAAGCCAGATGCCTCTTTTCACAGTGATAACACTGCAAACAAAATCCCACTACTGTGATGATTCGAAGAAACACTGTGCAAATTCATGCAGTCCTAAAACATTGTATCGTCATAATACTGGATTTACCAAAAACTGTTTGTTTTGTTTTGATTTGGTCTGTATAAATCTTTGTTCCTCCAAACATTATGTAAAGTCTGCTTATTCTATGATTATATTGCAGAACAAGTTGTTTTTTCCCTTACTTTCCATTAACATTAAATTAATCTGAAAATTAGTATATTAAGTATATTAAGCCTGAGATGAGGGGAAACTCTGGGTTTTCTGTTTCAGAGAGCGAGATCAAATAAACCCTAGATCTGTAATTCCGGCAACTGATGCAGTGAACAGAATTAGTTGGAAAATCGTCACTTTCTCTGACTCCTCCCCTACTGCGGAGCCTGAGGCAGCTCTCTTACACACCATTTCATTTCCTCATCCATACTGTCAATATCAAAGCACATATCGGAATGCATTTAGATCTTCATCCTCAGCACTGCATAAAATCTATGTCCATCTTTAGGTGTATAACGCTATGAGTCAGTGGACAGTTGCACTGAAAACACTTACTTTGGGCTACATTACTGCAGTAATCACTGTTTAATATGTAACCTATAAAACTTATCAATTAACAGTAATCTTATTGTAGTCACACTAATTGGATCATTCCTATCATAGCTATCATACTGGAGATAATGTGACTATTTCTGAGGGAAGATGACTGGTGCAGCTGAAACAAATAGGCCTAAATGTAGTTTAAAAGTGAGTTTTTAATTATTACCTGCTGATAGTCTGAATATGTCTTGACAGCATTAATAAAATATGAAATAAGCAATATTTTATCCATGTAAAATAGATGTCTGCAACTTTACACTCAGTTTGAACCTAGACATATTTTCCATGGCAAAAAAAATTATTAGGCTAAGCTAGGTCCATGGGTTTCTGTTGTTTAAACATAATACCGTGCACTCCGTTATGAATTTAAATGTAGAATTGTCTAGAATCATTGCAAATATAGAACCACCTTGTTGTCTGTGTAAAAACCTGATGTCATCAAACTCTATCTGCTTCTGCAGATATAGCCTCTACTGCTAGAACGGGTGCACAGGAGTTCAAGCCTTGGGATGGTGATGTCAGGCTTGGGAGCTAGTTTTGTCTTGCCAAACAAAAAAATACAACTTCGCCCTTACATGGCCACAGCTGGTGATGGACAGTTACCAAACTTACTAGAAAGCTGTGAAAAGCAGTGGGATGTCATCATGTGGAAGCAAAGTTTTATTAACAAGGTGTTACAAATCAGTTCCCAATATTATATTTCCATGGTCAAAAGTAAAGATCATGAGGCCTAAGTTATTAAGCCTTGAAGTTATCAGTATATTTTCTTTATTAGACAAATATGTACAGTGGATATAAAAAGGTCTACACACCCCTGTTAAAATGCCAGATTCTAATGATGTAAAATAATGAGACAGAGATAAATCATGTCGGAACTTTTTCCACCTTTAATGTGACCTATAATGTGAACAATACAATAGAAAAACAAACTGAAATTTTCGAGGGTGAAAAAATAATGATAATGAAAAATAAAAACCTTACAATAGCCTAGTTGCATAAGTGTGCACACCCTCTTATAACTGTGGATGTGGTTGTGTTCAGGTAGGTAGAACTTTTAGGCCATAATTCCAAAAGGTATGTTTGGGGCAAAAGCAAATCACCCAAGGAACACCATACCCACAGTGAAGCATGGTGGTTGCAGCAGCATGCTTTGGGGCTGCTTATCTTCACCTGGAACCAGGGCCTTAGTTAGGGTGGAGGGAATTATGAACAGTTCCAAATACCAGGTAATTTTGGCACAAAACCTTCAGGTGTCGGTTAGAAAGCTGAAGGTGAAGAGGAAGTTCACCCTTCAGCACTACAACTGCCCAAAGTACACATCCAAATCTGACAGATTTGGAGCTTTTGCAAAGAAGAGTAGGCAAATATTGCCACGTAAAGATGTGCCATCCTAATAGACTCTTACCCAAGAAGACTGACTGCTGTCATAAAATCAAAATGTGCTTCAATAAAGTATTAGTCTAAGGGTGTGCATGCTTATGCATCCAGGTTATTTGAGGGTTTTTATTTTATTTTTTCCCCTCACAGATTTGAATTTGTTTTTCTATTGAATTGTTCACATTATAGGTCACATTAAAGGTGGAAAAAGTTCTCAAGGCTCAGTATCACACTCTAATCAGCTAATTAATCCAAAACACCTGCAAAGGGTTCCTGACCCTTTAATTGGTCTCTCAGTCTAGTTCAGTGGAATTCACAATCATGGGGAAGACTGCTGACCTAACAGTTGTGCAGAAAAACATCTTTGACACCCTCCACAAGGAGGGAAAGCCTCAAAAGGTAATTGCAAAAGAAGTTGGATGTTCTCAAAATGCTGTATCAAGACACATTAATAGAAAGTTAAGTGGAAGGGAAAAGTGTGGAAGAAAAAGGTGCACAAGCAGAAGGGATGACAGTAGCCTGGAGAGGATTGTCAGGAAAAGGCCATTCAAATGTGTGGGGGAGCTTCACAAGGACTGAAGCTGGAGTTACTGCATCAAGAGCCACCACACACAGACGGGTCCTGGACATGGGCTTCAAATGTCGTATTCTTATTGTCAAACCACTCCTGAACAACAAACAACGTCAGAAGCGTCTTACCTGGGCTAAAGAAGAAAATAACTGGTCTGTTTCTCAGTGGTCCAAAGTCCTCTTTTCTGATGAGAACAAATTTTCCAAGATGCTTGAAGTCCAGTGTGAAGTTTCCACAGTCTGTGTTGAACTGCACAATTTTCAAGCAATGAGTTTAAACAGTTTTCGCTGAACTATCACTTTAAACACATCACTTCCAGACCTCTCTACCACCAGTCTAACAGTAAGGCAGAAAGAGCAGTACAAATTCCAAAAAAAGATTTTGCAGCAAGCCGACCCTTTCCTAGAGTTAGAGTGTTATAGAGCCACACCACTACAAACAGGTCCAACCTGTCCATCTATCGTCACCTCAGCCAACAACTTCAAATTTACCTCTAAGTGAGCCTGTTCAAACTAGGGTGACTTCCAGGGGGAAGGGTCATCCGTCCTCCTGACAGACTTAAAGACTTTGTATTTACTTGAGTCACCGGACATTTAATACCTCATATGATCCTCCCAAAGAAAGGGGTTAAGGGATTTAATGGATGTCACCTACTGTTAATTAATTCACTGTTCACAATTTGCCTGAATTTAATGAATGTGTTACAAACAATTGAGGGTTCATCTTACCTACAATGTTGGGATGCTTTTATACATACAGATATTTTGGACTATGATACTCCATTTCCAGCCCTATATTGTAGCTCTGTGACTCCTCTATGGTAGGTTCAAATTTAAAAAAAAATTCTATCTCATACTGGTACTTGTCTACTCCTACCCTATGTAAGCCCTCATTTAAGCCTCTGTCTGAAACAAGCTGTAGTATTTGTTTATATTTTATATTTAGCTGTCCTTAAATTGCTAAGGCTTTTCCAAAGACTTCTTTTAAACTCATTCAGCATTTTTCAGGGAAGAAAGATGAACAAATTACATTAATTATAATACAATGGGACAGAGATTATATTTGGCCTACAGGGACATAAAGGCAGTTAAAATGCTTGTATAGAGTAAGGTAATAATCATAATAAAGTAATGAAAAAGAAATTCTGAAAGGTTTTGGGTAAGATGGTGAGTTTGAATCTAAATCCAAATAAAAGTACGTCCGTTGTTTAATGTAAAATGTCAGTGAAAGTGTTTGTTAAATACCTTTTGATATTTGTGTTATAGATGTTGGCTGAGCACAGAAAACACCTTCATATGGAGTTTCATTGGGCTGCCTTGTTTGATCATTCTGCTAAGATCTGATATATTTATAACATTCTAAAAATGACTGTTCATGTAAACCATCAAATAGGGATTGTTATTGGGATCGTGTTCATATGACTGTTTGTTTTGGTCAGTCTCCTCTACAGGTTAATCTCTTGGCCTTTGGAGTAATTATCTACAAAGTGTACCGGTATACTGCTGTGAAAAAAACCTGAAAACATCAGGTAGGATTATCTGCACTCTTCTTGAGAAGGTCAAAGGAATATGGAAAATTAAGCTGTAAGTTCCTCATCTGGTGGATTATTAAGGCATCATGTTGTGCCCTTTCATCAAATTACAATATAAAAATTAATTTCATTTAGCTAACATTTATATCCAAACCAACTCACAATTGCTATATATGTCAGAGGTAGGACACCTCTGGAGCAACTATGGGTTAAGTATCTTGCTCAGGGACAAAGTGGGAACAGAACCGACATTTTTGACAACCAGGGCATGTATCTTACCCACTCCAACATCGCCACCCCCAGTTAGTTTGTTAACTAAAAGAAGGAGGGTTGATGCGTTTACTTGCAATCTATTAAATTCAGGGTTATCCCCCTCAGGTCATGTGCCGGGTGCCTTTGCTCTGCTGTTCGTGCTTGGAGCCACCTGGACCTTTGGAGTTCTGCATATCCTCAATGACACAACCCTCCTGGCCTATCTGTTCACTATTTGATTTGTTATTGATTGATTTTGTTATTTCTATTTAATTATTCAACATCCATCATGTGACTACATAGTTGGACAGTGAGCAGTTCAGACCGAGGCAATGGGAGTTAAATGCTTCGCTAACAGCATCATCATAGTGATATTATGTTGATAGACAGGGAATCTGCTACCCTTTTGCTATATTGAAAAAGCTGATTGTATCTGAATCTTTTATCATATATTTTCACCTTTTATTCTTATTGTTATTCTTATCATTATTATGTAATTATATTATAACAAAGACATTTTTTTTATCTTAATCCTACTTTCTTGAATATGTTGTTCCCCATTCAGGAGTAGTACTACAGGCTTTTCAAAAATGTGCCAAGTTGTTTTGAATGCCTGAGATGAATGAATATCACCAAATGTGATCATGTGCATTTTTACAACAACAGCCAACACTACAGCTCTGCAATGTCCTGTGACTGATGCTTTTGTTTTTGGAAAATGAGGTGGGAGGCATTGTTTATACAGATGTCTAATAAATGAAAACACGTAGCACTTGTACTTTTACAATACAGTAAATTAAACATGAATTGAGGACTGTTTTCATTCTCTTGCACATCATGACAATTAGGTAGGCCACTCACCCCATCTACTGGACATAACGGGGAACACTCTTTCCACTGTTAGCACAAACACTTGACACACAACTTAGCTGGCAGCACTTTATTATTTTTGTCTGCATGGTTCATCTTTGAGTGCAGTGTGCTAACAATTATTGTATTGGATAGATTTTTTTAGATCAAAGAATGGTGACTAGTCTTTAACATCCTACAATAATTATATTATCAAACTAGCAAGTAAGCGTTATGTACTGTGTGTACTCGTGCTCAGTGGTGGAGCCAGACAGTTTTCTTAGGGGTGGCAAGGCTGAATCAGTTCTCACTTTGGGGTGGTAAAGAAATGAGAAAAAGAAAAGAGTGTCTTGTTCAGTCTCTCAGTCACAGGAGTTAGATTATGGAATTATTAATTATTATGGCCGAAACTAATTTGAACATAACCCCATTAATAATAATTGACAGCTACCATTAACCACACTGAGATCGTCATAGTGTTATACAAGACCTAATATTTATCATGTATTCATCAAGCAGCCTGACAAATTTTATACAACAACAAACCTGCAGCCATACACCAATGCACAGTCAGACTGTCTTCCATTTAAAGTATGTTACTGAGGCTTTTTAGGTGCATAAGCTTTTAGCCTGTCATAAAAACCCCTGTCATTTTTGCTTAATCATGATTCTGACTATTTACAGTGACCACTTTTGTACAAACATATTGGAACTATTAACGCAAACCAGACATTTCCTGCATCTGCTTCTTCACATTAAAAGTATTTCACTAGCAAAACTCTGCTGTCTTGCCATGAGAAATGCAATCTATTTGTCACCGACATTAGTGCAGAGTAAAAAATACATGATCCGAAATATAGTGCTCCACAGGCCAACACTTGGCTCCGCTATGACAAAATCTGAACCGGATCGTGCCCTGCTTTAAAAATTCCAGAACAATCTCCAGGCTACCTTTTTTCATCATTTAAAAAAATGTCACATAGCAATTGTTTTCAAACAGCAGGAAATAATGACAATTTTGAAAAATTTCAGTGTGGCATTTGGAAGCATCACAGCTCTGAATCCATCCTTGTCATCACGGGGTGAACAATGACCATTTAATACCTTCTGTCTCCCCGTTAATAACAACATGTCATATTTTGCTCCTGTGAAGTATGGTGTCCCTCAGTGATTTTTGGGACCAAGTTTATTTTCTCTGTACCCGCTTCCCCTGGGACATATTATCCACATACATGTAATTTCCTTTTATTGTCATCTTTCAAAGACACAGAGACCATTTTACATGCCTCCACTATTGCAACAGCCTCTTCACCTTCACCACAGAAAACACAGACACACCAATTTTTAGACAACCAAGAAAAAAGTAAGTTGATTAGTCAGATTCTAACAGCATGCAAGGCTGAGATGTGTCCTCTAGACCACTGAAGACTGGTCTTGAAAGTTGGGTAACCATACTGTAGCAAATCAGGGATAAAACCTTTAGATGAAGAACTGTTAAAAACTGACAGCAGACAGGGACTAATAGATTTATTAATTTTAAGAAAAAACTTTGTGTTTGTCTGTTGTGGTTGATGTACATTAGATAAGGGCCCAGTAACAGAAACTCAGATGGACTCTACTTTATCAATGAGGTAAGAAAAACATGTTTCACAGTCAGCATCACTTTCAGCTGGGGCACAATGAGGGGTTTACCAGCTGATCTACAGTCTTACATAAAAATCTGGGGTTATGCTGATGGGCAGAGATAAGTTCAGAGGAGTATTGTGCTCTTACATTCTTTACCATATTATTTTAGTGGAGTAGTAACTCAAAAGGCTCAGTGTATGTGGAGAGGTCTGTTAAAGAGGGAGGAAACTGGCTCATCAAGGTAACATCTGAAGTAACTTTGTGACGTCTGCTATAACCGATCCACAAATATTGATCCAAGAAAAACAAAAACAGATGAAAGTGGTAAATTTAAAGGAACAAAGATATTTTTTAATTTTTCATAGAGTTTATGTCATAAATGTATGACTATAATGTCAGACAATATTTTTTACTTGTAGGTTACTTGTTTTTTACCCACTCTTAGACTAGAGTTTTTGCCAACACTCTCAGCACAAGTTACGGATTGGCTAACGTGTGTCTTTCCAGCTCTAAAGATCTTTTAAGGTGGGAACCTATTTTTGGTGTCCTTTAAACCCTTTTTGTTACTGTTTGTTTTGCGCCAGTGGTAGACATGGCTTCCCATGGGTAAAATTTATTTTGATTATAAAAATAAGGAATTATATTTATTTGAGTTCAAAATAAATTAACTCTGATATGTTACTCTTGTAAGTGGCTTTGTCTATGTGTAAAACTTACTTTGATTATTAAGATGAGGATTATTAAGATAAAGGAGTTTAAGAGAAACTCACTCTGATCTGTTATTTTTGAGAGCTTTGTCTCCCAAATAACAGTTCCTCCTGCATGCCTCACATGCCTCTGTGTGACTCACTTGAGAGAGAGGCTGTTTGACAGTCTGTGCATGAATTGCAGTTTTATGCCACAAGCTTCAAATATGGGAAGTAGGCAAAGTCACCCCCCACCTATAGGTGCCCCACCTTAGAAAAAAGCCAAGAAAGAATTGTTTGGCAAAATATGATACCACTAGTGTTACTGAGCTTAATGGTAGTGCAAGACCCAGGGGACAATGATGAACTTAGTTCAGAAGGATAAGACTGATAAAGTGATTTTGATTGTCCAAAGCTCAAATCTTTAAAACAGCCAAACAAGAGTATACAGCATTGTTTTTCTTTTGAATATGTCAGCTAGCAGAGACTAATTCTAATGTCTGAGTGTCTATTTGGAAATGTCTCTGTCAACCTGTGCTGGTCCCCTGGTCACCACATCAATGTGTAATTGGTCATTCAGTCAGCTGGATCCACCTGAGAGCCAGGTGTTATAGTAAACACAATGGTACTGCGCTCCACTTCACACAGGCACAGGTAGACCTATAAGGAAGATTTACAAAGAAAAATTCATTTTAATAGGCTGACATTTTCATACATTGGCTGTTCCTAGCAGTAAATAACTGTTAATTTATGGTTGATCTAGAGCTAAATTTACCAGCATTGTCAGCTTCTTGGATGATACCAATGATGGAGGTAGAGGTGGTAGTAGATGGACCTTTTGTAAAATATTTAAAAAATTACAAAATAAACTGAATGAATTGAAATGACTTGCGATTTTAGCATCAAATTTGAAGGATCTTTTAATACAAGACAAACTTTAGATTTTTAACACTGGCAGCTTTGGAGAAGGCCCCAGAATCAGTCCTTCAAAACAGCTACTACACACTCTCCACATGACAGATTTATAAGGCACTACAACAAGTGGGAAATGTAGCAGTCTCTATAGGTTTAACTAAAACACATAACTTAGCAGCAGTGTCAGCTTCTTGGGTGACACAATAAAGAAATTAAATAACTTTCACTTGCAGAAGGTTATCATATTAGGTTAATACTATACTATTCTATAATACTAATACTAAACCAATTTTATGCATTTGTGTAAAAGTTGTGATGCTAATTGTGTTTAGCATCTTAGCAAGTGTAGCTTTGTTAAAATCAGCATGGCTAAGGCTAATGTAAGACGTTTAAGATTATACAGGCATCGGAAAATGGAGCCAGTGCGCTTACACACCTTTATCTTCATCTCATCTTTTCTTCATGTCCAGACACTGACCTAGCATTAACGAGTGACATCACAGAGTCAGTCAGGGTCAGGAGTCACAAGGGAAGGTCCAAGCAATAATAATATTAAGAGATTAACATCATCATTTGATAAGAAGTCTACCTGCCCTTTACTCTGCTGTGCATTACGTTACTAATCCGCTGGAGTAACGTTATCCTCTTCAGACTGTTTAACCGGCGCAGTGGGACCGCATTTTACATGTGAAACCGAAAGTAACTGAAACACTTGTGATCAGGCAGAAATCTCACCACAAATCACAAACACTTCCTTGGTGGCTTCACTTATAAGACTAGAAGGTTGCTGCTTGGTTGAAACCAAGGTCCAATATATGGCTGCACCGCAGAAATGTTGCACACACATCTTGCCGTTTTTCCTGTACTTTGTTCTCAGTTTGGTGTACTTTTTGAAAGATCTTAATCTTAGTTGACGTGTTTGTTGTTAAATCTCCTGACATGAACCCAACCAAATTTACAATTAAACTAACTATGACTCAAGTCTATAAACAGGCCTGCTACTTATTGTAGTGGCACTTGAGTTCCACCAAAAAAAGAAGAAAAAACTTATTTAATCTTGTTTCAGTATTGTACAAAGCAGAGAGAAATCCTGAATTTGAGTCTCACATAATGACATGACTAAACCCACATCCTCAAAGGTGTTCTAAATGTTTGCACTCACTTACCCCACACAGACTAAATTGCTGACTGGTCCACTAACATCTTGTATCTTTATGCCTTTTTTACTCCAGTGATTGGTGATCATGGACAGCTGTTGCCAACAACTCACTGCAGCTGCATTGGAAAGGGGTATGGCAGTGCCTGGTGGAGTACAGGATAAGGAAAGAGAGAGCAGCGTAACAGCACAACAACGAGACACATAGCTCTACTATGGCCTTCACACTGTCTTCACCATCAAACTGCACATTTAAGAATGGCTGTTTATGGAGCCTTTTAAGCTAATGCAGATTTTGATATTTGCCACAAAGAGCAGTGATTCACCACACAATTTGACATCCTGTATCCAGGATGAGAGCTTTGTGATGCCAGGGGACATTGTGTAGGTATTTTAAGATCAAGAGTTGAGCTGATATTCAAGTAAGTAGTAAAAGACATGACCAGCCCGCATCTTCTCTTCCTTTACTTCACATGGCTGCATTTCATTTAGGGAATTGTGTTGTTTACCCATGATTTTACCCATCCTCTTGCCCAGTGTCTGCTGGATTGGCTCCAGCCCCTGCATGGGTAAGCAGTTATAGATAATGGATGGATGAATAGTAAGGATCCCTGTGGGTTGATCCCTTTATTTAGCTGTGACAAACTTGTTTACATCATTTTCTGACTGATAAATTAACTTTACTTTTTAATACTCAAAACAAGCCATGTTTTAAATTCTGTTTATGTAATAAAAAGCACAACACAAATTCCTTTGAAAATGACATTTTTTAGTACAACCAAATGTAGCTGTTTGTAGGTCAACTGTCACAACAGATCATACATTTCTTACAAGATTGTTGAGGTGGTTATCTTTCAATTCAATTTCAGTTGCCTTAGAAAAGAATTTGTGCAGAAGATCGGTGTGTGTACTGTTCACATTTGCAGAAACTCAACACAATATACCCCACAAGTCACATACCAGTAATCAGTGGTGCAATCAGTAAAGCTTGTAGAGCACAATAAATACATGTTAAATAGGCAAACATTAAAAACATTGTGTTAAAAGTGCATAGATGAATGTGTAAATCAACCATTCATTTCACATATTAATCATGTCACACTGACAATGTCACAAGTCAGTGCAGACAGCATGTGTTTACTTTAAATTAATCAGTTGTCTAAAGTGACCTTTCTCCTGCTTACGAGGCTCAATGCAACCAATTCCCCCCGTCATAACCCACTAAAAGGACAAATCTGAAATATCAGCTTCCATTCCTCCGTTTCAACATGCGAGGGCTCCTCTTCTGCTGCCTTGTGGCCCTGGCCAGTAAGTTCAACCTAATAATTCTTTAACTCCATTTTACAAAACTTTTGCAAATGACTTACAATCCTGAGGTCGATTCAATTGTTTTTATTTCTGATGCTTGTTTATAATTGTAATTTATTCCTCCATCCAACACTTTTTAAAATAGATATTTAGAAAAGCAATGTGCAGGCATGAATCAATCATGAATAATCAGCATAGATCATCTGGGCATGAACAGGAAAAAATAACGGTGAATTTGAGTAAGGTGCAATTATGGAGTAATGTGAATTTTACTTTTTACTTTGCATCAGTTTTAGTTCTGTTTTTTTAAATATTGTACTGTTTCATTTTGTGTTACATGTTTTGGGATTATAAATGAATACAATCAAAAATGTGCTCACAAATGTTTGAATGCTGACACAGTTTGACTTTTTTCTTTCAGCATGTCAGCAAGTGTCCATTATGGTGAGTCTTTTTATCATCATTGTAAATCTAAAATAAGTATCATCATTAAACACCTTCCCTAAAGAACAAATGAAATGACTTTTCATTTTGTAAATATATTCCAGATCTTGGCCTGAACCCCAAGAAAACTTAGTACAAATATGAGGGAGGGGCAAATTTTGGACTCGGTGTTTCAAACCTTGTAGAGTCTGGTGTGAGAGTGAGGTGCAATGTCAAGATCATTGGGGTGTCTGAACAAACATTCGCCCTTCAGGTAAGAATGACAATAGAGACACGTTGGTGACATCCGTGCCCCTGCTGAGGTTGTTAACATTGTGAGAGGGATACTTGGCTTCTTCCAAGTCACCGTGAAGACCACACAGAGAATGTAATAAATATTGGTTTGTAGGTTGGCATCCATGGCAGGTGTCAGAGTAACTATGCTACTGAGGAAAACATGGAAACAAAGGACATGATAATCACTCAGGTTGTTGATCTCAGTGACTGCAGTGAGAAAGCAGCAATGTACTGGGGAATAGCAACTGCTGTGCTCGATAACGTCTCCAAACAGGTCTGTTTGTCTCACTGCAGATGCATCTGATTCCACAATTATAAATGAAACAGACCATGTCAGTGCTATTTTTGTTTGTGTGTCCTCCATTCCAGAGAGGGGAATCTGTCGTTTCAACAGTTAGATATGTTTACACAGTCAAACCAACAGCAGAGGGAGGTCTCATCACCAGGGCTCACGGCCTAGAGCGACAGCACTTCAGTCCCTTCAATATGAAGGGCGAGCGATGTAAGACAAGAAAATATCTGCACATTATGCCTGCTCATTTGCATTCTTGTCAGCAATACTAATCAGATGCTTTAAATATTGTCTGCAGGAAGGAATTGGTGTTGCTTGGTGTGAGTGACACAGTTACAGCTGTCACGTTTGGGCCAATGGAAAGCAAGGGCAACCTTGTTTTTAAGTTCAGTACAGACCCTTATATCCCCATCGTAATGCAGGACCTGGAGGACCTGGTACCAAAGGTAATAATGATATACTGCTGCTACATTATTATTATTATTATTATTATTATTATTATTATTATTATTATTATTATTATTATTATTATTATTCAAGCTCAGTGGCGTGTCTAACAGGGGTGGATTCTGATTGTCCGCCTAACGTGCCACCCCATTATCCTTAACTATTGGCTCTCTGCCCACAGGCAGGACCTTAGTTCATACCAGCTAGAAAATAGGACTTTTGTTTATTAGACATATGGTCAGCAGTGTAACTACCATTTAACAAGGTGATGAAGATGCATACAGGCCCTATGTAGTTGCATGGCCTGTATCAGACCTCTTATATTAGTATAATTTAAACACACAGAAAATAAACTGGCATCATATATTGACTTTATATACTTTATATAGTAGTCAGTGTAACTCAGTGACTACTAGTCCTTTACTCCATAGTGTCTCAGTCTCACACTGTATGTCATTCACGTTCAATAAAAATACAATAACATGAAACACATTACATAATAACACTTAATTGACACATAACTCTATAGTATGTTACATCTAAAGTGAGTTGAAATTATGATGACAAAAGCCACATGCAAAAGTCACACAAAAGTATATGGTTGCTAGTGAAGTGACAACTGAGAAATTAACACGATATTGAGGACAAACATAAAGGAGGATTTCAGAAGCAAAAATTAGAAGACACAGTTGAACAAAAAAACCAAAGCTTCCAACATATTCAGTTTCTTAAAAAAAAAGAGGAAAATGACGAGATAGCATCAAACGCAAAGAAGAGCTAAAGGTGACACCTGCTGCTAGCACCCTCAATGCGCCATCCACCGCCCCCAGTCGATGGCCCAGACCTCTACAGCCTGAGACAATGTGCACTGTAACAGACAATGAACTTTCTGTCTGAGCAACTAAGCGAGTAATGTTGACATGCAGACAGCATCTCAAAAGCAAAAAAATACAATACAAAATAAAATGTTGATTGTGGACCACAAATGCATCGCTGCAAGCTTTGGGGAGGTTTGTACGGTTTTACGGTTTTTCTAAACAATTCCAGTGACTGTGGCTTCTGCCAATCAGGCTTTTTCCAAACTAAAACTTATCAAATCTTACCTGAAGAGCTCAATAGGTCAGACCCGTTTATCTGGACTTGCCACACTATCAATTGCCTGTTTCTGCCAGCTGGATTTAAAGGGTTTAATAACAGACTTTGCACTGCGAAAAGCTTGGAGAGTACACCTACAATGTAAGTGTTTGAGTTTATAACACCAATGCGCAAACATGAAACATTTTGTCAATAATGTCAATGTGGTGTACAGTCACTGATCATCATTGTTTTTCACTTGTCAGTGTGGCCTGTCACTAATAGGATTATGTGAAGCTGCTCTGTCACCGGTTAGGCTATATGTTTTAGCTCTTGATGCTGCCTACACTTTAGGTGTTAACTGTGCAGTGCATTTCACTGTTACTGGTCGTTTTAAAGCTACATGCTTTCACTTCTTTAATTTGCTACTGACATTACATTATGTCACTCTGATTGTGATGGGAAAGCCGCTTTGACAATCTTGCACTGGGGCCTGGCGCCAACTCCTTAAGCCCCTGTGCATAGTCTATTTATCTTTTAAATTAAAATTTCAGAAACATGAATGTAAGAAACTGCAAGACACTGTAATGTTCATAATTAAAGTAGACATGAGCATTGGAGATAGAAACATTAAATTAATTCTCTTCTGATGTGTGATGTGTGTGTGCATGCGTACTTGTTTCCTACATAGCGAGGGTCGATTTTAACCAACAGAGTGAGGACATTTTTGGAAAGTGAGGACATTTTTGCCAGTCCTCACATTTTAAATGGGCTGTTTGAAGGTTAAATTGGTTTTAAGAGGTTAGGGTAGAATTAGGTTTAAGTTACGGTCAGCATTTTAGTTGTGATGGTTAAGGTAAGGGTAAGGGTCCAGAAAACACATTATGTCAATGAGGGTTCTCACAAATCAAGCATCGCGTTAGTTCAGACAGGCAACGAAGTCAAGCTCAGCTCATTCCAGTGTGTCAGCTGATAGCAGCCATCTTAAGCAGCACATCAGCTGACAGCTCATCTGATTCCTCTCTTAGCATTCATTTTCAAATTCCATACAAGGCGCCTATTTAAGCTGTAGCCTACCTGCCTGCCCTCGTTTCTTCCTATGAAAAAAGCTCATAAGCCACTGCCATCCCAGCTCCACCTTTCAGGCTGACAGGGATGTATGATAATTATTGATCTGATTGATTGATTGATTGATCTGAAGTATTGGCCGATCGGCCATATGTCGTTATGGGAAGCATATCGGGGAAGGAATTTGGCCAAAAAGAATCAAACATGCTAACATGAGCCGCAACATTGTCGCGCCGGGCATCATGTCGCTGTGCGCGGATAGAGCCACAGAGACGCAGTTCAGGCAGCTAGCTCCTGTCTTTCTTCCCTCTGTCTCTGCAAGGTGCAGATTGAAGCAACATGGCAATCTAAGCTTAACAGTTAGACTACAGACAGCTTTCATTTAGCTCGTTGTACATCTAGCTTTGCCGAGCTAGCGAGCTAGCGCAATGTCTTTTTAAATAACATAAAGGATGAGAGAGGTGGACAGAGCAGATAAAATAACCCATTCTACATGTTATGTTTGTTTAACGGATGTTGTCTTTTACTCGAGGTTTTATTGTACATACCACAGTAACCTAGCTGTCGTCAACTCAAGTAGCTTAGTTACCTTCACTTCAAGGTGTCCACTGCGCTTTTCTCTGCGCTTGCCACTGTTTATGCATGTGAGCCCGCATGTGAGTGTTCGTTGCAAGAGGTGACACAGAGCAGCAGAGGCTGCAGCCTGATAATAAACAGTATGGTCTTCGGCCCCAGGCCCCTTTTACAGCATTCTTCAGTGCCTATCTAGTATCTGATTAAACAAGTAAATCGCTGCCTGCCCTGTTCTGTACAGGGGTTATTTACTGCTGCTCTCTGCCTCGGGCTTTCCATGTATGCGCATGCACATGGATGGACAGAGAGTTGCTCTCTGTGCCTATATGTAAAAGCCTTATGGCTTTTACATATAGGCACGTGGAAAGGCAGAAAGGTGTGCTCTCCCTGCCTCTTGCTTTCAGAGATATGTAACAGTACAATAAGATAATTTGGCATATGGTGAGAACCTAACTGAGTAAGCCTGGATTAAGTATATGAATGGAAATTATATTGTAATCAATAATATGTGTAAAAGCTGACTGCACGTTTGTTGAACACCTCAACTAGCCACTGCTGGACATGGTCATTGAAAGTCTGAAGAATGGCAATGAGGCAGACATGGTCATTGCTCTGAAAGCTCTGGGGAACTCAGGACATCCAGGCAGTATTAAAACCATCATGCGTTTCCTCCCCGGAGTTGCTGCCACTCCTGTGGATCTGCCACCTCGTGTGCTGAGTGCTGCTGCGCAGTCTATGAGACTCATAGCTTCCAGAGACCCTCACAGTGTAAGAACACTACTATTTTGTGTATGGAGGAAGAAAATAAGAATGTTCAAATGCTTATCAGAGCTACAGTATAAAATAGATTTTTTTATGGTATTTGCATACTCCGTGTTCCATAGTTAAGTTGAAAATTAGATTTTTTGATAAGGTCAATGCATTCACACAAAACTTTTTCTTATCCTGGAAAGCATATTTAATTTTCTTCATTATGGTAGGTAAGAATAATTTTCAACAATCAGGTGAAAATGGCATGTCTGATTGGCATGTCTGATTCAAGACATCACCCTAAGCCTGTTCCTGTAGAAGAACCTTCTCAGTGAGATACGCATGCTGGCCTTCATGATCCTGTTTGACACTAAGCTACCAAATGCTCTGGTGTCCTTGGTGACTGCACATCTACATGAGGAAAAGACCTCCATGTTGTTAGTTTTGCATACTCCTACTTCAGAATCATTGCCAGATCCAGTACTCCGACAATCAGTTCCTGTGAGCAAAACAATGTAGTTACAATCAGTTGGGTGTTGTTCATTATTGTTTGCGTCATATAATTTCCACCTTTCTCACACTTTCAGCTGTCTTTTTTTTGTGTTCTCTACAATAGCTCGACCGCCTGCAATGTAGCTGTGAAAATCCTGACCCCTAAGTTTGGTCGGCTTACTTATCACTACAGCAAAGCAATGCGCCTGGACTGGTTTGATGGTATGCTAAAATACAGATTCTTGGATTTCATGGACGTCTTTCAAACCACTGTATGACAATTTGCTATTTTCCCAATACAGATGATTTCTTAATTGGTACAGCCACAACAGTCTTTATGCTAAGAAATGCAGCAAACATCTTTCCCACTGAAATCATGATGAACGGAAAATTTAATTTCATTGGTAGAATTCTGCAGCTACTGGAGGTACAGCATGAACCGTTATCATTGAAACATTGAAGGTAAAGGTGTGTTCTCAATCATGAATAGTAATCATCTTCTTTTCTTTTTATACTGAAGTTGGGTATCCGTGCTGATGGAATTATGGAGCTGTTTGAATCAGACATCCCTAGATTTACAGGAGATCTTAGTTCTGCTGACTTAAAGGTTATTTCCAAAGTGGTGAGTATAGACTTTAAGGCAGTATCTGTCCTATGATGAGTAGGCTTATTTGCTTTGGTGACCATTGTGCTGTGTCATTTTCAGCTTCAAAACTGGGAAATTCTGCCCAACGATAAGCCTATTCTTTCTGCCTATACACGCACCTCTGGACAAGAGTGGTTGTTTGCTGATTTTAACAAAGAGTTCATCGAGAACATCATCAGGGTGAGAGAATAACTTTAAAAAACAACAACCAACAAGTGGTCTTTGCCAGTTCAGCCAACAAAAATTACCACATTATTATGAATATAGCAAAGAGCCTGTTACATTAAATGCTGTTCTCCTCTGATCCTACTTGCAGCAGGCAATGCTTTTGCAGGGAAAGAAAGTCCTGTGTGGGCTGCAATTGAGAATTTACAGAGAGGAGTGTTATGGCATAGGACAATTCCATACTTATTGTTTGAGGTTCGTTACTTCCAAGCAACCACCCTGGGTTTCCCACTGGAGATCAGCAAATATTTTGAAACTGTTAATACAATCACTGTAAATGGTGAGGAGTCAAATGCTACAACATACAAACACCTAACAAATCAAATAAGTATTGATTTTGACTAAAGTGATTTATTTTATTTGATGCAAACCATCATTAAAGTCATTTTTTCTTATTTAGCTAAAGCTGCAGTAAATCCACCACAGACTGAACGTCTTGGACAACTGTTCACTTCTGAAATCTCACTGGAAACTGATGGTTTTATTAGGTAAAATATTGACTGTTTATTTAATTTAAAGAAGATATACTACCTGCATGTTAAGCAAATATCATAGGAGGCAAACCATGTCATTTGTTGGCATTAATATCATCACAGCAAAATTGCCATTATATACTAACTCTTAGTTGTTTACTTATACAAAGGATTTTTGGATTTTCTATGGGATCAACACAGAGCTTTTCCAGTGAGGTTCTGAGTTTAAGAGCAAATTATCTCTTGCTATCCCATGGAAGTTTGCTGCCAACATCAATTTTAAAGAAAAAAGTTTGAACTCGATTTCCCTCCATGCAAAGAAGAGTTTAAACTCTACTCAATGAGGTATGCTTTAGGGTGGTGGGGAAAAATGGATTAACATATGAATCCTTATTCCTATTCTTAGCACATCTACTGGCAATGTGAAAGGGAGGTGGGGTAGACCGCAGTTAAAAAAAACAAAAAACAGCGTGTCCCAATATAACAATAGTCTACTAAAGCATGTTAGCAATATCAGCTAATATAACTAGTGTGTGTGAGGCCACAGAAATGTTACAACGCTGTCATTAAGTTGAAGTTATCACATTATAAAGTATAGTCCTCGCTCCAGCCCTGCTCACTTGCTCTCTTTGGTTTCATTACAGAGTGCTCCTTAGCACTTGGAGCTCCCTCTGCTGTCCATAAGGTGCCTCTGCGCACCAGCCATGTCAAACCCAGCCTCCAGTATTTGGCCCACGCCTCCTTATTTGCATACACTCCTCAATCCTCAAATGCCCAATTCTCAATCCTCAAATGCCCAATCCTAAATCCCCAAATCCCCAATCCTAAATCCTAAATGGCTAAATGATTAAATGCCCAATCCTAAATCCCTAAATGCCCAATCCTAAATCCTAAATGACTAAATGACTAAATGCCCAATCCTAAATACCAGACGCCCAATCCTAAATACCAAACGCCCAATCCTAAATACCAAATTAATTTTTGACTTAGACTTTTAGTTTTAGATTTAGACTTTTAGTTTTAGTTCTGACCAAATAATCCCTCCATACAAGTACAACCCATTACACCACATAGTACTGTATAATCCAAAACAACATCATAAACTTACATATGGCCTCAAGAAAGTAACAAATATTTCAGTTCAGGCAGACATCTCGAGTCACACTGCTAAACTTACATGATATAAAATAATCAGTGAAACTTGTCATTTTTACATTACTGCCACAGTTACTGCACTGTAACACACTATTACAGGCCTAAAGACAAGTCCACTCATGCTGCTTTAGGACACATTTGTCAGATAAATAACTCAGTTTAAGGCATTAAAGATTGTTTGCTTGCTTGGGTTATTGTCTGTATTGTGCAATGGTTTGTACATTCTGACACAACCAAACTGCAACAAAATAGGAAGACATCAGTTCAGTATGCTGCTGGTTTAAATCCTCAAAGTACATCATGCTCATAAGCAGTGTGTTACTGCCCTCTGTGATTTAATGTCTCAAAGTTTTCTCTGTTGCACATCCAACTGTAATGTCATGGGGTACTGACACACCCTGATGTACAGCTTTCTGTGGGTGTTTAGTCACTCTTTAATTGTTTATTAATTATTTTTTGATTTACCAAAATAATCAAAACGAAATTGTATAAAGATGGACTACTGGCGTTTCTAGTAATGTATCTGCCTATATTCTTTTTCACTAACTTGGCCTGTGCACTTTTATTAGTCCGGGCAAAGAAAGCTGTTGACAAAATCCACTTTGAGGTTAATGCTGGCCGGAGCCAACTTCCAATGAGTGCACGGCATCTACTTGAGACCCTGAGAAGGCTTTCCAAGGTATTTCACTACCCTTGCAAAGATAATATCTCTGCACCTGTTCTGGGTTTTTATCCATTCACATTCTCCTGTTGCTTAACTGTGTTTACAGGAAGCCACCCAGGGAGTACGTGTGTCCTCTGATTCAGCCTCAAGTGTCAGAGAGAGATCTCATCACAGCCATCATGACAATGTAATGGAAGTATGCTAAACAAGCTCCAGAGAGATTGACCACTGCAGTACATAGGCAGTTTGTACTGAGCAATGTCATCATGTGAAATGTTTCAGCTGTGCTTATGATTTTTGATCCCACCATCACCGCAAAATAATTGTCCATGTAAGACTGAGGCTTTTTTTGTGTATAAAAACTCCACACAAATCTATTACAGTCGAATGGACTGCTTTCTGTCTCATTCAATAGAGCTGGGCCTCAACACCTGAAGCTGTAGCCACTATCAAAGCTTTTGCTTTGAGTGGCAACCAGAATCCAGAGGGTTACAATGTGGTCATCTACTACACGCCCAAGGCAAACACTTGGAGCAGCCAAATCATTGTGTCCCAGGTTGGGGAAGACACCAACTGGAAGATGTGTGTTGACACCACTGTGAATGCCCATGTCAAGACAAAGGTAGATATAAAACACTCATGGCATTACTGTCAGCGACTGCATCCTTACATTTGGTCGAAAAGACTAGAAAGGCACTATACATATACAGCGCATTTACATTTTTCAATGGATCAGAAAACATTAACTAAACTCTATGGAGCGATTCAGTATCTTTTAGGTCATTGTTTAGATGTCCAGATAGCAACTTTACGGTTTTAGTTGACCCTCTCTAACTCTCACCCATGTCATTTACTCTAAAAAAAATCATAGTTGTGGTCTGTTTTCGATCATTTATTATATTGTATGTTGCATATCAAGGCTGATGCCAAGTCTTTTGTGTGTAGAGACTCCCTTCATGATTGATCTGTTCTGTTTGGTCTAGGCACACATTAGATGGGGAGCTGAATGTCAGTCCTACGAAATGTCAATGAGAGGTGCAATTGCACATTTCCCTTGTTCCAAGCCAGTGTTCACGGCCAAAGCACACTGGACCAGGATCCCAGAAACTATGGCAGAGATGGGCAGAAGGTGAGCCTTGGTGGATAAAGATGCAATTTGTATCAAGGAAGATAAAAATGTGAGGAGGAAGAGGAGAGTGAGCTGAAGTCGAAGGTGGAAGTTCATTTTTATTCACATTTTGAATAAATTTACTTACTTAATTTTCAGAGTTTGCAATTATTACACCCCCCTGAATGTGCTGTTAAACAAGTGTTTCACCTTTTCCAGAAGTGAAAGGGTCATGGCTTTCTTACTCGGCTTCTCTGAGAAACATGAGATAAATGCCCAGCAGGAAGTTGTCGCATCAGCAGACAGCGTCGATGTGAAGACTGAGCTCCGTTAGGTACTGGAAAAAACATTCACTTCCTACATTTTTATGAAAAACATATTAATCATTGCATTGTATATAACTAATCTTGACTGCTGTATTTACATGGGTGTGTAATTTCTTCTGTGATGTCATTAGTATACAGTCTACTACCAGGGTTTTCCAGTTCCACTGCCATCTGCCAATTTTGAGGAGTTTCAACATGACATCAGAAATACAACAATAGACAGCTTTGGACACGCATAAAAACATGTGAGCTATATAAACCAGTTTGCTGAAGCTTATTTGAATGGTCAGACACATTTTCTGTGTCTTTTTGAATTGTGTGTGTGTGTGTGTGTGTGTGTGTGTGTGTGTGTGTGTGTGTGTGTGTGTGAGGCAGTGGATTATTTTGACAGATTTCTATGCAGATGAGCAAAAACAAGCAAAGAGCGGTGCCATTTTTGCTTGATTTATAAAATCTGTTTTGTGCTGCAGAAAGACAACAAAGCCCAGATGGGAGCCAGATGTCTCTTTTCACAGTGATAACACTGCAACCAAAATCTCACCACCGTGATGAAAGTGAGGCTCATAAAAGATGCATCAGTAATCTATCAGATGTCGCTAGTTTGGCAAAACCTGTAAAGGTCCTGATGCATTCATTTGAAAGAATGTTAATATTTGACACCCTCTATCAAAAAAACATTGTTAAAATTCATGCAGTCCCAAAATATTGTATCTTTATAATACTGGATTTACCAAAAGCTGTTTGAGTTTTTTTCTGATTCTGTCTGTATAAATCTTTGTTCCTCCAAACACTGTGTTAAATCTGTGTATCCCATGATTAGAATGAAGACCAAGCAGTTTTTTCCCTTATCTTTTCTCTCCCCTTAACTTTAAATGAATCTCCATTGAGGTCTGTTTCTGCTTGTTAGATTTAAAGATTAAAAGTAGTTGGATTGTAGACAGTAGACCTGTCTATGATCTATAATTTAGAACCAATTTATTGATATGATATTATAGTAACTGAGGAATAAATTTTGCTCATTAATAAATATCACACAATATTGCAGACAAAGATCAGCATTACTGATGAAATCCATGTAACTTCTGAAAAATGTCAGATCAAGTCATAAAATCCCTGCTTGTAAATTAAGAGTGTCAGCCTTGTCTGATGCAAACTTTGCAGAGCTCTTTGCTTTTGTACAAAAAAAGAAAGCAATTTGTATGACATATTTGCCAAATTAATTTTTTTTCTCACAAAATGTAAGAAAAGGAGTGGAAACTGGTGAAGCAGAAAAGACAATCCAAATGGTTGGCAGGTTCGTCTACTCCATCAGCCAATTTTGTCTTTGTTAACAGGTCCTTTTATACTCAGTGGTTGGCAATAGGCAGCCCACGGGCCAAAGCTGGCCCTCTAGCAATTATTTCTGGCCCGTGTCTAGATTACTTTGATTGTGACAAAAAAATATAATAAAAATAGCAGTTGGCACTGAAAAAGATCTCAGACATGACAGCTAAAGTTACTCACATAATCACTTCCTCTTAAGTGATCGTGCCTACAAAATAGAAGGGCAAGAAAGTTTTTGCAGCAGTACTTTATGTAGTGTTTAATTGAGAGCTTTTACTTTGAAAAGTTCCGAAGGAAATGGAAAAGAGTCTCTGGCTTGCTTGACACTGCTCTGAAGAGGCCGTCAGAAAAGTGAGTTAGGACCAATTGCCGGGATGCACACACTCCTGCACATGCTTAATTGTGTAAGACGATCTCTTCATAATCAATTTGGTGAAAAGGGAGAAAAAATACTTGCAGCAAGTGTGGCTTGAACACACAAACACCTTTAAAAGAAAAAAAAATTATAAATCGACTATGTTCAGGCCCGCCATCTAATAAGTAGAAAAAAATGTGTCCCGATCCCAGACTTATTTGTCGTCCGCTGCTCCAAATATCCCATTTGCTTGTCAAAGTACTGAACTGAAGTGTTGTGGGTGAGTTTGGACTGGATTGCAAATGCCCTTTTTGGAGGGTGTTACTGAACGTGATGGATGTTTACAAGGTCTGTATGACCTGCTGTGTTTGTTTGGTCAACTGACCCAACAGGACTGTTTGCAGATTTCATTACACAATGTCACCATGTGTGCCCTTAAAGTTCACTGCCTGTGCCACATAACACACTTTGTGTCCTTTGGTAAAATATATCCTGTGCTCTTTGGATGGACTATATTATTTGATATTCAGAGATCTCAAAGTAGAAGAGCTATTTTGTGAATGCATGAAAGATTTGATGAACATTAAATGGCGCTTCTGAACTGGGCTCAGCCCAAATCTCAACTTCACGTCATAACAATGTGTCACTAGCCAAACATAATGATTGCATCCTAACCAAAGACTGGTTGTCCTAACTACTTCTGGCTTTGCTTCTCCTGCCTACGCTGATTTAGCCAGATGGTGTTGAATTGCAGAGAAAAGACATTGCCATCAAAGACTGAACAGGATGAGCCCAATTATAATGGCACCATTATGTTCCATTTACATCTCTAATATCCTGCGGGCTTTCAAGTGCCAGTTGACAGACGGATTGCAAATCTGCTGTGTCTACGTCGAGATCCACATCATGCTCCTGTCACCTAAAAGATCGGGACACCCTGACCTTGTGTTGACAAGTAAAATCAGCTGGTTAGAAAGCATTAGTGAATGATTGATTAGGTAATTTGGTAGAGGAGGAATAGGCCATCCTCTCCTTTTTATTGCTACTCACACTGTGATAGTGACTTGCCTCATTAGACAGACTATACCAGCACTACTAAAAGCCATCTGAGGGTAGCTGATAATAAAACCAAGGCTACAGACATTTTTGCCCTAATTGTAGCTATTACTCCATGTTACAACATTGTTGGACGCATAAAAAGAGGGTTTTTGGAAAAAAAATGTAAACACACCAGTTCAACAAGTAAGACTTCTTTATAGAAAATGATTTATGACAGGTTTTGATGAGATAGCATATGTTAAGAAGAATTACCATAATTTGTGATTGGCACATTGACTTTTGGAAGTCTGTACTGTTTTTAAAATCTGAAACAATATGCTGTAAATCCTTGAAAAGTCATGATTTTTGGGCACTGATAACACAGAGCGTGAGCACTAGAGGACAGTGTTTACCACACAATAAAATATGCCTGGCACAGTGCTTAAAGCCTGGCACCAGTATTTGCTCAGTTCACAGAGAGGGCTATGCAGTGGATGTTGACATTTTGAGGATAAATAAACATAGGTCTTGGCACGGTCAAAATGCTCCCCCAACTCTGAAGCTGGCAAAGAGAGAACACATTTTATTCTAATATAAAAATAAAGTACTTACTGAATGTCAGTTTTCTTTGCATGCCTATTAATGCAACAGCAACATGTGCTTACCACAGAATCTAAAGGATACTTTTTTAATAATAAACATATATGTCAAGGGGATTTGCAAATATGTGTAGCTACTAAACTAAGCTCTTAGCAGGGATAATCATATCTCTCATATCTTAGCTAATACAGAAGTAGAACTGGTTTGGTATCAGGTGAAGATGAGCATTAGCGATTGATCAATCGGGTAATTTGGAAGGGCCATAAAGTGGATTGCTTTTCCACCAGCAACACATACAGATATAAACTGCCTCCCCTTCTAATTTAAGGTACACAGAAACAAGGCTTGCGTGCAGGGTGAGATGTGAGTGGGTGAGACTGGTTACATCACTGACATTATCACTGACATTGTCAAGTGGGCACACCTTGTTATGGACACTTCGTGACACCTCCAGAGGGCTCAAAATCTGACATCATGCCTGCTGTTACACCGCCACTGAGCTCACATCACTTCACCAATAATTTCACCAACACTCTCACCAAATGTGCTTGTTGCCATGTTCCCTGAAGTTATTAAGTAATCCTGTTCCTCTACACTTAAGTAGTTGTGCCTGTGTTTTTTTCGGGCAGAAAGGTACATTTATTTTGAGACTTTACTCTTTAGAAGCATAGAGCATGACCATTCATTTAAAACAATATTGTCATCTCAGGAATATGTTTATGATAATGATTAATTATTTGGGGCTTTTGTATAAGCAGAACTGGCAGATAAGGCCGTAAGAGCTGCAGCTCTTTGTCTGAAACATAGCGGTTGAAGAGCTGTAAGCTAATAAAGGGTATATTATCAGTCTGAAGTCTAAAGAAATATTTCCCCGTAGAACACTCAATCATGGTACTTACGCTCAGTTCAAGATCTTAGTCAGCAGTGATCATTTAATGCTGTGTGAATGCTTTTTTTGTAGCTCTTTATGTTTAATTTTAATATAAATAGTTGCTTACTGGAAATCTTCCTGGAAATTGAATGTACGATATGTTCTAGATGGTGCAATATTTTGTGTTTATTTTTCTTTATTTAAATGACATGTGCATGAAATGAGACTACACTGTGTAGCAAGTTTAGAAATTCGAGCTGCTCTCATAGAGTTGTAACAAGCCTTTCCAGTTAATTAAGCTCAGTGGTTTATTGTTAAGTAAAAAATTAGGAGTGCCTGGGTGCAGTTAATGATTTTTTTGTGGTTTGCCCCAAGCTGTCAGAATTGTAACAACTGCACTGTCTTTGAACTAAAGATGTTTTTTAATTGCATGCTGCAATAGACTCCAGCCCTGTGTGCCCCTTAAAAGGACAAGCAGTATAGAAAGTAGATGGATTATTGGATTAGTGGTTTATATATTGATATGCTGATGAATGGTGGACCTAAGATTGGAATATTACTGTATTTCAAATCATGTCCTGGTGGGCCCATCAGATAATACACTGACTTTGGTTACTCAAAAGTAATTATAAATATATAAAAGTAATTATAGACAAAGTTTGATGCTGATCTGTTTTACTGCAGGGTTGTGAATTTTATATTTGGAGGGTGGGGATTTTTCATTGTTATTTTTCCATTATTATGCAGTGTAGAGAATTGACTTAGTTAGAGAGTGAATTGGACCCCTTAGTAAAGATTTTGAGGAGAAATGTAATTTTTATTGTCTCCATTATGCATATGAGAAGATGTTGCCTCTCACATGCATAATGGGGGTGCTTACATTGATGACAGTGATGTCTGTTGTTGGAATGTGGGAATGATTGAGTTTGTCACCCACTGAGTTTGTCACCCACTGAGTTTGTCAGTGGGTGAAGATAGTGATAAAGATTGCTTTACATTCTAAATGCATTGTGCATATATAAGATTTTAGGCAATGTGTGGTGTGGTAGGATTTTTCAGAACCTAATTGCTGCAATAACTTGTTGTAGTGATGCTATTAGGGTGCACAGACGGCATAATATATTGACAGCACATACAGTGGGCTGATTAAGTGATGAGTGTTAAGTGCTGTCGAAGTGCAGCAGCTCACCAAAAATACCAAAGAGAGCAGGTTTAAAGTGAAGGTCTGTGACATTTGTCCATTAGTAATGTGGTTAAAAGTGAGCTGTAAAATCGATTCCAGTTAAAGATAGATTATCCAAATCTAGATATTACTAGGGGTGTCATCAACTATGTTTCCAGTTCATTCTGGAAAGGTGTTTCTATCACTGTCTGTGTTGTAAATAGACAATATGTATTACTGTCTGAATGTCTTATCTAGATGCACCAAAAACTATGGCAGCTTACTGAGGCAGCTTTGGCTTCTATAATATTTTTAGGATTGTTCTCAGCTATCCAGAAAGTACATCAGATATTCATAAATGCTGCCAGTGGCCCCGAGTTGCATTGAGGCTCCTTGCAGACAACCAGTATAAGCTCACCCTAAACTAAACTCTAAGAATAATGCACTATAAAGGGTGTGCTCCCTAAGGGAACATAGGTGAGGTGGGCAACTTGATGTGTCAAAATGTCAGACCAACTGACATTACTGAAAGGCTGGCATTTGAGGGACTTATCACACATACACCGTCACATTGCTGAACTCAACACCATGGTGATGGACCATCCTCCACTGATGTAAGGGTCTACCCCGCATGTGTCACTACAACCGGTGGCTGTGGCTCAGGAGGTATAGCGGGTTGCCTGTTAATCAGAAGGTCAGCGGTCAATCCCTGCCTCCTCCAGGCTGCATGTTAAGGTGTCCTTGGGCAAGATACTGAACCCCAAATTGCCACTGCTGGCTGTTCCGCCAGTGAATGAATGTGTGTGAATGTTAGTTTCTGTTTGAGCACTTAGGCTCTATAAATGTGATTGAATGCAGATGTAAAAGTGCTTTGAGTGGTGAAAAAGACTAGAAAGGCATTATACAGAGCATTTACATTTACTACCGTGCATGTGTAGTTGAAGTATACTCATGGGAGAAAAGCTTCTTGAACATTATTTTACTGCTGATTCTATACATGTAGTTTTTTGTCCCGGTGACCAGTGAAAGTGCAGTTATGGCTCTTTCCCCATTCATTCAGATAGGAGTCTGATCTTGTTAGTCCAAAATAACTGCCCAAAGGTGTTACCAAGATGGCTGCCGAGTGGTAGGACTTACCTATAAGGACTTTGTTTGAGCTCAAATGCCAACAAAAACACCCTTGCTTCTGTGCTCCCTCAGAAGCTCCACCCCCTGAGTTTAGAATCTCAGAGGTGTCTCTAGTGTTGAAACTCCTTTACTCTTGTCTGGTTATATAACTTTCTTCTCTGTTTATACTCTTCTGACTTTTCCTCTTTGGCTGGTTCTCTGACATCTCTGTGGGGCAAGGTCCCCACAGTTTTCTTTTTTTCCATTTAAAGAACCAGGCTGTGCAGGAAAACCAGATTTTTTTGAGAGCACACACAAAACGGAGAGCTACCAAAATGTAGGGAAATATTTACTAAATTTAACAAAAGGTGTATTGAATTACAATCACTTACCATCCCTTTAAGAGGTTTCCCAAATGTGCTTGTGTTGTTTATAGTGCCATGCTGTGTAACATATTTTCATCGGAGTAACAGGAGCAATTTTCTTCACATTCGGAGGTGATTGGATAAACAGTAATTTGGTAGGCAAAACATAATCTTTTGATCCTTCAGCACCGTAATTGTGTCTGATAGCACAGCAGGCAAAACACATCAAAGCTTTAAATAGCCATTACTCCCATTGGCATCTGCATTGTCTGTCTTGGTTCTTTTAGCTGATCAGACATAATCACTATTTTTACAGACGAACACAATGTAACTTTCAGATGTAATTCAATTTCAGTCAAACAACCAGGAGGGGGCACTGTTGATCTGGGCAGTGACGTAAAGAGCCTTTACTTGTGGAGCTTTCCATTCTATTTTTACTTCTTGTGAAAATTTTATGTCTTCCTGTACATATCAGTGCTATTCTCCTGTTCCACCCATTTGACCCAGAAATTCAGATATGCACAACAAAACAGGTGTCATGTCACAGAATGATGTAAATCATTAAATCATACTTTACAGGTCTGAGCATGGATACAAATTCAAACCTTCAAATCTTACAGAAACATGCCTTACATCCCAATATCTATCGTTTGTATGTAACACATCTGTTGTAAATGACAAAATAACCTATCAGAGATCTGTCAGCAAGGCTATTGCAAACATTTTATATAATGTATAAGAAGATTATTTTCATGAACATTATAAAAACGACAAAGAAAGCAATGTGAGAATCTGTTCCACTGCCAAAGGAGCTATTCCCGCATTCTCTTCTTAAACCCTATGTTGCTGCCAAGAGATCCTTGATAATTGAGCAGCAGAAATTGCATTGTGAAAGGGCAGCAGTGAAGTAGCTTTAAACATTCAGCAGCCAAGAACACAGTAATTCTTCCTGTGCATTCTTATAGGCTCTGTATCTATCGCAAAAGAAGGCCACTGATCCTCCCGCCCGTGAAGAGTGGTCGCCATGGTAACCCCACAGTTTATCTGGGTTGTTGGCAGTTAAGAGAAGGAGAGTGTACTGACGTTGTACACACACACACACACACACACACACACATACATGTGATTTACGATAACATGCAAACACACACAAACAAATGCACTATAGATTATGTAAATGTGTTAAAAAAGCATATAAGCACATTAAAAGAGACAAGTCTAGTTGGCCTCGTGTTTTGATGTCTAAACCGTATCGATGTCAAGTGAACTGTACTTGTACATATGATCAAGCTGTGTGAATAATTCTAGCAGGCAGTTTGTATTGTAGTTAGCAAACATATACATACTGAGGTGAGCATATGGCAAGGCGACAGCGTGATTATAGATTAGCTGCATGAGTGGATGCTTGCAGATTTGATCCCTTCAACGACCAGCATTTACACTGTGTAATACACTGATGGACTAACTAAATAAACTCTACCATAACAAGACACGGTGAAGAATTTCTTACAACAGAAATTATTAACTCATAAGAATCAGTATTGTGAATATATTCGGTAGAGCAAAATATCACAATTATATTGAAAATGTGTGGTTGCAGTACATACTGAAGCTGCATACTTACCAACTTCTTCTCTCATAACTTTTGTCGAAAGAAATGCAAACTGTAATGATACTGCAGATATTGTCACATTGTCCTGCGTTGCTTATGAATTGATACAAGGTATTTTTCCATTTTTGTCACGTAGCAATTTAAAATGAGTGTCCATTTTAGAGAGAAAGCTAAGCTAACTTGCTGTGACTCTAAAAGTAGAAGCCACTTAGGTTAGCTTGTTAATGCTCGCACAGGTTCCTGCAAGATGCTACTTTTCACTCACTCACTCATTGTCAGCCACTTGTGTACAGGAGCTGGTACAGGGCTGTATCGCCCAGTCACTTTAACATGCAGCGCACTGTCCAGTCTTTCTGACCACATACAATCTGATTTCAGGTCTGTTAACACCTCATACAGTCTGTGATTGCCACACACTTAAAACTGGGGGCATTTCTGGGGACAGATTGAGACAGGGATAGGCACAAAAAGCGCAATGACAGGTAAACTCTGTGAGACACCCGGTTCATCTTGCTGTAATTGAGGAGCTCGGCTCACTAATGTGGCAAGATTTTCTCTCAGAAAACAGAGTCTGGAATGTATTTTGAAACCTGCGTGAAGTAGTTACCTTCTTTCCTAAAAGGTTTTCAGACCAAATGGCATTTTCCTTTCTTGTTACTCAGTCTTGCATCAATTACCTATAATAGGAAACTGAGCTAAAGTGGAGTGCACTCTTGCTTTTGATCTCACCACATCCATAGAATGGCATGTTCAATTTGAGATAATGGCCAAAAATTACAGTGTTTTTAGGCCCATTAGAGGGTCTAAAAATGTTTAAAACTTGTTTGTTGCTGTCTCTTTGATAATATGAGCTATTATGTTCTTTGTCAGAGATAAAAGTCATTGATGGGTAACACCCCGTTTGAGTATTTGCACTGTGTTGCGCCATTGGTGGCTAATGTAGACTGGCTACAGGTTGAATCACCTTAATAGCTTCAATAAATATTTCAAATGTAAATTGATGGAGCAGGCATGATACAATGTGTTTGCCATTTATACATTGTGACAAGCCAGACACAATATTGTGATATGATGAAGCTACGAATGTGCTCTACCAGTCAACTTCATTTGACACACCGTTAATGAGAAGTAGCATAATAAATTATTGTGTCACCATGTAAAATAAATGAGAGAATTTCAATTTTGCAACTACCAAACATTTTTAGACACCCTGAAAGATGTGCCTTATCTGCACTGTGCTTGGCATTTACTGCAGGTCTGCTGCCATGTCTGCTCTCAGTGAAGCAGAATGATTAAAGCAGAAGCAAAGTAACACTTAACACAACAACGTGACAAGTTGACTGTGGCTGCACTGCCTCAGACATAAATAGGTATAATCTGGAAAACACACACCAAGATGTCTGTTTAAACACAAGGCTCACACAAGCTCTCTATTACAGACATACAATACCATACTCCGCTACAGTTACCTTGACAGACTTTACAATGACACAGGTAAAATATGCAAAATCAATGCAAATATCAGGTGCCAGAGACTATTTTTTGTGGTACAGCTAGCAGTTGCTCCCTGATTCCTGCCAACAGGCTGGTTTTCTCAGCTTACGTGTTTTACACCCAGGTTCTCTGAAGTGACAAAGCCAAACAGACTGCATCAATGTGTTGAATAACCGTTTTCTATGACTGCCATGGATTCACAGAGCACCTATCATCTATCAGCGACACCTGTTATTACATTGACAGAGTAATCTGTATATGTGCATTTCTGTATTCATTTACTGTAGTACTGTAAATCCAACTAGTTGTGGCATTTCTGGCCACACATGGTGCGTGGACCGGACTGAATAATCTTGGCTTCGGAGGTCATTGCAATTATATTGGGTACAGACATTCATGGTGCAGAGAGGATGAATCTCCACTGACACCAACATCAAGTTTTCGCTTAACTACCTCAACATCTGCTTGATAGATTTGCAAAAACGTTTTTACCAACATCCATAGTTCCCAGACAATGTATCATAATTACTTTGGTGAGCTTTTGTGGTTGTTCAGACATGTTCCCAGCATAAACTCTAGTAACTCAAAATTTCAGTGTCCAGTACTTTAGTTCATGACCAAATACCTACAAAACTAATGGCATTTCCATCAGCCACAGCTGTACATTGTTTGGTGCTAATTAGCTAAAGTTTGCGTGCTAACAGATAAACTGATCATGGTAAACATTATACTGGCTGAACATGAGCATTTTATTATTATCACTTTGAGCGTGTGAACATTCTGACATTAATATTTAGCTCAATGATGTGCATAAGTACAACTTCACACAGCCACTTGCATAGCTGCAGTCTTTCACCTTTGAGTTGTGTTTTTGCAAACAATGCCACAAATTGAAACACACATGCAACATTTCGAGTCACTGGTGTCAAGGAGCATCTCAGCTCTTTGCCAAAAAAGTAAACATACAAACAAAAGTATTTGGTTGGACAGATTACAGTGGATTAATGTGTCCACACAGGACAGAGAAAATTATACCAACAAATATACCATATATATATGGTATATATGTTATACCAAGTGAAATGAGCACTAGAAATCATGCCACATCCAGTCACTTTGTTTAGTGTTTGCATCAAGAAGCACTTGTATTTTGGTGTGGTTCTAGTGATGTCAAAGTCTGTTCTGTTGGTTAGTCAGTCCGCCAATTTGGTCCAGACGGAAATATCTCTCTTAACTATTTTAATTTTCCTCTAGGGCACCATGCGGTTCACATCAAATTAAAAATACATAAGACATATCTTCCAGGATCCTTAATGAAGCACACCCAATTAGTTTTGCATTTGTTTACTGTTGTATACAGTACAGCATTTACAGTATTCTGTACTGTTCAGAAATGCGTCAATAGGTGAAATCAAATGTGCTAGTATCCCTGCAGTTGCCAAAGAATGGGAATGATTTGATTGTGAATCTAGACCAAAATAAGCATAATACCTGGGATGTTTTTACCATGTATATGTAAGTTCATATAAATTAGCAGCAATCAATCAAAATGTATGTACATTTTGTATCCGATAATATAAAAATCAAGTCTACAAATATTTATTCAAAACCCTACCCAAAGTTTTTTTTTTTAAACCTGTCAGGTGGATGAGGTTTGTTATCAGTTATCAAGTAGTTTTTAAAATAAAAATACAGTTTAGCCTTCATAACCTAAATTTTTAGTTTTCTGTGAAAATAATTTGGCTTGATGTTAAATAACTTATTTCTTACCTGTGTACGTTCTGATACTTGTACTCTGCACCTGCTGCAAGTAGAGAGTATAACAAAGCCTGCCTGTCAGGAGGCAGGTAGACTGACATTCACTGAATTCAGAGGTAATTATTGCTGCCTATTTATAGATATTTCCAGGCCTTTTAATACTGTTGATCACACTATTCTGACAGAGATTACTTCGCACTGAGTCATCAGCCCAAGCTGTGGTTTGTAAATGATGACAGACTCAGTTTGATGTTTTAGCTTCATAGATTTCTATCTGTACATCAAAGGAGCTCTAGGGCTCTGTGCCGGGTTCTCTTCTTTTAACCATTTATATTGTTGATCTATGTCAAAATGTGTCAAATGTTAATCTTTGACAACTGGTGATGAAGTTATTTGGTGTTGCTAATGATGCTGATGCCTTTAGAACGTTCTAAGCAGCTTTTAATGCTCTAGAAGTGGCACTTATTTCAGTTCAAACCTGAACCCTGTTCAAAAGATCTGAGTTCATCATGTTTAGTTGTTTTTATTATACATACATAATTAAATTTAGCCCTGAAATGGAATAAAAGGACTGGAGAAAGTGTAAAATGACTGTAAAAATGTTTTTGTTAGTTTTAAATGAGAACAGATAAACCAACGACAGTGGTCAATAGGCTTTGCTGCTGATTTTATATTGATCCAATGGACCTTGATATTGAAGTACGGGACACTAAGATGCTTTCTTTCTGATTTTGATTTTACACATTTACATTTATCATGCTCCTACTTAGCTGCATGCTAACCTGCACCTTGTACATTGTTGAATCATTCCGTAAAAGCTGTGAGTTTGTTTTCATATTGCTTTCTTATAATGCTTCAAATACAGAGATTTGTTGTCTCTAGAGGATTGAGCTGAACACATAAAGGTTAAAATACGCAAAAGTGATGGATTGAGGTATAAAAATGAGTTAAATGTTGTACACTACAATAAGGGACCAATTTTAAATAGTTACCAGCAAACAAATGAGGAATGCATGAGGAAGTAACTGCCAGTAAACCATTAGTTAATGAGTAACTCCTAGTAGTAGTAGCTAATGATAGGTTAGTTAAGAAAAGAGTGTGGAACGAACCAAGAACAACTCGATTAGTGATGAATCATTTATGTAGTTAAGTACTTCCCTAATAATTCTTAAAGGTTCTATATCTAGTTTTTCTACTAAAATTAATCCTTTTTTATTGCCTGTGTGTGAAGGGGTTGTAATCTGACATTAAAATGATCCACTTGCCGGGTTTGGCTATTAACTCTGAAGGTCGGATTTTCCAGGTCGGATTTTCCGTGAAATCCAGTGACTGACACCTGGATGTGCGCTCCCGAGACTTTGCACTCAGCAGCAACGACACTGAAACTTACGATATGGAGTCTGCTAACACTAAGAAAGACCTGCTCCCAGCACAACACAGACTCCAACAAAAACTCCACATAAGGATAAAAAACAAAATAGCTTTATCTGCTGAAGCTCGTCGGGCCAAATGTGAATTGGATCGACTTTGGGCGAAAACACGGAACAACATCGGCAGGGCTTTTGAATCATAGAGAAACCTCCGCTTTGCTTTGGGTATAAAAACAGACCCGGAGTTGGCTTTCATCCTATTGGAGAGCTGAGCTAACATTACTACAAAGCCTGTAAAATATATTTTGATTTTGTGCTGCAGTTGGCTCAAGTTAGATAGCGTTAGCTCACCGGCTAATGCCGAGCAGTTGCTAATGTTGTCCGGTGGAAAGTATAGCTTTCACATTAACGTTACTTCACCATCCAATGCGACCGATGTTACTTTCCTCTGTACCACAATGTCAAAGCCTGCAAGAAATGTTCTAACGGTAAAAAGCTAATGTGGAGCGATTTGTTTACTATCCCATAGTGATGCAGCCACGAGCAGCTAGCTAACGCTACAGTAGCTTGGACCCGCCGCTGTTTGCTTCGTTACGTTCACTTTAGATTTATTGCCTTTTACTGATAGGTACACAGCTTCTCCACCTCTCAGTGGCTGTAACTAATATGACCCACAGAATAGACAACCCAGAGGAAGAGCCATCCACTAACACTAGTTATAGTTAATTTCCTTACTGCTGTCTGTTATAAAGTGTGACACAATCTCATAATATTCAGTCCAGCTCACTACCCGTTTCATTATCATCCAGTACATGTAGCTGTGCTGACATTGTTGAGCCTTCGGTGACAGATTCACAGATAGTAAAGATAGTTACTGAAAGCAGCAGGCGAGCTAACGATGTAGCACGTCGGCTAAATTCAGTAAATGTACCGTGATCATGTAACGAGCGTGGATTAGTTCAACCTGCAGCTGATAAAACTATTACTGTAACATTGCAGTGGGAGTTTCCCTGAATTCCCAGCTCTGTCTGTCTATAGCCGCTGTCACTCAGTCTTTTTTCAGGAGTACTGTGCCGATATGTCTCGCTGCGCTGAATGAGGTATAGTTACGGCGCCAGTGTTGATCCGTCTCTGAGACGGGAACCTTGAAGTAACAGAGCCTGAACATGTCTGAGTGAAAAGCCACAGCCTGCATGCTGTTGTTCCTGCGTTTATTGCAGGATTTCTGTATGAAAGCGGTTGTGTTTCGGATTCTGCTCGCTCATGAGTTCAAGCGAGCACGCATACGAGCACACACCTGGTTGCAATTTTAAAACCACACCGCTAGTGGCCGCTGGAAACTACATAATGCTGCTTTAATGGAGGACTATATACTAGTTAATGATTAGTTACTAAAGAACAGACTGGGATATCCTATATTAATGAATCATTAGGTAATGATTAGTTCATAGATGTCTGTGAATTGATCATATTGAACACTTTTTAGATGAGTCCTTCGTGAGTAACCTCAGGCGGTGAACGAATAAAATTATTAACAACATGAGCTCCAGTCAGTTATTTATTGTCATTATTTAACAGTTAATTTCATAATGTTAGCCGTTCTATCTAAGCTAGAATATATTCATCAGTTGAAAGGTAGGTAAATACCCTCATAATATGTGTTTTTCACAGGGGTTAACCTCTAATGTCAGTGGCACATGCTCAGGCACAGCCTTGATAAAGAGTGACCTCAATACGTTTTCATATTCGGGTCAAATTCTTCATCAGGCAATAAAAAGATTAACCTTAAGTCAAAGGAGAAATTCCATCAAAAGAAGACATCTGTTTGGTAAAATTTTCACAGCCCCCTGGACATTGCTTGTTTACTGTCTTAACCTTTGCACAGTTGTGCCCCATGAGGTCACATCCTTTCAAGGGATGATAACACTGATCAAGGCCAAGTGCTGAATCATATTTGACTCTTTCCTAGCTGCTGAAACTTTAAATGATCTCAATGTATTTTCCATGTGTATGTTACTGAGTTTCTTTGCAGTGCACCTGGCCTTCTACAAGCTTAATTCTGCCTTGTACACATTGCACAACATACCACCCCTTTGTTCTTTGTGAATTAATACGTGCCATTACAATGCTAATCTATCGAGACAGATTTTAAAGAGTTCCTTCCTTTGATGTAATGTTTTCATTATGATGCAACATGGAAATTTCTGTGCAACCTCTGAGATCTGAAAAGATTTCATAAGGGGAATCGCCAGGAGGGGGAGAAAAATGTGATTATTTCGACCAATTTCTGGGTTGCTCTGTGATGGTATGTAGAACTGCTTGTGGGTACAATAAATGAGGAACTGTGGGCAGCAAACTTGATTTGCACATTTCAGCTGCATGACAGTTAATGCAACAAAAGGTTGAAGCCTAGTTGAAGACTGATGCATAAGGCTACATCCATCAAATGCATTCAATATTCAAATACTTTCTCTAAGAAGATTATCCTTTCCGGTCCCTTGGAATCTTTTATGCAATAGAGTGTGACTTGATTGATACATGAGGAACATCTACATAAAACTGAGCAATGCATTAAAATGTTTGGATTTCTCTGAGTTTATTCCACGGGAATGTTACTACCATGACCTCCATTTAACTTATTTTCCAGCCCTTAGACAACCTCATTCCTACCTTCCCCCACCACTTCAAGAGAGAGGAAAAAGAGAGGCTAGATGAAATTTGGTGTACTTGTGTCCTTCAGTGAACACTTCCCGTGAGGCTCAATGTTTGCAGGATAAAAAAGTGGTGAAAATGGATTAATTACTGCGGCCACTTTCCACTTGCAGCCCAGGGGACTCCCCGTAGGACTGAAAGATTCACCTAGTCTCCCACCGCTCCTTCCATCTGCCATGTCACACCTACGGTTCACAGCCAGCGCATGGCAGTTCCTCAAGCCCATAGGGTATAGAGGCAAATTAGAAATACCTGGCTTGGCACAGGATGCTTGAAAACTCTGGGAGCAAAACAAAAGTGAGGGTTAAGGGTTGTGTTTGGAGAGGGTGAGGTTAAAGTGGCTTGACAGGAGCTTTGAAGCCCACCAATGTGTGTGTGTGTTAGCGGCTCCCTGTGAAAGCACCACAGGGTTTGCCATATCTTTGGCAGTAAGCTCCCTACCAGAGAGTGAATGTCAGCGTGGCAATGCAATGTCCTCGTGTCTCTCTGAGGCATGTCATTCACACAGTGGGCTTTTTTTCCTCTGCGATAACACACTTCATTCTCCCTTCTCCCCTTTTCTCTGGTTCTACAGGGGTTTTCAACATGTCTCTCTAGTGAGTGAAACATATTGATGGACATTCAAGTGTTCTCGCACCAGTGCCTCCACGGCGTCCCACATTGGCACTGACCTGAATTGAGACTAGAGCACCTGACAATGTGACCAATGCTGTCACAATTCAGCACATCATAGCCTTGTCATGCTCTACAGCCACATGAAATCCTCAAAGGAACCCAAAAACTGCTTTGAATGGTTACATTTTACAGTACAACAGTAAAAGGGACATTATGTAACCTGTGACTTAACCAACCCTGGCTCCTGTATGCTGCCTAATGGTTTTGCCTAATATATTTTGGTGGAAATGTAATTGATGCATGGATTATGTTCACTGTCAACATAATTTCCAGGTCAGACCTTGTCGTTCTTATCCTGCGTCACACATGTGCAGGCTGGATTTATGGTAAGTGGCCCCAGGGCAAAAAACAACTGCTGGCCCCCTTTTGCCTCCCATTTTCTGTGCAATGTGTTCAGCGTTTCTATGCTGGAATACAAAGAAATTTTGTGCCCAGTTAATAATCAAGCTTTGCTTGTGTGCTTAAGGGTAGGCAGTTTATTCCAGAAGCATTTTTTTATATATATTTGTTTAAATTTTCTTTACTGTGGCTTTTCTGTTTTCATTACTGAGTGCCAACCATTTCATTGGGACCAAATGTCCCAATGAAATGGTTGGCACACACCATAAAAACCACCATATTTTTGTCATACTGCACATTGCTGCAGCTCCTCTTTTCACCCTGTGTGGACAGCTTCGTTTTAGCTATGGAGTGATACATCTTGCCTCTAAATGATCTTTGTTGGGAGTTGCACATGCGCAATTCCTAGTTAAGGACTACTAGCAAATCAGAGGCAGAGAAGGGCAGGTTAGTGAGAAGCCGAAAAACACGGCTTTGGTATAGCTGTATATCCCCTTACCAGCTTAGCAACATAGACTGGAGCAAGAGTTTCAGAATGGTGAGTTATTAATTTGTAACAAAAGTACCTTTCATCCATAAAGTTAAAATGGAGTTCTATCTCTACATCACAGTAACAACTTTATGTCCATTGAGTGCCTGGAGTATATCCAGTGTTTGGAAGGGAGAGGAGAGGTGTGTGCTGCAACTCAGTGTTTTTCCCCAGTGTTTTTGAGGGCATGTCGGATTAGCCGATTGGCGAGCATTATATCATGCGCATTTTGCTTTTCATTCCTGTGATGTCACAGGAATGAAAGGGAAACAGCTGGACTACTAACGAGCTGTTTTCAGGCAGTTCAGAGCAGAGTTTTCTGTGGGAGAAGGGAGCTCCCTTTGGGCTGGACTTTGGGATTTTCACTTTGCAAACCTACTACATGCGCAAAAAAAGGTATTTAACAATAAAAGAGAGGGGAGAAAGCAAAAAGCATAATACCACCTCTTTAAGAAACCTTTTAAACTGGTTGAGAGTAGTTGCTGAGAAGGCCCTGCCACCAAAAGGTTTTTGAGTATGTCGGATAGTTAGTAAACTTTTATCAGTAGATCTGAGGGTCTAAGCTGTGATTTTATGGAGATAGAAGTTCCGTAGTATAGCTCAGGGCACGACTATGCAGGGCTCGGAATATATACTAAATAAGTTGGGATGGATTCAATGCCGAATGGGGAAAGTGCAAAGATGCCAGTATACTTGTCATGTGGTACCTTTTTTCTGCGTCTGCGTAGGAGTCAGTCACAGCAATCTGTGCCAGTTGAAAGTGGTGAATAAAGGTCTGGTTGTTATCAAAGTACAGGGAGCTGCAACAGAGTTGCAGTAATCAAGTCTTGAGTATATTAGAGTACAGATGAGATAAAGAGGTACAGCTGTGTGTTATCTGCATAACAGCGAAATTAGATATTGTGGTTCTAAATAATTTTCTGAATAAAATTCTGTGCTGTGTTGTGCCTGAAAACCTGACTTTTAAATAATGTTGCTGTTAACTAATGGTACCATCTGTTGATGATGACTTTCTCTAGTACTTCACTAAGAAATGGCAATTTTGAAATAGGTCTAAAGGTCTTAAGCTATCTGGAACTATTATTTATGAATTTACATATATGTTGAAAAAGATTATATCATTATCATTATAAGCATGTTTATGTTGATAAAAAACAGAATTCAACAGAATTTGTTTATTACAAAACACATTTGCTTTATTAACCTAGTTATATAAACCTAATTTCTAGAAAAGAGGGCTAACTTGACTAGATCTATACCAAGAAATTGCAACATCAACAGGCCTCTGGAATTTATAAGGCTGGTTTGTAAATACAATTAATAAAGTAAAATATTACAAGTGAAAATGTTTTGATACTATTGCCACTTGTTCTGTAGCAGCACTGCGTTGTCCCTTGTAGGACTGTGTACTTTCATCCATCCAAAAGACCAACACAATTGAATCCCTACATATATACTGCTATTTGTAGTCATTTTCTGCCATGGGATGGTAAAAATCTTATATATATATATATATATATATATATATATATATATATATATATATATATATATATATCCATACATACATACATAGCCTGTGTGGGTGGGTAAATGGAGGAAACAGATTTCTTTGTTTCTGTCTCCAAGGGCAAGAAAAGAATGGCTTTTGTAGCAGATCAATATTAAGTCTGCCATGAATTTCATGGTGTTTTACCCACTGCAAAGGTAAATTCTCCATCATGTCCTCACTGTGAGATAAAGTCCTACTCTTTTGGGGAAATCTCAAAATGGAGCCTCCAGGCAGACTTTGTCAATCGAGCGGTTTGAGTGTTGCCCTCACCGCAGGCAGAAATCAACTCTGACACACTCTGGCTCCAGCACTGGCTCTGCTCTCCATGAATGTGTGTGGCAGACGACAAAAGCTTTTGAATCACTGGGCCATCATATTATAGAAAAAGACACAGCAGGTTGGTTTGTCCAGCAACAAGCAAGTGGTTTTACTGTAATGCTACAATATGTAGGGTTACAACTAGTGCTGGGACCAAATACTGATTTATCAATATTATCGGTCATTCAAATTATTGATAGTTTTGCCCATGAAAAAAATTATTATTGTTATTATTATTATTTCCTTTGGTCCAGTGTTTACACAGTACCACAACAGGCTTGTATTTGTCATTTTTGATAAAACTGGTAGCCTGATGCCATCAGCTGAAAACACAAGAACAAAAGGAAATGTAATCAGTTGTATTAGCTTAATAGCCAATAATTCTGTGAGTTGGCCAAAAGACAAAATCAAACATAACTGTGGTCTGTCAAGTTGAATTTGAGGCTGTCCTCAAAGCCTTCTATACCTTAAATACATCTTAAATATATGCATCCCAATTTTTAAATGAGGTAAAAAACAATATTGATGAGTGGGTGGCTGTGGAAGGATAGATGGATGACTAAGAGGCTGGTCTCTGAACTTTTGATGGATTTTTTACTGAAATGAGCCCTATGTCTTAAAATGAAAATATGTGCTCTGTGACAGAAAAGTGAGAGGAATACATTTTACTGCCATGAAAGAATGACCTATAGGAGACATAGGCCCCAATTTGTCATTTAAATACAGAGGAAAATTTGGACATTGTGATTCAGAACTTGGAAGGTCAGATATATTTTCAAGCATAAATAAAGAGTTGCAGTTCTTTATGTTTAAAACAGTCAGCGTTTCAGTTAACAGAACTGATATGGTGGTATGATGTAGTGAAAATAACATCTATAATTAATAATAATTTTAGAATACTATTAATATTCACAGTCAATACAGTTTAGAAAATAGGATATATACTCAAATCAAATAATGTAAGAATCATGTACAAATAAACAAAAACAACATGTCATAAGCCATTTATGTAGTCTAATGTGTGACCCTCAAAATGCGGTCAGGCTTCTCATAAGGCAACTTGTTTTTGCGAAAGGATTTTGCAAATGCTGTTCTGGGACAGAAAACAAAACACATCAATATCCTTGGGAAGCAAAGTGGATAGTGATATGTTAATGTGGAGATGTACCTCCTCAGCTTTGAAATGTTGTTCAAAATAAGGCTCTGAAGACCTGAAAATAGTTTGAGTGATCATGGGGTGATGCAGATAATGCAGTCTCAGCTATCATAAAAATGTGTTGGGCTTGTTGTTTGGGGAAAATATGCCTTGTAGTAGTGCACCACTACAGCATTTATATCAGAGCCTCATGGTCCAAGCACAATAATGTGAAATATCATGCAGCCCAATGTAAGTACAAAGATGTCTCCACAGTATACTTAATGTAATGAAGTAAACATTTACACTAAGGGACAGTCTGCACTATATCAAATTACAGTTTACATATTCCATCTCAGTTGGCAACTATTGCTTACATTTAAGTTGTTCCATGATAGTGCTATAGTGTGCTGGGGTCCTTTGCATTGACAACGAATGCACACACTATGTGAAATATCACAAACACTGAATATCAGTTTCGAAGAGAAGAGAGACAGATCTGAGGAAGAGAGGACAAGAGAAGGACAGGCACAGAAAGACAGGGAGATAAAAAAAGTAACAGTTATCTTTAGCAAAATAACTTTACATACATTGTTAACATCCATATCATTCTTCCAGTGAACTCCAAATATAGTATAAATCTGTTCTGCATAAATATACGGATGTCAAAATATGCTGCTGCAGAAATATCATTTGAGCAGGTACACTCTTCTCGAATGCCTCTGTGTCTGTTGATTTCAGGGTGCAGTCACCTCTTTATGCTGCAGCTGCAAGAAGAAACTGAACCTGTATTTTCCCTTCTATGCGCCCCGTGGCAGTGTTAAATTCGATGTTTCCACTCTTACACCCTGTCAGGCAGGAGCAGAGTTTGTTTTGAAAGATTGGGTCAAGACAGGAGCGGCTTAAGATCCCTTCTGCTTAAACAAGGGGGCCTGGGTGTTCTTCAGACAGATCCCAAACCCCGGGTAAATGAGCTGTGCTTTCTGCATAAATATGGGTCCCTGTCAGCCATTTTCACAGTCCCAATCTTGCACTTGTCAAGCTTGACACAGTTTGATTAAACTTGCCAACACTTCTTGTCTCGCCGGCTTCCGAATGGTGGCAAACGCAATCACCCCCAGGATGCACCCACTGCTGCTGATCTCTGCCACTCTGCTGGGGTCACTCTCATACTGTAACACTGTGCTTTGTTCCTCCCCTGCCATACAGCTAACCTCAGCAGCACTGGAAATACAGCATTATCATATTATTTGTGAGGGCTGGCCTTCTGGGATGCAACTCAAGCAGGAATACCAATTGAGCTCTCTTGCCGTCCTGCTCCCAGGCCTGCCTCCCGGCTAAGCACTTCTCTTCTGCTCCCTGGGTAGAGTGTTATCTTCAAGTTGAGGTTCAGTGGGTGTTATTCATTCACTATTTAAGCAGATACTGTGCATACACTGTAGCTCCCTTTGTCAGAACTCTGTATTTGCAACTCAGATGGGAACAAACTATAAACCTGAGTCTTGTGATCGAGATTGTCTTGCGCCTGATGGTTCCTGGTTAGTTTGCGATAATACGAGGATATGTTTATATGCCCGAGCTCCACTGTGGCTCCCTGGTGGCAACACAAGGATGTGATCTGTCTTGGCTACAGACAATCCACCAAATCTGTGCACTGGGATGTGAGAGCTTTACCCAGTTTGGACTGACAGATTAGCTTGTTAGCAGAAAGTCATTATTTCCAGAAATCGCACTAATCTGCAGTAGCTGTCCTAAAATGAGACCTTTACTTACCCTCCAGCCACAAGATATTGTTTCAGAATTCACCTTGTGAATCACATCTGGAAGAGCATGACTCAGGTAACTCTATTGCTCATTAATACCTCCTGTCTTTTTCCTGGCGAGTGCTGATGAGCCATGGGCTACATTTGATTTTTAATGCTTTAAAAACTGATCATCAAACCATATCACATTTTCTCTTTTCCAACATACTTTAATGCTGAGTTTATTAGAATATAACATTGCTAATTAAACATTTTAAAATCTTGAATGTAAAAACATTATGAATGCACTCACTTTGAAATTTCCTCTGTGTCAGCAAGATAAGCTGTCTGAAAACTCAACAATGATCTACAGAAAAATATCCCGAGTTTTAAAATGTCTTGCTTCAGTTTTTTCTTTTGTATGGAGTCATTTGGGCTCATCGTGTTCCCTTAAATAACTCGTCTGAATTAAACTTCAACTAATAAATCTGCTTGGCATACTCCGCCGGTATCTCTCAGAGTGATTGCACATGCTTGTCGAGAAAAGAGCTTTGAGAGTGTTCGTTTGCATGACAAAGAATTGGCCAAATCTGAAACATTTACATGACTGAAGAGTCAAAGTGAAAGGGGTTCTTTAGTTTCTTGGCATTATTCACCAAGTTCATTGTATGAACTTATACTGAGTTAAGTCGGGCGAACAATACTTTTTTGGGGAGGACTGTGAAGCACAAGCAATCGCTTTTTGTAACACTTTAACTCGAAGTAGCTTACCTACCACAATGAGGAAAATATTGCACTGAGGTAAAGATTTCTCAGTCACACTTAGTCTATCCTCCCCAACGATCCTCACTCTGTTCCACAGCCCAATTGTAACAAGTATATATACAGCATGTAGGTGCATACATGGCACCCAGGACTGATAAATATGTTGCAGACACATTGCAGAAATTGCCTCATCCTCCTGTGAGCCATTCCTCCTACTGTCCTCAACTGCAAAAATACAGAAAAGCAAAAGGTTGCGGGGTGGGGAGTGGCATCTTGGGAACACACTGGCCTCAACAGCGTGTCTCCTTTCATGCCTCATTCATTTACTTTATCACCTCATTAGGCGAACGTGAAGGTGTGGAGGAGAAGCCTTGTCACCCTGAGACAGAAAGGGAGGAGCCGCACTCCATCTTCTCCTCCCCTGGCCCAGCCCTCCCCTCCGTTTGCTAGCTGGTTGTGTGGCAAACATTGATCCGAGGGAGGGGGGATGCAAGATGCCACATGAGCACACTTACTCAACAGGTAACACACAACACACATGGTCATCTACCACTAAAGATTCACAGATTTGGGGGAATATGAGGAAGCAATGTGAAAATGCAGAATTGTATTCCATACAGATTTCATAATCTCTCAATCTAATATTGTAACTTTTTCTGCACACACGACATCTGTTGCATGTCTGTCCATCTTGAAAGAGTTACTCAGTTGCTCTTTGAGGCAAATTTGGTTTTATTTCATTTGTGCATTAATTTATTCATTGCAATTTGATTTATGTATTTGTTCAATCAAATTATATTTTGCCTCACTTTATTTCCTTTGTACATTGCATTTATTGATTTTATTAAACTAATTTACTGATTTAATTATATATAATATAATGTATATCCTTAATGAAATTCCCTTAACTCTGAGCACAATTTGAAAGGGTTTTTCTCTTAAGTATGTGTGATGTGTTTTTTGCATGAAAATAGTCCCCAAAAAATGATTTAGTATTCCTCCCAAAACATCAGCTATAAGCTACGGTATTTAAAAAACAATAAGTTTGTATTGGTAAAATCACAGTAAGCATTTACATGAGCATTGCATGCATGTACTGCATGTGTGTCTAAGCCCATTGTGGTTCCACATCTGTCTTAACACCACAAGTTCCCCCACTGCCAAATCATCTCCAAGCAGAAAAATAACAATTGTTAGAATCATATAGAGGCAGATAAATTACACCTACTCCCTGGTTTACAAGAGAACATCGGTCAGAGCTGCCCTGGATACATAACCCAGATGAAACCATGCATACACACACACATACACACACACACACACACACACACACACACACAAAAACGGAAAAGCCTGCAATTTGTCATTTTTGGGGGTAGAACTAAAATAAGTATGTTGTGACCAGATATGACATTAATCATGATTATAATCCACAGTGATTTGAAAAAGGTGAGAGGACAAATCATTGTCTTCCCTGTATCACAGGATCACTGTGCAGAATACAAATGGAGCTTTTCATTTCATGTGTCAGGCTCTCACACAGTCAGAAGAGACAGCGGTGTAATGCAAGAGTTTTTAGGAGCTCTGTCATTATGCGCTGCCTTTTTTTTATTGATTTTCTGTCTTAAATCCCTCAACTACAAATTGCCTTCGTATTTTTGGGATATAGCCCCAGCACATGCCACTCCACAATAATTTATTAGGTGTATACTTGGTTCAAGTTGCTTTTTGTCAAGAATAAACAATATGTAGCACTGATGAGAGAAGATCTGCTTTTGATGTTTGAGTTGTAGCCTTTGTGTACATTGGGCTTTAAGTACAAATAAATACACTAGTATCAAATTCTCCATGGTAAGATATCCTACATGGGTATGTTAGCTATCTCCTGAATACAAAGTAATACTGTTAAACATATAAATATATCAATGTCAGGTGCCAATATTTTTGCAGTTATCATACACATTTTGATTTTTAATGTCTGATGACCATCAGGCCACCATATCACAATTTCTTTTCTCAAAATACTTCAATGCTGACTTTATTTAGTATTGAAAAAGGTGTATTTCAAAGTAAGAGTCCAATGTAGTCCAATGTTCAATGTGAGATAATATGTTTTTTTATAGATTTGGAGTGTTTATTGATGTGACACTCATTAAAAACTTAACCTTACGACCTTATGAACTGTCAAATAGCAACAGAGATGTGGAAATCTGATGACAGACTACTTTGAAATCATAGACTGTCAAGGCCCAAGCATGGCTCCGTGAAAGCTTTTCCTTTTGAAGTAATTACACTGAAGCATAACTTGATCTTGAAGAAGAAATCATTGAATAATTCATCACCGAAAACCGTGTTTTGCTTGCATAGAGAGGATAAATATCTAGCTTTTATACAGTTCATAGATTTTCAGTTTGGAACATAAATACAACATGTTGACCAGCAGGGGAAAAACTGACATGCATACATACTGTCTGTTATTCTTGTATTTTGTTTTAAGCTCTACCTAATATCTGTGATTTAATGTTGTTAGGTCTTTGATTTTTACTGACAATCAAATTAAGATTTTTTTTTGCTTGAAACAAAGCTGCCACAACTTTTTCTTTGATAATAAAAGTAAATTAACTAAGCACTAGTGTGGTTAAAAACATCACTGTAACTAATAAAAGTATTTACTTGTGTGCTCCCATACTTTAGGCTTGTAATTTGCACTCTCACAGTTCTCAGTCACTTATTGTAAAAACAGACAGGACATGAATCCAGCTCAGACATAAAACAGGGGTAATTTAAAAAAAAACTTGAATTGAAAGACGATGTTTATGTCATTTATGGACAGGACACAGAACAATGAAGCAGAGAGAGGAGAAAAAGAGAGAGGGTATATAACAAAGGTCAAAGTGGGATTTAAACTCATAGTTCAGTAATAAATGGCACATATCTTGGGACAGCAACATTTTGTGGTGAGTGGGGTGACAAAAGCTCCAAGTCTCTTCCATAGGTGCTATTCTGTAGCTGAGCTGAATTCTGACCTTTCTGTGAACTGGAAACAAATCAATAATCTCTAAATTATTTGCTGAACAGGTTGTTCCATATTATTGCTGCATATTAAATGATACTGACTGATTCTGAATGGAGCAATCAAATGGCTTAAAGTCTTTGTCTGAATGGATTTCTAGATTCTACTCCTTTTAGGCGAACTTTTTAAAACTTACTAGGAGTGCTATGTAGCGTAAAGAACTACTTCCAATTGATGGACATGAAATGTCATAACCTTAGCAACAACCGATATGTCCAAATTTTTTAAATCCATATTAAATAATATTTTTATTAATATGTTAAACCCGTCAGAACAGTTTGATTATGCTCCTGTCACATTTTAAGGCAGGCGGTCAGGTAATTTTGAGGGTGTCTTTATGTGCCTGACAGAGTTCAAAAATATTTTTTAAATTGCGAATAATGCTATATGATGAGGAAAAGGTGTTCAATTAAACACCGAGCAGGTTCAATTAAAGATATAATTGCCTTAGGCAACGGTAAAGAGGGAACGACTTGAAATAATAGTACAAAGAAACAGCGTGAGCATTCAGATAAGGAGGCTCCTCATTTTAGCAGTGATGTGTGGTTCTGACTGCAAAACTGTAACTGTCCAGTTGAGGTAGAAAATTGGGGCTCTTGACTGTCGGAATACAGAATAACTTCAGCGTGAACACAACACACAAAAGATGAGTTATTGTCATAGATGGGCACAAATACAGTACATCAAAAGGTTACTTGTCACAAAGTAAGACAGACTGTACTACACGCTCACTACACATGTTGAGTAGTGCCCAGCATATTAAACAGGACTCCAATGACCATAACGAATGCAAGGGTCATTAACGAACCAAGCGGTATCCATCACCTTGATAACAACTCCACAGGGATTATATAGCTAGGATTCCCTGCCTGTCAGTCAGAACTGGAGAAGCTTCTTGGAAAAACATCTTCATGTATCTTCAACCAAGTCCAATCGCCCTTGATTTAACCTTCCTTGGATAACTATGACCTGGATGACTGAGAATCTTCGCAGACAGAGCTGTTGTGAAACAAAACAATTGACAGATTCAACTGTGCTACAGGTTGTACCTAACTGACGTCGCTATAAAATGGTGGCTCTTAAGTAAGTCTCATTTTGTTAAATCCCTGTTGCCTTGTCTCCTCTCCTCTCTCCCTGTGTCTCCTTCTCGCCTCCTCCTCTCGCATCTCGGGTGGTAGGGACTTAGACGCAAAGCAAGGAGGCAAGAATAGGAACTGAGGATGTACACACTGAGAAATGAGAAAGACCTCTAGTCTATCGCAGGCAACATTTTGGCCTTTGTCATGGCTCAGAAATTTACATCCATCCGATACCCACAAGCCCTCGGCTGAGTGCCTCTGTGTGTTGGAATTCTTCCCAGAGAATGAGAGAGATGCCTATGTGACTGCGACCACGCCCCAAATAGGCAAGCTGGCCAATCACAGCTCAGTATGTGACCTTGATCTAACTGAGGTCCGACACTTTCATGGCTGTGCTCCATTGACTCATATTCAAAAGGAATTGTTTTCTACCCTTTGCTGATTTTTTTCAAGATATGGTCAAACGCTGTTCCTGGGGCACTTGTAATAGTTACAATCGCCCAGAGAGGTTGAAATGGAGAAGTACGATTTATTCACTTTCCAAAACCAAAACAAATCCATAAAACTGTATGCTGTAGATTGTTTCTAATGTAATGTTGGTTAGCTAACGCTACCTAACTTACTACTGAATGTAATATTATATAAGCCTATTACTTTTGTTTTATTAATGATTGTTATAGTGAACAGAGACCTACCAAGCTGTACAGGAAGAGTGTTGATCCTTTGTCGCAATCGTCAAGTAATGCGGAGGTTGACTTTTTACTCAGTGATCGGTTTCCTTTAGCTTCTATGAATAATTTTTTTCATGTCAGTTTGACAGCCTGAACATAACCTTCAAACCTCTTCACAACCTATTCATTTCTCCAGGGAGTGGTGTAGTAACGAAGGTGGGTGTGGCTTAGTAAAGGGTCAATTATCTATATCTATATTGATATGTATATATATCTATATCTATAAATGCCAATGGTCATGGGAGTCACTGGCAAATGACCTATTCAGTTGTTTAGGTATTAGGACATGTTGTTTTATGAAGCATCTGTGACTCAGTGAATAAAAATATCTTGAAGCTGTGATCTTGAATATTTCAAGTGTCGTGTGGGGAAAGCTTTGGTCTATCTGATGAAAAAGAAACCTATTAAAGTTTGTTTCACCTGGAGCAAAGATTTCAATCATTTCAGAACCACATTAAATCTCACCGTCTCCTCACATGGAGCTTGACATTCATTTTAGAAGCCTGTCAAGCATTGTATCCAGCGAATATGTTCACACAGGATGCCTCAATCACAGTCTTCATGGATTAGGCTTCATCTACTATCAGTGATCAGGGATTAGCAATCTAATCTGGTGTTCAATCACACACAAAGACAGATGGAACGATTAGTTAACTGCACTTGAATAGGTTTTCACCAATCTTTTCCCAGTGCACTGACACAATTTCACTTCACAGTCAAATGTCCGTGTTTTCACACAGGTTGCCCCACAAATCCATGTACACTGCAATGTTATTTCTCCTTGAGTGGCAGGTCAGATAGAGCAGGGACCTCCCTCAGGAGATAGAGAGCATTTCATTTCACACTGACATATTCACCCCCATCCCGCTGAGGGTTGCTGGGGTTGTCAACCGTGGGGAAATGAAAAAGGAGCTCAAGCTTTTGCCTGAGTTAAAACAACGTGAAAACTACATTTGTGACCACAGAGCAAAGCTGGTAACAAAATCGTTCGGATCTCTCCAGTTGGGAAAGTTATTCATGTTGTTGTATTTCAATGTCCATATTCTATCTTGCTCTGTTTTCCTGTAAGATAGCCTGAGGAATTATATCACCCTCAAGTAAAGGGTAAACACAGGGGGTATAAAAAGACAGATTTTGCTATATAGGAGAAATAAAACTGTAATGGCTTGTTTCATTCCCCTTCATTTTTAGATGCAAGGGGTGAACAATATACTGTAGCTTTGTTTGTCTTTGGTCAAGGCAGGGTCAGCCTTCCAATAAAGCACACATGGGGGTTGGTAGCAGTCAAATAAATTGGATTTTATATGCTTGCCATGAATATAAGGCTCATCCAATCTGGAGACTACTCTGCACTTTTTAGAGCATTCATGATACCCTCAGGCTTTTCATCTCCGGCGAAGCTTTGGCATATCACTTCTCATTATTTCTTGCTGAATCTTCCAATCTAGCCAATTCAAAGGACAATACGACACATCCGTTGTTCTCCTGAGGTTGAATTTGCAAGGTACACTGGGCAGGAAAGAAAAAAAAGGCAAAGCATTAGCTGTCGTTTCCTGAGCTATTTATTCACACCATTTGTTCCTCCCCTCAACATTCATTCATTTGTTAATGAGCAAGAAGCTGAAAGTCCTTTGTCACTCTGGGTACAGAAGGTGATAGCTTTTTTTATTCATTTATAGACTCTTATCACATTGGACAGCATATTTGGTTGTTTATTCACATGTTTTTAGAAGCTGTCTGTTATAATCCCATTAAAATATTATTTGGTGCCTGTATAGATATTTGATGGAGATTTAATAAATAAATGTCCACACTTTTTTTGAGAGGAAAATCAGATGCAAACAAGCCCATCCAATAATCAAATGGACTTGTTTCTGGAGAACACAGATGGACCTCATTGTTTGTCATATTGACAAAATACAAAATACACCTAATGATGTACACAAGGCTACTAATGGGCAGCCAGTCTGATGTCCTTTTTGGTATGCATAAGGTGATGCAGGTAGTTAGAGTGGAAGCTCTGGAGGTGTGGTAGGTAATCTATTTCTCTGTGCCAGAAGGTCAGACAGATTAAACCCTGCTATGAAGATCCCACATTTCTATGACAGCTGTCTGCAGGGGAGCCGCAGAGCTCTAAAAACTGAACTCTCAATGAGATGTAAAATTAATTTCCCATCTTCTGGTGTGAAGGTCATGCTTTTGTACCAAAAAGAACAGCCGCTCGACACCCTCTCATTGTAGCCAATGCATTTTTCGAGGTCCGCATTCAAAGGGGTGAGTCTGAGGCCAAAAAAAGTTGAGTGAATTATGAAACCAGTCAACTGGCAGCATACATTTGCAAGTCACAATCATCGAGCATTAGATCTAGTTCAAGCTACTGCAAAAGTTTTGAATTTAACATGTAATGACATCTCTTTTAAAAATATGAATATCAGTACAATGCATTCTACATATCCAGATTCACCCTGAGCTCTATTATGAAAGAGATATCTTTTGCTGTCTGGTATTGAATGAGAAAAATCCCCCTTTGGTGATAATATTTTCTCTCCCTCATTTCCCTCAGACACATGCTGTATTCAAACTTAGCCCCTCTTATCGCTGTCATTTTTCACTAGAATAATCACAGATAAAACCAACCATCCATTGGCATTATTAATACTATGAATGCTATTTTTTCTGATAGTTTTGAAAGTATATATTTAGTCATTTTCATTGTACTAAGATTATCTATGTAAAAATGATATCCAAGAGCTTAAGACAAGAGCTGGTCAGTGACTCCACCTTGAATTTGACACTCCCTTAAAAAAGGGCTCATTATCAAGTGATTATCTTTAATGACCTTGGTTGTTGATAGGAATACCTTAAAAGGTCATATCTATTCAGCCATTACGATTAATTCCCAACAAATTAAATTTGCTGGCGACATTTAAGCCATTTGATTGCACAAGATGTCATGTAGGACACATGTATTTAAGACATGTTTTTGTAATGTTTAAAGTTAATAACAAAATTGCATGGTTTTACAGGTTAAGGTGGAAAATGGCTATATTGATATTAGCATTTACTTTTTTGTAATCAAGTTTCTTCACAGAGATGTGATGTATGTAGTTATTTGATGATGCCTACATTTATTTTGAAAGAAACTGTGTTTTAGGACCATGGAAGATTTAGGAGAAGAGTTGAAGGCGGTAATATTCAGAGAAATAAAATTTTCAAATAAATTATACCAATATACAGTCATATAAAGTCATACATTTGTGACAAACATCTGAAATTCTAAATAAAAATCCTTCCAAAAGTTCTTTTTTATTGACAGTTGTGACATTAAAGAGGGGCAGAGGTACAGTAAGCACGTTTCTTATTTCAAAATAAATTTATTTTGAAAGACACCTTCCCTCTTATTGCAATAAAACAACAATTTCAGTCTCAGTGAGAGTTTATTCTCATTTAACTTAAGGCTCATACTGCATCAAGAACTTTGAGGGAAGGCAAAGTGTTAAAGTAGAACTATCAAGGTAGCAATAAGGAGTGGAAATCTGTTTTGACCAAAAAAAAAACAACCTTTCCCTAAAAAAATCTACTGCCGGTATGTTTGCTACGTGCAATATTAACACTGCCTCGAGGCTTGACAGGATGTAGTCAAAGAAACCTCTGCTGGAGCCAAATGCTTCAATGAAGGTGATTATGATGTTTTATGTTATGCTCACAGATAAGTGTAAGAAGGTATTAGAAAGAGAGCTGATGATGAAGATTAAAACCTGGTGAGTGTCAATCATCTCCAGTGGACAGATCCCGATTGCATGCATAACTATCTCAGCTGCAAGGAATAATGCATAACAAGGGAACAGTTTGGCATTAAATGGTGCTTATGCTCACTTTTGCTTGAGTGCATCCATTTTACGATCACATCTAGATATCTAGCCTAGTATTGATAAGTGTTTAGTTGACATTCAAGATCAAACTTCTTCCAGACACCAAGTGGTGGCACCTTCATTCATCAGTCCAAAAACATATTGCAAATAGCTTGTCTTTTATATTCTCTGCTTCAAAGCGACTACAGAGAACGCAATATAGTCAACGATGAAGTATTCTTCTCCTGTGATTATGACTAAGATGGTAGCACAAAATGCACAATCCAAGGGAGTACCCTAGCAACATTTGCAGCATAAAAGCGGTAAAGAATATTCCCCAAGTTATAACACCTTTTATGTATAATCATACAGTCATCAGCATGTTTTGTCTTAAAAATGCTCTCCATAGTTCGACGACATCCTTTCGGAGATACTACAGAACAGCAACCAATAAAGCACAACTAACTGAAGAGTACTTTGTAGGTTACTGCTCAGCTAAAACTTCCCGCTGCATGAGTAAATTTTCACCGTACTCATTCTGCTTAATATTTTTTTTTCACATGGAAATTAATCAAACTCAGCACAATAGGTTTTCTTCATTGTATCCATTTACTCACTTAAAGTAATTTATGAATTTGAATCGACCTTGTTTCATTCTTGTGTTGAACACTATTCAAAATATTGCAACTAATTTTATTATAACTTGTCCTAAAGAAGGTTTCTTCAAAGAAACAGGGATGATTCAAAGTGTTTAATCTTGTCAAAGACACTAAACATTTATACAATGTAAAAAAAAAAAAAGCAAAAAAACAACAACAACGTTTTGGTACATACAGAGGGGGGCTTTGCCATGCTAGTTCACACAATCAAAGAAAACAAACAGAAGCTGCTGCTTTGCCTGTGGCTGGTGTTTGAGTGGAACACAGAAAAGAAAACCTAGGGAGCAGGGAGGCAACTTTACACTTTCTTTCCCACACAGTGAAGTTCTTGGATGGTTTATACTGCTATGCAAAAAAAGCTACTTTGTTCAATACTAAAAATTCAGTATGACAATAATGACTAAAACACAAAACACACGTCTACTGAGGAATAAAGGTAACATTTAGGAAGGACGTCATCAGCAAAAGCCATACGCCCAATTTTAAAACTGTACTAATTAATAATTAATTAATTTGAAAGTAACAAATTACTACAGTATATGTAATGTGGAGTCACTTTTAGTGACGAACCTTCAAAGACTTACCACCCAATTTCAATCAGCACAAAGGATGTTTTCAGTCTATTTTGGACCCAAGTCCTCTCTCATTAACCTTGTTTCCAGCAAAACCCAAATAAAACCACTGAATGCTACCTGCCCAGTACCAAAGGGGGGATGGATAAAGTTAATGATGAACGTAAAGGATTATTTAGCTGCAAAAAAAGAAAGATATTTTTCTCAGGAGTTGGTGTAGACTAAAAACTGAACAAAAACGACCAGGTGGCCAAAACAAAATTACAGATCAATGCCACCGGAATATTGCTCCAAAGCTTCTGATTAACCCAACAGTAAATGATAACTTCGCATTCAGTCTATGGCCTGAATCAATGGCTTTGGTCTAAATATCTGGAACAATCATCACAGTTGACCCTGTTTCAGTGTCATCTTGAAATAAATATATGAAAGAACCCTTTGGCACAAGTTCCACACAGAGGGCCACATTTTGACACATTTATCTTACTGCATACTTATCTGGTCTAGTCTACGATATTTATCTGCCTTAAAGTTGCATATTAAAAAGTAATTCTTGTTTATGTGGGACTAATGAAATTACAAGTGCAAGTACAAATTGTGTGCTGCATTCTTAGAAATAACATGTTTGGCTGCTTATGATCAGTAAATTATCAGTTTAGTGTTATGGTAGTTTCATCTGTGGCTTCATCTACTGTTGGCTCTCAGAGTCTCATTATTATCTAGCCTAAAGCACACTTGATACACCACGGACCACTCTGCATCCAGCCAACTGGGCACTCAACTGTTTCAGACAGCTGCTCCACATTTAAGCGATGAGAGTTAACAAAAAACTATAAAGATGTCTGTAATTCCCCAGAGCTTCATATTCGCGACATATTTTGTGACAAGATGAACTTTTCTCTCCCGCCCTCTTTTAATTTCACATGTCTGGCTGTTCTGGACATGCTGATCGAAAGTTCACAGTGAACGGCCCTCTTGGGGCTGAAAGAACAGCTTCTTGCTATATTTAATGACTCAGGAGAGCTTTTTGAACTATACACCATGTATGAAATGTGGTAGGTGCCGTCTGAAAGAACAAATCAGTTATGACTCATGAGTGCTGTAGGTTTTGTCCCACATGGGCAGTGCAGGAAAAGTAAAGAAAGGAAAGGCTCAAAATAAATCACTGCTGCAGGGCTACATATATCAAACTCTATAGTTAATTTAAAATGTGTTTTGTCCACTATATCTATGTTATAAATGTGCATTTGGACTTTGACAGTAAGGCACAGTTTGAAAAATGTGATACATTCCTCTCTATTCAGACAAGTGGCAGTTGTTGAACTATGCCATACTGTAATGGAATTTCTTAGGTGAAGAACTCAGGGCAAAAGAAAAGTCATTAAGGTTTCCTTGTTTTGTATTTCCTAGAAAGTCAGGTCAGCCTTTTTTGAAAGCTGAATGTCATAGCTGAGATGGTATAGTTTCTGAATTTGCAAGTGAAGTCTGCTTTTTGCTGAAATCCTCTGCCATCTGCCAAAAGGCTTCAAATCTATCACACCTCACGGTGTAGACTGTCAAAGGTTAATCAAACCACTGTCTTGTTGCAGATAAATTCTTACACTTTGACATATTTTGTTCTCTTTTATTGAAATGTCAGTAAAATATAATTAACGTCTCTTCTATGGATGAAATTTTTTGGCAGTATTAATTTTTCTTTTAAAAGAACGTGGCCCCACTTTATTTTCCAAGGCATCAGTGCTTAAAGGGAGTCACCGTGCTACAATCTCGTGACCAGGGGTAGGTGAAATTAAGAAGTTGCAGAAGAGCTTCAGTACCCTCTATTTCACATCTGTGAGGAAATGTTGATATTAATTGTTGATATGTTTGGCGGAAGACTAGAAAAGTAGATACCCACTAAAATGCTGATTTGCTGTCTAGTACTAGAGGATGTCAATGAAAATCTGAATGAATAATTCATAAAGTTAGTGAATTTACTGAGACTACATGTATTTGTTCATTACGCACTCAGTCAGTATTGCCCATTTGCTATGTAATAAATAAGACACTCAATTTAAAACTGGAGATGGGGATGCGGTTCTACATCAAGCTTTATAATTATTTAGTTTATTAAAATTCAGCATTTGTATATTTGTAACTAAAACATGGGAGATCAATTATCCTTACATTAAGCCTTGTGGATCTTTCTTATGTCCCGTAAACCTGCAAGCTGCAGGGATGCATTTAATAGAACTGCATATTGCTGTCGGTGTGTGTAGTGATCGATTGGCACACTTCCCTGAAGGATGTCATCCATTATCATAATAGCTAAACAAATCACTATTACAGAAAAATGACCATGCACTTGCCAACTTCAGGAAACAATAGCTTTCAATATGATGCATTGCTCGTGTTAAATTTGTCCCATAAACTGAGCTTGGTATTGTGTGTAAAGCCAAACATACCTGAACAAAATGATCTGACTACAATAAAGATTTCTTTTTTATTTGTTTTTAGTCCAAGCTCATCGTTTAATCAGAATGGTCAAAATAAGGCAGCATATTAGCATACAGTTAAGGCATTAACGCCAGTTTTAATGCTACAGATAGTCTTCATAACAACTAAAACAGACAAACAAGGCAATTATTTTTGAATTAATACTTGAGGAAGTACATTTAAACCTTTTAGCCAAACATGTCGTCCTGAGAAAAATGGTCAGTTTCTTTGTGTCACTTCATTCACTACCTATTAAAGCAAATGCATGCACTGATTTCATTTTGGGTTTTTAAAAGACGGCTGGTTATGAAAACTACATCTGAGATATCCATTACTCAAAAAAACAGCTCAGACGTTGTGATAGTCCAGTGCCTGATCTCTTTCATCTTGCTCATAATTTCTGAGGTTATTATGAGTTGAATATTAGAGGCTGCCACTCTTCTCCAACCTCTGCACAGTGCACTAACACTAAATGGAGTCACTGTAATTATAGCTTTCATGCATGGGAAGGTTCATTTTCTGAGGTAACTTGAAGGGCTCACAGAGAAAAAAAAACAACTTTGTGACTGACAAGAGAAGGATGAAAAAATACCTTCCTGTTTCAGCCCAAAACAGCTCTGCCACAAAACCAGAGTAAAGTGTTGGTATTAATGGTATTATCACAGCTATTAACAGTAGAGGGAGCTTCAGTTATGCAAATTAGAATTGTGTTTGTGACAAGATGAACTTTTCACTCCCCCTCTTTTAATGCTGCTTGTCATGGAACATTGGTTGTTGACTCGTTTCTAACACAATGAAATGTCCCTTGTAACCTCTGGAAACCAGCTTCCTGGCTCTCTGTCACAGCCTGCAAATAGAAATGTGTCCCAACTCCTACACTCATACCACCATAATAAACATTGTATCTCCTCAGATAAATAACAATCAACGATGGAAAGGCAACTCTCACAACACCCAGAATGAATTTACGGAGGATGCAAGGCTCCCTTTTTGATTTTAAACCAAAGGCAATAGCCTTAAAGCTTATTTTAGTGTAAAAATTGAAGCAAAGTGTTCACAACAACTCACCCCATTTTATTTCAATGGAGCGGCTCCAGACAGTGCATCTTGATAACATCACAGACAGCAATCTTGGCTCTGTGGCCTGTAAGATAAGATTTTAAGATAAGATATCATGAAGCAATATTGATCCTCTTGGAGACATTAAAAAAACTAGGGGAAATTGTTATATAAAATGGGGAAATAATTGGATACTTTTTATGTGGGAAATAAACTCAAAACTAGAAAACAACAAATAAAAAAAACATTAAATTGTGGCATGGATGAAAATAATAATGGGGCATCTTACATTATGGATTAACAGATATAACAGCTGTAACTTAAAGACTTGGCATGGATACTAGTTACAGTTCCAAATTAGAATATCCCTACATTTAGCCTGCTGGAGTAAAATTGTAAAATCCTAATTTTAAAAACATGCTCTTATACTACATGGTATATTTAGTGCCTTTTATTGCTGTTACATTCATAACATGTCTTGTGTTATCTGCAATTACCCAATGGGACCATGCCAATATGTCACCTCAGAGAAATGTATGTCATTTCCATGGATACGGATGCACAATCTGTTAAGTATTATGTAGGTTAAGTGAAAAGACTTGGCGCAAAACAATGCAGAGGGCTACTGCTCTAAACTTTGTTCCCTCCCTCCCTCTGTCCTATGGACACTAGATGGTGGATGCTACTACAAAGTTGTGTTGGATTAGCATTATCAGAGCATACAGACATAGTGCACATACATGGACAGGAAACTAACAGTTACAACCATATTACAAATGACATGTTAGCATAATATATACGCGATATGTGATTTTTCACAAATCAAAGTTCTGTATAATTATTTATGTTCCATGTACACTTTAAAATAGACAAGATGGTGGAATTCGCTGACTACAAATAGAACGAAGGTTACGATATGGTAAGCACAGGCGGAGCCCTCTACTGGACTCTATGGGTACCACCTCCTCCAATCACACTCACGCTCTTGCCCACTGAAATTTTATTGTGCACGTAGCCAACCAATAGGACGTCGTTACCGATACGTGCATGACATATAAATAGCAGTGTCCCTGCTGCCTCAGCATCCCAACACCTCTTCAGCAGACGGCGTCAGAGCGGCAGGGCGCATCGGTAGAGGGCTCCACCTGTACTTATAGAACTAGGGTTCTATCTCACACAGGCTCCGTCCTCTACTGGACTCTATGGGTACAGTGGGTGGAGCCTGATGACTGTACGCCCTAGCCGCGACAAGCTAAAGTCTACCACACCAACCCGGTTGGCCACAGGCTCACACTTGCGAGCTTGATCCCGAGGAGCCCGACATATCCAATAGATAGAAATGCACAAATGGGCACAGTAAGGGACAAGATGCCATTGTGCAGATCTCTTTGACTCACACCCCACTGAAAAGGATCGTAGACACTTCCACACTTCCAAGGGGAATGTGGACGCACTGCTAAAGGTGGATCTGTTCCTGCCCATGTACAGGCTTGGGAGATTCACTCACAAAGCAAGCTTGCCAGGATCTTCATGAACAGGGTTTTACTGACCTCACTATCAATAAAACAGACAAACAGCTGACTGGTGCATCGAATGGCGGCTGTGTGCTCTACATAGGACGTTAGCCTAGCACACATGGACACAACAGATGCACTCTCACCTCCCTGCACCTTAAGTGGGGTAGGGGGGTAGAAAGCATCCAGATTTATTGTCCTGGACCTGAACATGCTCCTTATGTTCTTAAGAACAAAGGAGGTGTGTTGTCTCAATCTGGCTGCACTGTGGACACCAAGAACCAGCATGCAGCTGGGGTGAACCGACAGGCACACAGCTCACAGCTCACCTTTTTAGCAGAGGTGACAGCAAGGCGCAGGGCTGTTCAAGAGATTCAAGAGCATTTTCAATGAGGACTGCTCCAGGGGCTCATAAGGTGCAGATATTAGAGCCACCAACACAAGCAGCAAGTCCTACTGAGGCATTGAAAGACACGACACCGGTCGCTGTCTTCTCACACCCTGCAGAAAGCGTATCACTAGGGAGTGGGTGAAGACTGTTCTGTCACTAAACCCCCTGTGACAGGAGAGATAGCTACAGTGCGACAGCCCCTTCTCCATCAGACCTTGCAGGAAAGAGAAAACAGATCCCACCGAACAGGTAGGCAGATCCGTCTCCCTCTCAATGCATCAACGCTGAAAGCCCAACCACTTAGCTTTACAGCAAGACGTGGTGGAGACTGCCCGCTGCTTGGATGGTCTGTGCGACCTCAGCGGATGGACCAGCCTGAGTCTGCCTCTCCACAATTTTAGGAGGAAAAACCTGAAGAGGCTGGTCCAACGCCAGCATTGTGCATATGAAGCCTCACCCTTGTGACAGAGCCCCCCAGACGATAGGTACAGGCCAGGGCTCTGTCACTGTAGGCGGCGTCACTTCTACCAGAATGACGAACGACCGTTCCCGCCTCACCTAACTGGAGGGATCAGATAGGGTGGGGGGGAACGCAAACAGCAGCCCTTGGCAATGGCGCGTGTGTAACGCGTCCATCCCCCAGGGTGGGCTGTCCTGTGGCTGAATTGGGAACCACAGCGGGCAGTGGGTGTTGGCAAACAGATCCATCTCCGCTCTCCCGAAGTGGGCTCAGATCTGCTGAACCACATTGTTGTGCAGTCTCCACCCACTTGGTTGGGAGCCAGCCCTCGACATGAGGTCAGCCACCGCCGTTCTCCAAGACTCCAGGTTGACACTAGAAACTCAACCTGGAGTGGATTGTGGATGTGTGGTGTGTGGCCCCCTTGGCTCTCCTCAGGGAGCCACAACACTCACTGCACTTCCTGGGCAGGTCCCTCTCCATTGAGTGAGAGACTGATCTATGAAGACTGACATGGATGAATACACCCTGCCGAGCAGCACCCGTGCTGCCAGACAAAGAGATACCCCCAGAAACGCAGGTCCTCCTGCACTAGAGTGGAAATCACCTTTGCCTCTTGAGGTTCAGAGGCTGGCTGGCAACCCAACATTGTAGCAGTCGCATGTGCAGCAAGCCCAGAGGGACGACCTGATGGACTACTGCTCTGAGGCCCAACAGCAGCATCATTGACAGCGCTGCCGCAGCTGTCCCCTGCTGCAGCCTGTGGACCACCACAGATAGGCCGTGCACAGATAGGCCCTTGGAGTGTTGCAGTTGAGCACAATACTCAGCGGCTTGGGAGAGCTCTCTTCCCAATTGATTGCAACCCCAGACTATTGAGGTGCAAAATCAACTGGGCTGTGTGGAGATCATTCAAGGCTTCAATCTCTCCATGACCATGAGGTTGTGAGTAGAAAGGAACGCTCATGCCCTTCTCGCACAACGATTGTAGTGCCATGCATCTGCTGAGTGTGTGGGGGGGCTAGCGAGTAGTTGACAGGGAGCCTACTGTATTTGTAGGCTACCTCCTGAGAAGAGAAGCCTAGAAATCCCCTGTTACTGTGTCACTTCGACATGAAATAGGCGACTTTCAGGTCGATGGCGGTGAACTAGTTGCCAGGCTGCACTGGCTCCAACATCCTCTTGATCATCAGCATGTGGAACGCCCTCTTGTCCATTGTGCTGGTTCAGGTTTAGGCTTAGAAGCCTCTCGTCTTTTTGGGGACCAAAAGTACATGGTGCAAGACCTCTGAAGCCGAGTCAGGACAGGGCATCCTCCTCTCCACTGCAGCGAGCTGCTGCTGGGAGAATGAGCCGCTGTTCACTGTGATAAGTGCCACAGGCCGCACCGATGGAAGAGAGTGTTGCCTGGTTGCGTCTCTCTGGCTATATCTGACCTAGATTGGCGTTAGCTTGACTCATGCCGTCGCAGCTAGTCAGCTGAACGCTGCGCTGGTTCGGTTGAGCATATGTTGACAATGTGGTTGTATGTTTTAGGAATACACACACTGTCAGTGAGCTAGCAGTGTGTTCCCATGGACACTGTCGTGAGTGCACGGGGAACGCAGAGTTAGTTCACATTGCTGCATTGTGTCACCGTCATGGCAGCAGCCCTTCATTCGGCTGCCAGGTGATATAGGCAACCTGTTGCGTGGGCCGGAGAGCCGGAAAGCAAGGAGGAAGCTGAAGAATGTAATGTGTTTCTAATAAACAATTTAACATTCACAAGCATCACCACAGTGTACACACAAGCAGCACATATTACAACAGTGGCTTCGTGAACACAAGGCCACAGGGCGAACCCTTAGCCTCACCCCAGGAGTTAACGTTAGCTCTTTGATGAGAAAAGTTAACTTAGCTCTTTGAGGAATGTAATTAATGTTTGACTCAAAAAACGATTTCCACATTCTCAAAAGCCTTACCATAGTGTACACCACGTGTCAAACTCAAGGCCGCATCCGGCCCGCCACGTCATTTTATGTGGCCTAAAGCTTAAAAGATTCATGATTGTCCCAAAATAAAAGTTTACGCTGCTTTAAAGCGTTCATGAACAATAAACTACATCTCCCACAATGCATGGCGATTTTTGTAACCTGCGAATTGACGGAATCCCGGCTCTAGATTGCGGTCTTTCCACACTCGCGTTTAACTAGGCTACGGGTTTTTAACAAGTGGAGATGAGAAATGTATAGAAACGATACCAAAATGTCCAATAAAAAATACGCAGAAAAAAGGCTATTTCATGAACGATAGGAAAGTTAACATGTTTGTGTTTCAAGGACGTAAACCGGTGTCTTTTGTGTTTTGAGCAGTGCCTAGAATAGTGCGCCGGTTCGCCCCCAGGCACCTCGACATTTTACTCTTTGGCGTACCGGGACTTCTCCCGAGCTGCCGGTCCTCTCCTCTGCCCTCTCCAGATCAGATTCTCTGGGCGCTTCGTGACGCTCACCTGTTCCCGTTCTCTCTGACTGCTAAACTCTGTCGGCGCAGAGAGACGAGGGAGACAAGAAGCTCGGTGCCTTTTAAGCAGCCGTGTGCTGAATGTAGCTTGTCAATGTCGCTTGTCGTGAACCGACCAATCACAGCCTGGATGGGGCGGGACATTTAAAAGTATTGACAGACAGGGGTCATTTACACTGGGGACGTTGGGGACAGGTCAGAATCTGAATGCCTGAATCTAAATAATTTTGTCCACTTCAAGCACTGGTTTTGAGCCAGTATCTGTGATGAAGGAGTAGCTACAATATAGGCCTCCGTCGGTATTTTTCCAGGTAATAAAACTATCTGTCATTAGTTGGATGTTTGCCCTTTGTTCGTTTTATCAAATGCCACATCTGTCACACATGTTATTAGCAGCTCACAATAATTTGTTTTACAATGGTTCTGCCCCTCTCTTCTGTGGAAAAGTTAATGTAATACTTTTTTGTTATATACTTTTCAAGTACATAAAGATTGATGGAGTATTTGGGGTTTCTAAACCTGATAAATTAATTAATGTATGTTATAATAACACAGATAGGCTACAGTAAATGTGCTTGCTTATATTTTTACATCTGATGGGTTAAATGTCCTTAACTTGAATAGGCTAAATAATCAAATAAAGTGACAGTTATTTTACAAAATGTTAAGGAAGCGTTTGTGCAGTAAAGTATGTTTATACAGTCTTGCAGTTCCAACTGGCCCTTTGAGGGTAACCAAAATGCTTATGCGGCCCGTGGTGAAAATGAGTTTGACACCCCCAGTGAACACAATACACAATAGCGTCTTGGACACCAAACGGGGGGATTGTGGCAGCTTCAGCAGGCCACCCTCCCTCCATAATGGTCACTTGGCCAGCTGCTCCCTTCCCCAGCCGCAGGTCATATGGGGGGGCTGGACTCGTCCAGGCAGGACATGGGTCACCTTGCTAGGGTGCAAAGATAATTTTCTAGTAGTGACTCCAACTCCATCCGTAGAGGTGGTGAATTCAGTGAGCAGTTCGCCATTTGCTGAAGAAAAAAAGATGCTGAGGCAGTAGGGAAACCGCTATTTATACGTCACGCACGTATCGGTAGCGACGTCCTATTGGTTGGCTACATGCACGCTAAAATTTCAGTGGGCAAGCGCGTGCGATTGGAAGAGGTAGTACCCATAGAGTCCAGTAGAGGGCGGAGCCTGTGTGAGATAGAACTTTTTAAAAGTGTTTAGTTGTTTGTTCGCTTCAATTTCTGAAACGTTTGCGAGAACTAAACACTGAACTATCCTACTGGCCGCGACTGACAGCCAAAATAGACGCAAGACGTTGCACCTTTCTGTAAATACTGTCCTAAAAGGCTGTTTAAAACCAGTGTTCACAGTACTGCCTTCTGAGGCACCTGTCTATTACGGCAGCAAGACAGGGAGGCAAGTGCCTTCTGTTTCAAACAGACACCATCTAAGACACCATCTAAGAGGACCCGCGGTGTAGCCTGTGTGGATTAAAATGGCTCATTCAAGGGTAACAAAAACATAACGGTTCATTATGTAGACCTAAGGTCTTTATACACCACTGAAAACATTTCCGTCAATAATTCCTCCTAAATATTACATACGGAACCTTTAAGAAAATAAAAGCCCAGGCTAATAATTGAAGTTTTACAGCATTGGTTGTCTGTGATATTGTTATATTATCAGTCTAAAAATCTTTTACAGAGTTTTCCTATGGGATTGACCTGCGTCACCACCAAACGGTCAGATTCTTCATTTCCTTATGGGCAATAAATAGGAGGTGGTTCTCCAGTCGATATCTTTAATTGATCCTGGGTTGTATCGACACCTACCGGTTTTATTGCTCCATCACGAGCCACTGGGAACGGGTTGCCCGGGAAACGGCCGCATGGCAACAGGATCAGAGCCTGGGGGTTGTCTGCTTCTAGGTCTGCTCCCATTTTACATCGCGTTTCCTCACTAGATGGTGTGCAAGCCACTGGAGAGTAACACTTCCCCGCACAGTGGGCTCTACCTCCAGCAAAACAAACCTGGGAAACTATACGGCGGATCATTTCTTTACGGGGCTCCGAGGAGGAGAAGTGTGGAAATAAAGCGTCGTTCGCGTCAAGGTTTAATTTTTAAAAAAAGCCAACCCCACGCTTCTTTTTTATTTTTTATTTGCAACAAGAAGACTTGGGAAAAAGCGGCAACAAAATACAGCTGTGATGGACATAATGATTGCGGTGCAGGATGCTTGTGTCTCTGGTCAGTGGCTTACTGCGATTATTCTCAGCCTGTGCTGCTTTCTGCCGTCCTGTTTGCCCGCTGGACAAACTGTGGACTATTCCTCGGTTGAAAGTGTGGTCAGCAGACAAGGCGACACGGCTCTACTGAGGTAAAACAAGCTAACGCAACTTCACTTTCTCCCGCTCTCACTCACTCAGAGCTAAAGCCTCAACCGCACACACTCTTAACGCCAGTTCGTCGTTTTAAATGATGTCTGTGAACTACTTTTATAGACGGGGTCATCGCCCAGATAAACACACAACAGGCCGTTTTCCCTCCATACCCCCCTTGTTTTCGCCTGACAGGGGGGCGGTCAGAGCAGCTACGCAGGACGCTGCTCTTCAGTTCGGCTGGTTACTAAAGTTTGCCAAGATACTTTCCCCTTGTGTGCACCATTTAACAGAGAAGATGTGTTTTTTTGTGGTGCGTTTGATTATACAGTTGCTCGTAGGTGAGACAGATATCGCCCGAATCGCCAACATTAGCATTAACGTTACCCACTGCCTATCGCTTACGTTATTTGATGACATTGTGTTCGTTCATTCATTCAGTTTCAAACACCGCGAGTGCTACAAGGTGCAAAACGGAGCCTAGCGTGCTATTATTGTGAGTGCTACTCTGTCATCTTTTGCTGAATGTGCAATGTGATGTCGCAGTTTCAAAACGGGGCTTTAGAGTGTGTTTGTGGTCGCTGTTGATCAGAGTCGAGTTATGGCAATGACGCTCGCTCCAGCCTCCCTTCGTCCTCCCTCCATCACGTACGCTACGATGCCAGCTGCGCAGGTAGCTGCCCATTAATGACTGAATTAACAGGCACGGGCGTGGTTTGGACCAGTACTTCAAGGAGTTTGTGTCAACATATTCTTAATTTCAGCATATGATCAAAAACAAGACTATGTAAAATATAGTCACACAATGATAGTACTTTTCAAAAGTTTCACTCTTGCAGCCTTGTTTTGGGTGTAATTACAAAAAAATTCCTTTGTGGTCTGTTCTTCAGAAAATTCAAAACTCTTTCGTTGACACAAAACAGAAATAAAAGACGCAAAATCTTTGGAGCACTGTGATAATATCTTGTCCTACCAATATCAAATATCCGCTTTGATGCTCTGAGGAAGTGCTGAGGGGGCAGGCCTGCCCCATTTCAATATGAATTCTGTAGATGTTAACTCTGAGAGATGCTTGGTGTGGACCCGCATACAGAGCAGCTGACTGACTAAAGTTCCACTCAGGTGGGCTTTTAGTCATTGTCTCATTCATGATTACGACATGTTTCTGAGGCATTAGGTCATCATCAATGCCTGTGTGGAGATGAATGTCTCACTATGTGGATGGTTAAAATGTGAGATGATGCTCATCCCAGAATTACCTTGGCAAAAGCTACTGATTGTTTTTACTGTGTTCCCTCCCTGACTTACGCCTCTGTCTCTTTAGAGAGGGCGTCTAATTCCCTGGTGTCAATCTGGTTTGGCTGTGATCAGTGGCAGAAGCTTTGCCTCAATCGTAATGGTTTATTGGACCAGAGATTATCCCTATGCTATGAATCAGCTCAATAAACAAGTTGCCTCCCACCCCCTGGATAAGGAAACACTCTCAACAAGCAGGTCGTCGCCTCAGTAAATGCCATCTAAAAATCTAGGAAATGGATAAGGGAAAACATTTTCAAGATGCTTTCTTTGCCAGGTCCTTACAGTTAATTAATGGGTTATCCAACACTCGCTGTAACCAGTGTTTGGCTCCTCTCCAATCATGTGAATGCCACCACTGTGAAGTTATCGCTTTGCTGTGCCTCGCACCTGTTGACCTAATAGAGATTGTAAACCTCTTAAACTGCTCCACTTGCCTCTCTTCGCTGCATCTCATTGCAAAACTTTGTCGTCAAGCAATGACAAAGGCCTGCTTTGTCTTGGCCCATTCCTTAGCTCTGTCCATAGCTCTGTCTGTTTCCTCCTTCCCCCCCTCAATTTTCACTGGTTTTGAGAGCCAGGCATCAAATCATGAACCATTTCTTTTAAGTACTCATTGCAGAAAACAGTGCTTGCTTGTTGTGTTTCTCTATTGTCAAGACCCCTGACTATTAGAGGGCAATTTTGCTGTGCCCCAAAGCTGATTGCTGGTTAAAAAATGCGAGTGTTCTCAAATACTGACAAACCCAGAAGCACGCAATTAGTCACTACCCCTGGATTATGGAGTAGCTCCCGAGAGGTGCGTCCACTGTCACATGTTCATTCCCCCCACCTTTTCAATTCTTAGCGCTGCATTATTGCTGCCCTGATTCACTTTGGACAGTGGGTCCACATCAATTAAATGATTTGAGCCTCTTCAAGATGAGGAATGGCCCACATGTGTATCATCACCCTTTTAATCTTTTCATTACCTAAACGCCATTTTCAGCCTCTAACAAAAGGTCCTTGTATTTGGAATGAGTCGTGCTGCTGCTTCTACATGAGCGCATTCAAGTTATGCACATATGCTGTATTTTGTAATATACTGGGAGCTTCCATAGGGAGCATGCTGTTTAGAGGAGCTGCTCATCCCTTTCTTCCCCATCCTTTTACATGTCATTTGGATTCACTTGAATAAACCTTGACTCTTCCCAGTAAATCACTCATATGGCTATGCGAATTTGAGGGGGAAAGCCAGATGAAAGAACAGTTCCTTGTGCTGTGAGGAAACACAGAATATCAGTGGCAGTCTCTTCCACATGGATAAGCAGCTGTAATCAACAGCAAAGAGCGAGTGTCTGTAAATTTAGTTTGAGCAGGCTGAAATCTTAAGCATAGGCTGCTACCATACACTTAAAATTTGCAGTACTATTCCGAAAGTATGTCTGTGGTTCTATCTTGGTGCTCTGTGCTTTGCCCAGCAGCTATATTTCTATTTTCCCGATGAAAATATTGAGTATGACTGAGTTATGACTTGGGGCGTGAGAGCTAGGCAAAAGGTACACTGATTGTGCTTTAAAAGCTACGTTCTACGAAGGCAGACAATAGGAACGAGGCAAATAAACGGGAGCAAAGGTATACACACCAAGAGTAAGACAATGATCGTAGGTTATTTTTGTTATTTTGTTTGACAGTTGTCCCTCAGCCACAAGAAAAGACCTGTACCACAGGCCTTAGTCTACGTAATGATGCAAAATTGACCTGTCACTAGTTTGAAAGTCTCAAATTCGTATAAATCTAAAATCATTGCCTCATGTCAAACCACGAATTGATGAAAATATTTTCTGGCTGTACATGATTGTACTGGAGCTTCTGTTTTCTAGCCTTATCCAGGACAAAAACGATGCCATGTATCATTTTCCTCAACTGTGTCATTATTATGGCTCCGAAAGGTCTTGACATTTACTATAAGCACTTGTGCCAGAGACAACATCTAGTTTAAATGGCTTGGTGTCCCCACCTCAGTGCAGATGCCATCAACATAAGATGGAAAAGAGGAATATTAAGTGACCGTTCAAACTCCACCGGACACAATTTAAAGGAGGAATTGTTGACTATCTCCTTAGACCCTATCCACGACTGGGAAGCAACCTCCTCACTTTCTGCATTTCATCACTTTTTTTTAATTAGGCCACAGCCAGTTGTGTTAAAAAAAGAATAAGCAAGGCTACCTTATCTCCAACAGCTTGGTTGGAGATATAGCACATATAGTGTGCTCTGAACACATCACTTAGCTGCCATATATCTGTAGTTTCATGCACTCATTCGGGGGAAAAAACCTGCTTTATCTCATATGACACATCTGTGGGCACACCTGAGTCTGTCACTGTTAATTAAACGCCCAAATCCTCTCGCCTGTTTGCTGCACCGCATGTTTAATGTGATCGGTGTTGCTCTCTTTCACAGTCCTTATGCTCATCATGGTCTCAAGGACCTCAAGGACTAAGTGTTAAGCAAGTAATTTGACCTCATTTATTGACAAGTGAATAGACACTATCATGATGCAAAACAATAGGTGTGGGGGAAGGGTTGTCGTTGGGGAGGGGCTTCCAGATGGAGCCACCCAGGCAAAGAAATTACTAACGGTCATAAACTCATACTGTATTATGTCCAAAAATCTGACCTTTCCTGTTAACATTAGAAGGCAGACATATTGCTAGTGCAATAGTCGGTCTCCTCTTGCTCAAGGGAACCTTGCTATACTAAAGTATTCATCAGATTCATTACTCTGGCATCCATTTAGTACTTATGAAAATCAGCAAACAAGGTGACATGGTAGAGCAGTGGCTAAGAAGGCTTTCATCGCAGCTGCCTCCTTCAAGACCTCCAGTTAACCTCCGCCACTCCTCATTCAGCTTGTTGCTAAAAGCAGCCTAATCTCCTTTAGATGAAAATTTATAAAGTTGCAAAGCTATCTATAAAAATAAGTACTACCCAGAAAAACCCTGTAGCCAGTTTTAATATCAAGGCTTTTCGTAATAAATATTCCTCTGAAAATGATACTTATTCATCACCCAATGTGGAGGAATTATCTCAAATATGTGTACCTTTTAGTATTTTTTTATAAAGTCAGTGTAAAAGTACACTGTTCATGAGATAAATGAAATGCTATGAAGATATAGATATACAATTTAGCCCAGGTTAGCCGTTCAGATGCATGTGTCTCTTTTTAAAAGAGATATACAGAAAATCCAAAGTAGTGCTGGAAGGTAGGGTGATTGCTGTTTTTTTTTTTTTATCGCTTCTATAACACATTCTGGGAGGCTGCCAGAGCTTTTTAGTTACATGTCATGATCTATGGCCTCATGTCAGGGGCTAACATAAATTAAAAGCCACATTTGCACACTGTAAACCGTTTTGAAATGGATTACGTTTATAGTCATCATTTGTCAGGCAAGTCGATCCATTGTACTTTCTAAAAATTAAGCATTTCTATTTGTAATATATTTCAATTAGCACTAAAGTGATTGAGTGCCCCGGTAAATTAAAGCCTAAATGGAAATGCTTTCTCAAGGTAAATCCTTCGAGGGAAATAGATGCTATGCTAGGTTTTAAAGCATCTTTCTAATACTCTTATAATCACTACAATTATAGGGGATAGGGAAAATGATTTGGGATGGAAAATGGAGCTTTTACCCGTTCCCCAGCTGTAAGCATCCACATAATTGCAATAATTCTACAGGAAAATGTCTGAGCAGTGTTTCTCTGTTGTGAGAAAGCTATAAGCCTCAAAATTAAACTTGACAGAGTGACTGGAGAGGCAATCACAGGTTATCTTTTGGGCAATTTTAAAGTAAAGTTACTTGAAACTGAATTTTTCAGAAGAACATGTCCACTCTATTGGGAGACTTTCACATCAGATTTGTCTTAGAAACAGTTTACACTTTAGATTGCATAGGGCTGTGATTTGTCCACTTACTACAAGTGTATTACACTACATTACATTACATGAGTGTGAATTCTTTCAATCAAGTGTTGGGAGTTTTTACAGACTGCTTAAGCAGATAGTCGACATGGGCATTGATTTACAACAGGCTGTATCAGAACTAACACAGTTTCTGTGCATGTTTTTGTGGATATATATAGTCTTTTTGTGAAGAAGATTAAGCTATTCTCTCTGACAGCGATTTCAGAGTAAATGTCTTTTTACTAGCTCTTTTGTGGAACAGTGTACAGCCTTTTCTGCTCCAAATCATATGCCAACACTTCCAGTCTTTCATCACATAGAGCTGAAACGATTCCTCAGAGCCCCTTCAATTAAAGTCCTTAATCAATCAGTTAGCATCTCTTGTGTTTCATGATAATTAGTTGTGCTATTCTGACAACATTGCGTAATCTCATCTGTGCCTCCTCAGTTGAGCCTAGTTATATACCAGCAAGTCTCGGTATGCCCCCATGTCAGCAGGTTATAGACAAAACCCGCTGACATCACAGTTTGAAGCCTGAATGATGGTGAAGCTTTGAAACAAAGAGTGCAGACGTAGGGGTGGTACACTTCGCTTGGTATGCTGAGCATGGAAAACACCTCAACCTTTAGTAAGCTTCTGGGAATCGGGACATTTCCTGCTCAGAAATCTCTGCAGTAGCCATAATCATATATCCCTGAATTCAGGTCTGTTCAGTCCAAGTCAGGGGGCGAGCCTGTCATGCAATGCCATGTTTGATTGAACAAAGTCTCCATATAAATCTGACCAAGGCAATATGTTTTTGAATGGTTTAAACTCCTGTCCAATGAGTGTTGAGATGCAGAAGTAAGACTGAATTATCACTATGGGAGATATTCCCTTAGGATAGAGTGGTTGATGTCATTATCTTCAATGCAAGATCTTTATGTGTGAGCATGGTTTGAGGCTGGAGGGACTACAGGTAAGCATTTGTTTGATCCCTTGGGAATAATATATCAGAAGTGTTGACACATGGTTACCTTAGCGATGGCCTTCAGTGAATTAAAACAATCCAGAGGGATTTCAGCTCTTGTAGAGGGTATTTTCTTGTCCTTTAATGAAATTCAACATTAGTCTTGTATCTTGGGGTTTTATTTGTTCTGAACCATGATTTAAGAGTTAGGAACAGTAAAGCTGGCTTGCCTGCTTTCCACTACACAGTGGATATGATACGTGTGACCTCACATCCCCTTCAAACTAAAATTTATGTAGTATTCTTTCACAATCCAACTAATATATGAAATGTAGAAAAGTCGGATTCTTAAAGACAAGAAGAATTTCCTAATATTTTCTGGATCCCATTGTTCCTCTGATTCAACAAATATCAGTGTCTCTTATGTGTCACACATATTTCACTGCTCAGATTTTCTAAGACTTAGAATTATGTCAGTGTTTTCAACTGTCAATCATGAAAATTCCTCAAATTAAGAAAGAAGTTGACCGTAATCTCTATTTTAGCACTTTTAGTACACAGTTAGCTCACTCATATGTTCACGATGGCTGGTCTCTCACAATTGATTAGAAACTCCAGCAGCTAAAGGAGGTACGTATTGTCATAATTCATTTGGCTCTATGTTGGCATGGCTAAAGAATTTTAATTGGAGTTGCGCTGAGCAGGTTCTGGGTTTTGTTTTTTTTCTCTCTCTCTCTCTCTCTGTCATCTGCATAATGAGTGTGTGGATTTCAGACTGCTGTAAATGTTTGTTGGAGCCGAGTAATTGGAGAGTCTGCATTGGTAATTATTAGTAAATGGAGAAAGAAGCAGTGGAGCAAATCAATATCACTGAAAATAGTGCTACCTTTTGTTTCTAGTGGGGTCAGGAGTTAAGGTAAGAGAAGCCTCATGCTGCACAGAGATTAATAAAAGCCTTATATGTGAAAATGATACATTAATATTGTCCAGACTTTATGGACAGTATTGCCCCTACGTGGTGTTGCAGTACTGATGAAATACTGAAACATTTTGTAGTAAAAATCTTTTCATTTTATTTTGTGGTTGATGAAAGTCAGCTTTGACAAATTTAAACCCCTATTGCATACTTACAGCTTAATTGTATATTCATGACATTGTATTAACTTTTTGCTATTTTGCACAGATGGCACAAATGGTTTGTTACTGCACAATGATCCAATTAAATGGAACAAAATCTGGTGTTTCTCAAGTGTAATTTAAAACAGTCCCCTCAGTCCTTGACTTATACAGGGAAAGAGAACACTATGTCAGTCAGAGTTTGGTGTTGTGTTGAATTGAAGGCCCCCCAACTTCCATTGTTTAATAGTATGTTTAGTGATGTGATAATAAATAAATAATATTGAAATTTTGGCCATGACAGACCACAAAGCTCCTGAAAAAAAGATAGAGGGAAAACTGTGACATTAATAGGCTTCAAGCTTTGTCCCAGCCACAGCATGGCAGGGAGATTGACTCAATCTGTGCTAATGTTAAACAGCGAATTCATCAACTGATCTGTGAGACTGCCACTCATTAGGATTCTAATTTTAGACTTGGGGGGTAGAGAGGGTGCTTTTCGGTTCATAATGGGACTTTTATTTCTCCACTTTTCTCTGTCTCTACCCCCCTCTCTGTTTCACCTTATCTCTCTCTCATCTTTCTCTCTGTAACTTTCTGTTCCTTAATTGCATCTAAAGGTAAGCAGCCATGGCAAATGTAGTCGGGATCAGTTACTACCTAGTAATGGTTGAGCTGTCTGCTATTCTTTCTAACACTCCAGAGTTCGCTCTGTGTCTTCAGTATTTGGTCTGCTCATATACAGCATTTTAGCATAGCCATGTTCTGTTCTGTGTGAAATTCAGCAGGCGAGTCAGTGTGAAAAATAACAAGAATAAACTGCAGCCTAGGGCCCTATCAGTAATCAAATGATCAATTATCCTGTTGGAGGTAGAGGCTTGAGGCTTTTAGACAACCTGAGCACATATCACAATTACAATAGAGATGTACAAATAAAAAAACAGCTTTACAACTTGGCACAACAGATTTATGAATCATTTCATTTATATACCTAAAGACAACTGTACAGCAGCCATGTTGGCCAGTGGTACTGTAGGTATGTTTTGCCATCTTTTATAGTCCAAAATCAAAGCCTCTAGGCAAAATACCTGGTAGAAGGTGCGCCATGTAGAAGTGCCTTTTGCACACACCTCTTCATGTTGTTATTGAGCTCACTGTGGTGGTTACTTCTTTTACCAAAGCTCAAAACTCAAAGCTTTGACACAAAAAGGTCTAGAAAACAGTTAGCAGGCGTGAATGCTGTTGATTTAAACTACAGGAAGCCGTCACTATTTCACACTAAAATCCCTACAATGTTTGGCCACTGAAAAGCCATCATTGATGGTGATTAGTGGGTGCCTGTACAATGAATTTTGGTATCACCATCACTGTTTGTGTGGGGATTTTTTGTCTGACATTTTGTACATTAAACAGCGATGACCTAATGGAATTTACGGTTACTTGCAGCTTTAAACATGACTTTTTTTGTATATACACTAGGAGTGGGAGAAATAATCGATTCTTAGATGTATTGTGATGCAGACGTGAATGATTCTGATTCAATTAACAAATGTCAAAAAACTGTTAATTGATAATGTAATTTTGATGGAACGCAAAAGGCGGAACTCGCGGAAATGCAGTGCCCAAACCATTTGTGGTGTGTACATAACAAAGACTGGTGTTCCCCTGGTATTCGGCACACCACCGCTGCAGAATGAATAACTAAAATACTAAAATGTCACACCATCATTAATATCAATGCACAACTCGCACATTGTGCGAGCGGGGTAACATTCGACGCTTAGCAAGCTCTCTGTTTCCTGTGTGTGAGGCCGAGCGAATGAGAGAGAGCAGGCTGCAGAACATGACAGTGAAAGTTAACGGCGGAAAACATTAGCAGGAAGTTTCTGCCTGTAAACGTACAGTATAGGTCGCAGTGTGTCCGTTAATAAAAGTCTATGGTTTCCCCAACTGCTGGAAAAGTGAAGGTGGTTAGCGCTAGCTAACATCTCCCATGAACAGCACGTATTTTGGCTGTTGTGTAACGTTCAGTGTTGCCAACTTAGCGACTTTGTCGCTATTTTTAGCGACTTTTCAGACCCCTTTAGCGACATTTTTTCAAAAAAGCGACTAGCGACAAATCTAGCGACTTTTTGGACAAACCTTAGCAACTTTCAAAATTCCAAATATCGCCAGTACTGCTAGTGTGAGGTCTTACTTCCCCGCCAGCGCCTGTTCAGTCAGTGAGCTGCTGAGAGGAGCAGCACATTCCGTTGACTGCATGCCAGCTAACATAGACAAGAATGAGCTGCGCATGTGCACGCTGTGTTAGAAGGAACCAATCAGTGATCACATAGCAGCTGTCTTCTCTCTTCCTAACTCTTTACTGGACATTCGGCTATATACTTATATAAAAACAGTATGAGCACGGTTTAGGGGAGATAACCGTTATTATAAACTAAAGTAGGCTACAGTACCGACAAATTAGGCAGAATGCAAATACAACGCGATGACGTCATTAATATGCTAATGACGCATGACGTCATCTGGCGACATTTAGCTACTTTTCGAGCAGGCTTTAGCTACTTTCCATTGAAAATAGTTGGCAACACTGGTAACGTTAGCTAAATTAGTAGCAAGGTACTATTAATTAGCTCAGCTGTATGTCATTACTAACTTACTGTCCATGGTTGAAAACATCAGGTATAAGCTTAGAATAAACTGGTGTACAGTTCTGTCCTGTATACATACTGTACATCCTGAAAATTAACTTTATACTTCAGTTTTCAGAGGAGTCTGGCAACTGCTTGTTAAAGAAATGAGGGACTATGGAGGTGAGGTTAATGGAGTAAATTAGGGATGCAAACTAATCCTTTTAAGCTAATGCTAAAGCGAGATGTTTCTTTTGGATTTTAATGTGCAAATTAAATGCTTAGTAGTTATCCAGAGATCCTCTAGAGAAAAAAATGATGCATCAAGATAATAATCGTTTTATAATTGCATCGCAGCCCTCTGAATCGTAATCGAATCGTGAGGTGCCCAGAGATTCCGACCCCTAATATACACATCCACACAAAGCTTTGAAGTGCTGCAGCAGAATGAACTACATTGTTCTTCTTCTACTGGGGTCAGCATTAACAGGTAGCCTATGCTACTAATTCAGAAGGTTTTGAACAGGAAAATGGATAGTATTTCTCTCAGGAGATGTTTTTACTATCCTCTTTAACTCCATCAAACTTACATGCAAGCTTTACAGAACAACATGGATTTAACCTGCGTTCTCTGTAGTGAAGTCGGGCTGTGTTTCTCCTCCTTATTATACCCAGTTAGCAATATGAAAAGGGGGATTACAGCTCCCAGCTAATTAGCATCCAGCCCTAGGTGCTACAAATGAAATGTGTTTGTAGATAATAGTGTATGTAGTTACCATACCTCTGTCATGTTAAAATGTGCGTGCCAGTTGTTGGATTTAACACACACCTTTTCATCTTACTGTATTTTGAGAGACACAGTCAGGTTTCACAATAGCATTTCCCTGAGGCATGCAATCACTTTCCAGCTTCTACAGTACATTCGGCAATCTCTAAAACAGCCAGTTGTCTTCAGTAGAAGTGTGTGGGCCACGTCTTTCTTTCTCAAACCTCAATCCAGGCACTGTCTTTGATTCCAACACAATGCCCCCACTGCCTTCCTCTCTGCACTGTGTGAGTGTCACTTTCATTTCAGTATATTCACCCTTGTTTTTGCCAGAGCAGTTGCTAATGGGTAGTCTTTTCAAAGCCTAGCAAGGATAATCCTGTCATCTTTATTTTCCTGGCCACCTCAGGGCCATTCAACAAGTTCAAAAGAAAAAAAATCTGCAGTGCAGCGTTTGTGAGGCTCGCTGTTGTGTTCCATATCTTCCATCACAGGCAGAGCTACATGTGGAAACAGGTGCTGTGCTGAATGACTTCAGTGGCATGTACTGGCTCACTTAAGGGAATATCCAAGCCAGATGCTTTATTATGTTGTGTTAATGCTGATGCCAGTGTGCCACAACTCGAACGTCAAGAGGTGGGAGGTGGTTCTTGAAACAGTTGTGCTCTTGGAAATTACTGCCTTCACAATGAATTTTGGCTTGTTTTCCAATTTTGCCATCCAATGTGTTGACATATAAAACAGCCACCTAATAAACAACTATATTCTCCTTGACATGCCAATGTGGCCATTCAAAGATTATTAAATTCACAGTCTCTGCAGATGCCACTGATTTTCTGATTTCCACTCTACGGTATTGGCTGGGCACTTCTTTCTTGGGAACAAAATGATTCAAGGGAGCGGCAGTGTTTGATTTGATTGTGAGGACTGTGGGAGAAGAGCATCTTATGCATTCCTGTGATGAGGAAATATTCAGGTAGTGTAGTACTGATTGTTACAAAGAAGCTCTACAATCAGAAGTGTTTACAGCGAAGCAAAACCAAAGCTTCCTCGCTTGTCCCAGTACATGACAAGAATAGTGACATTGACTGAAAGAAATGTGAAGGTCTGAGACAAGGTGATAGTAACACTTATGAGGTATTTTATGACACACAAAGAGTTGTTCACATTTTAGAAAGGGTGCATCAATATTTGAATAAACTATGCTACAAGTTAAGTGAGCCAGGTTTTTACTTGGATGTATCAGGAAAACTGAAGCTGTAGTGAACATCTTAAGTGTTGATGATGGTGAAAAATACAATCTGCAGAGACACTGCACAAGAGTTGCAAACAAAATGTTGGGGATAAATAGTGTATCATAACATGGAACATAAATAATATGTCTAAGGGATCTTGAACAGAAAAGATGATGCTGTTAGACGCATATCAGCCATCTTAATGACTTTCATTTTGGCCCAAGTTCAGGGCAGTAATTTCTCAGTTCAACCTACAGTAAGGATACCTCTGACATTAATGCGTGAGCGAAAGGAGGTCGTGCAAGACATTGATTCCTCTAACAAGCCTAAATATGCTCATGTGTGTCACTCTGAGTTAGAGCTGAACGATTTTGGAAAATAATCAAATTTTTTTGATTATTTTGCGATTGCGATTTTATATGCAATTAATTTTTAATTTTAATCTTTACCTCCTGTATTATTCAAAACGGACAAGCAAAAACAAGTGTATTGTATGACCTACACAGAATTAGATAGATTAAAGATACACTGTTCTTTCTTTCTTAGAAAGGGCCAGACCTGTGTTATGATGAAATTAGGTGATGCATGAATTGCATGAATTATTATTATGAGAAATGGTAGAGAAGAAATATCAAATTATAATAATATGAGAAAGATAATTTGAGAATCAAGTCATGGCATTCAATAATATGATATTATATCATCAGGTAGGCCTACCTACAGACCACAAAAAAAGAAAAAAAGTTCACCACAGCGTAATTCAAAACCTACAGTTCAACCACCAATTAATGAGTCTATCTCAAAAACCTAAAAAAATACTTAATTTGAGTTTCAATTCAAAAGTCGGCCAACGAAAATAAAACTAAGTGACACCTCTTATGTTTAATAGACAAGCTTAGTAATCCTCTGACAACACCGGAGTCACCCCCCTTCTCCCTCAGCCTGCTGGTAAGCAGCGCACTGGCAACAACTCGGGGCACACTGGGCCTCTTTCGGACTTGTGCGTTTGGTTTGAAACGGCGTTTCACAGATATTTCCTGAGCTGACTGTTGGCTGTTTGTGTGACTCAGGCCACAATTCGCCACAATAATGTGCCAAGTTGATGCTTCATCTGCAGACTGGTTTACTCTCACATGTCATGTGAGCAGAACATAATAGCAGCCTTTGCGATTAGAAAATCTCGTTTTATCATATTGTGATGATATCACAAATGCAATTAATCGTTCAGCCCTACTCTGAGTACTCGCATATTCCTTTACCTACAACAGTAGTATGTGAATAGTTGGGGGAATAAAATTAATTGCTACAACTCACTTTGGTCTGTATACAAAATTAAAACATTTCGGCCCTGTAAAAATCCAGCAAACTGGTTTAAAATATGCATCATTTTGTGTGTATTTTTTTTAGTGGTGCATGTTTCAAAGGTAAAAAAATAAATGTGTACAGAGAGTGGGGAAATATAAAATTGGCAACAACAGAAGGTTTTGATTTGGAAAGAATAGAACTCATTATGTCCACTGAAGTCATAACGAAAACTTTCCACTCAGAAATATGTCAAAAGGTTTAGGCTAGTTGTGACATATATAAGAATCTGATTGTGTAATAGTCTAAAATAAGACGATGTGTTGTGAGTTACATGACAGTTACCTAAGTGGGTACACTCAGTCAGTAAGGAAACAGTTTCCTCTAAAGCAGTCAGACTTTTCTGAGGGAATATGTATTTACAAAAAACATTGTTTTGCACAGGAGTCAAATATGTTCTGATTTAGAACTCTTTAGAAAAGAATAATTGCTTATCTAAATAGCAATCTATGTGATGTACTAGACATTTTAAACAGCTCTATATCAATAAGGTTGTCTGACTTATCTGAGGAATGGGCAGCACATTAACTGATATACGTCTCTTGCATTCCATGAGGTTAAATCTTGCCCTAAGCCCTGACACTTGACGCAATTTGGGTTGACAGGATGTATTGTTTGTTGACTGCAGGAAGTATTTATTTACATGCCGTGTCAGATTTTGTTTTCCAGCTGCCATGGTAATGAACAAATAAAGTGAAAGCTTCTACAAAAATATCAAATATGTTGGGTAACAGTGTAAAACAGCTATGAGTGTTCTAACATCTTGAACACTGCAACTGCCTGACTATATACTGGTGTGTGCTTTTGTTTATACCATGTAGTTGTAGTTGCAGTATAGTGACGTGCTGCAGGCATAGCTAGTAGACAATTCACTGTACTACATCTGACAGCAAGAAAACCTTCACTGTGAGTGAATGTTCACAGCACTTCATATGGACACTTGCCAGTTCCTCCAAATTGATTTTTATTCCCTGGGATCAGCTCAAATGTGCACTTCTTGTGTATCAACTCAGCTGCTGCTTTGCCGACTAAATTATTCCACAGATAGATATATTTTTTAACTCACAGTTAATAATAGGGGGGATACTGTATACAGTTGCATGAATAATTCATGCAGGCATTACTGTGTAGAGATTAAAAATGGAATAAGAATAATTCACTCTCTAAGCTTACACAAATGGTTTTAGAAACAGCTAATCAACTAGCAAGCCTGTTTAAGCCAAGGCAGCTACCTAAAGTTCTGAGTTCGTCCTCAGAAGTGCCTGTTTAAGCCCAGGTGCAAGCCAGCCAAATAATAAATTCAAAGGCTTCTATCCATATTATCTCTACCTCCTCCTCGATCTAAATTCTTATGATTTTCTCCTGGACGTGACACGCCGAAGCCTCTCCTGGTTTACTCACTGAGGAAGTGACAGGTCCTAATTATACAGTCTCGAGGGCAAGAGACACTTAAACATTAACAATTAGGAAGAGATAAAAGCAGCAGATAAAAGGAAGAGAATAACGAGAAAGAAAAAAAGGCAAGAGAGAAAATGAAACAGAAAAGGGATTTTAAAAAACATGTTGTAGGGTTTGCTGATAAAGCGGGAATTTAGTTTGTGCAGAGCAAAATGACAGTAATGGTTCTTTCGACTTGTTTCAACATCGTAATCAGATTTAGAGGCACATCATGTATATTTATTCAGGAAGGTTTTTTACATAATGCTCTTTGTGCTCACCAATTGCACAGATCAGTCATGCCTCAGTGCACATGAACCATTTCTCAACCCCATAAGCTGAACCTTTGTCCTTCATTGAAAACCAGAGAACATACAGCAGACTGTTATTAGATGTCTTCCCAACCATATGGTTTGCAAGTTTAGTAATTGCCTACGCCTGCAATACAGAACATTGTGGATGAATTCATGACCTGAAGATGCCGTGCTGTTTAGCAAGCCCTTTTAAAGGACACCGGCCTTCTGTTTACTCTGCTGTAACCCTCCGAGCCCTAAATGGATTAATGATCCTGGGGTTGTCAGTTCATACGCAGACGCTGAGGGTACTGCTGATGTGTCCTTGAGCGAGGCACTTAATCTAAAATTGTGTCAGTTAATATCCATCTTCATAAATGCATTATACACATATCATAGGTTATGTAAGTCACCCTCGATGAAGTCTGGAGAAACAAACAATGTGAGCCACAGATAGTACCTTAGCCCACGACACAGTCTTGGGGAATATCAAGTATCTGTTGTCTGGATTGCATTGCTTTGTCATTGTTTTGAGACCCTATCATAATGTATTCTGTACATGCACAGAGGCCCCTTTTTGCAGTAAGATATAAATGGTTTCAAAGGGTGCCTCGTAGGTTCTTATCTTCTGTCAATTTTTATGGCTTGTGATGCCAACCTTAGTATCTGGCAAATGTGCACTACACAGTAAACAGAACCACGATGTGTTGCTGACATGCCAGGGGTCTTGTGGGCATTGTTTAATCAGAACAGTATAGCTCACAGACTTCTGAGTGGGTGGTTTGCTTAGACCCAGGCCCCACATACATTGGGAGGGGAGTTTGCAGGGTTGCCCAATTAGTGCTGAAAAGTGTAGCAGTGCGTCAGCAGGGAAGTGTGCACCAGAGGAGGCGTGTCATCAATCATCACTCCAGCTCCAGGCTTGTTCCAACCCTTTTCCCTATCTGGCAGAAGGAGAAAGTAGGAGAGGGTGAGAATGGCAGTGGCCAGCCAATTCCAGGAATGACAACAGACTTCACTGGAACGCACTGCATTAAAGCATAGCTCTGGGCATCAATAAAGGGCAATTATTTCTTTTGATCATTTTTTTAATTATTATTTTATTTCCTCAGAGGTAGATACGGAGAGGAGATTCATAAAATATGTATGTAGTTAAAGGATAAGTCCGGTGATTTCCTGTATTTTCCTAATGTTCAACTGGTCCCATGAAAAGTAAAACCAACTGATCCCTACATAAGTTGCAAGTATAAGCCAAAATATATCAATCACTCCCTGTTGTCTGGCTGCAGTATAGGTCCTAACCCTCAGCTGTCAATCATGAGATAAAACCCCCTTTTAATAGTTGCAAATAACTGAATTAAACCACACTTATTAGAAAAATGAACACTTGAACAGATATCAGTGTAATAAGAACTACCTAAAATGATAAAAACTATCTATGGGAAAAATGTATCTGATGTGTACTGTTCAGTTTGGCCCATGTCCACTGACATGGAGGGGGAAGGGTTTATGACCTATACTGCAACCAGCCACCAGGACGGCGATAGAGATGTTTTAGTCTCACCTTTGGGGAGCTGTGACTATCTTTAAATACAGTGAATGGTACAATAACAAATACACTGGTTGTAAATACTCATGAGCTCACCAAACCCCTTGCTCAAAATAGCCCCCCCAGAAAAGTACTACTTACTGTGTATCATTTGCCCCAAACTACAGTGCCCACCTGTTTTAGGAACGTATTTAGCCACAACAGGGACAGGTGTGGATCAGCAGGTAGAGTCAGTTGCCCACTAACCGCAGGGTTAGTGGTTCGATCCCTGGTGTCTGTTGTCGATGTCGTAGCATAGTATCCCAAGACCCTGAATGCCAGGGGGCTCCTTATGGTTTTTCCATGCCTAACATGGTAGGCCATCAGTGTGAATGGGTGAATGAGAGAGAAATTGAAAGCGCCTTTTGATATGAATGCAAAAATGAAAGTGTATTTACATGACCCATTTTTAAAGATTAATTCTTGAGTGGGAATTAAGGGGCTTGGGACTAAGATCCACAAACAGGCCTGGAAATTATTAAGCGACAGACCAAGGAATTGCTGGTTTTGATCTTTTGATTGGATTCGATCTTTTGATTGGACAGTAACAAAAAATATAGAATATCACCCTCCGCATTCTTTACGTTCTACATAAACATACCTGAAAAAATAAGTAGTTTTAAAAATAAACCTATTCATAAAGATTCATTGTGACTACCAAAGCGGTTTTACTGGCTCTGAAAAGGAATTATATTTTGCAGATAGTGAACCTTCACTAATTGTGTACTCTGTGTCTGTGTGTGGTCATTGATTGGCATCAACAAACACTGCCAGTATGCAACATCATGCATCTTGACTGTCAAATATTGTACATTCAACCTGTCAAATGTTTACACTGCCTCCATTCCCTCTTGTGTCAGCCATGTACAAACCTACTGTTCCCCCTTGGCTTAACACTGACACATTGTGTGACACTGAGTCAGAGATTTGTAACATTTCCAAAAATGGGTACTTAGCTCTGTACGGAGGGTATAATGATAATGACAGTTCATCATCATATAAAATGCCTCTCACTTAGTGGCTCCTCTCACTGCTTTGTCATAGTCTTGACAGTGTCAGTACCAGCTAATGAAAGCTTTAAAAATCTTCTCTGAATATTATCTTTGAGGTGTTTTTATCATGTACGAAACTTCCATAAGCCCCATACTTTCAAATTAAAATTATGGTTATATTTCCTGGCGTCAGTCCTTTTGTTCCTTTTATGCCCGCAGCTCTATAGCAGAGAATGTCCGTGTGGAAAATGCTTTAAGATAATCTCTCTTTAGGGAGGTGTAGAGTAATATAATACAGGATATAACAGAAGCTGCCCTCTCATGGAGCAGTGAGACAAGGGCTATGATAGAGAGAATTTGGCGACATGATAATGCATTTGCAGTTATGGCTTAATTTAACCTTCCAAATAAAATCTGCATGCTCAAATTGCTCATTTTGGACTGTAATATCAGGACCAGGTTTGCAAACATGATGTGGCCTGTGGCTTACTCTCCAACTGCCTGACATCCCACCTTCATAAAACAGTCATCAACATTAACTGAATTGTGTAATTAAGTTTTTGTCCCTCCATTAGAGCAATATTTCATCACTCACAAATTATCCTCGACAATATTATCTTGTGCTAATGTCCATATGGTATTCGTGATGACTGTACCACTCTCACTGCACTGGCAGGGGTATAAAATGTTATTGCACCAATGGAGATTTCTCTTGATTAGGGAAAAGCAAATTTTATGACACCATGATATTACAGAGGCTTGCCAGTTTATTTTTTATGCCTTTAAGGTCAGAGATCAGTTTCTGTGGCTGTGTTCAGAGAACATGACTTCATAGCAGTATGTGCTCTTCACAAACCATCATACTCAGGTGGGAGAAGCATGCTGCTTTAGACAAAAAGTGTCTGTGGGAGAGAAGAGCTCAGATCTACTGGTAATAACCTCTTCTTTTAGCCGACAGTCATGAAAGGCAGGGCTGACCTACATGCTGTAAGGAGGATTCTCGCTCTCTTGTTAGTGTGTACTGGTGGGGAATTGAGGTCTTTTCTGTCAGGAGGTGATACGTTGAAGCTGCAGACTATCTCAGCAAAGCCCAAAAAGAAAAAAAAAATAAGAGTGAGAGAAATAGAATGAACATGCTCTGTGAGAAGGGGCCAAACACTATCAAGCTCATATGTTCATCTGTGCACATGTATGATTGTGTAAAGTGTTTGTTGGCAAGAGTGTACATGAATGTGTATTCGTCTGTGAATGTGTACGTATCAGTGATTGTGTGTGTGTGTGTGTGTGTGTGTATATACGTGTGAGAGAGACAGTGGGAGGGGTTGACTGACAGCCCTATCTCCCACAACACTATGGAGCTCCATACATCATTAATCGCTGACAAAAATGAACATTCTGCTGTATCCTTTGAGGGCTAAAAGACCATCCTGCTGGCTTTTTCTTTTATAAGCCTGTGTGTGTGTGTGTGTGTGTGTCCACTATACATTATGTGTAGGTGAGGATTCACTTCCACCATGAGGTTTTTGACCTGTGTGTTTGGTTCAGTGCCACTATGATGGACGACGTGGTTATCAGAATCTCGCCTTCAGGATGGGGGCTGTCCTATCTTGCTGTCAAGGTCAATGGTTACTAGGCTTATAACAGAGTGGCAACCCAGTGAGCTTACTGAAACACAACCTATATTCCATCGAACATCCATCACATCAAATGTCAGATTCAGAAAGGCCGCTGTCTTAGAACAGACCCATGAGGAAGCCACCATTGGACAAAAGTATGGTAATAGTTGCTGCCAACATTTGCTTAATGTTATGATGATCAATAGATTTGCTTCCTTATTGAGAAATAATGTGTCCCTATGGGTGCGGATGCATTACAAAAGATGTGTGTGTGTGTGTGTGTGTGTGCGGGCCAGTCAAACGGCAGCTTGGTTATGGCTTGATTGGGACTAATATTGAGCTTGGGAATTAGTCTCTCTCATTAGTCCATGGGGAGTTGATAACAGATTGGAGGCGTTAATACTAAAATAGCCTTACCAGAAATGAGCATATAGCTTTGACTGCAAAATCCACTTATTCCATTGCCACATTGTGAACAGAACAGACTAATCACTCATCAAAAGCATCATCAAGACATTAGCCTGCATTTATTCAGACACAGAAAGATAGAAAAAGCTGAACGTGCTCAGATTTTATTGAACAAAATGTGTTTGTGTTATATATGTGGACCAACAAAAAGTGACACTACCCCTAGCAGTAAGCTAAATGATCTGGCCTCTCTGAAAAAGTGCATTGAATTAATCCAGAAGTATTTTTGTCTTACTTTGCTTTTTTAATACCTCTGCGGGCTTGTTCTCACAGACCAAGCTTTTTTTTCTTTCTTTTTTTTTTTACACAATTCTGCAAAGTTAGAATTTTCACAGATAACCTGCTGATTGCAATTTTGGTTGATTGCCTTCCGTAGGAGCTGCTACAGCTACTTTGAATCTCAGGGGCCAGTAAGATTACTGTCCATAATTCAGCAGTTTCTATTGTTTTCACTTTCAGGCTGTCCTACAAGTCATGACTCTGCTATGCCAGAGCAGTTTTGCGCACAGCTAACGTACTCAGGTGCATTGTTTTATCCATGGCTTCGCGTTCCATTGCTAGAAAATTAAAAGATTATATAAAATACGAATCTTCAGGTCACCATTTCTACACCTGTGCCACACCCCTCCGTTGCCATACCAAACAAAATACACATCACAACAGTCACTTAATAACCACTGACTGGCTGAAAATGGTTGTAAGCGTACATCTGGAATGCAGGTATGAGGGGTTTGGCAGTATTGTTTTCCTCCCACCGTGGTGGTATGACAGTGCACCCATGCATGTATTTATAGGACCTGAATAGCGGACTTCAAAATGGCACCTATTAATCTGAATGACAATTGCTCACTGAGCACATAATCCCATAAAGGTTTCTTGCTTCCTGGTTTGCGTGTGTGTTGTGTGGCCCACTGCACATGTGCATTAGTAATTGTCTCCTTGGTTGCACCTGCTCAGTCCAGCTTGGCCCATAAACACAAGCTCTAAGAAACTTTTTCAGTGTAATACATTTACGTTTAAAAAATATAAGACAAAGAACAGTACTGATGTTGTTTGCAATTCAAAGTTTCCTGTCAATAGCTTTAAAGATATCTCTTTTAAAATTGCATCTAGGGGTCAAATGCTTTTTAGGCTACAGAGGATTTTTAGATGGTATGCCAGGGTTGGGCACTGGGGCAAACTGGCAGCAAGGGTGACTGGCTGCGCTGTATCCAACCCCCTTAATACCTCCAAGAATGCACCCCAGTGGTTATGCAGTTAACCAGTGTTTACATCCTGAAGGGTATCTCCTCTCCTTTCTACAAACGTATCCACTAACAGAAACCCCCAAAAAGTAAGCAAAACACTAAGTTAGTGGAAAGCTTGAATCATGAAGCCATGGCAGGAAGTGTAACGTTTGCTACAACAACCCACTGTAACCGCAGCTCCAAATAAAGCAGAGAAAAAGCTGAGTTTGCTACCATTAATGTTGCCTGATTGTTCTAGAAAAAAATTGGACGCTTACTTCAGATAAGAGAAAAAAGCAGTAATGAGCTCAACCACACAGTAAGTGTGTATTATTATGTGCTGTAGTACTGCAGTGATATAGTAACCATCCCAACCCATGTATTTAATGTTTCTGCATTGTGAGCTGGGGCAGAAATCGGGGGTTCCTTCAGAGCTATAATGCAATCAGTGAGTGTGTCTTTGAAGATGAGCAGGCTATTTTTGGAATACATATAGGGGGGCGGGATGCATGGCCTTGTTACACTGGGTAGTGGAGGATTCAAATACCTTGTAGAGGCTAGACTTCTTAAATAATTGTTATCGCATATTTTCTGCACTGTATCAACAGTGTCAACAGTCACTGCACCTCTAAAGACAGTCACCAGAATGACGTGTGCAGTGAGGGACCTGGCTCATTCACGACGTAACTAAACCCCCGGATGATGGAAGCAAACAGCAACCAGAGCCCTGTTCAGCCATGCTATGCTAAGCTGTGTTTAAAAATAGATTCCATTAAGCCTTGATTTTCACAGTGCTGATATGATTTGCTTGCCAATGTATAGGGTGAGTGCTTGCAAAAACTCCGGCTAAATGTTTTCTCCAATCGCACCCTAAAAAAGGAGGCTAGCATGATTTCCTCCAGGCTCTTAAGACACACTTGCTTCCCGATGTTTACAGTTAAATGAATAATGTGCAGAAGTTGAATTCTGTTTTAGCATTTATGTTTTGAGTGTTATATTCATGAATTATGGAATAAATACCTCCCATCCATCTCAAGGTGTCCAAGGCACAAATTAAGAGCAAGGAAAGCATTCTCTCCCATCAAGAAGAAAGCATGTCAATGGAAAAACCCATTACATTTGCCTTTAGGCACTTTCCTATTTAACACTGTTCTCTTTAATGGGGTTATTCAGTAAACCTTGCGGCCATCTTCAACTAATTGCATGTTTCATAAACTGATAAGGAAAAATCACACAGGTTACAGGCAGCAGCCCATACATCTTATTTTGATTCCTACACTTCTGTAACCATCCAATTTAGGAGCTTAGCTGACTTTACTTCTTATCAGCCATTTTACCTTCAGCTGAAATTGCATACTCTATAAACTAGTTTGGGAGGTCTAGATCTGATGTATACAAGACAATCCGCTGTGATCGCAGTCAAATGCATGATGAAAAGGAATGAGTTTGAATCACAGAATCAGTTTAGTGCTGTGTTTCTTGTCAGTGTTTGATGAGGTGAGTTTGTTGTATCTTGTGCAGAATCATCAGCCCATCCCCTAAAACCCCACAGAGTACAGTGTTGTGTGTTTGTGCATGCTCATTTGCCATTGGCTCATTTTAATGTGTGCAATGTCGGTAATGAGCAGCCAGAACTGGTGAGGCATAATAATGCCCAAGGAAGGGATGAGATGGATTCTCTGCTCGGTGTTTCTCTTTTACCATTATTATCCTGGTTGCCAAGATGCTAAAGTCCCGGATGCTGCAGCAATTTACATGGACCTAATGAACCTTTTCACTTAGACATGCATTCTCCTGCTATTCCCCTTCACTACTGGTACATTGGTGGTGAAGAATCAGGCCCAAACCCATCATTTAATAGACTTTAGATAACAACATCATGATGGTTAATATGTCATTGTGCCAATCTGGTTTTGCTTTTGGAGCTGTGCCCCTGCACATATTCCAATGAATTAATGCAAGTGATTGGATGTGCTAAGCAAGAGGAGCAATTTTCTCCAGGATTTTTGATTGGTTTTGTCATTAGGGAGATTAAGGGGAAGAATAACAATTGATCTGGACTCTGGTAGGTTATTGAATTAAACCAAATTGTGATGTGTGTGTGTTGCACTTGGATGATTTTTTTGTGTGTTTTAATAAATTGGAAGATTATTGTCACTAATGCAAAACTTATTGTATAATTTGGTTTCCTACTCACTGCCATTTGTTTTCTCAATCCAGACATTGGAGCTTGTCTGGAGAACATTTCCAGACAATAAGAGCAATTTCTTGTTCAACACAGCTGCACCCTCATTTAGCTGGAACTAATTATACTTAACAAGGTCATTTGGTAATAGGGGACTGTCACAAAAATGACAATGGAGGTTTTGGGTAAAGCCTATGCCGTCATGAAATTATGTAATTTAGACTGAAGTTGGATAACTTTGCTTTTCCTTAGCTGTTTGTTGTGCGTCAATCTATTGTCAACATTATCGACACGTCTCAAAATAATTTAAATTGCTCCTTCACACTAGTTGCTTCCTCTATAGACAAAATGCCAGACTCAAGGCTCCTAGCTGTTACAACCTAATTCATGTTTGTTACTTTTCTCTGTCTTTATAATGTGTGCCAGTAGAATCAAGCCAGAGCTCATGAGTGAGTCTGGATAGAAGAAGAGCCAGCGGTACCAATGGAAGATCACTAGCATAAGAAAACCACCGCCCAAGTGTCTGTGTGCAATTTCAGTAGGTTTACGCCTTAGGATTCAGACAGAAGCAAGGTATATAGTCATATTTTTGTCTGGTGTATTATGCTGCAAAGTGGTTTGAAAAGTTCTTAGAGACATCTTTCACCCTCCGAATGTATTAAGTTACTTCGGTGACATAACCCAGATAAAAAAGAACTATCCTTATGAGACAGAACAGACAGACTTAATGTAGTGTCTGGGTGTTATTGTCAACTTCAGAAGTTGGAAATATCCAAGATTACCACTAGACTTTTAAACTTGTTACATGATACTGGAGTTTATGTATTGAGACACATTTTAACACAGTAGTAGACCAAAAACAAAAGATATTTAATTTTTTTCAATTTACTTGTGATTGCTGAAGCATGTGTAAATATTAGATTATTGGAGTGTTAATTGTAATTAACGTAATTCCTAGCTACAATTTGCACTGGGCAGTGTTACTGGCTCAGTTTCTTGAAATCCCAGACATACTGTACATATTATTATTATGAATTTGCAAATGACCACCCAAATGCAAACACGTGGTTCATACTGTACAATCATAAATGGCAATTTGATGAGGATCAACCAAACAGAACATGCAGGAAAGCCAAAGTTAAGCTTGGTAACCGTCTAATCTCCCTTGTTGAGAGGCCCCAGTGATTTCATTGAACAAGAGGAGAATCTAACTAGAAAAATTCCTCACAGAAACCTGCAGATTCCTGGGCTACATGGTACTTTTTTGACCTCTACTCTCTTTGAAGTTAATTTCGTTTGGAAAGTAAACAAGAAGAAAAACTTGACGAGAAAGCAGGGAACTTAAAAACTGTTCTCTGTTCATCAGTTAACTCAAATTGTCTGGTCCAGCTTACCTTGCACGCACCAGACAGAGCTTTGGATTGTTTGACTGCCTCTTTAAAACTGTATACCAGTGTTGACACTCCTGGAGGAATTAGATTGTTTTTCACCCTGCTGACCACCACTTCACTGAGTTAAGTGCAACAGGCTCTGAGCCTAGGTGGAACGAGGTAAATAAGTGCCTCTCCAACCCATGTTGTGCCCCCTGTTGGCTGTCATCAGGAAGTAATGTTTGCTGACTCCTATCTGACTCCTTTAACAGTGTCCTTACGTCAACCCAGCTAGAACCCACACACACTCTGGTGGCATATTGATATCTTTAATTGCTGTAATAGTATTTTACTCTTATTGATGTATTCCTATGGAGACCTTAGAGTGATTAAGGCAATCTCAGAATGGAGTATTTGCTCTATCAATAAAATTACTTACTTAAATCACTGTTATGAATCAGAGACCCTGTTCGTGGGACGAAACCTAAGCCTAGCATAATCCTTGCCAAATGGACTGGCGATTAGCTTAACTAAGGACTTTTTGGTCCCTGCCAACACACTGGCTCTGCATTTTAAGCAGAGGAGCATTCATTGAATTTCTGTATTCATCCAACCTTCTGCCGCCTCCTCGCATACAAACAGGCTAACATGCATGCGTATACGACACGATGAAAATATGAATGCTGAAAATTTGATGCTGAACATTTTTCAGTATTCACAACACGGTTTTTGAATAATATATAGGAAAATTTGACACAATGCAGTACTCTTGCCTGGCATTAAGAATTCTGCAGAATTCTGACATAATAATTAAGGTACAGACTCACCCTAGAGCCTTAAGGCATTCCCTCAAACACCTCACATCTATGCTCTACAGCTCTGACATTAGTAGAGTTTTTGGAAGAAGTGTTTCCTAATGTTTCATGGTGCAAGCAGGTTGCTGAGACTGTTCATATTGGACAACCCAGTTCTTTCATCCACACTCTAAACTAGGAGAGGGAACTGCACTTGTACTGCATGTATGCATGTAACACCCCAAGACAGATAGAAAAAGGACTGTCCCTAAAGCAAGCAAAGCACACAAATAGGGCATGTAAAATATGACTATGCCCAGCGGGGCCTCTCTTTTTCTCAATGTATTTATTCCAATATTTGCAGATGACTGAAAGCAGTTAAGTGCTGTGGCAATTGCTTATTTCCCTTTGTCAGGATGATGAATGTGGTCGCACCTATCGCACTGTGCAGGGGTTCCAATGTCCTCTGACAATGAAGGATTGTCCATTTGTGCCATGGACAGAGCACATCAAAAAAGGGTGGATAAAGCCCTGCAGGAAAGCAATAACAAACACTCCCTTGTTACTGGTGTTGTTTATGACATACGGATTTTAATGCATGACATTTACCATGTCATGTACATACATTGAAGAACTGACATCACCTGACATTTGCCTCGATGGACACGCAAATATCTTTTATCTATCCATGCTCAGTTAATATGAGCCATGTCATCAAGGGATGTATCGAATAACTAATGTCAGTATAAACACCACCTTTCTGTAACCATAACTATGGCACCTAAAGTTTGTCTATGGTTTTATATTATTTGAATATACTGTATATTCAGGTTCCTACAAGACTAAACCTCTTCATATGAAATAATCACATTGTTTATATATATACAAATGGAATAGAATGAATGAGAGTGAGTTTTCTGATCATACTGACAAAACATAGCATCCTGTCACAGTTTCCTCCTCAGTCCCTCTCTTCAACCACACTGTTTCACCCCCAGCCTTCTGCATTGTTCTCTGTCCCTTTCTCTGGCTCCCCACACCTGCCATCCTCTAGCTCTCCAGCAGATGCCCTCAGAGTTTCCCTCCTTTCACTGTCACCTGACTGCCACACCTGTTCTCTCTTTCTTAACCAGCCCTGCAGTTACCCAGCCTCCTCTGCCCACTCCTCAATTCATTCATCAGCCGCTCAGCATATACCTGTTTACGTCTGTTTCTCATTGTCGGTTCATCATGTTTGCGACGTGTTTGCCGTTGCTGCCTGCCTGCCTGCCTGCCGTCTGTTTGTTGCTTGCCAGCCTGTGTACATGCATGCCTATTGGTCCACCTGCCTTACCTACATGTAAGCTCATCTATAGACAATAAAATCCTTGAACTGCACCTCATCAGCCTGTTCTGTCTGTGTTTGGGTCCAATCTCCATTGCCTACCCCCCGACAACATCCAAAAATATATTTGCCAACAACTCAGATTTTGCTGGAAGTGTCCCAGTTTTCTTGGCTACACGACCTACACACCTAATTTTATGTGCATTATGGTGTATTTTACTAATATATATATATATCAGTATATTATCAATACAGATTTGCCATTTCATTACTGCATAAAAGGTATAATTTCCTTCTTTTCCGGTAGACATATGAACTCTTACATGTTTTGTACTCAAATCATGTCATCAATGTTGATGTTTGCCTGTGTGCTTAAAAGGTCTTAGACACTGTTTCACCTCAGCTGTTTATTATTTCTAATACTATTGCTTCTGCAGTGAGGTTTTTCACGAGCTCTAAGGTCATTTTAAAGTTTTGAGGTACAACAATTGCAAGCTAACAGGACGACCCCCAAACTGGCAGTCATTTGTCTATTATTGAGCACTGTAAATTCATCTGTAAACCTTAGCAGTCCAAGGCAAACAGGCAGTGAGTGACTCTACCCCACATCCAGCCTTGACCTATCCCTCTTACTCCACTTCCCTTGCTCTCTCTGGCGCACTGCCAAGCCTGACCTGTCACTTGGGCGGTGAGTGGTGTGGGTAAACTGTTAGGCTGCAGAATACCCTACCTGGCACATACTGATGAAAGGAATCTCCTCACACAGACACACACACACACACGCCACACTTCAAAGCACAACAAACGACGTAGAGGATTCGACTGGAATAAGGGTACCGGTTATTATATTATTATTATATTATTTTAAAATGTGACATTAATCAGATATTCAAATGTTTTTTATTTACAAAATCTTTCTTGCGCTTTTTGTGACTTACTAGTTTGAATTTCTTACAGTTAACCTAATACACATAACTTCTATAAAACATCACACTGTTGAAAAGCCACAGCATAATTGCACTTTTTGTGTTATGACGTACGACTGTCATTTGTAACTGTTGTGAAACTCTGTAGCTGTGATCATAGATAGATCGCGGCCTAAAGGGACTTTTTCCGCTGTGTTTATGGTGTGGGTATGTACTATACATAGGCATGTACATATGTGTCAGAAGTAGTAAATGTACAAGCTAGAGAAAAGGCTAGGAAAATGAAGCAAGAGGAAGGTTGACAGAGAGTGGGGGATTAGGAGAACCTGTGCACAGATGGCTATGGAGGCAGATGTCCCTGCTGAGCTGTTCAGGGTAGTCCCTGCCAGCTCAGAAACGGTAACAGAAGTACACAGAGCAAATGGGCTACCTCAGAACGGGTGGATAGATTTGGGAAAGCAGATGCTAAAAAATACGTTCCATACTCAGAAATGTCACTAGAACAACTACAACACAGGAATACAGCAACCCTCTTAAGAATTGTATGAAAGTTTTAAATACACCAAAACATTCACACACACAAAAAAGAGATTTAGTCGCCTTGACTGAATTTTTGTGTTAGTCTTTCAAGCAATTCAACATTTCACTAACAAAAAAAACAGCATTTGTGTTGTCAATTGATGTTTTGGCATTATGGCTTCTTACAGTATGGCAAAAAATACAGTAAAATATAAGCACTCCAGGTTCTGGGGAAAGCACTTCTAACAAGCTGCTGGTACTCTTTTTTTGCCCCCTTTCCATATCTGGTTCTCTAGGTGATTCATAATGGCCCTAAATAAAATGCATTCTTGCCTGTCTGCTTTTCTCTGTCGTCGGCTAGTCTAAGTAACAGTACATAAACCTTACAAAGCCCGACTCCAAAAGGGCACAAAGAGAAGATGAACAGAGTCGGAATAGAATGACAAAAGTAAAATTCTACCCCACCAGGTCCTGATCGTTTGTGTGACACTAGAGCCAAGTAGAGAGCCAGGAATACAAAGAGCTAAAGGCAACCTTACTGGGTGCCTTTTGTTGCAACATGTTCAACTTTTCAACATAAAGTAAGAATGTGGTGGGACATTTAAAAAAATGACGTGCTGCACATGCCAACATGTGAATAAGTGGAGTACTTGCACTTTTTCCTCATTTGAAGCACTGTTTTTTGCAAAGGAAAGAGTTTATAAGCCAAGCTTATACTGGTTGTAATGACACAGTAGCACAGAAACATTTTCTTAGTTGTAGTAGAGTTCTAAATATGTGGCCAGCAGGTTTGTATTAAAGGAGAACTCCGGGCAATTTTTAAGTTAATCTTGACCGTTATACCTTTGTGAGTACTGTCTATAGAAAAAAACGAGCCGGATTGGTGCTTGCAACACGGAGCTGCTACAACTAATGCCCAGAGCTCCCACGTAGCTAAAACGGCAGTTATGGGGGCATTACATAAAGAGTGTCTTTGTGCCTCTTAACAAACACAAAATGCAATTAAAATGTCTGTCCAACATGAACAAGGCTCTTACATGACAACACGATGCGTTTAGCAACTTAGCCATTGTGTAAATTCACCTAAATAGTGTTTTATACGGCTAGCTGTAGTCTAACGCTGAAGTCCCGGGGGAACTCCGTTCGTTGTTGCCGGAAAAAGGTAAATAGCAGTGTGCAGGTGAGAGGAGCGTAATGTGTGAAGAGTGATGATCGGAGCTCACAGGTGAAGAAGACATGGTTTGCGGAATTCAGAACAGCACAAACGCGAACCATTTCTTCTTCATTTTTGAGCAACACCGATGCTATTTACCTTTTTCCGGCAACAACGAACGGATTCCCACGGGACTTCAGCGCGAGACTACAGCTAGCCGTATAAACACTATTTAGGTGAATTTACACAATGGCTAAGTTGCTAAACGCATCGTGTTGTCATGTAAGAGCCCTGTTCATGTTGGACAGACATTTTAATTGCATTTTGTGTCTGTTAAGAGGCACAAAGACACTCTTTATGTAATGCAACCATAACTGCCGTTTTAGCTACGTGGGAGCTCTAGGCATTAGCTGTAGTAGCTCCGTGTTGCAAGCACCAATCCGGCTCATTTTTTTTCTATAGACAGTACTCACAAAGGTATAACGATCAAGATTAACTTAAAAATTGCCCGGAGTTCTCCTTTAACTCTCTTTAATCAGTTATGTTCATTCAACACAATAAGGCGGCCTTTATAATGTGACAAGCTTGTTAAGCTGCTGTTGGTGGTTATATGGTCTACTCCTTCTGGCTTTACATTAGCGGTTGTTGTGATTGATTGTTTTCCCCTTCAGATGTTCTGGTTTCGTACCATACTTGCTCATCTTGCTTTACACTTTCTGTTTGCTTCTGCACTGAACAGACTGGGGACAGAGGGGTAAACTACCAAATAAAGGTTTCTGATGTATCATTGTCTTGTGTTAATGGAATCATGTCTTGATGATGATATTTTGGCCTAAATCACAAATCTGTCACAATTTGATTTTTGTTTATTTTTTATCAGTTTACTGGTGTTTGGATAAAGCTAATTTCACACATTGTAATGTCAGTTTGACATTTAAATTAAAAACCATAGATAAAAATCCTATTTGGTGGATATTCTTGCCACGTACAGCAAATGTGTTTGCTTTAGTGTGGGGAAACTGGGTACACATGACATGTCACGGTGCCAGTGATGATCTTTTGTGCATTCATAAATTTAGAGCTGAAATTAATAATCCATTTATTAATAGACAGAAAATGAATTGGTGACCAATTTTGATAAATAACTTTTCCAGCATCTGAATTCTGACAACTTGCCACTTTTCTTTATCTTGATATTAATGTTTGACGATTTGACAGTTTGTTAGGCAACTCAAATGCTAAAGTTGCAATCTTGAGCTTTAGGAAATTGACTTTAGAAAATATTTTTACTACATTTTAGTGACAAAACAATTTGTTGATTAATCTAGAGAAGTTATAATGAAAATAATCATTAGTTGGAGTCCTAGATGAAGTAGAGAATGTTCTCTGCTCTACAAGTAGAGAAAACCCATAACAACATTCTGTCCACACCTTATACCATATTTGAAATGAAATGAAGCATAATTAAAAGGCTTGGGAGCCTTTAGACCCAGGCAATATTATAACACCCTAAACTCCATGTGTACATGTCTGGGGTTTGTTAACTGCCCACTGCTTGCCTCAGTTTGATCTCTGGGTATTTAATACACAGCAGAAAGGCAGTCATCTGCCTTATTTGTATTCTCCTCTCCTTCCCATATGCTATTGAAAATAATCTCCCTTCCCTTATTTCCATAGGGGGGAATTACACAGACTTGTATTCATGGTGAATGTCAAATGCCAGTCAGTCATTACATAACTCACAATTGGTGCATTAATAAGAAATGGGAAAAAACATACAGCTGTGAAAGCATCTCACTGTTCTTTGGTGGACAGCAGTTGAGTTTTAAATATGATACGTCAAACATTTTTTACAACTTTTTCTGGAAAGTATTTGCTAAATTGTCAGTCTGTCTTTGTGCTGGAAGCACAGGGAGGTGGCCATGTGCGGCATCAGTTTTGAAGGACAGGGTAATTTGATTTGGGAGATACATTGTAGGTGGTCTCTGCAGCCACACGTAATTACAGTCACCCGACAGGTACTGACAAAGCAGCGTGCTTTTTAGTTAACTATTCTATAGCCCTCTATCATATTAGTGACACATGAAGGCTATACCCACCGAGCACGCTACCAGGAGTCCTTAAGGCTGTGTTAAAAGTCAAACACAAGGTTAAAGTCTTAAAGTCCTGTTAATCGCAGGGGTAAAGATCTGTTTACTCTCTTTTCAGTAAACGCTGTCCTATGTGGCACTTCAAGGTAGTGATGGCCTTTGTAAATGTTGGGAGTGTGATATTATTAGTGGAAGAAGGATGATCTGAAAAGACGCTTTTGAAGGCCATTGATCGCATAGTGGATCACATCGCTGAGCTCACTCTCACTTAGGAGCAGAGATGCAGCAGATACTGTCAGATGACTTTTTGAGTCAATAAAAAAACAAAACATTTTTAAGTTCCTTTCTGAAATTAAAAATGCTTGGTACAATGATATGTGCTGTATTGTCCAAGAAGGCAAATTGTGCCTGCTTTGCACTGTGGGAGGCTCGGAGCAAACTAAAATAGCTGAGGTGATTTAAAATGTGTCTTTAAGCCTGCAGCATGCTTCATTTTTGTGAAAGAAATGCAGACTCATTCATCTCTTAAGTGTTTACCACTGTGAGTCATTGCTACGGGAAGTTCAAATGAGAACTGTTTGCCAGTAAATCTGTTCAGGCGGTGTGCTCCTGGTCTTTGTTTGGATTTTTTTTTTCAAGATGGCTGAATGTGAAAAATAAACGCTGTTTGGATTGTAGCAATCCTAATGGCTATATGGTTATCTTTATGTAGTGGTTGTGAATCAGTGGTACTGACTTTGTGGTGTGTTAGTGCTATCTAACAGTGGAATTGAATAACTGTAGAGTTTGCTTTAGGAAATAGATTCCCAGACAATATACTGTTTGTTCAACAGATAATGGCACAGTGGACTGCTTAAATGTTTGATCATGCTTGGTCTAGCTGGGGTTCTGAATGTGACATTTAACAGGGTCTGCGTGTGTAGTGGACTCAGCTTTGATGTTAATATATTTCACAAAGCTCATTCACATATTTATAAGGAGGAATTGTCTGGGGTGGAAAAAAATGCCCACCCATTATGCCCCAGCAAAGGCTACTCTTTATCCTCTCAGAATTCAAGCTCTGAATTTTTATCCAGCCACTAATTTGTAAGCCCCATTCATTTTTATTCACTTCAAGTTGAATTCATTCAGTCAATGTCAATTCTTGAAAAAGAATCAATAATGTGAATTAATCCAGAGATTACTCGTGTAGAGCTTTGAACGATTTTATGTACACGAATTAGTTGTAGTGGAAAGACCACTGTTGTTTTTTTTTCCAAATTGAAATAAATAGCTTGTGAAATCTTTGCACATGTGAGGGGTCAAAACAAGGGTAAAGAGGAGCGACAGTACAAACGTAGCCTTTTACTATTGTTCACACATGACTTTTTCCTACTTACATATTGTGGATGGCTTTGACTCAGTTGCATGTGAAACAAGACAAAACCATTCAACCAAAGCTAAACAAACATGGGTCACTTCATTTGTTTTCACTGGCAGGAAGAGGGCAGGTGCACCTTAAGAGGAACAGAATTTGTTGTAATAACTGTTGTGGTAACTGTCGAGGGGCATTGATTATATATGTGTTGAGGGGGGTGTGACAAACTGCTCCCTCAGTCAAAAGCTCACCATTCCTCAGACAAAAATCATGCTGTAATAGAAAAAAAAGAAAGAAAAAATAATGGATCAACTTCAACGTCTCTATAGTTGATGGGAGTTTCTTATGGTTAAGAGACAATTTTTATACTGTTGTCTTTGTCTGTGATGTTAGGTGTTAGTTTCAGCATTGGGCCTGTGTGGATTATAGCTAGAAGGCTTCAGATGTGTCCCACCGGCCACAGTCGAGAGGATTATTTTAGGGATTAAGAGCTCGGTGCTCTGTACCTTGGTTGCACAGCACTACAGTATGTCCTCATTCTCCCTTATTCTCCTCAACAACTCAACACCCCATCCCCAACCTCTAACAAGCAGACCCTATCGCACCTATGCTCGAGGGCTTTTTTAAAAATGTATTTTTATATTTTTATATATTTATTAAAGTTTTTCCAGATATTTTTTAAAAAGTCGCCAGTAAATTTTTTGTTAATCGACACATTTAATAATCAACTAGCTCCAAAATGTGTTTTAAAGGTGTTTCGGGCAGTAGATTTGGTATTCATTTTGTCATTCATAATGTGTGAATTTCACAACCGTACACACAAATGTTTATTTTGAAGGTGAATATAAGTCGGAGACTGTGATGATTGATAAATATCCGCTTAGCCAGTCACATCACTGTTCATATTGTTCTAAAACAGCTGAGCAAATCATTGTAGCTCGTCAAATTACAAATAATCAGCTTCACCAGGACGTCATGTTGTTGCCTGAGGGGTGCGGAGAAACACGTGAACACACAAATCTGCAGCCAGAGGCAAATGGTGTTGGGGGTTTAACAGTTTAATTTGTACAGTGATGATAGAAATTAATAAGAAATACATGCTTAACATGATAACATCAATCCAAAGCTATTTCAGTCCTAATAATAAAAACTACTGTTTTTCACATTCACATTAACATGTGGCACAGCAGTAAATAAAACTACTGATTTTTTCCCCACCAGATACTGACAAATGTACATTTAGAAGTTTGTAATGTTTTCGGTATCATTCCAGTATTTCTGTATCTGGTAATATCTTATCATCTGGTAATCTGGTAATATCAGTATCTTATCATTTATTGATTCATTGATTGAGTGAAAGATTTATTTTAAAATTTCGAATCAATTTTTTTTCCACTGCTTTCAACTTCTTAAATGTAAAGACGTGCTGGTTTATTACAGACAATTGTACCTTAGTAATCTAAAGATTTCACAGCAGAAAGGACATCAGACTTTCTGCCACTGATCACACACAGCCTCCTTTCACTTGTGCTTCAACAAACGTCAGTGGGAAATGCATTTTCTCATTTGAGGATTCATTGGACAGTTGAGCTCTGTGGAGGGCAGTGAGCCGTTGTAGAGCTTATGGTGCAGGTACAGTCACAACAGAGTCTGTCTCATTATGTGTGAAATGGCTAAAATGGAATGAAACATTTGCCTCTGACTTAATGCATTTTTATGGCTGGATCGCATACTCTCATTATACTCTTCAAAACACTTATTTCATCCAAGCCGGTTAAGTGGGTGCTGCTTTTAACAGAAACACAAAAGGTATTGTCTTTAAGCAGATGTTCCACTACAGTGATACTGTGCACCACTCATTTTCTGACTTACTTTTGACAGTGGCTGAAGCTTGATTTATATTTCAGTTATTAAGTGTCATTCACAGAACAGAGCTGTTTTGATTAATTTTAGCGTTGAGAGTTGCATTTTTTGAATGATCACAGATGTGATCATATGTAGCAGACAAGCTGTGGTAATTTCTTGTAACTGCCGAAGAAAATATACCAGCCACCTTGTTTACCTCCTCGTCTTTTTCCTTTCCTCAAAATTAGGGCTGTCGCAGTAAAGTAATTTCCACCGCGGTAATATGTTGGGGCTCAACAGCGCGGTATGCGGTATTATTGCATTTTTCGTTAATGAAGTAATTTGGTGCTATAGTCCCCTCCAAAAATATTGGAACGGTAAGGCAAATTCCTTTGTTTTTGTTGTTCACTGAAGACGTTTGAATTTACGATCTAAAGAGAGACAAAGAGAAAAGAGACAAAAAGAGACAACTCAGGACATATCACAGTTTGTATTAGACCACAGCATTCTTAGGTGAGCAAAAATAATGGAATAAATAATCTTAAAGTAAATAACATGTAATATTTGGTAGCATAGCCCTTGCTTGCAATAACTGCCTCAAGCCTGCGACGCATCAACATCAGCAAACTGTTGCGTTCATCATTTGTGATGCTATTCCAGGCTTTTACCGCAGCTTCTTTCAGTTCTTGTTTGTTTCGGGGTGTTTCTCCCTTCAGTCTCCTCTCAAGGAGGTGAAATGTATGCTCTGTTGGGTTATGGTCAGGTGATTGACTTGGCCAGTCTAAAACCTTTCACTTTTTTCCCCTGATGAAGCCTTTTGTTTTGTTGGCAGTGTGCTTTGGGTCATTGTCTTGCGGCATTATAAACCTTCTCCCGATTAGTTTCAATGCATTTCTCTGTAAATTTGCAGACAAAATGTTTCTGTCCACTTCTGAATTCATTCTGCTGCTACCATCATCAGTTACATCATCAATAAATATTAATGAGCCTGTTCCAGAAGCAGCCATGCACGCCCAAGCCATGACATTACCTCTACCATGCTTCACAGATGAGCTTGTATGCTTTGGATCATAAGCAATTCCTTTCTTTCTCCACACTTTGGCCTTTCCATCACTTTGGCAGAGATCAATCTTGGTCTCATCTGTCCATAAGATTGTGTCCAGGACTTTTGCTTCTTTGCAAATTTCAATCTGGCCTTCCGATTCTATAGCTGATGATACACGGGGAAACTTTTTGAGCAGTCTTGCTGGGCAATCTTGCTGGTGGCAAGTCGGACTATGTTTTGAACGGATAGTGGAGGGGCAGGGCAGGTACTCATTACCAGTGATAGCAACATTGCCCGGCACCATTGCTCTAAAAGTTGCTCAGTGTATCATCAGCTTTACTACTGATGGGTGGTTTGTATCTTATGGTGTGGCCTCTATATTTCTGCTCTCGTGAGTCTTCTTCGACTACTGGATTGTGATACCTTCACCCCCGCACTGTGGAGGTCGTTGGTGATGTCACTTACTAATGATTGCGGGTTTTCTTCACAGCTCACAATATTTCTGTCATCAACTACTGTTGTTTCCATTGGCTGACCTGATGTCTGTTCCTCAGTCCACCAGTAGTTTCTTTCTTATTCAGGACATTCCTAATTGTTGTGCTTGCTATGCTCAATGTTAGCTTTATGGTCGGAGCAAGCTAACTGCTGGGTGCTAGTCAACAACATTGTCAAGGAAACTGATTTTTGTAGTTTGACTGTCTTTTTCACACATAACGTTAGTTATATCGTTACCTTCAGGGCTTGTCTATCAAGTCAATTTATATACGCATACACACACCAACACACACCGGTACAGAGTACAATGGGCTGTCCACAACTAACCACTGCGAGGTACTAAATTTCCACAGAAAGTAACATGAAGAACTGCTGCAGGTATCTATCACACTACGCTTGTAGTTATTTGTTATTTAGTGACTTGTTATTTACTGAGCTTCAAATGAGGCTTACCGTTCACAGTTTCTCTCGACTGTCCTGATTAGTTGAACGTTTATCCAACATCGCCGAGCCTTTTAGCCACATTAGCTGCACAACATGCTAACGCCAATTTAGCTAACCTTTAAGATAAACAGTAAAACAACACAAAAAGGGCAACAATTACAGCTTCCAAGTTTGAAGTCAGGTGACGTACAGCCCATGGCAATCATTACAGAGCTCGTTATGGTTGTGGAACTCTATTAATTTATCATGCCCTAAAGTATGAACATTGTGGTAGCTGCGGTGTTTCAGCTTATTATTTCTTTTGCAGAAACCTTAGCTGGGCTTGGCTTTATGTTGCTACAGTAACAATTTACGCTGTCTCTGTGGAGAGGAGGTCGTGTAGCTCAGATCTGTTTGCTGACACCTTAAGTTACTCGACGTCCTCCCGGATGCATATGTTACAATTTACACATATCTTATACTAACTTAACTTATACTTCTAATTAGGATTCCCATTAGCACCAGCATGACATCGGCACTGGTGTGTTCACTGTTGCATTACCTGATCCATGCTTGTAAAATATCCCGTCTTCCAACATAATACCAGATAATATCTCTCTCTTTCTGTTTCTCTGCAAAGTTCTAAAATGGTTTGCTAAATATACTTTGGCGGCCCACTCAAGTAAAGAGTGTGTGTGGGGAAACTTATTTTGGCCCTACAGGTATTACCACTTGTGAGCATAGGAAGCAAAGAATATATCGCCCTTTGGTATGCTTAATATTCCAGTTAAGTGTACCTACAGTATAGTCTGTTCTCTTTTGTTAAAAGTGACCAAGTCATATGCCGAAGTTAGAGCTGCACTTAATTTTTACATTAACAATGGATCTAATGAGTGTATGTAATGTCAAAGTGGTCGCTTGTAATGACAAACTTCATTATATCATCATATATATCACCTGACTCTGCAGTTAGAGAAACATTTTTTTTGCTGCTTTAACATAAATTAATTTCCAAAAATGTGAACTATAGCATTTCATTCAGCATTTCACTTAGACTACATCTCACCTACTGTATTTTTTGGAGAAAATAGGTGAAGGTGTAAGGCTGCCATTGTGCTGTTTCCCTTTCAATTTGAGTCGGGAAGAATGTAGAGAATAGTGAGCTTACATGGTGTCTGCGTGGCTTTAAGTTTAAATGCCCTGTGTGTTTATTATGTAACTGTTACATAACAAGAAATCTCAGACTACAGAGGGACCCATCCAGAAGTGTATTCATTTCTTCTGCCAAACTGCTGAATGTGAACTACTAGACTGTGAAACGCTGAAATATGTTTGCAAGATGAGATCTGTGGAGTTGATGCCAGGGAAAAATATTTGCAATCGAGGAACCTAGAAAACAAATTTTTAAAGCAAATAAGAATCTGGGTCAAAATGATGGCCTAGTGTTAATTATGGCATCCGATCAAAGAACTTGAATGAGTTTGGCTAAACGGATTACAATCTGCTTCTCTTACCAGCTGCCATACTGTAATTAATGATTTGTCATCATTCTCCATTCATGTGAGGTGCTCAAACACCAGCTTATCAATTTCCCTTTTTTGTGCACATTGTACATAATCACTGGGATTTGAGTTGAACTATTTGTGAGCCAAAACACAAAATAAAAATGCTTATAATGAGCCTGGTTCCTCTGCAGTCAGTCGTCAGAAGCAGGGATAAATAAAAGTATCAATTAAAGCATCTTTTAAGTGTCAAAGCTGCTTCATAGTGGATGCTCTGAGGTCTGTAGAATAATTACCTGAGCTTTGTATAAACCATGGGAAGTCTGTATCCTGGTGGGCTCCTGGAGAAAACAGGCTAGATGAAAGCAAAGCCTACCTTAGCCTTTTGTGGTTCCTCTGCCTGACTAAGGGGATGAACACGGAAAATGTGGCAGCTGAGAACATGACTTTGCTGTGGTTTCCAGTTAATACTGGTTTGGTACATGTAGCGTGTTGTTTATAACGTCTGTCTGTGTCACTTTTTCTTTTTCATGGTGTATTCCAAAATGACTTTGGACAGAAAGTGTTAAGCAAGGAACAAAAGAAGAAAAAGACAAGACAAACACACTAGAGCAAACTACTTAAAATATCATTAAAACAAAGTATTATAATGACTATAATCCTTGCTTGTCTCGCAATAAGCATAATTTGTTCTTGGTTACATTTATCTCAAAAGATAACAAGCAGGTAAACAGTCCAGTTAAATTATCTCAGCCATGACATACCTCTCCTTGTAGTAGAAACAAGCAGGATGAGCAATGATTGAAAGTAAAATAAAATTTAGTTCTGCAAAAAAATCTGCGGGGAACATACTCAAGTATGCTGTATACATGCCAAAATGGCTTGGCCTAACAGCAGCCTAAATCTACCTCACCGGATTGTCAAATGACGAGTTCCAGTGTAATTCTTATTTAAGACATTAGCAACTAAGGATGGAAGCTGCCAAAATAAACAACAACACCTGAGACAATGTGCTAATGTAAAAATGGCCTGTTTTGTCACACAGCACATAGAGGTGTATAGATACAGATATCTGCATGAGTCCTTGGTGTGAGATTACAGAGACAGTGAGATAACAATAATCATTTCTGGAGGGAGAGTGCAAACACACCCAACACTGATAAGCAATCTGCAAAAACAGTAAAAGAACGTCAAGGACCGGTTCATCAACATGAAGACAAATGTCAAGAGTCCAGCTCCTGGCCGGGTGAAGTGTCCTCCAGCCAGACTTCTGGCACTGCAACTTTGTAATACTTAATCCAGAATCTATCCTTGAAGGGTGGCCGTTTGTAGTTTCCTTCTTCACAGACAGCAGCCGCTGTAGTCAGCACTTTGTATAACCATATGATACTGTGAGTGATATGAATGGACAGCACAGAAGCAGGTCATGCTGCAGGAGTGGTTGGAAACCTTTTTGATAATTTTTCAAGCCTGAAAGGACAGTTTTGGGCGAGAAAACAGAGAAATCAATAGCAACTACACTGGAGAAAACATTTCTTATGGTTAGCCTGTTTTACACGGATATAATGGTGAAAGCCCAGCAAGTTGTTGACAAGTTGTTCACATCAGTGGTTGTGGGCTGGACACAGGTGCATTGTGCATTGTGCATGTTCAGGCCTTAAGCCAGCACTCTCAGTGGACCTACAAAAGTGTGTTACATTATTAGTCACTGAAGAGCCCATAGAGGTAGATAGCAAGCTGTGCTGCACTTTAAAGCCGTTCACTCAAAGGCAGAAAATGCATTTAACATTTTACCTTGATTTGTCATTTTAATACATTTCCACCGTCACAATAAAATGTCACAATCCTGAGCTCTACATTTGCACTTGAAGCCTATAGATCTACCATCATCTGACAATAATAAATGAATATTCTGCATTCTTAACTTTTAAGTGCATTCCTTTATTTGTTGACGAGAAAACCAGTGAAACTTGCCTTGAGGCTCCTTCAGTAAATATTGCCTTAGGGCCAACAACACCACAGCTCAGGTGGTCAATGGGCTAACTAACTGACAGGTCCGTGTTGACTTTCCGAAGGAGCTGGGTTTCTGTCTTGTGTTGTTTTTATTACAATATGTTTTCCATTGTTTGCTCCCTATTTGGCACAATATCTCTAGGCTAGTGGCTTCTGGCTGGGGAGACCAGCCTGGACTAGACCATTGTCCTCTACAGCTTTCCTGACAGACACTTTCTTGGCATACAGGGTAAAGAGCTTTGTGGTTAATGCCAAACTGATTTCCTCGGTGGCTTTACTACTGGTGCTGGCATTCTGCGTGGCATGTTGACAACAGCTAAAGAGCCCAACTTGATCGCCTCTTTCCCTACTCATTATTACAGTATTTGTCACAGAATATGATGTGATTCCGTAAGTTCAAACAGCGCTGGAGTGACAAGTAAAACCGTCTGATAGTGGTGACCCTAACCTCATCATGTTGTACAAATCACTGACCTGTTGACTCTGCGCAATTAGCTTTCAAGAGTAAATTGCGTTGCCTTGGTAATGGTCACACAGGGATGTGTATGGTCCTAGATTACAGCCTATTCTGAGCAAGGAATGTTTGATTATTTGTGTTGGGACTGAAGGCCTATACTTTGTTTGCCAGATGTTTTGTTTTTCATTGATGATCTCATTGTGCAGATGCAGTCAGGAGTTGTAACTATGAAGGAAAAACAAACAAACACCATTTGTACCATGTTTTTTACAGTCAATCGGTAGGCTTATATACTGTTCTTATAGGCTTATATATGAACATCCCAATTACGACATGGTACTAGTAGAGCTAGATATTTTCTTTCAATTTTGTTTCTTAAAGTACATTGCAGTGGCTGGGGCCGGATGCAAGAAAGTCTGTTGTTAAGACAAAAATCTTATTTGAAATGTAAATCTCAAACATTATGTAAGACCATAAATGTAGGTACACATGCCCTTGATTATCTGTTTGAATATAAAATACTGTGTATATACGTATGCTAAACCAGGCCTCTGACTTGTCAGTGAAAAGAATGACAAGGAAGTGCACTTTAACTTGTCTTTGTGTTTACCCATTTAGAAGGTCCAACAACAACAGAGCAGCAATCCTCAAGCAAAACTATTACTCATGGCTTTCGCTATTTTAGTCTTCTATAACAGGTTGAGTTGTCTTTATGACTCACTTTCTGGCACATTACCCATTCATGCCTATAAGTAAAATCTGATACTTCCTTTGGTCCACATGCTCCCTGGTCTTGCACAAAAAATCAATATCAGGCAAACATTTTAAAGAGCTCTGTTTGTATAAATTCAAACCACAGAAGTTGTTTTTTAGGGAGACCATACCGACATTCCTGCGCTAACAGCTAAAATTGCCTGCTAGAGAGGGAGAGGCTGTTTATTAGCAAGGCAGATAACGGCAAACAAGATGATTTTAAAAACATCTACTTGATTCAGTTGTCTTTCCGAGTCAGTCAAGCATTTCTCCAGATCTAACTCGTGTCTCTTGTCACTGTAGGTGCTACCTGTTGGATGGGATCTCTAAAGGAGCCTGGCTGAACCGCTCGAGCATCATATTCGCAGGGAACGACAAGTGGTCTGTGGACCCACGTGTGTCCATCGTGTCCAGCGTCGGAGACAAACATGAGTACAGCCTTCAGATACAGAAAGTGGATGTAACTGACGACGGCCAGTACACATGCTCCATACAGAGTGAGCGCAACCCGCGGCCAAAGCTCCTCAACCTAATTGTAAAAGGTGAGTATTGGTTGAGTTTCTTGTTCTGTATAGATGCGTGTGTTGTGTGCTTTTCTTTGTATGTATATATGAACTAGTATTAAATAATAATTGTTTTTGATTTACCTCATTTCCATGAGTAGTTACTAACGGATGTCAGTTGCTCACACCTGTATGTGGAATCCTCTGATATTTGAACGGCTGGGTACACTATTTTGAAGGATAATTGCTTTGTACTTTTATGCCTGATTTCTGTCCTCCTCTGCCATTTTTTTATCTAACATCTTGTTTGTTAGTTATTACATGGATCATTTAGCCTACATAATTTCCACAGCGAAGCCGGCAACATTCTTGTGTTGGTCCGTGTACTGGTCACAGGTGTATCTGGCACCATCTGTGCTGCAAAAATGTCTGTCATTCTCTTATACTCGGAGAAAGACCAAGTGCTTGAGCGATTCTGCTTTGTGTAAAATAATAAAATCTCTTCAGCAGAGAAATTTGTTCTGTGGAGGCAAGCTGACATTATAGGGTACAGCTTGTGCCCGTAGGCTATGAAACACAAAGTGGAAGCTTGTTGGTTTTTTGACTGGAGGCAGACTATGTCGCTTTAATCAAGCCTCCCTGGCTTTTGTCACACCAGGTAACAAAATAAGATGCAATTCTCCAGGCTCTTGACTAAATGTTGTCAAATTATTGATTTGCTATATGTAAATGTTATTGCATTGGTAGCAACAGCTTTGAATTTCCTTTTACATGATAAAACTGCCGTTGAGCTCTAGAGACTGTCTAAATTGGGCTTCATCTTGAGGATCTCCATGTCAATAGTTGTATTTGGTTTTTATGGGCCATTAAGTATCCTGTTGTGGACATGAGAGAGCTAATTGACAACATATCCTAATAATTCTTGTTGGGGTAATAGGGTGGGTGCTGAGTTTGTATGCTTATACTTCAGACTGAGGATTAGTAAGAAGAAAACAGCCCCGCTGAAAACCCATCTTCAAAATGCCATGTTCCATTTCATTAATAGGCTGTTCAAAGATTTATAGCATGTATGGTCCACTTGGCTCTGCATATGTTTAGGTTGGAATATTAATGAGGATATGGTGTTATGTCAAATGAAAACACAGTTTTCTAAATGTCTGTTTTTAATTTCAGCATTTCTTTCAAAACATAGTGTAATGGCCTGCATTCATTGCCCACTATTAACGCCCTTGGTGTATCCCTGAGCAGGAATCAGGTGTATCACAAGTGCATACCAAATTATTGTGTTTTCAAGCCATGGTTAGGATTCATTTCAAAGGAACTTAATATTGGAGTATGCATGCTTCCACACAGACAGCATAGTTACAATAGAAGAGCTAAGGGTTGGACACTGCTTTCATAAGTGTGAGCTATGAGATGTGCAAGTGGAAACAACTCCCCAGCTGGCATTTCTGTTACGACATATGGAGTGAGCTTAGGAAAATTATTGGGTGTGATCATACCTGCAGTTTGTTTTGTTCGGTCTAAACCATAATTGAAAGTATCTGTTTCATCTTGAGCCTGACACAAAAGCACTGGAGTTTGTTTAAAAAAAGGAAAAGATAAAAAAGTCACATTAATTCACAGCCTGGATAGTGTTTTGCTAAACTGTCACCAGAGGTTTTATATTTCACTGAGGATGAACAGAATACTCAAAGTATATCGTCATTTACCTTCTCAGGTGTTCATACCTGTTAAGAAAACATCAACACATAGCACACTGTGAGCAATAACCCAGAAAGCAGTGTGCTCTCACCTTATTTTGCTATTCTAGATCTTTTCAAGCTGCTGGCTTTCATTTGAAATCCATCTTCTTGCACTGCACTTATAAAACCGAGTAGGGTGGCGCCGTAGTTGGTTTAAACATGCCCTGAGTGCCTTTGGTATTATTGTTGTTGTTAATGTGCCTGTCTATTAAACTGCCAGGCACATGGATGATGATAAGAGTGCAACTCACCTCACACCCCTTAGAAATGGCTAACAAGCCTACTAGCTCACTTATTGCTTGTTGATACACATTAGTTGAATTCCTAAAATATACATGCCATGATCCGTCAGCACTGCTTTGCAGTTACAGCAACTGTCCCATAGCTGAAAGGTCACAGGGGCAATCTCTGCCGCTGCCAATGTGTCCATCAACAGCCTTACGGCTTGTTAAAGTTCCCTCAAGAAAGCAACCCTTCCTTTTGTGCTGTTCATTGGCAGCCACAGTGGCAGGCAGTGAAAAAAAAAGTGAATTTCAGACCTTGATTCAATGTTTCCTCTAGGATTTTTTTCAGCAGCGGGGGGGGGGGGGGGGCAATGACAACCAGGCAGACCTCAGAATCATTATAGATATGACTGTTCATGTTTGCCCTTGTGTCTTCATTTTACAGCTTCTGACATCTGTAGACATTAATATAAAAAATAGGTAACATGAGAAAGCTCCTCCCTTCTGAGGTGTATTTTATTTGCACATTAAAATCCAAAAGAAACGTGTCCTCATTAGCTTAAAAGGACGAGTTTGCATGACTAATTAGCTTTACTAACCTCAGCACCTCCAGTCACCTCCGTCCTTTATTTTCCAAAACCACTTTTTCAGACTGAAAACTGAAAAATAATTGAATCAGTCTGTACAGGACAGAGCGGCAGGCTACGTCAGTTTTGTAGTTTGTACCTGATGTTATCAAAATTGGACAAGTAGGCAGAATTAAAATACAGCTTCCAGTTACTTTCTATAAATTGAGCGGTCACATAGCAGCTCTGTCGCTGCTGTAGAAGCTTTCCTGCTCAGCTGTGCAGTCTGAAGGGGAGGGAAGATGTTAGCTAACTTAGCGCTAACTGGCTTCACTTTTCCAGCAGGTGGGAAACAACAGACTTTTCTTGGTCTTGAGAAGCTAACACACTGTAACAGACACCGTACATTTATTTACTGCCAGAATATTTTCCTCCGCTCGCGTTCACCCAGGGTGCTACTACGGGGGAGCCAGGGGGAGCTTAGCTCACCTAAATATACATCAGCTACCCTGAAATTGATATTTTGGGGGGTCTTAAAATATTGAGGGCATGCTTTACTGTCATTACTTTCTATATTTCTCTATCATCATGATCCATGCGTAAATTCAGTAGTGTTCATCCAGCCAGTTGGAACGATCACCGACCGGTAAATCCGCGATATCCTGTCCCTGGTCCGCCCCACTCCGTCTCCAGTACGGGTTTTGTGTCGCTAGTTTGGCCGAAGCGCTGTGAACGGTTCGTGATCGTTCTGTCTGGCTGGATAAATATTACACATGATCCATGCACTAGGCTACTACAGCTGGGGGCTCTCCGCAGCGCCATGCAATTTTTCAAAATTCTTTCCTCTCACAGAGAAAAAAAGGTCGGTCGCAAACAGCTGTTCTGTGAAGTTATTATTATAATAATAAGACAAACATGCCTGATACTCACAGCCAGGCCTACATGCTTGTAGCTACAGTATTAATGATCCAGCAGTAAGAATTAGTGTGTAATAATTAGGGATGCCAAGATCCGATCATGAGATCGGAAATTGGGCCCGATCACGTTGTTTCAGACTCTATCGGAATCGGACGTTACCTCCCGATCAGGACTCGGATATAAATCTATATGTATATGCTTTGCAAACACTGTTGCACTTTTATTTTTGTGTTTGTTTACAAGGTATTTTAAGTTGAGGTGCTATTTTTTTAATCTTAGACTATTTTTATATTTACTGTTGCACTAAAGTTCAAAAGTGAAGAATTTGTGTTATTTATTACTTGATTGTTCAAGCTACCTCACAGAAGTTCTCTGTTTGTTAACAGAGTTGTTTAATGTTAAAATAAGGTGAATTGAATAAAAAATAAGGAACATCCTGAATGTTTTTTCGCTCTTCTTTATTCTTTTTCTAAGTATTATAGAAGTATCGGATCGGGATCGGTAGATACTCAAAATTAAGTGACTCGGACTCGGACTGGAGGGCAAAAAAACCTGATCGGGACATCCCTAGTAATAATCCCCCCCACCCAGCGAAAGAGTGAAAAAAAAGGGAGCACCCCCGAAAGCCATGGTATAGTTTGCACACTATACCATGACCGCTGGTGCTGAATGCTTCTAGGGGAAACACTGTATCCATCCAATTAGAACTGGCCTCGATACTGACTTTATCCAGTTGATCGGGTAACGGCCAGATGTGCCCGATCCGCAGTAAATATTTAAATATCTCATTTGCTGTGAAGAAGCTAAATTTAATTTGTTAAGTTATTGCTGCTGCTCATCATATCCTGCATGTGCTTCATGATAAATGTGATTTCATCACATTTAACAAAGATCAATAAATAAGGATGTCTGGTAAAAACAGAATATTAATCATGAGATGCCATAGGTCCGTTGTCCAATGTTCCTGATGTACAGTCCCGAGAGTGAGTGAATTGTTGAGTGAGTTACAGTTAATAACATTGGCTTAAGCAGACACTTTGCTTCTGCTTTGGGAGACATTTTACAGGTGTACCATGCCTCTCAATATCTACGTGTGACACACCGAAGTCAGCTACTTGGCAAGCGGTAATGTTCACTACAGGAACATCATGTTTTCGTAGATGTTGGCTTTCTGAAGAACATTCTGTAATGGGAATCTTACCAGGGGTGTTTTGGGTCATGGCAGCTCCTCACCACTGGCCATATGGCCACAATCAAACCCAAGCTAATGTGCCAGCTGTCAGCTCTATAATATGTTTCGCAATGCCCAGAATTCCTGATGGATGTGACCTAGTGGCTAAGATTTGGCAGCAGTTTGACCTACAAATACCAAATGCTGTGCTACAGTACACTGTAGCAACTGTTTAACATGCTGGTCATTTCATTTAGAGATGTCTATCACTTCGTCTGAGCCAGGTGTTTTTATTCCACACAAACAAGCCTTATATGGTTAAATAAAGCTTAAATAACACTTTGTACCACCTGGCTAACAGAATACTTAGAGCTTTCATAATAGATGTACACTAAAACTGAAATATCATAAGGTGACAAAGAGATGTGATCAGTAGGGGTCGGTGTAATTCTCAGTTTTTGGTACAGCAGAAAAAACTAAGTTTAGAATGTTTTTGTCATTTATTTTTAAAAAATATAAAACATTTAACAGTGTCTCATTGGCCACAATTCTGTAACAGTTAAGGCATTCAAATACTGGCATTTTGTCAATAAATACCGCTAGCACATCTAGATGCTGCAGACGGTAGCTCCTTCAAACTTTGCTACACTTTTGTTTTCCGGCTTTAGTTCCGAAATATGTATCACATTATTATGACAGAAATATTCATCAATCATTGGAAAAGAAAGACCGGGTTTAGGAATAAAGAGCAGCTGACCTTAGACGATCTAATAGACAGATCAACTGAACCAGGCACCACAGTGTGTGCAGCGATTGTTTAGAGGAGAGTGAAGAGAGCCGGGATAGAAGCCATGTTGGCCCAGCTTGGATTTAAGGCTGCTACTAAAGTTCTTGTCTGGACAAAATGGGACTCATTTTGGCCAAGCAGCGGAAATCAGAGACTGTTGTGTTATCGGCTATTAGTGAAGTTTGTTGGCGTTATGATAGTGTTACCTAAATCTGCTACTGTTGAGTCATCAGGCAAATGGGTCACCAGCTGTTAAGACAGAGCTGTGTATCCAAGTGTGAGCTGCAGCAGGAAGGAAGTCAAAATACAGATGAATCTCTCCTTCTGATAAATGTCTATGGCCACGTCTCTGACACAGTACTCAAGGTAGTTGCAATTTGGTTCATTAAATTGCCAGCCATTCACATTTCTTTACTCATGTACAGCAACAACATACATGTGTGGCATTATGGCACCTCCATAACTTCACACCATGTTGTATGTTTGTTTAGTTGCTTTGTCAAAACTCTGTGTGTTGTGAATATTACCTGTCACTGTGCAATACTTGTGTACACGTGCCTAAGCTCACTCATGGGGAACAGAGGGATTTCTTTACAGATGAGATGTAGCCAGAGAGCAGCTCTGTCATGTTGTCATGAGGCTTCTGGGAGCATGCTGTTTTTTCATCTGCTGAAAGGAAAGGGAAGACTTGCTAAGAAAAAAAAAAACAGACACTTTAATCTGGGCTTTTCAGTCCAAGCATACAGCATTTATTAATGCTGCAACACGAATGTTACAGTTGAAGTAAAAGGATTTCATGGCGTTGGATTTTTTTGGGAACTTTTGCTTTGCTCAACAGTGCACCATGAGGAATAGGAGCAAGAAGGGATTACTTTATAGGAATAGGAATATTCAATGGTCTCAAGCCATTTCAGATGCATGGTAGGGTCCTTGGCTGGCTGATCCTCCAAGTAATTATGATTATCTGAAATGTATATCTATGACAGCAGTGCTGCATGGATTTCTTTGTATTTGGTCATGTCATTACAGTTCTATCAACACATTTATTTGAATATTGTAACCACTGTTTGGGCATGGACAGGATAGAAAAATGCTAAAATACAAAGGTGGAACTATAGCTGGAAACTGGATATCTTTCGAGAAAGCCACCATTTCTCTAGCTGATGATGGGCATGGAAATATACTTATCTCTTTGTTTCATAAATCCCTAAAATCATAAATTCCTGTTCAGTGGTGACTTAGTGATTTGAGAACCAACTAAAAGCTCTTAACGCTGACAAACAAGTGTAGGTGTTTTGTGTAATTGCGCTACGCCATTGTTAAAGTCTCTTTTCATTTGTTGTTTCTTTTATTTTGTCCTACCTATCTGTATCAGCAGAAATCTCTAAACTGTTAATGGCAACAAAAAATAGACATTTATTTTGCCATTGGAGACACAAATTTCTTTTTAATCGCAACCCATGGGGTTTACCCCTACCTGAACATTACGACAGCAGCAGGAATCTGTAGTTATCGACACACTATTTAACACACAAATCACATGCTGCTGCATTAGAGGCAGGAAGTTAGATATGGCTGTGACTGCACACTCATCTCTCAGAATGATTTAATCTCTGCATGACATTTATCCCCCTCCGAGACCTTGTATCACCTCAACAAATTAGACGTTTGCATCTGTGCCTATCCCCCGTAGCTTCATTGCCATTAAACAGCGCCCATGAGAAGTGAGAAAATTGTGGAATTCAAAACACATTATTGCACTGGGTAACATGAAGTAAAGGACAGAACTATTTTTGCTCTTTCTTCTTGTTGGAAATGAAAGCAGTCTGAAGCTCCGTTGTTGATAGTGAAAAATAAGTCAATGTAACAGTAGCTGAGAGTAGGGCTCTGCAATTAATCACATTTTAATCACGATTTTGATGTTTGGCTTCGAACAAAACAATTCTAAAAACATGTTATTCGAGATAAAACGATTATTGTGCCATTCCGCAATGACACTGTTGTGACAATGTTTCGTCCTAAAAAATGTTAAAAATCCAGCGCACCCTTTCCCTCCAGCCAGGCTGTGATGTTTACTTCAGCACGAGCCAAGATGATGGGGTTGTAACCACTACAACTTGCTGTTATTAGCTGAAGGCTAATAACACTGCATATTACACTGCATAAATTAGCTGAACGGCTAACAGCTTTTATTCTACTTATAGCTTAACAATTTAAATATTATTTATACTTGCTTATACTTATTTAAACCAGGTGTCTTAAGTCTTTCTTTACGTGGTCCGTACTTGTAAAATATCCACAGCAACCTCATCTTCTAATGTATTACCAGATTTATACTTTTCTTACTCACTGTTGGTTTCAGTAACTGTATCTCCCGACATAACACGACTGTTGAATTTCAGCGTTATGTAACATAATGTCATAATGTTTTCATCAATTCGGGTAGTTCACCTGTCACCTGGGGCCTGTACCACGAAGCAAGTTCAACATACCCAGGATCTCTAACCATAACAATTAACAATCTGGATAAGCGGTGCCACCAAGCCGGTTCCCCTTCGAGGGAACTCGAACTGCGTCGGTTACGACACTATGGGAACGTAGCAGGGCTGAATGTGAATGAGAACTACTCCAATCCTATTGCCGTTAGTAGAACGGTAGAGTGTGATGGCATAACCGGAGGTGTGTATAAGCACAGCGGCACACAATACTCATTAGCTTTTTTCTATTCAGCATGTATTCGCTCGTATGTTGTGTGTGAAGAAAGTTCCAGTCCTTCAAGCAGTTTGTCTTACTTTGAAGAAGTCTAAAGCAGTGATAATGTCTGGCAAACATTTCCGTAAGTGCGTGTATCCCTGTCCTCGTTTCCTCACGGATCGGGAGACTCAGATGTGCGTCTCATGCCTGGGTATGGAGCACGCACAGGCCGCTCTCGAGGGGGCTGCCTGGGGCTATTGCGTCGCCCTGCCCATACGGGTACTGAGTTCCCATATGGAGTCCCCTCATCTGCTGACTCCGATGTCCTTCCCCGTTCGGGAGCCCGGTTCTCGGCTTCTCCTGCTCGAGGCTTGGATCTGGAGAGGCTGCGGCACTCCGACTCTGAGGGTGGACGTGCTCAGCATCATGGAAGGAGACGAAGACTTCCGGGTGTCGGGTCGGTGTCATCAGGCGGCGCCCGACTATGACGAGCTGCTGGAGGTGGTGACGCCAGCTGTGGCTAAGCTCAGTATTGATTGGCCGCAAGATGCTCAGGAGCCGCAGGCTAGTGGAAGCAAGCTGGATGAGCGGTTTCTTAAACACCACGTGCCACCTCCGCGCCGGTCTCTGCCGTTTTTCCCCGACTTGCACAATGTGTAAGTCCTGGGATAAGCCTTTCTCAGCACGGCTTGCTACTCCCCGGTTGCTGGACTATGGCAATGTGATGGGGATTAAAGACCGTGGCTATGGGGCGATACCTCGGGTAGAGGATGCGCTGGCCAGCTACCTCTCCCCCTGACTTGCGTCATCCCTAGAGAAGCCGGCGTTACCATCTAAGCCTGCACACCATGGCGTTCTTGCAGGCTTACCAGGCTGATCTCCTGGAGGAGATGGACCGGAAGGGGAACCCCTCCGGGGAAGACAAGGCGGAGCTGCGGAGAGCCACTGATCTCTCTCTTCACATAACTAAGGAGACTGCACGCTCTATTGGCCGCTCCATGTCCGTGCTAGTGGCCACAGAGTGGCACTTGTGGCTTAACCTTACAGGCATCAGAGAAAAGGACAAGAACTTCCTGCTTGATGCACCAGTGAGTGCTTCTGGCCTTTTCGGCGACGCGGTGGACTCGTCGTGGACAGATTCCAGCACGTCCGGACTCAAGGCAAGGGTTTACAGTTTCTTGTGGGCCCCCCCAACGAGCTGGGGGAGCGAGGCGGCACTCTCGCCCACAGCCCCCCGAGAGACCGGATCTGAGGACCGCTTCTCAGTCTCGGCGGAGCTTCGGGAAGAGGTCCTGAGGACTGCTGCGGGGGGATCCCCCCCCCCATCCCACACCACCTCCAGAAACTCCGGGTTCTACAGACAGTACTTCCTGGTCCCCAAGAAGGAAGGAGGGCTGCGTCACATTTTGGATCCATGGTGGCTGAACCGGGGGATTGGTTTGTCACAATCGAACTCAGGGAGGCAAATTTCCATGTCCCCATCCGTCCTTCTCACAGGAAGAACCTGAGGTTCGCCTTCGGGGGTGTGGCTTACCAGTATCGGGTTCTTCCATTCGGCCTCGCACTCTCCCTTCGCACATTTACCAAGGGTATGGATGCAGCACTGGCCCCACTGAGGCTCCAGGGCATCAGGATTCTGAACTACATCGACGACTGGCTCATTCTGGCCCGGTCTCGGGAGTTGGCGGTTCGGCATCGAGATGTTGTTCTCGCCCATCTTCTGCGTTTAGGGCTGAGGCTCAACGGGAAGAAAAGTGTGCTGGCGCGCAACCAACGAACTACATTTCTGGGGGTGGTTTGGGATTGGACAACGATGCGGGCACAGCTCTCTCCCACACGTGTTGCAACCATTTTAGCCACAGTAAAGGGGGTGAGGATCGGCCGTACCGTCACTGTCAAACACTTTCAAAGAGTGTTGGGTCTCCTGGCGGCTGCATCCACCATAATACCTTCTGGCCTGCTGCACATGAGAGCACTGCAGTGGTGGTTGAAGACCAAAGGGTTTGCAAGGGGGTCTTGGCAGGAGCATCATTCTACGTGGCACATCAACTGCCTCGAGATGCTGGCTGTGTTCCAGGCTCTAAGGAGTTTCCTGCCCGATCTCCAAGACCACCACGTCCTGGTCCATTCCGACAGCACAGCGGTGGTGGCCTACCTGAATCACCAGGATGGTCTGCGCTTGCACCCTTTATGCAAACTGGCACATCAGATCCTCCTGTGGTCCCAGCAGAGATTATTGTCGCTCAGGGTGACGTATTTCCCAGGGACGCAGAATCAGTGAGCAGACCTGCTGTCCACAGGGTCCACAGTGCTACAGGCGTTTCATCCTCCACCTCACGTGACGGCGGAGGACGGGAGGCTTCATTTGCTCTGCCCTGTCAGAGCTCTGAGTATCTATACTCTGAGGTCCTCCCCGTGGAGGAAGGCTCACCAGCTGCTCGTGTGTTTCGGGTCTCCCAAAGCTGGGCTCCCCGCGTCCAAACACACTATTAGCAACTGGATTGTGCAGAGTATCTCCCTGGCCTATCAGGTGCGCGGTGTGAGGGCTCACTCTACCAGGGGTATGGCGTTCTCTCGAGCCCTCCTTTCCGGGGTTTTACTACAGGATGTCTGTGATGCGGCTGGCTGGGCCACTCCGCACATGTTCGTCCATTTCTACAGTCTTGACCTTACTTCTGCACCCAGCACTTGTGCGCTCTCCTCCTAGTCGTGTCCACTGGTTGCTACACACTGGGGCAGGGGGGTTTTTGGCGCGGTTTAGTGGGTAGCTCGTTCCCATAGTGTCGCAACCGACGTAGTTCGACTTCCCTCGGAGGGGAACGTCTCAGGTTACGTATGTAACCCTGGTTCCCCGAGAAGGGGAACGAGACACTGCGTCGGTTCTCCACATTTCACCCGCCTGGAGTGCCTGCTTCATAGTTAAAGCTAATGAGTATTGTGTGCCGGTGTGCTTATATACACCTCCAGTTATGGCGTCACACTCTACCGTTCTACTAACGGCAATAGGATTGGGGTAGTTTTCATTCACATTCAGCCCAGCTACGCCTAGAGGCGTTCCCATAGTGTCGTAACCGACGCAGTGTCTCGTTCCTCTTCTTGGGGAACCAGGGTTACATACATAACCCGAGACGTTATCAACTTGGTAACTCAACCCAGGGTTTCCCAATCCAGCCGTGAGCATGCTCACATAAAAGAGGCAGTGTTAGCAGCAGATGACCAATTGCAGACATGAATAAGTCCCCTGGTATCAGAGCGTCATTTTACAAATGAAGAGCAAACTGTAACACTACAGAATTATGACGGCCTAAGTAGCACGGCTGCAGGTGACACATGCAGGGAGACAGAAAGTGTGAATGCCTAAATGAACAGGCGTTGCCTAGTCAATAATAGGCTAATGTGTTTATTTGATGCATTCTTATGAGCTGTATGAAAATATCAGCCTTATTCTTTCAGCTCAAATATGCATTGGCGTTTCCACATTAAAAGGCTCAGGCACTGCCTAAGTGGTCACTCCACCTAACTTTAAAGAACTTCTCATCACTTCAAAAATTAGATTAATTTATTTAACACACTCAAAAGTATTTCAAACATTGTTCTAAATTAACTTCATAAAGCAGAATCTCAACATTTAGGCTAAAAATTACCCGCACCCACATTGCAAAAGGTGGGGCAGAACATGACCAGTCTCTCGAGTAGGCCTATAAGAGAGCTACTAACCTAAAGTAATTAGCCTACATTCATCTTAAAATTTATTTCAGTATCCCTACCAAACTGCTCATAATTCAACCTCACATAAGAAAAATGAAACCCATCTATTTTAACGGCTGTGACAGACTTTGTGAAACGGACTGGGAGCAAATAAAAAATATGGAACACATTTCAAAGTAGTTAGTAGGGTTACTGTAAAAACCTGTACAATAACCTAAGTCTTTCAATCAGTTTCTGTAGGATGATATCGCAATAGCATATAAAGGTTTTTTCACATTACCGTAGCAAACATAAAAGCAGCCTATGAAACAGTCTGTGGGATCTACTACAGATGGTGATGTCATTTTCAAAGACAGCTGATTGGTCAGTAGGCGGTGTTTTTTTAGAGTTGATCTCTTCTCTGGAACATAACCTGCTCTGGAGTTACCATGGTGATCTACCCAGGTAAGAAGTGAACCACCGTCGTGGTACAGAAATCCCAGGGTTAACCCCGAAGTTATCTGGATAAGCTCAAATCCTGCTTTGTGGTACAGGCCCAGGCTCTGCTCCACCCTGTGCCTTCCTCTTATGCTCTAAGATGCTGTTTAAAGTCAACTATATTTCATTACTGTTTTATGGGTTTTTTTTTGATTTTGGGATAATGCTTAATCATTTTAATTGTGTCCTTAGTAAATCAGTAATTGTGTTAAATAATTTTGATCTCAATTATGAAAAAAATATTCAGTAACTCTGATTTTTGCCATATTTGAACAGCCCTAGCACTATACCAAGAAACCTATGAGAACATTATATATATATAAAATATATAATGTTCTGTAAACAGTGATGCAAAGGTGGAGTTAAACGAATGTTTTAGAAATGGATACCGCAAAAGTGTGGTTGCAGCATCACACCAATAATTTGGGGAGTGAAAATGTTTATCACAATGTGATACTCCATATTATCTACCACTGCCTAAATGGGTCTCTCACATAATCTCAGCTAAATCAATACTCATCAGGGCTAGCAGGGTCTGCTGGATTACTAAAAGGGACCATGTTTTCCGGCAGGTACATTTGGCACAGGTAACTGCTGAGCAGTTAAACCCTCCCTTTAAATACTTGACTTAACAAGATTAAACTGAATGGGTTCTGCCTTGTGGCTGTGCACTGATTATTGAGTAAAACTGCGATATCAGTGACATCACTCACAATCCTATGAACTGCGACCATTACAGACTCCTGGTCCACATAAGCCCAGCTCTTTTCTTCATGTTTTCTTACCATGCTGTACCCCTGTTCTTTATCTTCATATCCGCTTCTCCACAATGCACACACTGACCTATTTACAGTCTACCCTGACCACTATCTGATGCAGGATACAGAATGAGAGATTGGTATCAGAACCACCGTTCTACTCACCACATGACTAACCTCATCCTCAGACGCCATTCTTTTTCCTTCCTGTCTATTAATTAAGATTGTAGATGTGATAATATATTAAATATGCACAGGACCTCTCATCTGAGAATATCGCGTTGCAGCGAAGAGGGAGAAAGAGGCAAGCTTCCCTTCACCAGTAACTGCCTACACGGGCACTCAAGCTTTCATCACTGAAAACCCCAAAATGTAAGGTGTTGAATTTAACAGTTTATTCAGAGGAATCATGCTGCTACATAGTCATACAGTGTGAACAAGTTTTTTTATAAATGCTAAGTTGTCATCTAGTACATCTAATACAGAACTATCACAGAATCATATGCCATAGAAATGAACGGCATACAGTAGATGCAGTATAAGGATTTTATATAAGACTTCACATGATTCGGCAGTGTGTGATGTAGTACTTCGTAGGGTTAACATTTTCAAAAAATGTGAGGCATAATCCTGTATGTGATGAAAATGCTTTGGACATTAATATGGATCAGAGCGGATCTACAGTGAAAACTCATCGCCCACGCCCATGGAGTGAGTCAGTCTGGGGAGAGTGTTTCTCAGCAAGAAGTGAAATGGCAGGTTAAATCTCCAGGTCGTCGCTCCTCTCTTTGATGTCAGGACAGAGATAGAGTATAATCACAGTGTACAGCATAAAAAAGACCCAGCAAATCGCAGTTTCTTCTCAATATGTTATGATTCTGTCACTGATTAATTGCTGGGTGCATTTGAAATAGCTTTAACTTTATCATGACCTGAGTAAGAAAGTACAGTCCTGTCAACTACACTTTAATGCAACTCTCTGAGTTAATCCAGAGAATGAGCACCAACATAATGACATTTTTCCCTCATTTACTGGTTTGAATTCCTCTTGAGGATTAGGTAACTCTAAGCACAAGTGCAACAGCTCTACCTTGCTCTTTATTCAATTAAAAATAAATTGCTCCATGTGAACATATTGGTAAAACTATTTCCCATTTAAATGTGAACTTAAACAGTTTAATGTTAAGTTCTCCATAATTTATCGAAACTGAGACATAGCAGGACATTTTGTCAATAGTCTCTGTGACTCAGCCAAAGATGAAATTGAATGCCGCTATTAGACTAGCAATTTACTATAATAGCCTATAAGTGGCATAAAAAAATGAAACACTGAATAAGCCATTCTCCTACCAGAGTAGCCATTTTGGTAAGAAACAGAGTTCTGTGTACTTCTTAAAGCAATATGCAGCTGAATCAGGTGCTTCTCGGTTGGAGGACAGCAAACTCCCAAGGCAAAAACAGAGACAGAAGCACAGTGATTGATTTGCAGCCTTTAATTGTGCAAATGTTTCGGCACTAGTGTTCCTTTAACAGAGTCAAAAAGGATGAAGACATGAGGCAATAAACATTCATTGTCATTTCAGTGAAGTAAGGTGCCACCCACAGGTGGGCAGAATGTATTTCTTTACATGTATGTAAAGTGGTTATTTTAGTTCTCTCACAGAGTTCTGGGCTAGATTCCGTTAACTGGAAATTAACTTTAGCCTTATGTAACATATATGCAATCCATGCATTTTTAGTGTTAATGGCAGCTGAGTGTTAATGATTGACCCCCCTGGTTGATCCCCTCTTTCAGAAGACTAACATGTGCAGTATAGAGAGCCTAAGTCACTTGCTTCTTCTTATTTCGGAAAAAATATGTACAGTAGTCAATGACTCGAGAAAACTTGTTTATGATCCAGTTTGAACTGTGCCCTGAAATACACATGATGATTGTCAATTTAAAATATAATTTTGTCCGTCAAGAAAGTTGCAGTTTGTCGTAAATTAGTTAATTTTACATTTAGTTTTGTGTGAAAACCGTTCAATGAAGTACATCTCTACATTGACTACCATACAAATTTTTTCTGAAGTAGGGTCACATGGTTAGGCTCTCTACATAGTCTCAGTTTCAAATATGTAAAACAAGGTGGCAATAATATTTTAGCATTATAGCTAAAATTATAAATATTTTTACTTCCTGTTTAATATGTTACTTTTTAATGTAAATATGAACATTAGTGAATATAGATCATGATGTTAAAGGTCTAGTCTTGTTTTAAATTAAGAAATATTGCAATTTTGTGTATGGTATCATAGTAAACGAAAAAAAACAGACACTGCGACAACCCTAATGCAATAGTTCCTCAAGACTGGATGTGTGTTGTTTGAGTGCTGTGAGAAGAGGACAGTGATTCGGTGTGTTCCTGGTTGGAATATCTGTGGTTGAAGAGTCTTAGTGGAATAATAATGCATTAAAACAATGCAGTCTGCCATTGATATTTCAGGGGAAGTGTTGAGAGAATATAGGGTGTCTAAAGGAACAGATTTGCTATTATGGCCCCTGACATTTAGTTAGCCACTAATCATTGTCATTTGTGTATGTGTGTGTGTGTCTGAATGTGAGTTGGTGAATCCCGCTCTTAGTCCTTAACATTTCTGTGCTCTGTTATGTGTTTGCATGTGCATGTAGCATTATATTTGTGCATCTTCATGCACGTGTGTGTATGTGATTGTGTGTTTATGCACATGCACTGATGTGAGTCCTCATCACAGAAATAGCTGATATTAGCTATGGTTAATTAAAATGAGTAAGGACAAAGGTCAGCCTCTCAGCTCTCATGTCTCTCTTCCCTAGAGAGGGAATAGATGCAACAGAAGTGGAGAGCACTTTTATTTGGAAGCTTGGGATGGTCTTCACAGGTGAAACAACATGAAGGTGAACTTGCACACTGTCACCACTGCATATTGATTCTACCATATTTGCTTTAACCTGGGTTAGCTCAAAATGTTACAGTTTTCTTAATCTCAGATTCAGAGTGATCAATTATGGAAAGCTTGATTGCTCTCTGCATGGCCTACTTTATTCACAGAGAATAGCAGAATGATGTTTTTTGTACTCTTTGTACTTTGAAATGCGTGTTTACAATTGTACATGAGCTGCAGGTTGGAGTAATGCGGTTGTTCCAAAGCAGATATAGACTCACTCTCTGAGAGTTATCTTGGACGCTGTTCCACTTCAATTATCCTTCCGTATTCTCTACATGCCTGTACCTTATGGATAACATAACAGTCATGGTGCACAAAAATCAGACACTGAAATTCACATGTCAGAGGTTGCACTCTTCTTGAGCAGCTAGGGGTTAAGTGTCTTGCTCAGGGACACACTGGTGGATGTGTAATAGTGGGGAATTGAACCTAGTTCTCTGACACAAAAGGCATGGGTCTTATCCACTGCTCCATCACCACCAATAGTGGTAAATCCAGAGCTTTTTAATTGTGGTGATAATCAAGAAATTACACCAATGGCCATGCTACATTACAGGTGTCAGCATACACAGTTGGCTAATAACTGGTTAAGTTTTACATCGTAGAAAATAATTTTCTACAATGTAAAACCTTATTAGTCAGTAATTTCATTTAAAACAATCATTTGAGAATCATGAATTATTGTAACTTACTAAATAGTGGCTTTATTTATCTAACACCTGCCTTTTATTAAACAGACTATTATCAGGCTTCCAGTGTTGTCCGTTTTGTCATTTTGCTTGATCTTGAGCTTTTGTCACTTTTGCACCTTCTTATTCCCACCTACAACACTTTGATTGGTCTTTTTTCAACAGGGGAAACAGCAGTCGATGAGCACAACACCAGACCTTGATTCGTTTTAAGACGTGACTGCAATTCAGAGGCAAATGCCGCTACTCACCACACTTGCTCACTCTTTTTTGACAGAAACAGTAGTTCTCAGTCGCTAATTACTTCAAATCACTGTGCTGTTTGGTTGTTTTTCTTTATCTCTTTGATAAAACGCAATGCATTAAACTCTGCAATGTATCATTACCCCAAGTGACCAAGGTTATTATAGTTGATAGTTATAGATTTTTTTTGTTTTTATTTTTATTTTATTTACTAACAGTGTCTAAATAAATACTACAAATAAATCAAGCACATGCAATCTACAGTATAATTTCTAACCTACATACAGAATACCCTAAGAGCTAAACTACCCTAATCCTATTACTCAGTGGTCCCAAGAAAATAATTATAGCAGTCTCTAGCTCTGTCATTCTTGGTAATAGGTGAAATACAATAAATGGAGGTGAAATACAGTTGATGGACAGCTAAGAAATTGGAAGATAGTGTAGGCCCCCCTTGGAGGTCCCCTTGGAGCAACAAACAGTTCCCAAGCACTCTCAAGGCAAGTATGACTGGAAAGGAGCTAAATTAAAATTTAAATCTTTATTAATCAAAAAATCTGTATTAAAACAAAACAGAATCACAAAAAGACAGGTTGGCTGAGATTTCAATGACCCCATAAAACACACACTAACTGACTAGCAGTCGATATAATGACCAGCAGACATGTTAACCCAGGGCAAGGGGAGCTCACAATTGATGGGCTACGGGCAAGTTTATCCCACACACAGGATGAGCACTAAGCCAGACCCTCAGAACTGAACAGAAAAAACACGGTAAAGAAAGCCACCAAGACAGTGACTCACTGCCTGAGAAGAAAAGATAATAGAAAACATGTTTGAATCCCACCAACTACGCAGCTGATCCCTGCCTGGGTCTCCCCGACTAAGTTAGCCTACACCTAACGTTACATGGGGCTCTCCTCGTAACAGTGGTCGCCACCTGCTTCGCTGCAGACAGACGCCACCCTGACTCCAGGCTCTCTTGGCGGACACGCAGCGTGCCAGCTCTTCATACGGACGGACAAAGGCATAGCAAACCCACGGCTCACCAACAGGTGCTTATTGGCTAATCACCACACACTCTGCTGAACTGCCAGTCTGGCCCATAGGTCCGGCCAGGCCAACTGCCCCGCAATGTCAGTTCCCCCGGCTTCATATCCACTCCAAATGTAGGCTTATTATGTCCTATAAAATAAATAAATAAATGAATGAAAACTAAGGAAATTCTTTTTCTTTTTAGTTTTGCAAACCTACAATGCAGTTTTAGGTATTGTTTTTTTGTAAAGCTTGTTTTTTATTTCTATTTCAATTAATGACTGTTGGGAATATTTCTTAGGTGTCTTAATTGATGTAACAGGGAAAGGTAAGACATGTCTAGCTTAGAGTAATATAGCTGACTCCATAAGTATTTGACATTATAGGTTTAGATGTTTCTCACACGTACTTGTCCTCGTCAAGAAGACAACAATAGGCTGATTAGCTAGAGACAGTAGCTCAGACGTCAGGCTAGCAGATATAATAATAATACATTTTATTTAAGGCGCCTTTCTTGGCACTCAAGGACACACACTGTATGTTATATGGATATGAGTGTTCTCTGGGAATCTAACAAGGTTGAGCCATACAAGAATGTTTCCAAGAACTAACTGGCTCCACATATTAGAGTGCAACTCTTGGATACTGAGAGATTCCAATATGACGAAGAATTGGAATCTAAACATCACATAGATTAGATGTTCTAGGTGTAGATGACAATGCTATGTTAAGTCTTCATCAGTCTCCGAAACTTCTTCACACCTGTACCTGGCTCACAACAATAATTTCTCAACAATGACAATGGTTTTTTTTGTCAATAATAACCTTGCAAGTGACACCAAACTAGTGAAATGCACAAACTTCTCTTTTTAACACAGTCCATTATTGTTGTATTCATATGTGTATGATGCTGTTTCTCCACTCTGTTCAAATTGGCCCTCATCCAGCTTTGCTGGTTTCTTGCCTCTACTTTAGGGGTGGGCGATATGGTCAAAATCTTCTATCACAGTATATGTTATTTTATATAACTTACATTTTGTTAGTCATGTTTTAAAAGTATAAGAATTAAGGTGTGTGTGGGTGTCAGTCAACTGAAAACCAAATTGAAAAGTGTCAGTGAAATTTGTAATTGCTGGCGAAGGCAAGTGGTCAAAAAGCAGCCCCCTAAGATGATTTATGTTGAATGTATCCGGAAACATTATGGAAGATGAGACAGCCAAATTGAGAGAGAGAACAATCTAAATTCAGACTTTTCATTCACCAGTGGTGTTAGGCCCCAGTTTTTGTGGTGCTAAACAGTTGGTTCTCAGAGGTGTAAATCACAACAGCGACATGGGTTCTCTCACTTCTATGTGGATCCAAGCAAGGCCCTCTAGGCAGTGTTTATCATACAATGCAACCTTCAACAACAGTGCAACTGCTGTGAAAACACATTTGCTGCGGGTGAAGCATTGGCAGGCATCTCAGAGATACACTGGCCTTAATTGGGCAGATAAATATCACAGGCTGCGCTCCCTGGCCCTACAGCACTGTTGCATACATCACCCTGAATGCAGACTGACCACCAGCAGTGGGGAGCCGCTCGCCTGTCTCATCCCTGAAATTCATCTGCTGCCCAATGTGCAATTAAAGAGCAGTGAGAGATTTCCTCCATCAGTCTGCTTCCTTGACTTGTAGCAGTATTACAATCCACTTGCAGAAGCCTTTCTGCTTTGTCAGGCAACAAAGTGATCATCTTTATTTATAGGCTGGCGTGGGAGAGGATGTATAGTCAAACACACAAAAACCAGACACAAAAAAAGAATGATCAGAGTCACTGATGTTCTTTACGAACTTCTTTATTAAACAATCGGCACTCAACACTGTAAACAAATAGCAAGAACTAACTCTGTAAAGTACAAGCTCAGGGTTTTTAATAATGAGCAATTTATTGAATAGTCATGACTTTGGTCTTTCCCAAAGCTCTCAGTGGGTACAAATCGCCCTGTATTACCTACGTGTTGTTGAGTCCAAAATGTTCTCCTACCAGCCCGCGGGGCGGATTGTGAAGAAAAGCAGTCGATAGTGGGCACTGTCAGAGGATGTAGCAGCTGACACACACACAGACCACAATACACATGCTGTATGCACACACAGTGTGGGTGTGCACAAATGCCCATACCACACACATGCATACACACACACGCTCTGAGAATAATCACTAATCCCCTTCAGCACTTGAACCTTGAATTGTTTGGCAGCCGGTGCTATTTATCATGTACTTATATGACTCACCAATGAGAGAAATAAATCAGGACAGAGAGAGACAGAGACAAACAATGCATGAATGTGTTCACAATGTCATTTCACAAAACATCTTTGTTCACGGACAATTCAACACTCTTCCGGAGAATTCAGGCTTCTTCTCTACCGGATGGCCTAATCAGAGAAACAGATTAATATTTCAAGGTAATGGCTTAATGTCATTACAAATAGATGAACAAAGACGGGGCATTGCGCATTGCTCTGATGGTGATGGGTCCTCGAGAAGCCCAAACTAGGATATTTTAGAAGCAACTCATCATAACTCGTCATCAAGGCCACTTTGAGAAGTATGACACTCAACAGTTTCTGTCCCCAAAAAGGCTTTCTGCATTAGCTTTTAAATAAAACTACATATCTGGAAATGCATGTGCAAGTTGTTTTTTATATAGATGATCAAATGTCTAAGATGGATTAGGTTATAGCTAAAAATGTCCAAATGCTTTGTTCTGGAGTCGGACTGTGATTAAATTTATCGGCTGTGTTTTTTCGGTCTTGAATTCGGTCTTGAACGATAGCATTTGAACCTGACTACGGTGACACCAAAAGCCTTTCATCTGTCTTGACTCAGTACATATTCGGAGTATGACAAACTGATGAGCAGGGAGCCAACCACCCGCTGAGCCAAGCTCCTTCCCAGTCTGTGACTGGGTGTGTTGTGTGTCTGCTAGCTGCCAACTGCTCTCTCCCCATTAATCACGACCTGAGTTCTAAAGTTTGAACTTTGACCTTTAGCGCTGCATCAAGGCCCAGTGACAGATGGAGACAGAGCTTGTGTCCTTACATCAGCTCATCCATTTCATACACACACACACACACACACACACACATAGAAAATCTCCTCACATGGGCTGAGAGCTGAGGATCACCCATAGCAACGGTCGTTTGGTCACCGGCTGATATTTCGTTGTTGGAAGGCAACGTGTGCCCTCTGACAGTCTCAGTGTTTCATTTTGACAATAAACTATTTGAAATAAGCCTTGTGCGTGGCAGTGCAAAAGACACTTTGTAGCCATGCAACTAATTGAAAAACTAGTGATCATCCTTGAGAGCGAAAGCCGAGTGGCCCATGCAGAGACATTTTGTTTATCATAAGCAAGATGCTGAGGCTGAAAGACACTGATTAGCATGAATAAATTAGAAACTATTTCAATAAGTGGGTGATAGCTTATCTTTGAATTACATGCCCAGTGCAGCTCTCCCATTCAAGATTAATTACCTCTCACAAGGTGTTTCGAAAAGTTCATTTTCATCAATTGATTTCCCTTAATTCATGAATTCCCCAGAACTGCATGAAATTGGTAACAAGCTCTCCATAATCACGCTTTCTGCATCGTTAACCTCATTGGCAATTACTCATCATATGTATCGGTTGTGACATTTGCGGAAGCATGTTATTTTTGCACCATTAGGTCATGACAGGAATATTATTATAAACTAATGGTTAATTACAAGTTGAACAAAAATGGTGTTCATAGTTTCCTCAAATTTCTGCAAGGAGCAAAACTTGTGTCCAGCATGTTCAATAGTGAAATATATCTTAATAATATATTTTATCATCATATTAATATAATTATTTAGAGACAGTGAGTATGACCATTATAGACATAAAAAGCCTAAACCTACACACTTTAAATTATGATGATGTTATCTGGCTTTTGCACCAAATAACCAAGAACTTCTGAGAAAACTGTTTCACTATATACTCTGGCAGAGTCTGTGTTTTCTCTTTCTCCAAGGCTATCATCACCTCACTACTACATTATTGTTACCACAGTATTGGGGTCATTTCGTTTTCAGTTAGAGACAGGAATGCTGCCTTGAAGCCAAAAAAGTGGGCCACTGAAATAAATTGAGAGAAGAATATACCTTCAGGGTTACAAATAAAGTAATGGGCATAAGTTTTTACTGTAAGAATGTATGCCAGGTGTATTTACTGTGATACAATGAGATGTAGGTGCTCATTGAGAGGCAGCAAAACAAATGCAAACTAGGTCACACCTACACAAAAAAGCGGCTAAATAAAGACGTTTGCAATTGCACTATAAAAATTGTATATCAAAAACACCTATCTCTGATCTGTTGCAGTTCAAGCTTGTGCAGCTGCTGTCATACAGAATATCATCTTACTGTACTGTTTCCACCCTATCACACACTATCACTGAACCCTCCGGCGAATCCCTGCAGTACATTAATAGGGTAAATCACTAGATTCATCATATTTAATGATACCATTATGGAATAATGTTCATCAGCTAATGTGCACTTGCCGGGAATCTATTTGTGTCTTTAGCCATTTGCTGTCTGCTACAACTCTTCACATCTCAATTCTTTATTAACCTACCCAACATCTAAGCCACAAGGAGATCTTAGAATATGAAGAGATGCCAAAAACAGACACGCAATAAGGGCTGATGAGGTTTTATGTCTTGGCCCTGCCATTCCAGCACTTAGTCCACCTCCTCTATTGCTGCTGGGCTCAAATAAATGGAAAGAAAAAGAAAACATCCTTTTTTTTCTGAACACTTTTATTGCTTTTTATTATTGGTGTATGGTTGTGTGTGTTTTTCTGCTGAAAATGATAGAGATTGATATGTCTAATAACGCTATGAGAGAGCAGCAGGTGATATTGGAGGTAGACCTAGAGTGACTTTCAAAGTTTATGGGTTCAGAGTCAAGTACTGTATGTTAATGGTCTGAAATCACTCATTGCACGCACATGAGCATGCACCCACAGCACATAAGACACAAACACATGGCTGGCAGTGTCGCTGTTAGCATGTCTCCATTTTATATCCCAAAAAGTAACTACCAGTAGTATTTCAGTATCATACATATTTTTGAAGATTTCTTGCATGATACATGAGTCAACTGTCGGAGCCTGAGGGCAATGAAATGATGTGGTGACATACAAGTGAAAAATAGAAATTGCTAAATTGGAAGGCCATAGATTTTATCACAAGCAGTGAAAAACCTTGCACATAATGACAGACTTCTCTTTCTACTTGGATGAACTTTTCCCAAAGTTAAGTACTACAAATTATCTGTGCCTGCTTTATGACACTGCAAATGGAGGTAATCCCTTTGAGTAATATAATCTGTCACTGTTTATGTTTAGTTTCCGTGTCTGACACCTAATTAACGGACTGGAGTTTGGTTCTTTTTTGCAGCCTGCAGTGAGGAAAGGGAATTGAAAACCTTTAGGAATAGCTGTGTGGGAACTGTCTCATTACTGAGGTGTATATTACGCCCTACAAACACAGGTATATTTCACAGGTATATATTATAATCCATCTGTATCAGTGTCATCTCTAACAGCCTGCGGTTTTTTGGAAGCTTTTGGTGTAGGTAATTTCAAAACTGCACTGAGGTATTCAAGATCTCCTCAGGATTTATCCACCTTATCAAGCCAAGCTGAAAAGTTAAACTACAATATGTCCCTAATCCAATTTCAAAGTGCTGCATGTCATTGATTAAGGGAGATCTGTCCTCAGATCCGTCAACATATATGTTTTAATAAGACCATTAGATCGTGTTGTGTTTGGACAGGAAATACGCTTGTGGCAGTTACAACACCTTCGACCGTTTCTCCGGTGTGTAGGATGATGGTGGACAAATTAAGGATTTGAATTACAGAAAATGAGGCAGGAATTTCTCTGTTTTTCTCCCTTCCTTCCTCCCTCTCAGCTCTCCCTGACTCCCAGCTCCCATGGTGCCGACTGTTACAACAAGTGGCCGGGCTTCCCCTCTGTGCTCTAATTGGAAAGCTGGATGGCAGTAGGTTTAGCCAGTAATGGGGTCCTGCAATTTGGTAGAAGAAGTAATCCTGGAGAGGCCTGTCAGAATTCATAGAAGAGCCCAGTTGTGTGCGTCCCACTTTGCAGCTCCAGAAGAAAACCCCTGCATTTTAATAGTGCAGCTGTAAGCATTTTCGTAATTCAAGGTGGCGTCATTAGAGGCTTATTTATTCACCCGAGGTGTCTAGCAGGAGAGAGATGACACCGCCCAGATCAGCTGTGGCAGCTCACTCTCAGCACCTCCTGCAGGGCTGGAGAAGGGGAAATTAGAGCGGAGTGGGCAAACACGACAATCATAGCATAGTTACTGAATTAGCACGTAAAGAAAACAACAAGCTGTGTGTGTAGGTAGTGCGGGATGGGCGGTGTTCTGTTGTTGAAGGGGCAACCCAGTCACGTCTGTCTCGGCTTTTTCAAGAGGTGGAGGAGGTGAAACAGGGATAATAGAAGGCACTCAGAGAGAAGCAGCCTAGGAAAAAAAATGATAGTAATGGACTTTGCAGGCTTTCAAGGTAATGTGTCAACTAAGAAATTTGCTAGCGAGGATTCTCACAACGGCGTTTAAAAGGCTTTTCAACGCAGAGAGAAACAGCCATGTGAATAATTTGCCCCTCAGGGATGACCAAAATCTTTCTCCATTCAGTTAATTTAAATTAACTGTACCTTAACTATAATGGATTGGCCCTGCCCACAGTCTGCCCACAGTCTTACCTTTACATTAACCAGGTAGTTTAGTTCAGTGGCTCTCAAAGTGGGATCCAGGGACCCCCAGGGGTCCTTGAGGTGGTTTCAGGGGGTCCCCAACAAAAAAACTTTATTTTCATTATGAATCTATACATAAGTAGCACACTGACAGGATGTCTGACTATTTTGGTCATGGGTTTCATACACTTTCTGTAATAAAAAATCTAAAAGCAAAAATCCTATCAGATGGGGGACCCTGGGACAAAATCTTATCAAATGGGGGTGCGTGGTCTAATTTGTGTTAGTTTAGGGGTCCCTGAAAAAGTTTGAGAACCACTGGTTTAGTTGACTTGACTTGGAAACAGTAACCAATGGTTGCACCAATTCAGTAAAAATGCACAACTTGATTTAGAGGAATTTCTGGACGTTTTTTTAAGAAAAGGTTTGACAATTCGAGAAATATGCTTATTTTCTTTCTGGCAGAGAGTTAGCTGAGAAGATCAGTTTCACTAAACAGAATATGAAGCTACATCCAGTAACCATTTAGCTTAGCTTAACACAAAGACAGGGAATGGGGAAACAGTTAGCCTAGTGCTGTCCAACAGTAACATAAATAATTTTCTCACTAATTAAGACGTTATATTTCATTTGTATAATCAGCAACAACTGAAGTGTAAAAACAACTGTGTTACCACGGGTCATGTGCTAGACTCAGGGAATATAGCAGTGAGTTGTCGATTTCACACTTGTTTTTTTATCATGTATTAATTAGTGAGTTTTAGAAGTGCTAGTAGTCAGATTTTGTAAGCCATGAATAGGGACAGTCTAGCTCTTTCCCTTTATGTTAAGCTAATCTAAATGGCTGCTAGCTGTAGCTTCAAATTTAATGGACAGAAATGTACATCTGTCAATTTCTACCAGAAAGCATATAAATGTATCTGCCTAGTTGTGGAACTATTCCTTTTAAGAAATTATTTGAACAAATCAAAGCCATACTTTTTGAGCACATTGATTGCTTACTGTTTTTACTGCAAACATGCTTGTACCTTATGGTAAAAGCTGATTACCTTAAATTCCTTGCAAAAAGCAGAGTGAGCCATTAGGTCTAATCCCACTTCAGCTGTGTTGTACTATAGTCTGTCAATGATTCAAATAAAAAATGAGATGAAAATATACGTCTGAAGCACAATGACACACATTGAGTGGGTCAAGGTATTAACTGTGTTGTCTTCTGAGGTGTGGGACTAACGTTTACACAAAGGCATTAAATTGCCACTGACATTCGGATACACTGCCTAAAGAATCCATGATATCATTTTAGCTCAAAGAGCAACATTGTCATTGCTGACACCACCATTCAATTCAGGGGCTTTTCTTCTTATTTTGGTGTGATTTGTAACACAAAAATGCAGAAAATTATCAGAGCCAGTGTGACCAAAGGTTAAATTCTGTAATTCTGTATGCACATTTTTCACAGTTTCTGCATCACACTGGTGTGAAACAGCTTTAATGCTGCCACCTTAAACTCCATTCACCGTCATTATCCTCACTGCAAGGTTAAGATTGTGTCCTTTCCACTGTGTTGGCTTTTAACATTGCCACTGAACAATGCTATTCACACCACCGATTACAGACACACACATTCATATGAATAATTAGTGTGTGAAATCAACAATTATAATTAAGTTTGAAATTACTCAGTTATCAGTTTCACCATTAACAGCCAACACATAAACTGAACACTTTAACGTTTGCAGCTACCTGGTATCTTGATTTTCTTATTAGTGGGTGTGGAATTTCAAATAGATTTAAGTTTATATTTGCCAAATGGAAACCTCCTTCAGCCCTCAATATTAAATGTTGCTCCTATGGCCCCTCAGCAACAGTGCTTGCAATGTCTCAGCACTGTAACCTAGCAACGAGACCCCCACTTATATAAGATTGTTTAGGATGTTGTTGTTTTTTTAGAGAAGAAACAACAGATGGCAGAATCATGTTTTGTTTATGCATTAGCTGTGTCAAAAGTCCCTCTATCACACATTCACGGTTTCCCATATTATAATAAATGGTTCATACTTAACAGTACATTGCGATTTAGCCAAACATTGTTAACATGCAATGGACAGTAGATATGTTTTATTGATGGAATTCCTTAAACTTGATTGTTGATTTAATCATAGAAATATGTTTGTATGAAATACCATTTAAATCAATGTTAAAAAAAATACATAAATGAATAAATATGCCTGTGAAATAAATAAATATGCTTATGAATTCCGAAAATGAGGAAATATAGTTCAAAAAATAAATAGTTTTTTATTTCAAAGGACTGCTATTATTTATTTCAGAGGACTTTCATTTCATAATTCCACATTTATTTATTTAGTTCAGGGGACTTTTATTTTATAATGCCATGTTTTAAATAAATAAATGTGGAATTTGAAAACAAATTAATTAAATAAAAACCTATTTATAACTATATTGAGTTATTTATATTTTTAAATTTATATTTATTTATATATTCAGTGTCTCATTTATTTATTTCAGGCATATTTACTTATTCATGTACTATAATAATTTAATATTAATTTAAATAGAATTCCATGTTTGTTGCGTCTTAAATAAAGTTGCGGTCTGATGGTGTCTAACTATAATAGTTTTTAAAGACATGGAACAAAAGCATGGGTTATTGTCTGGTGAATAAATTACTGTGCAGTTAGTTCTTCACAGACACCCATATTCCATAGATGATACAAGTTTGCCACATCTTAAGTTTGAGTGTGGTCTATTGATCTTTTATTCTGTTTCCCAGACTTAGTTGTTATTCTCTGCCGGGGGCAAACAGCGTTATACAGTAAAGCAAGTCAGCTGTAGTGTCTCTGAGCTGAAAAACTGAGGGCTCTTCATCTGAACCTTTGAAAACCTCTCAGTCCCTGCCAGAGAGAGATAGGATCAGTAGACAACCCCAACATTTTCAATTTTGTGCTATCAGACACTGAGGAGATGTGTCAACACTGGGGTCCTGCAGCAAGTAAACACAGGAGTCTGACAAGCAATAACCTAGATTCAACATCGCCTCCGGTCCTCTCCCACTAAAGGTCCGCCTCTTTCATCTCATTTAGATCCAGATCTGTTGATCAAAAACGACTCCTATCCCCCCACAAAACAGAAAACTGCAGTGATGAGAATGTTTTCCTGAGCAGTCACTCGTGTCGTTGTGTGAGGCTGGGTCAGGACAGACTGGGGTGGCACCATTTGTGAATCAGAGATCTGTTTGTCCTTGAGCCATGGTTCTAGTATTGATGCTTTTAATGATGGCACCATGCAGCATTAGACTGTAGGCTATTTCCCTTAATATACAATTAGAGCACATACATTAAGTCCATTTGGGCTGTAGTGCACTGTTTATGGGCTTATTGATGACGATCCATTCAGTTTTATAGTGGTGCATATTGCAGGGTACAGTAAAAGTTTTGGTTTTTACTTCTTGTCTCGATAAAGGATATTTTACAAGGTAAGCCAAGGGCAGTAAGATGAATCTAATTAAATCTAAAACTAACTAAACATATGGTAGGTATTGTCGTTGTTCATAATATATGTTCTTAGCAACATCCTCTGTATTGTTGCTCACAATAGAGTGAAGAGGAGCAAGTGAGGGTGGCCACAGCTAAACTAGACGGAATTCAGTGACAAAAGAGACCATGTGATTCCAAAAAGTGTTGGTGGGTCTAAAGAGGGAAATTGTTGAATCAACTTTTCTTTTGTTAGTTTTTTAGCTGGCATCAGGAGGGATCAGAGGGTAGAATAGTTTGAAGCCCCAGATGACTGAGAAGCCATTACTATATAGCACAGTCCACTGCAGAAAAGCTCCCTCAGAGATTCAAATCTTGCCGATTAAAATAGTGTCTCATAAGCCTGTGTGTGTGTGTGTGTGTGTGTGTGTGTGTGTGTGTGTGTGTGTGGCACCCATGTGCCATGTGCATGTGTGCTTAGCTGAATGTGTTTAAATGCCTTTGTGGGTGGCTGTATGTGTGTCTGTGTGTGTTTTGAGCAGCCTAAATACCGAAGCTTTTAACATCAAAGCTCCAAGAGGATTTAAGTGCCCAGAAACTTGTAAATTATGATAGTAAGTGATGTCCAGCAGGGACTGTTGATGAGCTGCCCTCAATAGAAAAGAACTTTTCTTTTTTCAAAATATGCTTTTTAGGGACTTATGGATTTATGATACACAGCTTCCAAACCACCTAAACTGTAGCCTGCTTCCAGGGCTATGATTCACTGCCCATATTTCAAATTTGTTGAGTGATTCAAAAAAGGTCTGGTTTTGTTCTTGTGAATAGCTGTTTGAGAAACAACTAAGCCAGTCAAAGCCTTTGTGGGTGAGTCTAACTGACTGTGCCGACCTCTGGCAGAAAATACATAACATAGAGACAGTCAGCAGCTTAATCCCCCCTCATGATATATTTATATATTGATCTAACTATTCCACAAATGAATCATATCCGTTATGATCTCATTATTTTATAGAGGTGTGTTTATCGTGCACTGTAAACAAGACAGACTACTGAACACATGTCTGCGTTCAGTTGCTGACTAACATTGGCTAGCAAGCTACGTTTAGTTTACATGTTAGCAACCACTAGAATCCTGCTTCTGTCCATTTCATGAGGTTTTTCCTCAAATTATCATTACAAATCACAAGATAAGTGTTCCTTATGTGAAAACTATAGTGACATGAGAAAATATTTGACTATGGATTTGAAGCAGGACTGTATTTCTGATAATTTAACTAGTTAGCTTGCCTGCTTAACCAGCATGTTAATATGTGCATGCGAAAAGGTAACAATGAATTGTTTTGGGTTCATTGATCCTTCGCTAAGCCACACCCGAACACAGCGTCACATCACAGCGCAGTATCCTACTTGCTCTAACTGAGGTCCTACACTTTCATGACTGTGCTCCATTGACTCTAATGCAAAATGAGTCATTTTCTAGCTTTTCTTTCTAGCTGTATTTTTCCAAGATATGGTCAAACACTATAGCTGGGCCACTTGTAATAATTACAATCACTAGGTTGAAAGAAGAAGTACAAGTTATTCTCTTTCCAAAATCTAAAATAAATCCAGAAACATGTTGGTTGTGTATTGTTCCTAATGTAATGTTAATGAGCTAACACTAGCTAACTTACTACTGAATGTAACGTTAACGTTGCCTGTTATTTTCCATTTTCAAGACACTTTTGCTTGTGTTGTTTTTTTGTTTGTTTTTTTTATTAAACAAATTTGTCTTACTTGACTTACTCAAACTATACAGTTTGAGTGACTGGAAACCTGTGATTGGAAGAAGAAAATGAAATACTTCCCCCTAGAGAGAACATTTAATACATTGGCAATGTCAGACTGAATCATGGAGACTAAATATAAGTAGGAGAGCAGGATTTTACCTAAAGTGAGGGGTCATTAAACTTCAACATGTACTGAATCTCCTTCAAAACTGGAACAATGGCCAGTTAAGATACCCATCATACCTTCCTTTACTCTCTAATGTAATATAATCTATAGATGCTATTGGCAAATGAACCACAGGTTGCACATTTGAAATGCTAATCTTGTTTCTGTATTTTCTTTACTTCTTTTTTTCCTAGTTCCTCCCAAGATATATGACATTTCCTCTGACATCACGGTAAACGAGGGCAGCAATGTGTTGCTCATCTGCACAGCCAGTGGGAAACCTGAGCCAACCATTTCCTGGAGACACATAACCCCATTAGGTGAGTTCACTTCACCTCTCACATACCCATGCTAATGAATGGCTGGATGGATGGATAAAGGATGAATGGGAGGGAGGGAGGGAGGGATGAATAGAGAGCGGAAAGGAGGAAGCTTGGACAGGATCAATAGGTGATAGACTGAGGACAAGGGAGGACAGTTAGTTATGTTGCAGATGAAGAGATGGAAGGGGAGGGGATGCAGCAAGAGATAGATCAGGTTGGATGGATTCATGACACGAGGAGGGACGAGGAATGGATACATGTAATAATATATTTCAAGTGAACATACAGTATTATGGAGAGTGAGTACACTTGAGCTCCTGCAACATTTCCATCTCAAATAGCAGAAACAATTCCTATTCATTGTTTTCCTGTGAATCAGTTATAAATAGTTTTGACCCACTGACCAACATTATCACTTTAGTTTTAAACTGCTGGAGAGATAAGATTAGGACATTACTTGTTTGCATGCCATAAACAACATGTATCCTCATCCAACCTCAGCTCACCTTTGGGGGTTTCAAGATCTAGCTTCACAATTAAATAATAGTTCAGATTCATCCATAGACTAGTCCATCCCGCATAATGAGGCCAATCTACCTAATGACACAGTTGCACTTGCATAAAGATGAATTTAAATGGAAGTTCATTAAGTGATTTTAATAGTAGCCTATATTTCTTGAATCATTGTTTCACAAGTCATCACATGTTTTTTTTAACAAATCCAAATGCAGTATCTTAAGGAATGTATTTTGAAAATGTATATTATAAAACAATTTAAGCCATCCATTAAAATCATCACATAAAACGAAAAAAAAACATGAACTATGGGGACTCAACTTAAAACAAGCAGCTGTTAGAGGCTGTGACTGTGACCGGGTGAAATGAGCAGAAGAAAAAGAAATCCGCTTTTAAAATACAGTATCCTGTAAAAATTATCCATATGCTGTAGGTCATCAGTATTCCAGAAACAAAAAAAAACCATCTTCTAAAATGTTGCTACTTCTGCTCTTTCCATTTTGAAATGAGACTCAAAGAATTAACAACAGGTTTAGTCCAAGCCATGGATGTTGTTACTTGCTCAGAGCAGCAGTTAATGTGTTACCAGAGCTCCTTCTGTTATAAAATCAAACATGTTGATCTGTCAGGGTGGGCTAGCTGGGGCAATGGAAAGTGGATCCAAAACACAAATGGAACAGACAGACTGATGCAGTTCAGTTTAGTGCAAAAAAGCTTACATGCAGGTACATGTAGGCCGACAGGTGCACAGCCTCACTGGCAACAAACATTTAGGCAGATATAAGCCCAGATAATGACAATGTAAAACTCCAGCATGCACCTAGGAACACGGCCAACGGGAAAATTTGATGAACTTGACAATGGACAATGGAAGTGAACTTAGGAATGATTCTCAGGTGAGGAGTGTACGAGGTAGGAAAGTTCAGTCAGAAAATGTTTTGCACTGGTTTGCTACGGTTTCTGTGATGAATGACTCGTTTCCTCAAACGAGCAACAAGCGCAACAAGCTTTGAGGTGTTTCCTCTCGTTTGGCAGGTGTGTCAGAGGTGTTACCAATCAGCACCGATGTGTATATAAACACTGCCGTATTAATAGGGCAGTGAAGTGCAGGTTGTTCGAGGCACCAACGTTTCGTTTAAAGTAAATGTTTTCCTATGTTTTTTCCAGGCTGAAGGTAAGTGCAGGGCTGATGAGATGAGTGGGAACAGGTGTGTAGATGGGTGGGGTGGTCAGGTGACGAGAAAAGGAGGGAATGTCCGAGGGCATCTGGTGGACAGCTTGAGGACGGCAGATCTAGAGAGTTGAGGTAAAGAACATGGCCTGCGGGACAGGACACATGCAGGGAGGTGGACATGAGATTATGTGGCTGAAGAGAGGGACTGAGAGGCAAACTGTGACGTTATCAGATTTCTGGTTATAAAAATTTTTCAGCTCTCATCACTGCACAGGGACCTCTGATTTAAGGTGCTTTATTGAAGAATATTTTTATTATCATTAAAATTTGTTTAGGTGACTGCTAGTCAGGGCACATATACCTCATTAAGTGCTTTGAATACCGAATCCTCCTTTTGAAAACTCATTCTAAAGCATGTGACTGTTGCTGCCAAGCCCCCACCCAGCTATTTCTAGTCCTCCCTCATTTTCATATTAATGGATTAGAGCATGCTGTGCTTATCTGATAGCTGTTAGGGTGACTGCATTTATCTTATGGCTGTCAAATTCTCATTGCTGGTGCTTGCACTGATTGCGTTAGGGGAGTTTTCAGAAGATGATCAAAAGAGCCATCCTCAGAGTCCGAGTGGCAGTCAGTCATTCTACTTTGAAGTGGCCACACTTTGAAGTATAGCAAGGAAGAAATGATATGCCGGTCAAATGAAAGAGCCCGAGACTAAATGTAATCACAGACTGTCTCCCAGCACATCAGAAAAGAAGCCATTTGCCATGGGATCTTTGAGTTGGTTATTGTAGTAAGGGCCGATTTGTCCAAAGGATGTGGTACAACCAAAAGGTTGTAATAGGCTAATTACCTATCGATGGAATTCCATTAAATCTGTTGGATATGCAGAACAGTCCAACTAATGCATAGGCAACCTGAATGTGCAGTCACAGCATGTGGAAATATTTATCAGATGAAAGCAGACATGCAGCCACTAACTGAACTAGCTATGAGACATCAATATAAAACAAAACATTTTTTAAAATGTAAATGATTTCAGGATTTAAAAATTGGTAACAGGTCGTTAATTGCAGGGAATAAATACAGTCATACTCCAGTCTTCTTTAGGAAGTAATAAAATCTAACTAGAATTGCGTTTTTTACAGATGTGGATTTTGGAAAAAAAATGTTGGCATACAGTATCAGTGCTAAAACAGTTATGCCATTCATGACACTGGGTTTGGAAATGAGTGTTTGGGGCCACTAAAATTTGGAGAGTGTTGGTTCAAACAAGTTCACACTGTTGTTTTGTTTTTTTTTCTTTAGTAATCATCAGGTCAAGCAGGTGAGATGGCTGTAAAATGACAAACGTGTCTAAATGGCATGTTTTATTTGCCAGCCTCACTCTCTTCAGCACTCAGCCATTTTGGGGTGGGGGTGGGGATTTTTCGGTCTGTAGATAGTTCTGCTGCAGCAGCCAGTGAAGTTTGACAGAATGATAAATTGCCCTGACTTACTGTCAAGTTCCTATTCCCACTCTGACTGTTTTGTGTTTGCATTTTTTCCTTCTCTCCACTTCCTGCCAACCAGCAAACTGCCAGCTAATAATAAACTTTGTGCGTCCAGTGAAGTGTGGCCATAAACTGTTTACTGAGATGATAATTTGGCCCAGTATGTGAGCGTGTAAAGTCGATGCATATTCCTCAATTAGAGAGATGCAAACTGAAGCAAGTACTTGTAACACACAGATCATCTTTTGTTGACATGTTACTGGGAGAGAGAATGGTGCCAGCATATGTCTGAAGCTTAATGCGCTTCAAGAATCGCTGCTGTTTAATTGCCCATTTTAAAATTTGCTTGACAGTGAAGTCTGAGTTTGGTGTGACTGCTGCATGATAAGTCACCTTATCAGCTGGTGAAATCTGCATGTGCAAAGTGAGTATTTAATGCTCTCCTTACCCTTGAGCAAAGATTGTACCCCCCACTGTTCCCTTGCTGCAGCTCACTCACCAGTTGAAAGGAATTAATGGTAAACTACCTAGTTTGTGTGCATTGGTGTGATCATTCTCTACCCTGCAGCTCCTCCCCAGGCCTTTGTTGTCATTAAAACATATACTTAAGCAACATGTATGGTTAAATAAAGGCTGAATTTAAAGAAAGAATGCCATCACAAGTAAGTACATTGATAACAAACCCAGAAGCTACTCTGTCATTATTAATTTAGCTCTTGACATTGCTACTTACTTTATTCTAGAGCTTACAATATCTTGGGTGACATGTCAGCCTTTCAGGGTATTGCCTACGCATGGAGTTCTGTGCTGCAGTTATTCTCCACTGTTTCACAGGTGTTGTGTGTGTGTGAGTGTGTGTGTGAGTGTGTGTGTGTGGTGTGTGGGTGGGGGGGGGGGGGTCCGGCAGTCCGGTTTGGTTGGGTGGATTGCTGGGCAAAATTGCTTTGATAAGCTTTTTCCATTGAGATTTGAATCCTTGGGATTGAAGTGTGACCTTTGAAAAGGCTGACTAGAATACTAGAATACATATTTGATTGTTTCCTGTGATAGGACTCAGCTGGGACACATTTTTCCCTCTCTCTTTCCAAGAAGCTACTGTACATACACACACACAACACACACACATAAAACAAAACATATACAGTACGTAGCTGTATATGTTTTGTTTTGCCTTTTCATGCATGAGGCATATCTTTCACCAAAACATTCACCCAGGAAACAGACAGCACCGTACTAACTCTGGTATCTGTACTGTAGCGTTCTTAAAGCTGGATCCAGCAGAACTCGCTTGGTCCTGAACTAAGTGGTTACAGCAAGTGCATAAGTACAGTAGCTCAGTGGGTTTCTGTGTGAATGGTACAATGAATTATTCAAACTTGACTTTATATCACTGCTACATATCTTGAGTTGTGCTTGCTATGTCGCATTGGAATCTGGCAGCTCCTTAAGAGATGCTAAGCAGGTTTTTGGCGGTCTGTTCACCAGGGATCTCTCATTCGCCACCAGGTTCCTTTTTCTCATAGTTTGCAATGAACTGATGCACAGTTCAAGGGCTGACACTTGAGCATTGCTTTAAACACGATGGGAGGTGAAAGATAAAGAGTTAGGTGCTGCATTTCACATTTCAGATATCAACAGCAGGAGCCGTGCCTAACACTTTCCCCATTCAGCTGCTAAGCAGAGTATTGCGCACGAAGGAGGTGCTCAATGTTCACACGCTTTATTGGAGTGTCTGCAACATGATGAATAGTAGACCTTTCTTAACTGAAATGTGATATCGAGTAACTGCCACACTACACATATTTAATGGCAGTTAGGAGTCAGATGATCTCTTTCAAGGCTTTTAACTCTTTCACACCTGTAAAACTTTTGAAGAACGTTGCTAGAACTAATTATTTCGTTATTGATGAATCTGGGTATCTGTAGCTCAGTAGGTTCAATCCCCAGCTCCTCCACACAACGAAGTGTCCTTAGGCAAGACTCTGAACCCCAAATGGCTCCCCATGGTCAGGCCAGCACCTTGCATAGTAGCTCGCTGCCATCAGTTTTTGAAGATGTGTATGAATGCGTGAATGAGAAATTGTGAAGCTAAATAGCTGTAGCTGTTTCGTCTGTTAAATTCTTTCACAATTTCACAATAGTCCTTTGTATATAAAATGGCACAAACATTTATAAAATGTCCATTATAAATACCCAGCAGCAAAGGGGACATTTACAAATGTTATTATTTTGTTCAGTTTAAAACCTAAAGAGAGAGTTGTTGTCACCAAAACAGAGGATTTTGACACTATAGACGGTAGTGTTACAACGTTAGGCTGCCGGATCTGTTTAAAGGTAGGTAGACATTGTATTTTTTAGGTTTTAGTTGTGTTGTGCTTTGCTCCACATTGTTCCTGAATTACCAAATCAAGTCAAAAGGCAATAGTTATATAGGATATATTTAATCAAACATATCTCTATATTACTAACCTAGTAGTTAAGTATAGAGGCATATATCAGCTTTGTTTCTGGCACCTTTTCTATTCTTGTTCTTGTTGTGAAATCCCCACATTCTGAATACAGAAGTGAAAAATGGTAGTATCGTATATGTATAATCTCTATTTTCTGTTCTTCTCTTCACTTATTGCAGTGTGTTTAGTATTCATGCATTGGCCAAGGTCGACAGATTGATTCAATTCCACGCACTGTGGCGGCCAAGACAGTTAATTAAAAAATAAGAACAGTTGAGCTGTGGTATGGAGTCAACTTTTTGCTCAGTTGTTACACACTACAGTATGTTCCAATGTAATGGTAAAGTAAAAAGTATTTCATATTTCAACTCAAATCCTGTGAGATAGAGGCAATCTTTTACCAGTGCCTTTAGTTCTTATTACCTACATATTTCTAGGGCTGAAATGATTCATCAATTAAATCGATTAATTTGATTACAAAAAAGCATTGACGCAAAGTCTTTGCAATGATGCTTTGTTTAATCCATTTAACTATATAGCACACAGTTTCACACGGACATTTACTACTATACCACACAGTTTTTAAGCAAACAAATTAAATCTCTCAATAATGTTGACACATTATATAGTTTTGCATCAATTCTAGTGCATATAACAAATGAAAGCTTTGATCAGATATTTTCTTTGGTCACATTAATTGCTTTGTCGTTCTCTTAAGCTACTTAGTATCCATATTTGCTATGTGATGTATGCTAATCTCTGCTGTGTCCAGGCTTCTTCTATAATGACACAGTTACATAGATCTGTAAGCCCAGCTAGGTCCAGCAGCTGAAAATGTGTTTCCTGCCTACAGTGCGTTTTGCTAAATATGTCAGCTCAGAAAATAACAGTGAGGTAATTCTACAGGTCGCTCAGGTGGCAGCACATGCAATCAGACATGACTTAAAGCTCCTTTGGCCCAGTTCCACGCTCTGGATTTTTAGCGGCCTTAGATTGACAGTCAGGGAGCAGGGTAGGGGTTATGTATCGAGGAGGACTAACAACCTGTTTTTCAGGCAGACCCTGCACAGTGTGTGATTCTACCCCTAGTTCAGGCCCACACCTTGAGTTAGGGCCAGAAGGCAGCAGCACACAATGTAGCAGTGTGGGTTGTTCTCCATTTTTGGGAGTTAAAAGGATAAATTGATGTAGAAAATGCTGCTCTATGCTATAATGGATTCTTCAGCGATGCCTGCCCTATCTGTGTATTGCAGCCCTGAAGGAAGTGTACTCACAGCTCCCCTACACAATGTGGGAAATTGCTTACTGCAACGGGACTTAGCCAGCATTGGCACTGAATGTGAAATTAACCTTGCTATGATTTCTTTAATTTGCTTGGAGTGACATCTGCTTCAGGTGAGAGGGGTCTTTGTCAGTTTCTCAAATATCTCTCAGCATGCACTCGCACACAACTCATGTTAGGCCCCTTGGTGGTTTTACATTACTTGCACAGTTCAGGTTATTTTCTTGAATCTTTTCTTCTACTTTTTTTTCAGGATACATAATGCTTTTGTTTACTCCAATGTCAAGGTTGAGCACTAAACATATAATGTTCTTCAAAGTATATATCAAGGATACAATTCTCATTTAATGGCTTCTATGACCTTTGCAAAGCCCCCTTCCTGCTGTAATCGATGGGAACACGATTTGCAGCCAGGGCAGAATGATACAACTAGATCTTGCATGAAAAAAATAAATTGGCTTTCATTTATCAAGGAAGACTGAAGCCTAATTAGATTTTTTCAAATGGAAATTTGTCCATTTGTTTCCGAAGTATCTATATTTGTGTATTGGTTCAAATGTGAGATCACATATGCTTAGAAAATTCTCAATCATGAGATGGAATAGTATAAAACTTGCAACGCAATACGTCTTGCATTATTTCTCATAATTAAGGCATACCTAATACTTCATTTTCGATGTAGATGATATGGACACAAAATAACTTCCTATGGTTTGCTGCATTTTTAAAATATATATTTCATAATATATTTAGAAATAAAAAATAAAACTAAAACTTTTTTTCACTATATTGCAGGGAACTATTTGACTTATTGTACAGTACATAATCACCACCCACAAATAATATATATTTTGTTTGCAATAAAAATCGATGGCAGCATAGAACTGGTTTTCATTGAAGTTTTGTAGCGACAAGTGGTCCACCACAAGGAACCCTGTTCTCTCATGTCACCACTTAGGAAAAAGGGCGACCTTTGATAACAAGCTAATTTCAATACTAGGGACTGGCCTGACCATCTGTATTGAATTTCTAACAACAAATTCGAAAGTTTCCTAGTTAACCCCTTGTCCAGTCTCACTTTAAATTCCAGAGAGTAGGGCACCAAACACATAACCTGGAATAAGCTCCTTAAAGGGCCAGTTTGCTGGTTATCTGTGTGATAATGTAGATGTTAAAGTGAGTAAATACTAACTTACCAGTCCAGGAGAGGTGAAGAAGTGAAGACAAAAAATAGACAAAAAACTTCCTTAAAAAAACGTTTTTATTTATCTAAGGGGTCAAGTAGCCAGCAAGTGCAGACTTTCGCTTTACTGGAAATCAACATCTAATCTGGAATCTGATCCTGTACAACCATAGACTACAGAGACACATTAATATATAAAACAGTATTTCAAACAAAACATCTTTCTTACTTCAACTTTGTACTTTTGCAATCTGGGCTAAGCAGTCAACAATTTATCAGTCTTAAAACAGACGTTATCAGAGTTAAACCACAGGTTAATCATTTTACTATATGGCTTGAATATGTTTCAGGCTGTCAAACAGTTTCTATGAAGACCCCCCAAGAACCAGAACCAGTGGCTTCCAGCATCCTTTTCTCCACACTTTTTTCATTCTCACAACAGTTTTTATGTTAAACCTTTAACACTGACATAAATCAATCAACAAAATACACATTTGTACCTACATATTTTGTGGTCAATACAACAATCCCTCAAGAACCAAATTGATTCAAACTCACTGAAATCATTTTCACTGACCAGCAAACTTGTTTTCCCCTGACTTTCCTAAGCCTAATGCAATAGTATTGTGTCAATTTATTTGGCCTCCATTCTGGGAGCTTGTCAAAACTTTTTTTTTGCTTCTAATCTTACAAAATGTATCCAATTATAACTTTGCGCAATGGGGACCATCTTCTGGATGTCTTTATTACAGCTTAGCAACAGAATGTGTCTGTGGTGTGAAAATTAATTTGGCAGCATAGACACAGAAACAGGGATTAAGCTATATCTACCCACTTTCTCTCCAATCATAATCAAAATTGCTCTGCAGGAAGACACGTCCTCACTGTACCTGCCTGCAATGTGCTCTGCTTGATTTACTTATTTTCTGATGATTTACATATGCTTGATATTGATGCTAGTACCTTATATTATTTCTGATTTACCACTCAAGTGCACTTATACACTGTCTCACATTGTAATGTTTAATCGTTTTACCTTTTCAACTTCACTGCACTCACCAGTAGTACCACAGGAACTGTGAAGAAACTAACATTGTGATTTCAGTTCTGTTCTGGAGGTCCTTTTAGTGTAAAACAGCGTCAGAGCAAATGTGTTAGTTCATTTAAAACTTTTTTTTGTCGAGCTGCAAAAAAAAAACCCATTCAAAGGTAGGAATGTGCTTCTGCACAGCTCAGAAAAAGCAGAGAAAAGCAGAGTGCAGCAAAAACAATTTTACATGAATTATAAGAACAGGGATGTTCAGAGTGCAAGGAAAGTCAGTTAAAGCTTGGTGGCATTTTGTGGGTTTGGCAAAATTGATATAATCAAGATGATGTGTTTATCGCGCCACCCTACTTCATTCGGTTTGACTAATCTTGGAGGCTTGACTAACGTCTGACCGCCTCTAAGATGTCATTATAAGGTATATTCATTCTGAATCATCAGCACAATGGCACTGCAATTCTCTTCACAAGCGCTTGCAAACTGTAATATTTAGCTCCACCAGTTTAATTGGAAGCCTGCATGCCACCTGTGGATACCACTAAAGGGTACTGTTGAATGTGGGAGTCATTATTACTCACACCTGTAACCGTGATGGTGCCAGCTACATAGAGCCTTGCATTTATATTGTATGAATTGTGCAAGAAACTGTGCGGGCCTTTTTCATAGCAGACATTTTGAAATGTTCTAGCAGACAAAAAAACACAGGAAGGACTGATGACAATAATGGCTGAAATAATTTTACAAATACCCATTCTAAGGTGGTACTGCTGCTGTGTATGCAGGTTTACTGGCATACCTCAAAAGAACTGAGCAAGTATTTACCACATTAATTACACATGTGAATTACATGCTATGACAAGTCAAATTGTCTTAAATGAAAAAGGTTCCATGTAGATTAACTCAATGTGTGTTCCCATGAGGAATGTGTTTTGTATGTATCTTCACATATTGTATGATTTGAATCCTTACTGTCAGCTACTGTAATGAAGGCACAGACAGTTAAATTGTCCTGTTTCAGTGGGATTTATACTTAACTTTAAACTGACATTATGATCCCCATTCATTCTCATTGCCCAGTGTCTTGAGTGTATCTTTAATCTGTTCTGCATCTTCAGTGTTCAGTGATATAGAGCTCTCTTGTGCAGGGTTGTCATTTTCAAACCAGTTAGCTAGAGGCATATTTTCTCACTTTGCAGTCAGTAGTATACATATTTTACGTCTTCTTGCACAACCAAAAATGTGTTTTAAAAGGAAATTAAATTAAATTGATAGTTTTAGTAATTAGGTCTCAGATATTGTCTGCTCAACCTGTCCAGGGTGTACCCTGCCTTTCGCCCAATGTCAGCTGGGATAGGCTCCAGCCCCACCGCGACCCTGTACACAGGATAAGCGGTTGATGATGGATGGATGGATGGATGGATGGATATTGTCTGCTCTATGGTTCTATACAACTGGACATCAGGCAGGGCGGCATCAGACTGCCTGCCTTGAAGAAATAACTTCCGACTCAATTGAATTAGGCAGTATCAGGTGAAAAAGATATGTCCAGTTGTGTTAAGTTAGTGTGTGTGCTGCTGGCAAGAATAACATTTCCTCTTTGGGTTACTTCCATTTAAAATACAATTTCAGACTTGTGTGCTATGTCAGAAGATTTAATTAAAAATACAATTAGTCCTTTAATGTATCCATGCTGTTTTATGCTAGTGATGTCTGGCTATGGGTATTGAATTAACTGAAAGGAAAGGACCATATACATCCTGTATGGAAGATGTGAAGCTCAACTCAACTCAAAACCAGATAAACGACTCGTTTATGAGAAAACTTTGTCATTTTGGTCTGTGTGTGCACATCTGTCAACTTTATACTTGAAACAGGTCAAACCGAGTACAAAAATAAAAGCTTAGAAAAAATATTGGCACCTTTCAAAACTATATTTGCGGACCAGGCGGATGTGCATCACTGTTAGGCAGAAAGGAAGAAAGCCTTTTTCTGTTCTCATCCTGCGAATTGTACCATGCCACACCACCGTCCCATGGAACATAACTCATATATTTCATATATGAGTTTTCATTTTTATTTAACGTTTATTGTTTTTGGACATTGGTTGCTCTAACGTGCCCTGTGCAACCAACTTCCCCCAGTGACAAATAAGTGATTCATTGTTGTTTCCCAGAATGTGACAAAAAAGTTTCTGTTTCTGTGGAAACCACTCATTTGATTCAGCCATTTGGTAAATGGTATTGGAAGCATCAAGCATACATTGCATCATGGGTCAGTGCTTTTAATTTCATTGCCCCAGTAAAAGACACAAGTGCACACAGTGGATTTCCACTTTCTGGTGTCATTATTCCCCATTACAGTGAAATACATTGGTGCTGTGCATTATGCGACATGTATAGGTCAACCATGTTAGGAAACTACTTGGTGTGTTGGGAGACATATCTGCCCAGGGCACTGAGACATAAAGTACAGTGAATGCGTGTAGTTTTTTGTAATCCACAAGTAGATAAATAGATAAAGTTAAATTATAATGCACATCAAAAAGTGCCTCACAATAAAAGACAATAAAAGCAATAGACATAACCCTGTTGTGTAGGTTCTGTGTTTTGTAGGGTTGATCATTGTGTGCAGTAAACAAAAATCTGTAAAGGCTATATTTGCAGTATGTACACATTCATTAAATGAATATATGTGACATTAGCTGTGTCATACAGTGGACATGAGTGTCCTTCTGACATCCGTACCAGCTACTGTACATGCACACATCCAGCTCTCCTTCAGCTGTGCAATATGAAAGACAGTGGCACATGGCAAAGATACACCTGGCCCGGAGAATGAACTTGACGAGATTTTGTGGCTACAGGTGCAAAGCAGTTGGGTATGTGCCTGAAGCAGTAGGTGTAGTGTGGCTGCACCCTGAACCGATGTAATCTGAACTTTACTCCCATTTGCCTACGTCATAACGTTCAAGTATGTTTCAGTCTGTAGAGATGTGAATGTAGGGCCAGTTTAAATGTCAATGAAAATTACATGCTCTGTGCTGTTCTCAAGGCTTTTTAAGAGGTCATAAAGTGGACAGCACTTGGTGTTGAAATTGGGTCTAATCAACAGTCTAATAGCTGATGATAAATAAAACCATTTCATTTTTATCAAAGAATACTGTGTCTCTTTATTTTAAACACGCATTTAATTCCACATTATTCCTTAAGCAAAAGAGATTTCGTTCTCACAAGCACAAATGACAGTGAGATTACATTGTTTTCACAGAGTATTATTTTCTAAGCAGTATTGTTTTGTGAGAAAGCAGCTGGCCCGTAAGATAAACATACTTCTCTGTCCATTCTTCCTTAAAAGCTCTCATTTCACTGTTCTTTTGCAAAGATTTAGGGAAATATAATGTCTTTTATCAGGAGTAGCATAGCAGAAGAGCAGCTTATTTAGTGAAAGAGATAATATCCAACCCCTCTACATCTGTCCTAACTTTAGTTTAAGTCTAGGTATATTACTCTGTAGGCTGTAGGTCTCAGTGGGGCTTCTGCACACGCAATGACTTGCGCAGAAGTTACTACAAGAACAATTCACACATCTACCAAATGTTTAAGTTAAATTAAATTTAAATGTATTAATTCATTTCAGATTAAATTTAGTGTTAGAGCTCGATGCCTATTCCCTTCGTAGAGATTCCTGACATTGCATGTGATGCATTGCATGTAACATGCTGTATCCCTCAGTCTTGTGGTCTTTTACTTATTTCCTGCTTCAGAAAAAAATATACTAATTCAAATGTTGCAGCACATTATACACAAAAAATGTAGGTATGTCTGTTTATGTACACATTACTTTGGTAAAACCATATATCCAAGGTAAAGAATGACTGTGCATATCACCATGTTCACCCGGTCTGCACAAATCCCTGCTATTTTTGACACCAAACTTGCACTGCACCATTTGATCACTATACTGACACACTCTGTACTGCACATCCCCACCCACATCAGTGGGATTAAGTTTATTTTTTAATTTATTTATTTTTTTAAAAAAAGTGTCTCTTCTGGTGCAAAGCCCAGCCATGAGCCATGCACCGCCACAAAAATAGAGCCCTTTGTGTTAATGTCTCTGTCCCTGTGCTCTCTTGGCATATTAGCGGTTCTGTTTTTCAGACACATCCGGTGCTTGTTTATGGATCAGTTTTTCAAACATTTTTCTTTCCTGTGTCGTTGTTTGTGGAGCCACTAATATCTTTGCCAAGACTCTTGGACTCCATTGTTGCCACTAAAAACAGTGTGAGAAGAGACAGGAAAGCTCATTATCGACAGTGCCTCCAGTTTCAAGTTTTTATTTTTGGACAAAGTAGCTAGGAGATAAAAAGCCACCAGGGTTGCAGAATAAGGAAGTGGCATTATATAAGTATTCAGCTCACTTGCAGGGGAGACTGGCAGCACAGAATGGTAGCATTTCCACTTTTGAAGCATGGATTGATACTGACTCCTCCTTTTATGAGATAGTGCTGAGTCAGTGTCGGGTCTCTGTGGCTTTCTGAACAGTATGTTGAGCTCAGTTTTGCTTGATTGTGCACTGTGTTTGATCCCCATGCCTTGCAAACGCATCGACGTATCTTCCACATCCAAACCACCATTACCACCCTGAAAAAGTTGTATATAAATAGATTTCACACTGAGCACCACTGGGTTGGAAGTTAATTCTACACATACACAGTGCTGCCTGCTGAGACTAGTCTCAGATGATTGTTCTCTCTCTCTCTCTCTCTCTCTCTCTCTCTCTCTCTGTCTGACTGTCTGTCTGTTTATCTAAACAAAGAACTATTAAATGATGTATATGATGAATACATATGCCAGTGATCACTAATCACAATCATTTGCAGCGTGGCTGTCATTACCAAGACTTGGACTTTAATCTAACAGGTGATCAAGTGCCACATAGGGCTGAATCATTTTATTTTGCAGGAGGTTTGGCTGTAACTAACAATTATTTGTCAATGCTGAAAAATCTTTTCATTGTTCTGTCACTAAAATAGTAAAAAAAATGGCTGTGATAATTTCCCACAGCTCAAAGTCATACATTTCATACAGACTGTCATACAAACACTCTATAACTCAAAGATAATGACTTTGACTTTTCTTGTATTTATGGTGAAGAAAAACATAAAATCCTCCCAGTCCCAGACACTGGGACCAGGCAGTGTTTACCGTTTTAACCTGAAAAAATGCGTTCATTATTAAGATCATTGTAAATAATTTACTATCCGTCAACTAATAAATCAATCGACTATTCATTGTAGCTATAACGTTAAATAATATGAGTGGCACACTCATGCTGTTCTTTTGTTCTAGATCAAATTGTGTCCAAGCCATGTTATTGGTTTTCACTAGCTTTGCACTAGCACATACATTACATGTCCTTTCAACCTGTAACAAGCTAATTTACATATTTCATATACAAAATAATTAGGAATACTTTTCTTAAATTAACTTCAATTATATATTTTGCCTGATTATTCTCACAGATTATTGATTTATTCGTCTTTGTCCTTATACTTATTGCTTCTTTTCACTTCTCTTACTTACTCTCATACTCAGTTCTTACTAACAACACTTTTACAAAGGATATATCATATCCTGTCACCGCTAACTATGATAACATAAATTATGGTAATGTTTCTTTGTTGATTGGAGTGGACGTGTTTGTGTGGATTTGTGCTCCCTCCTGCAGCTGCACTTCGCCCCTGCTAATAACTAAGCCATGCTTCTTTGCTGCTACTGCCTTTGGCTCCGTTAGCTAACTGTAAAGCACTGACATGTGCATTGAGCCATTGGATTTGTCTGTCTTCCAGAAAGTAGCTCTAACTGCACTGGTGTGGAGTTGAGCAAATGATGAGTGGATGACTGGGAATACACCATTATTTCATTTCTTGCCACCATATCAATATGAATGGATCAATTCACTGCTAATCCGCTGCTTTTTTGGAAGGCAAGGAAGGTAATCAGGAGTTCAGTTCAATACTTAATTGCATTGCATCTTCTACTCAGGGTTAGAACTGAAAACTATTTACTTCAAGTGAGGGCTTTTCACATCCTCACCATAGGTTACAGAAAGCCTAGAGCTATACATATAAATTTGATATGTGTGTGTGTGTGTGTGTGTATGCGTGTTGTGTTTGTATTCTTTGTAGACACAGTGTAAGTACTTTGCCTGCATCTTTCTATTTCCAGCCAGGAAGTATGACAGTGGCGAATATCTTAACATCACCGGCATCACAAGGGACCAGGCTGGAGACTACGAATGCAGCGCTTTAAATGACATCGCCTCTCCTGACACCAAAACAGTAAAAGTCACAGTAAACTGTAAGTCTATCTCTTTCTTCTTCCTTGTTTTTTTCCCACACTGGCCTTGCAGATACATGAAAGACACCGGGCGGTCTTCAATGATACTAGAGTCATGTCCCTGACCATGCACTCAAGAAAGTACACTTCAAAAAGTTTGAAAAAGTAGAAAGCTAGAGCTTGACGTTTTTTAATATTTAATGTGAGAATTCCCTTTTTGTCTGTGCATGTAGGTGATTAATTCACACTAAGGAAAGGTCTGACTGTTCTAAGCACTATTCCATTATGCAGGTAATGAGTCTTTCAAAGGTGTGGGGAGACAGTAATGAGGAGCCGCGGCATTAATGAATGATACTGGGCTTTAGCTGGTTGTGGTCACATGGAAATCACTACTCGTAAGTATGGGCAAGAATGGGCGCTTGACAATTATTGCCATTCCCTCTCTTTTTTAAAGTGCTCCTTTACTTCACTGTTATTCATGGAGGTTTCTGCAAAAATGCCCTGTGCTAAATCTCACTTTTGGCAAAGCTTATCAGGCAGTCAGCCACAGAGATGGAGGGGGGAGAAAAAGGCTCCTCCTGGCCCAGTTACTGAGTCATATCCTAAAAGCTAATCATGCTAAGTTTTTAAATTCAAGTTTTAAGAAATAGAGTTACTTTATTTTATACATATTTAAAAAAAACACCACAACTTTTGAGTTCAAAAACACTTTATTACTACCTCTCTGCCTTAAGACTGCTTCCATTCTAGCTTCGGTATAAGACAAAGTCTTGTGGCCATTATTTCTGTGTAATGCCTGGCTCTAATGAGCTGGGTCTGAGTGGGATTTCAGAGGCCAGTAATTTGTAGCTCTACTGAGACATGGGTTCAAGAATGAAAAGTGCTTTGACATCTGTTAGTGTCTATTTGTTACAGAACATAGGAGATATTCCCAATGATTGATAAGGCGTGTCATAGTCAGACACCAAGTTTTAAAAAGGAAGACAGCTTGGGTTCAGTATCCAGACAGAGTGAATTGATTAGGAAGACTTTCCTTTGCTGTCAGACAAAGTCACCACAGCTTGAGCACTGGAGCACCGGAGCGATTCTTTGGGTGGCAGTATGCTATAGTTGGTCAAGTGCAATATTTGCCCACTGCCCAGAGTTATCTGAAGCTGACAGAGCTACAGAGCTGTTCCTGTCATTGACCACTTATTCTTTATTATTGACATGTACCACAGAGGAGAATTGTCCAAATATCGCTTGTAGACTCCTTTTAAAATTTTTGAACGTTTTTTATAAATTGTGTAAACTGTTTAGATTTCTCAGATCAGAATTGAAATTTTCAAAACTAATTGTTCAACTCCCACATCATCTCGTCACTTGTGCACATCATAAAAGCAATTTCTCATTGTTTTGAACATATTGCAAATGCTTAGACACATTGATGCAAATGGTTATGTGTGTGCTGTTCCCTACATTATCAATTGGCTACTGTATGTTATGCTGATCACAATGTATTATACCAGTTCTCTGTTATAGTCTTACACCCCAAAACATTTAGGCATAAGTTCATTGCATAAGTCATTACATGCAAAATGGCTGAACACATTGTCAAAATCAAAGTTAAATAAAGTCAAACTTTGTTAATATTCTTCACATTCAAGTACATAGCTGAACAAAATGTTATTTTGGACAGACCATGGTGCATAAGCAAAATACAAATAGACAAGAACAAATTACAACATACTACAATAGCAACACAGCCCTCACACCGTTCACCCGACCTGATACCATACACAGTGAGCAGTGAATAGTGAAACATATATAATATATGCCAGTAGATGTATATACTTGTATATGTTTGTATGTGTCATGTTCAATGACATTAATATTTGCTTTTGAGAGATAGAATAAGGATTTTTAGCAAATTACCGGCTTTTGCAGGAAACCCACTGTCTTGTGCTCTTTGTTCGATATGTTTAGAGAAATGCACTTACTGTTTTGCAAATGTTAGGGATGATTCGAGAAATGTACCAAAACGAGTGAGAAAAACTGTAATGTGACGTTTTGCATAATCCTTAAGGTATAGCAGAGATTCAGTTGCTTTACTTCAGAAACAGAAAAATGTCTAATATAAAGAAGGTATTACAAGGAGGAAGGAATTACAACCCATCTTTCTTGGAAATGGTATGGATTAATATATAAAATATAGTTAATTTGTTGGACTCTTATGTAAAAAGCAGCCACAGGATCCTAAGTTAATACTAAGTTAATAATCTTCTTAGATAAGTCTAAGTCTTTCTTTTCAGGAACTCAGTAAAACAGCCTGTTGAAAAATCTATGACAATGCATTTATAAAATAATCCAATGAGTTAATATTTCAAGAAACTAATGCGAAATATAAATAGAAGGAGAAATGTAACAACCATTAATGTAGCATGTAGTTCTTGTATTGAATGTATCTGATATCTTGTCTTTAAAGATGGAGATAGTGTACATGTTTTATCAGACAGTGTTAAAATGTAGTGTGGACATGAAATCTCACCTGTAGCCATTTGTGACACCTATGCCATGTCTTTCTGACAAGTCTTTATTCAAAATCTGCTCACAGTAATTAGTTTAGCAGAGCTGGTGGGGCAGCCTGTGTCTCCACAACGTGTAAATCTCAGCTGCTCCCTCCCACATAAATATTTCATAATTTCTGACACCCTGTTTGAGCTATGGCCAACATGTAGCTCAGTAGAGTCAGACTATTCTGGCCTCACAAGCACCTTAAACATGAAAGGTCCTGTGTTTTATTGCGGCTGTTAGTATTCGAAATGGTGCGCAAGTATGAGACCTGCATAATCAAAACATGTTGCAGACATTAAAGCAAAGCAAATTTTTATCTTAAAATAACTTATAATAGGGAGAATGGTGTCTCTGTCATTGCCTATCCAGGCCCGGAACAACTGTTATTGCACCATGTAGCGTTGGAATCCCAGGAAGGAAATCTATCATGACAATGGCGTAATGCTTTATGGCACCACGTCACACAGCACCTCGTTGGAGCAAAAGGTATAAAATGTCCAATGTAAGTTATTTGGAAGAAGCTAGCTTCTTCCAAAGAATGGATATCATGGTGTTTTATGATGTTTAACTGTGTTAGCAAAATTGACTTGAGCAAAATCACTCGGAGGTCTCACAGACAGGGGTTTAGCCACTAGCTATAAATCTTGAGTTAATGTTAGCAAACTTACTAGATAACACACTCGGACATTGGTAATGTTGCAGATGCTCTTGCGTCGGTTGCTCTCTGGCTTTGTTGGCTAGCTTTACCCTCAAGTTTCAAGCACCATTATGCTGTTGGTGGAGAGTGGCACTGGGGTTGTGGCTAACTGGCAGAGGCAAAGAGACCGAAGGGGATGTTGACAGAGGAAGTTAAGAAGAGAAAAAGAGAGTGAACAAGCATTCTTTCTGTGTACATAGCTGGAATTGAAAGTAATATGATGTATATTGTTGCACTTGCTTGATGTTTGGCTGTGTTAGCAAACTTGTTCACTTGCTAGTTTTTGAGCGTAAGTAATGTAACCATAACAAATGCACACACACAGCTGTCCTTACTTACGACAGCGGTGAATTACACTCTACATGCTAGCGGCGCAAAATCACACCAACCAATACAAAATGCTGCTTTAAAGCAGCACAAATCCACATTGGTGGCTTGGAGATTTTCAAATGGAATAGAGAGGTAGCTGTTTAAAACTGCTTCAGTATCTTGTGTCATGTAGCTTTAAATACTGTTTCAGCTCTCAAAACATTTTGTATTTTTTATGCTTGTATTTTTCATGAAAGTTGCCGCGTCCCTCTTCTCTCTATATGGAGACATGTGTCAGATGTGCTCATTTACAAAGATAAGGGGGCAGAATAAATGAATTAAAGTTGTCCTTTGGAGCGGCTGATGTGGCCACAGCAGGCAGAGCCTGAGCCAGCTGGTGGCCACTCTTCACTGCCTCCTCTCCGCCCTGGTGCAATTCTCCCTCTGTGAGGGAAAAAGAGAAGCATTTGGACCATATCCCAATCTACTTCATCATTCATGCTCTACTGTCACACATCAAGCTATATTCAGTGAGCACCCAGGAGCGTAGGGTATTGATGAGGGCCCAGCATGCCAAATTCTGAATTAAGATAAAGACGTTAACTGACACTGAAACTCAAACAAGAGAGGGTAATTACATAGCAAGAAGCAAGAAATGAACTTTATTAAAAATATTACACTGTATGGGCACATGTTCAAACAGCTGTTTTGCCCGGCTGACAAAACCAGCCACTCAACTTGGTAAAGGTTCTCCTGGGAGATTCTACAGGTGTTAGTCAACAACGTAAAATAAGCCATTTTAAAGGCTTTTAGCTAAATAACCTTTTTTTTATTTACCACGCAGTATGACAGCAAAAAATAAGAATTCTAAAATATCTTTTCAGGTTTCATTGGACGTTGTTTAATTAAGTGAGAGGCTATCGTGGTGTATATTGACCCCACAGTACCAGCACTGATCCTCTCAGAGTATCCTTCTTAATTAAATTAAGTCACAAACATCAGTCAGTCATGGCCGCACTATTTCTCTTGTATTGTTCAGTAAGACTGCACAGGAATGAGTGACACTGACATTTCATGGGTTAACAGTCTAATTAAATACATGTCCGAACAATTTCTCTCTGCTTTCAAAACAATTCATTTTTTTAAAAAGCTAAGTATAGTTGACCTCTGGGCTAATTGCAGATTAAGGCCAGTAATTAAAATAAGCAAACCAAAGTAATGAAAACAAAATTAAGCTCTAGTATGTTTGGAGTTTTAATAACACAAGGCCTTCCATTACACTAAACCTGCCATTTGGCTCTTTATGATATGATGATTTTGCAGCTATTTCCAAGTGTTAAGTCCAGTACATGCAACCTCTGCTTGAATTCCTTTAAGGCTCAAAGGACTACCCTGATCAGAAAGCATTAATTAAATTACTGGGCTGCCTGTGACTCTTGTCTTTATGCTTCCGTTAATAAAAGACTGGCGACTGAATACTTTTATGAGCTGAACCTGAAAAGATGGCAGTCATCCAGAAGGTCACGCTAGAATCAGATTGGCTGAAAAGCCCTGCTTGGCGAAAGGATATTTCAGCAGTGATTTTACCTGATGAAATTTGATCTCTGACCCACTTTTCAAATTTACATATTCATCTTCACTGCAGGTGGGTGCCGTTATTGGCTGGAATTCTCACTGCACAGTATGACTCAAAGGCATAAATATCACATCTAGGTGGCTTAGTCTGACAGATGAATGAGAAGGAAACAACCGTGGAAAACCTCCGCCTGAGATAAAAAGCCAGTTTTTGATTAATTAATGAAGCCACCTTGTTGTAGAAGAATTACTAACCACATACAGATAAAACAATAGCAGAAGTCAGTTTCATTTTCAAGCTAAGAAATCAGAGGTGTCTCACCGTCTTCTGAAGTTTGGAGAGCTCTCCCCCCTCCAGAGAGAACTGCTCTCACTCCTTATTGAATGAGTGACACTTCAGATTTTTGAACACCCTCATGTTGCAATATGGGATTTGACAGTTGGCACAAACTTTAGTCACACGTGGAAAGTACACAGACAACCAACTGTCTCGTTGTGCTACATCATCACTGTTTCAGATGCTTCGACTAAAGCCGTTTTTTTAACCACACCAGATGTTCTGATCGTCTCTCCGTCCATGAATCCCAAAGCTGCCACAAGTCAATATGCAGGAAATAAATGTGTAAAGAAGACAGATCAGTTGATGCCATGTGAGCACCACAGATGTTTGAATTATTGATGTGGAGTAGGAAGGCTTTTTTTATTTTTAAATATTCTTTTCATATGAAGCCACTGATTATGTAACAGCCACATTTCTGGGAAAGTTTGAGTGTTCAGACTCCTAGCACCTCTTCTTAAAGCACTGCAATAGCATGGCACACATCTGGATGTTTAATTGGGTACCCCTGACACACTAGATTCAACTTTGTTTTTACTTTTTATCGTTCACTAGGAGAGTCTTTGTGATTCCGTCCCTGTCTATCTAGATGTGGGGTTCAGGTTTAAACCAGCGCAGGCGTCTCTCCCTCATCAACATCACTTGTTTTCCGTCATCGCAAGCTTTTACTTACTTCGCACAGTGAAACTGTTCCCTGTGTGCTTCTGAGTTTGCCAGCCATTTGCACGCCTCCTTCCTCCTCCAGTGCCCCGCAGCTGTGAATTCTGCTCACATATTCACCATGGCCGTGTTTATAAAAAGAAGAGCACCTCACTTTGTCTCCTGCTTACAGTAATTGGCCAACAAAACTGAGATCATTTTTAATTATGAGCATGCACATTAGAACTGGTGTAAGAAATTACAGCCATAGTATTGACAGATTTCTGTGCATAATTGAAATGCAGGGGCGTGCTGTGAATGCTTCAAATTCTTTACATCACCTTGTCTTTTGTTTGCTCCAACCCAGCCGTTCCCTCTAAAGCCCCGTCATCTGGGCCTGTTTGGGATTCAAGCCCTGCCCCGGGTAGATTCACCCACAACATGCTCCTCTCACTCCCCTGACAGAGTTGTTCAGGGGAGTCATGACCATCTCCGATAATTAAGAGGCTAAACTTGTTTACTTGTGGTCAGTGGACACATCTTCATGACCACCCAACATTACAATGTCAAGTAATGCCAAGAAAGTAAACAACTGTAAGTGGAGTGTGAGCATGGTTTGCTCAGTAGTAGAACTTCTTTTTATTAAGAATCATTAGACACTATAACATTTGCATAGTTGTACACGGCATTTACATTTGATAAAATGCATGTCCTACATGTACTGTGTGTGTGTGTGTGTGTGTGCGTGTGCGTGTGGTGCGTGTGTGTGTGTGTGTCCAGATCCGCCTCAGTGCACTAGTAGATTGCACTAGTGGATAAAAAGTAGAATAAATGTTCATTCCACAGTTCAATGAAATATATTACTGGAAGTATTTTAACATCAGACCCAGAGTCTCAGTTGAGCATTTGTCGACAGTTTGTAGTATCAATTGAAATACTGTGGCTTACAATTCAAAAGAGAAGGCTTCCTAGAATTGGATTCTGATCCAATCCTAAGTAGAGTTAAAGCCAGTACCCTCGAGCTGTTTGGATGTAAATCCATCTCTCCACATTTCTCCAAAGCTCTCGTCTTGATTGCTATTTGGATTCTTTGCTGCATGTGAGGCATGAATAAGTGAGTAGAATCTTGATCTTCTGCAGAATAAATGTTCTTGCTAGTAACACTTCAAAACAGATTGACACACCACCACCTCATCTTTTAGCTTGGTCTGCAGTTTTTGGTTTTTTTTGTGGTACTGCACAAAATGTGACGTTGACAAAAGGCACTTGCCTTTAACACCGCAAGCTTATATTAAGCTGTCAATAACGTGGATATTTTGTGTTTACACAGCTGGAGGTGCCTTACTGAACTGTGTTGTAGCATTAATAATATTCCCATATGTCCTGACTGTGGTGTCGTCTTCATCATAGCAACCTATCATCTCATACGTGAATTTATTAAGAAAGGTGGGGATTTGTATACCTTGAACCGTTTAGTGTACACACAGACAATAGAATGAATCCCCGGTGCTGTCGAGCCACACAGTCCTGCACACTAAGCCGGTTATTTATATGCCTTGCATTGTATAAAAAGAAGGAACACAATGTTCCCTAGCTGTTCTGAATAGAAATCTTAATTAATTAATAAATCTTGGCAGCAGAACCATTCCTGACCGACAAAAAAAACAAAAAAAAAAAACAGGACAATGAAGCCCACAGATGGCAGTGGGGAACAGTGTCTCTGTGTGTAAGCTGATAAGTCATGCACTGATGAGTCCATTTCTTAATTGCAATGAAAACTCATTTTCAAATCTGGCTGAAGAGGTAGGGTTATTAATTGATCTTTTAATTAAAAACTCTGCTTTCTCTGAGTTCTCTTGGCAAACAGTAGTTGTAGCTAAATAAATCATATTCAGTCTTGAAGTACACCAATTAATCATTAATAGTCACATGAGGGTGGCATAAGGCAACCGACTTAGTGAAGCCCTTTACGTTAAGGTGCAATGCTTTCTGAACAAACCCTGTCCATTAATATTAGATGGAGAAGAGGTCAAAGATTTTATTCATTCTTAACATGCATGCATTCATCCTCATTGTAGAGATGCACGGTTGGAGACAACATCTTTATTTTGATGATAAGTTCCGCATAATGCCGATGTAATGGAAGTTTGTGATCGACCCACAACTAGCCATTTGTCAGATGGCAGGGCCTTACAGCACCCATTTTTCTGCTGTGCCTGACTGTGCTATTCCTGGACCCAACCCCTTACCCCCATCTGGTGGAGTCACCGTTACTCCAGGCATGATTTACAGCACCACCACAGCATTCTCTATCCAGTAAATTACCTGGATTATTGGGCCTTCATGCTTTTTAGTGCACTACTTTGCATTACTCTCCAAATCCTGATGGTGTATTGCACAGTATATGATGATATAGGACGTGCCAGCAAGTTAAAATTGGAATTATTGGATTGGACTGGATTTTATGGCTGTGATCTGTCTTAACAGATCTCAGTGCCAGGATCTAAATTGGAAAGGCCTCATATTATTGATGCATATAAAATCAGAGTATTTTGGACCACCTACAAAATTAAGGGTGCTATCCTAAAATCTTGCAACAGTTGTATGACTTGAGGGATGAGAGAGACAATTACCTTGGGCCAAACTATGTTTGAATTCTGCTCATTGTATAGAAACTATAGTCTGGTGAAGATTTGTGGGAGGTGATAGATGATCTGGTCTGAGTAGAAGTCTGGGTTTATATTCCTAGTTGCCACTCCTTAGTTACCATGTAGTGCTCATATTGCAAGTTGATCAGCAAGATAAAGCAAAATAATAAAAAAAATAATAAATAAAAAATTATTTTCTGATTCCTTTGTTGTTTTTAATCTAATTGTACTTGCCAGGATTCCAACAAACTTTATTAAGAGGACAGTAATCCAAGTTAGCCAGAAATAGGAAACCCTCTGAGTCTAATGAAGAAAGCATACATAGCTGATCCAGTTGGTAATAAATAAAAGGGAAGACTTCAAAATGCTCCCTCTTCCAAAAAGAAAATACAACATCTACATGAAAGCAGCAAATTTAGCCAGACAATTTGGCAGTGGTTTTGTGCTCTCAGTTAGATAGTGGCTCTATGTGTGAGTTTCAAGTATTGACACACCTGCCTGGGCCACCATGTCTACTGTCCAACAACTGTACAGTGCGACAGCCAGGTCACCCTGCTGCTTTCAGAGGCTTCAGATAATCAATGGCCCCGCACAATGACACCAATGGAGGATTACGAGGATCCACTAAGCCTCTGTCGGTCGGCATACTGCATTGATTTTGTCATACTTGTTATTGGCTTATATTTCTGTGCTGTAGAGCGCTGTTACAGTACAATTTTCTCTCCTTGTTCGCTTCCCTTTCTTGAAGCATTGTCTTCTCTGGTGTACATTGTCAAATGCTAAATGTCACAAGCTTTATTAACCTTCTTATTCCTTTGCTGTAGGTTGTTGTAGATGGAGATGTGATGGGACCTGAAACTTTTTTGCAGGATGTCTTCATTTTGTGGTTGCTATTAATGATGGTTGTGATTAAAATAGATACAGATCTGAAGCAATCTGAGCCGTTGAGTCAGAAAAGTGGTGATACTTTGACTTTGGATATTTTATGAACACAAGGGTACACACACCCGCAGCATGCACACACACACACACACACACACACACACACACACACACAGCCAGCACAGACATCCAGTCAAGGTCTACCAATACCCCCCAGCATGGCATCCGATATTTCATACAGTGATGTATGAACAGTAAAAGCCCAAGTATAACCCATCACTTGATTCACCGTTTCAAGTCCTTCAGGATTATTCAGCCCGACCACAGAAAAAGGGAAAATTGTATAATTGGCACACGTATGCAAGGACAGAAAATCAACATTCACTATTCGTACGAATGTACTCACTAAGATGCAGTGAAAGGGGATCCATCATCACAGAGCACACTGTCACCCCCGTGTGCCTCTCATACATGATCATATGCCACATGGACAAATGCTCACATGTATCTTTTTCACCTTGCACAGATCTGTTGCATCCCATCACATCACTCTATGTGGCCTCTCACAAGTTGGTAGAGAGGCCATGCACACAGTGGGCCCATATTGCAATATTTATTAAAATGAATCCTTGGCAATATCGTGATCTCACAAAAAAATATGCATACCGTAAAACTTCAATTAATAGCTGAGTCCCAAATAGCCGCCTACCCTGTCTACTGATCTGGTGTGGGACACATTTTGACAAATAAAGGCAGGTCTCCATTGAACGCCTGGTTTTTATATGAGTTCTTTGGATGTATAAAACCTCTTAAACCCTGCCGGGTCACCCGCTTTAGCAGCCTCTAAGCTGCTTAGATCGTTAATACAAATATTAATGTTTAAACGTATCATCAATATGTCAGTAGGGAAAGCCTACACATTGTTAGATCAGTTAGATTCTCCACAATTCAATCGTTGAGTTTATTTAATGGAAACAACAAGCCCCAAAGTCTAATTCTTTTAGATTTACTGGTGTAACCTGCATGTTAAAAGAGATGAAAAGGAAAAAAATCCTAACTCCCGTTACCTCTGCAGAGCTTGTTAAGTCCGAATGTGTCTGGTCCTTGATTATTTATATTTCTTTCTCTTTGTAAGCGTCCACCCAAACAAAAGAATCAAAGCTTTTCATAAAAATTAATCCAAGTTGTGAATACTGCTGAAAATAAAAGCGCATAAGCTGTCTGTCGGAGCTAGATCAAATGAATGACGTGTATTTGAGATTATTTGATCATTTTTATTAGGGCTGGGCATGTTTATGTGTTATTATCGTGTTAACGCATTAATTACCTAACAACCCTAACACCGACAATTATTTTATCGCATGTTAACATGTTTTTTATTATTATTTTGAAAGTCCATTGCTCACTGGCTCTAAATACACATACAGTGAAATCATGGGTCACTGTGCGTCACATGAGGGGTGGGATGTTGATCGGCCTGCAAATCATCCACCCAAACAAGCAGTAGAGGGAGGCTTTTACAGTTAAAAGTTCAAATTATACATAACTTTACCTGATAGGCCTTCATCTACTTTTGCGGGGATGCTCTGCCATGAAAATTCCCTCCTGCTGATGTTTAGTAAACAGTAATAAAACAGCAAGGATCAGTCTCTCTTCCAACGATTTGTGCTGCCCGTCACATACAAAAAGTTCAAGGTAACTGAATTTTGGTGGTGAGCAAACTCGTTTTTACAAGCTGGCAAATAGTTTTGGTTTTATATTTGATTTGATTACATTAATGTTTAAGTTGAGATTTACAGGAAAATTTTATTGCTACTGTGTAAAGGGAATACTGCTACATGTTATTGCACTTTTGTGTATTATAGCAGTAGATTTAAATTAAAAGTGTGCAATACACTACTTTAGCATTCATAATTCAATTTTGTTTAATCGCGATTAATCACAGAAAATGCGATTAATCTTGATGAAAAATTGTAATCGTTGCCTAGCACTAATTTTTATACAAGTAATATTCTGTTTAAAGAGGTGGTATTATGCTCATTTTCAGGCTCATAATCTTATTTAGGGGTTGTACCAGAACAGGTTTACATGGTTTAATTTTCAAAAAACACCATATTTTTCTCATACTGCACATTGCTGCAGCTCCTCTTTTCACCCTATGTGTTGTACACTCCGCTCTTGAGCTACAGATGCATAACCTAAGCAGATGGTATAAATTATTCCAGTCCACAACCACACAACATCATTGTCCCACATCTTACCATCAGGACTAAACGTTGAACTGTTGCCAGTGTTCTGACGATCTATGCTACCTTGCTGAAAAATGCTACCATAGCACAAATTGATAGACTCGACTCTACTCGGCCCCGCTCCGTTTTCCATTGCAGATAGTACCCAGAGATAGCGACACCACACACAACTGACGCGACGTAATGTTCAATGTGACACACACACCAGCGATCCACACAGCTCTTAATATACAGTCTACGGTTAACATGTTTCAATATTACACAGAATGTAAAGACAGATAAGCGATATGAAAACCTTCCAGATGTTTTCCTCTGCCGTTGTTGCTGCAGCGGTCTGTGTGACGGCGGGAGCAGAGGGCTCCTTCAACTCCAAACTGTGAGCGGGCGGCTTCAACTCCGAAAATATTCATCACATTTTTGTTCCGCCATCACTTCTCGTAAAACTGTCAATATTCGAAATCTACACAGCTGATTTCTCACATCAAGACTTCTCCGAAGTGGACTTAGTGATGAAATTCCATACAAAAACTGTAAAATATTCAACTTCCTGTTGCTGGCCTCTGACTGGTGCACGCAATGATGATGCAGTGAATATTCTCTCTGACCAATCAGCAGTCTGTCTTGTTTTCATGTTACATTTTAGTGTCCCTCAGCTCGCTTGGAACTTCGACGGAGGAGAGGTGATACGAAAAAAAGTACCTGGAAGCAGGTACAGGTACAACTTTTCTACAATGAAAACCCAAACAAAGGCGTGTCGAGCCAAAGGGCCTGCTAGCCTCTTGGCAAGCTTTGTGACGGGTTTTCATTGTGACATCACAAGTAAAGGGTGAAGGGCTGGACTACAAACAAGCTGTTTTCAATTGGTTCTGAGCACAGCTTTCTGTGGGAGATGGGAACTCCCTTTGGGCTGGACTTGGGCTTTTTCACTTTGCAAACCTGTTACATGCACAAAAAAGATATATAACTCAATAAAGGAGAGGGAAATTTCAGGCCATTTCAGTTTTGAGGAATTAAAGGCCTGTCCCATATGGACACCTGTACCAAAAATAGGCAGGGTCAATTCAGTGATTTTAGCAAATAAAAGCCTGGGCTATTAATCAAAGTTTTACGGTATGTGCTATAATGAAGCATGTTGCTAATTTCATGTACCAGGAACAAACTTCAGAACTACCTTATTCATTAGGATTACACTGTCATTGTCTGCAGTTCAGGGAGTTTTGTTGTCAGTACCTCAGGGGTTGTGTTGTCCATCAGTCCATACTGAGGTCATATGTTAGAAAAATCTCCAAATGCAATTGAAAGTAAAGGTTTGCAGGCACTTGGCCAAGCCCTTCCATTGGATATAGGCTACAGCTCTGACTGACAGCTAGTTCTTAAAGGCTCATTGTCGAGAATATAAATAGTCCACATCCCACTTTCAGACATGGCCGGGCAATTTGCTGCTAGCTGCAGGACTGACCCTAAGAGTGTGGGCTTTTTCCATGCATCATAGGCTTTTAATCAGAATCTGTATGAATGACACAAAGTCATTTTGCTTGTATTGTATGTCTGATGGCTGTGCCTGTTTGTGTGTTTAGAACGGTTTCATTATTTGTCAGGCTTTGGGGAGTCATGCCAAGTTTACACAATACACAATGTCAGATTGAGGCCTGTGCCTTATTATGATTGGTTCACTTGTTTCCTTGCCCCTGTTGATAAATGGAGGAGCTCGAAAGCAGTCATGATGAACCTGGTGTATGCATTCAGTTCTGTGAGGAACAGTGCTACTTAGAGCAAACAGTGCTTGTCCTCAATCTCTTAGAGAGGGTCATTTCATTTAGTGTACCTTCCATAGTTTATGAATTCAGCTTTTCTCTGATAATGGCCAGTAATTACAAATGTAGCAAGTGAAACATTTTTATTCCCATTATGTGACTAAGGGAATGGGAAGCGTGCAGGATATTCTTTGTCTGGCCGGTTTTGTCCAACCACATACTGTATTCAACAAAATGCCATTATTGTAAGTCTATATAACTTAAATTCATTAATTTCATTTCTTTCAAGGCTGTGTTGCTGTAAGCAGAGTAAATATTTGAAGTACAAAAGGACTGGGCTGCTTTTGAAACGGCCCATATGTATAGCTGCCTTCATGACACTGGCAAAGAGATTTACACCACATTTCAGCACATGAAAGGAGCCTCATTTTGCATTCACAGAACCTGCCTGTCCCATTGAGTCTTTGAACTTCCATTAAGCCATTTATCACCATGCAATTCAATTCATTTCATTTTCCTAACACTGGGGACTGCTGCCCTCTCCCCTCCCCAACTCCGCCTCTGTAGGCTCTGAGTGTTGAGTTTACAATATGTAATGTGTGCACCGACCAAGATGTCAGATGTTTTCATTTTCAAGTTCAACAACGCTTCACCAGTGCTCTTTGTCTTATTATCACTTAAACCATTTCCTCTAGATTGTGCTTTGCGCAGGTGATAACACAGGTGTTTCGACCGCTGTATGTGACCTGCTTACTTATCTCTTTTGTTTTCTGCAGTTGCTCCCGCTATCCATGAGATGAAAAGCCATGGTGTTGGTCTGGGACGCACAGCTCTGCTAAGGTGCGAGGCAGCTGCCGTGCCTTCTCCGACATTCGAGTGGTACAAGGGCGAGAAAAGGTGAGCCCAGTTTGACTGCATGACTTGTCTTGATAAAGTGTATTGGCAGTATCACCATTCACTGGATGCAGCTGTGTCGCATTTGAGTTGCATAACAAATGACTCAGCATAGCCATGCTGTTGCAGTGTTGCTGTTCCCATGTCCACTGGACGTGTTTTCAGAAGTGGAGGGTCATGAAGCAGTCTGTTCTTTAGCAGCCATATTTGTTATATTGCTTAGAGTTATTGAATGGTTTATTTGTTTTTACAACATATTGAAAATACATTTACAATATTTTAATTTGCTTACATATACTTATGTGGCTGCATTACTGTGCACACATGCCACTGTACTGTAGCTGTACTTTGCATAAACAAACGAGAAAGTAGACAAAGTCAATAACAGATTAAATGCATCACATATTAATTCTAAGGCAATTATCAATAAATATCTTCATTTGTGTTCATTCAGAAGTGAATTTCATACTTCAAAGAGCTGCTCCGGCAAAAATAAACTCATAAATATATTCATTTAGCTGACGCTTTTATCCAAAGCGACTTACAATTGCTATATATGTCAGAGGTTGCACATATCTGGAACAATTAGGTGTTAAGTGTCTTGCTCAGGATAACATTGGTGTTGCAGTGGAAAATGAACCTGAGTCTCCCACACCAGAGGCATGTGTCTTATCCACTTCGCTATCCCTACTTTCTCTCTTTCATTAACAATATAGCAGAAGAGAGAAAAGAGCCGTGTTGTAGCTGCAAGTGAGACACTTCGCATCAGGTAGATATCAGCACAATGTCTGATTACAATGGCAAGAGATCATCTTCAGAGGCTGTGATGCAGCTGCATCCAGTAGACATGAGAGTTGGTCCACTAGTATGATTGTGTTATGTTTGTTGTACAGGTGAAATGAAGTGTGTCACATTGTTTGTTTTGGATCATGTAATTATGATGTGGCAGACATCTTGCCACACTTGACAATCTAATAAGTGGTGTGAATTTAAACAAATCTTGGAAACATATTTTGTTTGTGGTTGACATAATCTGTATTTAGGGCTGTGTATCGAGTTCAATACTTTTTAGGCACTGACCGAATTGCCTCAATACCATCGAGTATCAAAAAATGCCTTGTCTTTCGGTACCAAAGTTCGATACCTAAAGGTTCTTGTTAACGTCAATGAGCCAATAAGCATGCAGCATTCTTGATGTGCCCACATCTAAGAGACGTGGCTCATGGATGTAAAAGACGTGGAGAAAATCAAAAGCGTGGCTTGATGCAACAGTGTGCGATGCAATATTTGCGACGTAAGATAATTGCTGCCAAGAGCGGCGGCACGACAAACCTGGTGAAGCCCTTGACTGTGCGTGAAATAAACTTAAGAGCAGAAAGTTGCTCCGTCTTGGCTGCAACAAGACTGAGCCGGTGCATCATCGTCTCAGCGCCCTAATGCCACCGAGCCTGCTTCAACATGCCCACAGTACAAACAGTGTTGGGCAGTAGCACCGTTACTAGTTTAACTACATTTCTCAATAGCTTTGTGGCAGCATCGCTGTTTTCTTAATCAAATCAAAGCTCTTTTATTGACCGAGTAGCACGGTAGCGTCCACACACGCTACATTTTCCTAAGGATCAGTGAGTGACGCCACCGCCCCACATGGACATGTATGTGCAGCCAGCGGAAGCGCTTCCGTGTGATGGATTAAAGAGTTTCCTTTGTATTGTGATAGTTGTTGCCTGGCCACCTCATCCTCTAGTGAGGAGGAAACTTTGATATGTAGTGGCAGAAACTTGTTTCCATAAGATGAGATGAGAGAGTTTCTCTCTCTTTCTCTCTCGCCTATTCCCTTAGGTTTAGGTTGCAATGTTGCCAGAGCACTAATTCACCTATAAAACAATAAAAAATATACAATTAATAAACAATGAAATGACATTATAAAAACTAAAGAAAGAGGAATAAAAATAACAAAAACACAATATAGGCCTATTTTACATAAATATGTCTTGGTTTTGACAAGCAGTAGCATTTTTCCAAGGAACAATTATTAAAATAAACTATTAATGATAATAATGTGATAATTGAGTTACTTTATACAAACAACAATGGTTCTCTGTTTGTTGAGAATAAAATTGGTATTGAAAAAAGTATTGTTCAGGAACCGGTATCGAAGTCGAGGTATCGTATCGATATCGAAAATCTTTGAACGATACCCAGCCCTATCTGTATTAAAGGCATATATACAGTTTGACAATGGGACACTTATTAGGCCATGCTTGTTTGTGGAAAAGTAAGTGTAAACGAGTGATAGGAAAAAGTTTTTATTTGTTTGCTTTTTCCCAGAGACAGTCCCATTTGTTTGTCCTCTGGGGAGAGCCCACATAAATGTTCCAACAAGAAGTCATTTGTGCCTTGTCCTCACCTTGGATCCTAATAAAATGTTTGCTGGCAACTGGCTTAAATCATTTGTGGCACATACATCAATCAGTCTAGATTCAAGTGTCAGTTCTTGAATTTAAAAACCAAATTACCCCCATTACCCATCATTTACCCACTCCTGGTGAGCACAATTTCAATCATCAACTCACACTGCGCTAATTGTAATTATGGGGTGGATTTAATTTATTCAAATTGCTAAGGAGGCAAGTTGGCATGATTCTAGTCTTTACTTAATTCAAGGACTTGTTCTTTCTGTGACTTCTTACATGGCTAAATGGTGAATTCATAATTTACTCCTCATCATGAAAAGGACATTAGTATAAGGACTTAAGCATAGAACGTGTAATGTCTGTACAACATTAACACTGGCTGTGACTACTCCCTTGCCCATTTCCTGTGTATGGGAAATGAAGTCCACTTTTTATTTTGGCTCCGTGTTGATAGAGCCATACCATCAATGCAGTGCTGCTGCCAGTTTGTCTCTATCGGAAGTGGTGTGACAGCTTTGACAAGCAAATCTTTCTCTTGACGTGTCATTGCTTTCATACTTGAATGGAAGTGGGTGAGTGTTTTATGTGCATGCAGTCAGGGATGCAGGAGTTTCTTTCACTATGACATAGGGGACCATTGACTGGCTTGATGTTGAACTAGTGAACAGGCGAGACACCCGCCGAGATTATCAACGAATGTTCAGCTAACATTTGAGGAGGTCGCCGTGGGAGAGGGAACAACAGATTTGCGGATATTTGGTGGACATAAGGTCACACATAGTGCCTCAACTCAGAGTGCCTCGCAGAGCAACTCGAGCCAAGCTAGAGATCACAGGGAGCCAAGGCAAGGCCAAGATAGAAACATGTCTCCCTCTCTGGAGGTTTTTATGGTTTATAATGCCAAATGTCAGACTGTAGCAGTAACAGACACCACACTGATGAAAACAAACTCAGCTGTAATATCTCCCATAATCTCACAATCGGGATGCACAGCATATGCCTTGATAGAGTGAATTTTAATGTCTACAGTCTGTTAAAGATCATCACGACCACCAAAGTAAACAATTAAACATTTGTCAGTTTCACAGCACAGATGCCAGGCGCAACTGGAAGAGGATTTATTGTAATCCCCCTGCACCTGCAACAAAACGATGAACAACATGTCAAGTGGCACCCAGCTGGTTCACCTTTAGGTCACATCTCTCTACTCTCAGTCCTTCAAAGCGTCTCTCCAAGGCAGACGTGACAACAGACCAAGGGATAAATAGATCTGTTGAAGAGGGTGATGAAGTACTGTACAATCTGAAGATCCGTTAAAGGATGACAAACATGCGGAACGCCCTTGACTCATGCCACCCCTCTCCCCCGACACTTTGTAACTGGGTGAGAAATAAAAGCTGCGTTTGTTGTGATTGTTTTCTCTTTTCAGGATTATCAAGGGTCAGGGCATCGAAATCAAGAGCCTCAGCTCCAGATCAGTCCTCACAGTGACCAACATGACAGAGGATCGTTATGGGAACTACACATGTGTCGCCTCCAACAAGCTGGGGACGTCTAATGCCAGTGTGCCTCTCATTCGTAAGTTGTCATTCTACCTACTGGTGGCTAACTGGAGTGGTGAAGAGTCAAAGGGTTGAGTGTTGTGGATGTCAGTGGAGGTGTGTGCCCTCAGAGTTGTTTTCATTTTTTGCTGCAGCATTCGTGAGATAGGATAAAAGCTAAAGCTAAACCCAGCGCTGCAACTGGTTGCCCGCGTATCACCGGTAGAAGTGTTTTTTTATTTCCTAGTCATCAGTTTTGTGAATGTTGAATGTCTAATATACTTGCAAAGTGTGTGGGTGTGTGTGTTGGCGTGTCTGCTTTTAAATTCTACATCTGCATGTGTACTGGACAAAAACACCACCAGAAAAAGAAATTTAGCTTTGAGGTAACAGCATCACAATTACAAAGGCAGCTACACAGGTCAGTCGTGCTAAATTGAATGCCAAGTAGCAGTATGACTCAGATTTTAAAGAGGTCTGAGAGTCAGCTCTTTCAAAGAGCCACAAGGCATCCAGTAGAGATCCAGGAAGGCCAAATAATAATAACAGTGCTGGTGCATCACTGATAGTCTACAGAATTATGTTAAATAGTTAGGGAAGCATTCTGCGTACAGTAAGGCCACAAAAGTTTACCCAAAAACAGGCGCAGGCACAAAACACCTGCCCATCATGGCAGAAACCCAGGTTCAATTCCCGGGTAGCAAGACCTCCAGCTTTGTGCATTTCACCAAACACAAGTAGCAGTGTTCATGGGTGGGAAATCAGTGAGTCAATTTCTTTTAGTTTGTCTGGGTGTCTGCACAGCATTATACCCTCCCTATGAGGCCTGGCGGACTCCATGTGACTCTCTACTCACACCAACAATAGAGTAAGCAGTCATAACGAGTGCAGTACAAATGAAATTGGCCCGTTGTGGAGAAAAAATGGGAAAAAAACACAAAACTGAATTAAAACCTCTGTGACACAGCCAAAGCAAAAACTGTACATTATGTGTCCAACACAGCTAATATTTATGAGAGCTATCATTCAGAAAAAGCTTGATAAGAACGCCATCACACAAAGGCACATGCCCTTGTATGAGGAGATCAGAACATTGACCTGTTGTTGTGTTGTGTAATAAAAACATCTTTCAGTCCTTTCAAGGTTTGAGTTTAAAAATTTAATAGTACATTTTGCCAACTGCTGAAAACACTTGTGGTAGATTTATACTATATATTGTAGGTTGCCATCTTTTCATAATCATACGGTCCACTGACTGAAGCCTAGCCCAGCAAGAGGCAGGTTATAAACTGGCCGTGACAAGTCATCGGTCTATTACAAGGCTGGTGATTTCAGTGGCTGGCTGAAGTATAATAGGTGCGTTATGTCAGGGATGCTCAAAACAGAAACATGATCAAAAAACATAAAAACACCTTAAAATGCCCAAGGCTTAGGCATACTACCATTGTACTGTGCAACAGCCAAGGCCTGGAAACTGGTGATTAACAGAACTGGAATACAAGGTTTTTTAGATCCTGGTGCACAAACAGGGATACGTCATGATTGTTTTTTATTTCAAGAAACAAAGTCCTCCAAATTCATTTTAAACAATTTCCAGAGTGTTTTGATGAGTCTGTAGTCTACATCCGGTCCGCTCGCTAGATATACACATCTATGAGTCTCTGTGAGAAGTGGCTTTCAACAACTTTGATTCCTGAAAGAACAAGACACTTTTCCTCCTTGAAGAATGTTATAATATCCGTCTACATACATTCACAAACTTGTTCAAGAGCCCTCCACTTTTCTAAGCCCTCTGCTGTACTTCTTGGTAGGTGTTTTATATTCCTACACTGTTAGGCTTTTCAGTTATTTTGTCCACCTGCTGTAACTGCCAAGCAGCAAAAAAAGCAACAACAGCAAGATCTGAGAACACATTTCCCTCAACATTTTAAAGCGAGTATGGGTGGAAAAAATTCAATTTAATGTATTCAGTGATGAAATATGAACAGGTGAATTAAATAATTCACCAGTTTGCGCTGCAGCCTCTGATGATAACATTGTCCCTAGCAGGCCAGAGACTCAGAATACAAAAAGATATTTCTGTAGAGTTGGCAATTGTCAAAGGAGCACTCCACTCTCCTGTTTGTGTATGCACAAAGAACATCAAAGGCTTGTCTCAGATCCTCAAATGGATGATCTTAATGTGACACTAGCGAGGCCTCAAAGGCAGAGCAGCAAAGAAACCCTCAGAATAGTCAGAGGAGGCAGCTTCCTGTGCTGCCACCCCCAACTTCTACCTCTTCCATTCCCTCACTTTATCTCTTTGTCTGTCGTTCTTTGTCTCTCTGATTCTCTTATCTCAGTCTCTTTGTCTCTCTTGCTCTCTTTCTTTTGTCCTATTTCCTCCTCTTGTGTCTCATTCTTCTTCTCTATCACTCTCTTTCTCTCTCACACGCGTGCACACACACAGCGTCTCTTCTCCCTCCCTTTCTCTTTCATGATCTCCGCTAATGGAAGAGAGGCCAATTCTGCTGTCGCTCTTAATGAGAAATGGCAAGCAATCGCCACAGCACACTCTCACCGGTACGTTGACGCAAATAACAAAACCCAGAGGTTGGATTTCACCACGGGTGACTTTGGATAGCTATTTTAGAACCAGTCGATAGCTATTGATGAGCAAGATGGGAAGGGGGAAAGGGGCATGCATATTTGATAGAGCATCATACATTGAGGTGAATTTTAAGTGGCAGCACAGTGTGGGTGGTTTGCGGTGAAGGAATGGAGTATTTATGTATATATACACTGAGATGTTTAGTAAATGTGTATGAATTGATGAAGTAAGGGTTATCCCTGTTCAAAAAGCCTCCTTGAAATACAAATACACTGGGGAAAAAGATAAACTATAAACTGAAATACTAAGCATTTAGGTGTCCGTTTCATAAGTCTCTTGTCGAGATTCTAAAGTTGAAAGGTCCTGATCCATCAGCAGTGTAAATCCTTTTTGTCTTAGCCTAACAGAGTCACTTTAAAGCAGTCCAGGAGAAGGCTTGCCATTATCACTGATGAGATGAACTGTGACTCAGGGAAAGTAAACACATTTTGCCTTCCATCCAAAGCAGCTAGTGGAAGACAGATAGTTTGGTTTCTGTTTCAAATAAAACAAACATGAAAAACTGAATTAGCATCCAGGCTTTGTACATGTTGTCATGGCAGGTTCTGACTAATTTCTGCAGTTTTGAAATGAGTTGGATGGCAATGGTCTCCCTGTGCTGTTGTGGTGGTTGGGATTCAATTCTGCCAGTTGTGTTAGACCATGTAGGGTTTTGTGCTGTTAAACTATTAGTCAGGGATTGTGGTCTCTTTGAGCTAAGTAGCACTTTAAGCTGTGTGTTTAAAGCTGTGGTAAAACATAAACTGGGTCCTTTGGAGCAGAAAGAAAGCACACAACCTCTTTGCCACTACTTGTTGGAGTACTGTGTGTGTGTGTGTGTGTGTGTGTGAGTGCGTGTGTGTGTGCTTTTTATACGTGATCATTTTTTTCAATATCCAGTGGCATCAGCGAATGAACAAATAATAAAGTGGAAAAGCACTCGTCACAATTGTCTGTACTTCTAAACAATTAAGTTACAAAGGTGTAATGATTTGAACTGGATAATGGGCTTGAATGATGGCATAGAAATAATCATAAATTATTTGGGAGCCTTTATGTGCTTGTATACATGTTTGCAGATGGAATACTTGTATTTAATTGATTACAACTGAACCAGAGCTTGCACAGGTTTAGTTTGTTATTTTCAATCAGTGAGATTTAATCACAAGACAGGCTTTCTCGCAAGAGCTTCACTCTAACAGAAAAGCAAACACAATTAATGAGGTATCAGCTTTCGGTGTAAAATTGTAGCCTAATAGCAAGATCAAAATCAAAGCGGTAAGACTTGAACTGGATCGATGGATTTATTCTGACACTAACAAAGATGCCAGTTTCATACAAAAGGAGGAGTACCTTGCCAACTATAGTTGGTTATGTGCTGATTTGTTTGTTTACATACCATAATCAATGCCATACATTTGTATGCCCAGTAGTTAGTTATTGTGGTCAGATGTTACACACTCCCACTACACGTGTGTTATTATGTGCAATACCGTTTTGTTCATATAGTGTATATCAGCAAGTTTATTTACCATTAGTGCTGCCTTTGCAAATTTTTGTGTGGGAATTACTATAGCAGGCTCATCAGTAAGTATTTCAGTTGGATTTGCTTAAGCAATGTCAGCATCTGCGTAAACGACAGTAGCAACAGATAAAATTTGCTCTTCAGGCAGCCAGTACAGGTGAATAGGGTAAACATTTTAACTAACCTCCATAGTTGATTACTTTTTTACATTACGTTTTAGTCTATACTATGTTTAAGTTTTTGTTAAATTTTTAAAAATTTAAATTTTTAATTTTTTTGTTAAATATGCACGAGGCAATATGTGACGCTAACTTTTGGTGAATTTGGGAGAACTCTACAGACGCAAATAGACAAATTGTAGTGAAGTAACTCCTAACTACTGTTAACTGCAGCTGCCATTAGCTAATTAGCTCAGTTAGCCCGACAGCTAGCAGTCCCATTAGCTAGTTGACTGCCCAGTCTGTGTGTTAGTAACCTGACAAAATCCTTCTCCCGGCAGTCAAAGCTCCTGTGCTAGCGGTGTAATACCAACAGAGCTCAAAGTCCAGGTAGAGTCAGCTAAGCTCTAAGGGTTGCTGTCTGCATGTTAGCTGCTAATTGCACTAGCTAGCTAACGGCAGCTGCAGTTAGCAGTAGATCGCTGTTACTTTAAAGCTATGTGAATGTGTCAATCTAGAACCTCTATAAACCATAAACTATAATGCAGTTTTACCAAAATCAGTGAATAAAGTTATAAAAGTTGTGTTTTTGTAAATTAATCAGTGAAGCCCGAGCAGATCTGCCAGACCGAGCTGGTACCTACACCAGCCTCCAAAAACACTCCGAGCTAAAACAACAGCACTCACTGCTTCTAAATGTCTATAATATTTTTAAATGTACCAAAGCATTGTTGCAGGTTGTTTTTTCTGACACTCTCTCTTTCCGTATACACACATATACTATGTGTACACCACACACTCACAGACACACACACACCTTATGATTTTAGCTAAGGTATAACAATCACCAAACTGCCAATCCCTACTTCAGCTTCCCATTTCATGTGCTAGATGGAAGTGAACTTCGATGAAAAGACTGAGGCTGTTCACTCCAATTTTCTGAGGACTCCTCCAGCTTAATTGGTCAAGCTCTTATCCCCCAGCCCACCTCGGCTTAGCCCTGGAGGAGATTTTCTCCGCCTATACCTCTGCCTTCATTTCCTCCCCCACCCCCACACCCTGAGCAATAATCGTAAAAGACTGATGGGGGACAAAAAGAGTTACACACTCTCTCTCTCTCCTTCACTGCTCAGCCTCCCTCAGGCAAGAGAGACATTGCTGGCTAGTTGGTTAATGAACGTCGTGTTTGTGTGTCACGCTTATCAATCACCGCATGTGTAGGTGTCATTTCGACATGTCTCCTCATCTGCCATTGTTGTTGATGATGTTGTTTCCACACCATGTGATTGTACCTGAGACATGGTGCAAAGAGAGCTAATGGCGAAACCTGAAATGTAGGTGTGTGTGATAACAGCTTAAAATACAGGGAAATAATATTGAATCCATGTCGGGAATGGAAGGCTGTGTATTTTAGCAGTTTGTATTCATCGTTCTTTGTGTAAAATTACTACTCCTCCTCCTCTTCTATTTATTTGTCTACAGGGGTCATAAAACCAGGTGGATCCTGGGAATATTCAGCTGTTACGAACTTTGAAGGTGAACAAATTTTTTTGTGCTTTGACATAGTTTTTAGGTGTTTTCATTTTCAAATACTCGCTACTAAAATATGCTGGTGAGGTTGCCGTGTCCTTTATTTTCCCCAAAAGCACCCTTACAGTGTTGCGCCATTTACCTATCGTTTGAATGCCTGCATTTCCATATTTAGGCAATCAAAAAACCCATTAACATTTTCCAGTCGCACTGCGATGAGGAAATGTTTGGTGCTGTGGCAGAGTGTTCATCCTGCTGCCCAGCGGGCAATGGACTTTCTACCCAACCACACCCCACCCACCCTCGCCGACTCCTGTAGGAGACCAGAAGCACTGCTAGGAACGTTCATCCCTGGATGAGTGAGCCCAGTGGATGCTCACAGGATGATACACTCTCTGGGCAGCATTAAAAATGACATAGGATGAATAGCTAATTAGCTGCGAGCACAAATGAACAACTAACTCTTTCACTCAGTCAGTTCAGTGAGGAAAATGTTTTAGAATACAGAATCAGTTCACACAAGGAAAGAACAATAACTTCATAATGCAATCAAGTGGAGCGGTGAAGATGAACTGGATAGGTATGATAGCCCAGACTGCAAAGCCTCTTTGGAACATCCACATCTCTTCCTACTTATTCCTTTAAGGAGTGCTATGTAGGATTTCTACTGCGCTATCACACAAAAGTGGCCACATTCTATCTGTGGGTTTTTTATAGGCTTGTTGTATGTGTCTTTGTTTTACTAGCTTGATACCATGTTTCTACCATTGTGAAAATGTAACTCTGAACACACCTCACGTTAAGGACTGCTCCAACAAGTCCACATACTGTGAAGCAGCTGTCTTAATCGTGGGTCGTAATATAGGGTGCAGCTTTAATATTAACTCCTCATTATGCTTGTGATGGCCTAAACTCTGAGCAGGGCCCCACATGAACACTTGCTGCTACAGATCATGTCCTATAAATCTCTTGCATTATCCTATCCACAGAGAACAAAGAGAATAGCAATCCATGAAATGAAATAGCTGTGCAAACTAATGTGTTTTATCTTGCAAGTGAGCAGGCTATGAAAGAGGTTGACTGCCATATACAGTGCGTGAAATAATGCGTTGCACTGCTGAGTGAGAGAAACAGGCCAAGTCAGTGTGGAAACTATGAGGGAGAGATTGCATGTCAAAAGATATGTTCCACAGTAATGGACGAGTGTCTGAGAGCCCTGGAAATGATTCACTGGTGAATTCATGCTCAAGTATTAATCAGATAGCACCCGCCCGCCTGTTTGAAGAAAGAACTAAAAAAGACTGTCTTCACATATCGGCTCCCCCAGGAATACTTATACTGGAAACATTTGTGGAAGAAAAGATAAATTCAACCATTTCTCCACCAATATACCGAGGGAAAAGGCATATCACTTTACTTATGAAGACTGATCCCTGCACAATTTCCCCATCAAAAAGAATGATGAAATCAAATGAAAGCAAATGTGTTACTGTTGTTGGCAAAACAGTAACCTGTTAACAGCAGCACAGTCATTACACAGTTGTTAGAGCGTTTCAGTAAGGCGACACAGAAACCACAGATGAGAGCATCATGTGGATGAGAGTGCACCCTTTTGCCCCGCAATTGAAATGACCATATTGAGCTCCCATGTAAATGGATTAAAATGGAGAGTCTAAGTAGGCTTCTGCGCTGTTGCATGGCCTAGATACAGCAGCTCACTGCAACAACATAAAGTGGTATACTTTTTTTGTGTGAGTATGTGTGAGGTATAATCATGGCTGCCATGGTGTCCCTTGTGACAGATAAGCTCCTCCTACGCCAGGAAGCCTTCTGGAAGAAGGTGGTTTATACCTTTTGTGGGGAGTGTGAATAGTTTCTTAGCTGCAAGTGGAAGTGGAAGCACTGTCTCGTGTGCCAAAAAAAAACCGCAAAGCTGAAAAAACTCTATGAGTACAACCACTGCATCACTTTGAGTTCTCATGGTAAAGAACAGCTTTGCTTTGCCACACACTCTGGATTCTGCTCCCAGAGTGACTCACTGCACAAAGCTGGTCACAGCTTGTCTCGAATTAAGTGATTGTTTACAAAACAGAAAGCCATGTTATTTATGTATTTGTTTATTTGTCTCAAACTTCAGATCAAATGGGAAGTAATGTTTACATTACAGTAATACCCTCATACCAAACTAGAATTAAATAATTCATGCAGCACAGCAGATATGAGCTTACTGTGAGTTTTGTAAGTCAGAAAGTCATTGTTGAGTCCTTGGTATCAATAGCCTAATCAACACCAAAATTTGTTATGCTACAGTAGTATTCATAAAAATCATACTGATTACTCATATTGATTTCATGTCCTACACCTTTTTGCATCATTATATTACAGAATTAATTCATAACTAAACATGTTCCTTCCATAACAAAATCTGCCAAGACATCTTTACCACAAATGTGATGAAGCATAAGATTGTTGTGGGGTGACATTTTACACACACACTTCAAAAGTAAGAAGATGTGTTTGTTGCCGTCCGTCCATGGACAGCTTTAGTAGTTTCACATACTGGACTGAACATTTCTAGATTTGGGACATTATTCCGTCTCCCAAATGCCACCAGTGGCTCAGCCTGAAATGAGTTCATAAGGTAATCAGATTGGGACTCTTGAGTTTCCCCCCTCAGATGGATCAAAGGCGGACTAATAGTTCCCTTTTTTTTTTTGCTCTCTTCTACGCTCGCTTCATACAGCCTAAAAGGAGGACATGAAATGGAGAAACAGACCTTTTTTTTTAGCTCGCAAGTGTGATGAAAGTCCATCACAAAACCTCCTCAGGGCTTTGGAACAGCCCCAGCTCCCAGGTTCCCCTCATTTTATGTTTTAGCAGTAACCCATGCAAATCCGAGCCAACTGGGGAGGGATTAAAGGTGTTGTTTATGAGCATGTGGAGGTTGCATCTTGCCACAGAGACGCCGGTCCTTAGTGCATGGAGCGGATTTGTCTCCATCCCCTGTCCTTTTGTCCTTGCATGCATTTTTATTTTTATTTTACGTCTCCATTCTGTTAATAATACATGAATGTCCTCTTTCCCTCCCCCTCCCTCTTCCCCCCCTCTCCTCCCCCCTGTAGCAATTATTGAACCCACCACCACTAGTGCTGTCTCAAGCCCAGGTCAGTATATGTCACCATGCTGTACACCAAATCAGCAAAGAGGTTCGCTGCCTCATACTAACCTGAGCTGAAATCCTTTCCTCCATCTTGATTTATGTCAATTGGCTGGCTGGAATGCCTGCTGGGTGTACAGCTTCATTGTATGTCCTTTTTGTTTATTTTATTTGCATTTTGTCTTTTTTTTTTGTTAATTTTGGGTTGGCTTCTACAGCCTGGCTACATACTTTATACCTCCTGCAGCCTGTGTCATCACGCCCGCCCTCCTTTCCTTTCATTACAACCCTGCCTCTGCCACCACCACCCCCATGTGGAGCAAACAGTAGTGTCATCAAAGTGGCTCTTTCATAGGCCTCTGGGTCTGGTGCTTTTCATAATGCTGATGGCTTCTTCTTATTCTTCTTCTTCTCTTTCTGGCTTTCTCACCACCGACACCACCACTCCTCTGCTCCTCAGTGCTACCTAAATGCAGTATACATCAAAGGCAGGAAGCTGTTGGTGGCAAAAGCCCTTGGTTTGTTGTTTGCAAGATGGAATATCTGCTGTCTTTGTACTTTTATCACCATCTTTCTGTCTCCCTCTCTTTTTCTGTCTTAATCTTCCTATATTCCCCTCTCTCTCTCTCTATCTCTCTCTCTCTCTCTCTCTCTGTTCTCTTTCTAGAACAATCAGTTGGCTTTCTGCCACCCTCTTTAACCTGATCTCCTGCTAGAGCTGTTGTCGGCACTACACTGTCAATGTCGCTCCCCCATCCACACACACACAGACACACACAAACACACAGACACACACACACTGTATTCTGCCGCTTCCACATTCCAGCCCAGAGTAATCCCCTCTGCCTGGTCGTCTTTTCTCCCTCTCTAATGGTTTTAAGCAAGTCACAGAATGTAATCTCTCATGCTGGTTACATTATTTTTGCTTAATACTGTTCACGCACTCAGAAACATGCAGACAAAACCTTTCACTGGCAAAAAATGGAAACATGCTGAAGTGTTCAAACATGCTCAGATGCACCTGCGCTTACAGTACACACAGAATCACACGTGAGGATTCATATTGTAAGATGAATCTGCTGAGGATTGTTGTGACTTTTCCTCCAGCGCTGTGGATAGAAGCCATGGTTTTCATCTTGTGTTTTATGGAGACAGCCCTGGATTAGCACGTGCTTGCACTCCCTACCTGTCTATCTGAGCTGAATATAATTATCCATGGAGATTCTGTCAGATAACAAGTTAAAATAAGCTCAGCGGCAACGAACAGTCCTGGCATGGCCCTGAACTCTCATTTGATGTAACGCTTGCAGAACAAATGACAATTTCATGGTCCAAAGGAACACCAGTGGTTTCAATCGTGGAGATAAACTCACTCAGCAGCCCACTGTTCTTGTTTTGTTCCAAGTTGTATTTGTAGTTAATTTTTTGATGGTGCCCTCAGTAAGTGGTTTGGCAAAGGGAATTATTTTAGATCCCTGCAAATGGCTGTTTTTCCCAAACGTTGTTCGTCAAGTTTAATAATTAATTTTAACAGGTCATTATCTGCTTTTATGTGTTCCCAAAATATAGAGTAAGGTAAGGGAATCTGGAGATCTGTAGTGGAAAAATTGTTCATCCCCCCACAGCAATTGCAGTGCATGTTTCAGCCCATTGATCAAGGGCAAATGACAAAACAACTCAAATTACTAAGGGAAAACAACATTAATAAGCAACATCAGTCATTATGCTTTTATATCTAACCTGGCTCTGCAAGTACTAATAAATCAGTTCAGATGGGCCAAGATGTTAATTTGTAGGTTAATTAGATTTCCATGCTTGATATTAGATTGTTTTGGCGCTGATCTTTCAGACACAACAGTGGACATTCTTGTGCCACCAGGATAGTTTTCACAACGATCCCAATTTGCAACTGTATTACAGCACAAGAGTAACATTTAAATAATAAAAGTCTGACCAATTATATATTGTAAGCAAGTGTCAAGACTCAAGAATTAGTTGCTTGTAAGGTGGGAAATGGGTTAGTAAACTTTGGTAAAAAATGTGTAAAATGGCAGATTATTTAAAGTTGCTTTGCTAAAACATGCAAAACCAGTAGCATTGCCTTTTAAATTAATCTGATAATCTGATTATGGAAGATATACTGTATGTATGCTAACCAGAAAGGTAGCTAACTTTTTTGCTGCACGTGGGATCTGAGAGTTTCACCCATGACTGCTCTGCAGTACAGACCACAATGCAATAAGTTGTTTGTCTTGAGTTCTGAAAACCAACAATTTGAAGCTCTTATCAACTTAACTAAAGAGTTGATGGTTGATACCCTCTGCCCCGGTAGAAGTAGAGGTGGTGGATCATACAGATAGCCTGGGGTTAAAATCAACAACAACCTGGACTGGCGATGGCTTTCAGGAAAGGCCATAGCAGACAGATCCTATGAGGAAACAGAGATCATTCAGTGTGTGCAACAGGCTGGTGAACGTCAGCAGTGGCCAGTCCACTGTTCTTGGCTGTAGTGTGTTGGGGAGGCGGCATCAAGGCTAGTGATGCCAGTAAATTTGCTATGGAAGTTCAGCTCCGTGGTCGGGCTGGAACTGGACAGTCTGGAGGCAGTGACAGAGACGAGGATGACAGACACGATGAATAACCCCTCCCACCTGCTTGATGACGAACTGTGGCAGATGGACAGTACATATAGCCACCAGCTTATCCCACCAACGAGCAAGTCGGTACGCTTCAGGCGTTCGCTTGTGCCCACTGCTATCAGACACCACAACAGCAACTGTGACCGCAGCCTAAGCCAGCTGCGACCCCCCACCCCCCACCCCACCCGCTCCCACTCAGCCAGACTCGTCACGCTCACTGCTCTCTCTAATCTCTAACTGCTCAAACATCCAGACTCAGTGGTGACTGTTTTCTACTTCAGCTTATCAATAAGCCATTAATGGCTATACCTGTTATTTTCATAATTGTTGTTATTGTTATTAGTATTAGCTTTAGGAAACGCTCTTATTTGCTTTCCTGATGAAAGTTAGATGAGAAGATCCATTCCGCGATCCATATCGCTCTCATGTCATTATGTCTTTTGGAAATAGCTAGCCTGGCTCTCTGTTAGGTAAAAGAAATCCCTCTACCAGCTCATCTGAAGTTTACTAATTAACACGTTTCTCATTTGTTGAATCCATACAAAAACAGAAGTGTAATTAAAATGTAAGTGGATGTGTCGGTAGGCAGATTTTTTTTACTTTTGGGAAAAGCCAGGCTTTCCCCTGTTTCCAATATTTATGCTAAGCTAAGATAACCACTGGCAGAAGCTTCAAATTATATGTAAAATTATAAAAGTGGTATCAGAAAGCTCAGGGAACATTCAACTGAAGGATATTGTAATGTACAGTATATAGCTTTTAAATTAAGATTTTACTTATACAATATCTGTATTTTTGACCTCTGACACTTGAATTTCACCAATGGAGGTCACAAAAATCTAATTAACTTTATCTTTCCTTTCTTAACTTATCTTATCTAATACACGTCATACATAATACAGTATGTGCTCTCTTGTTAGGGAACCACAGACAGAAATAAAAACCTGTCGTCGCTACTTGGCAGTATTTTTTTATATAGTGTGCTGTGAAAGTTTACACTGCATTAAACATGTGAATTACACATAAAATGGCAATACGCCACATTTTTTTGAAGATAAAGGTCTTAAGCTCCTTTTATCTTTGGCATATGGATTTGTATGTATTTACTTAAACATAAGGCACTGCTCCAGTACTCCAAAGCAGCTGGCTTGGTGCCACCCTGTCATCCCAATGAAATGTAGATCTGTGATAATAGCATATGCTCCCACAGGCTTTCACTTCGGTTTATTCCTGCAAATCACTTGACAGTAGAAAAACAATGTTCTTAACACTGTTCTGAGCCCTATTTCTTGTCTTTGCGGGGCACAGTGTACAGTGCTGCTGGTTGAAGGAATATTACATGCATTATACATAATGTGTGTGACTCCCTGATTCCCATGTGTCATGTTAACTCCCAAATAAACAAAAGTGTGGCAGCCTGAGTGTAGCTAAGTGAAGATGATCATTTCCCTATTAATCCCGTTCTTAGCTCTCATATTTCATAATGCGTGATTATATTTATTTTTATCCCGTATCTGGTGTAATCAGAACTAATTACAGACGAGGTGACTCTGATGTTGTCATCCTGGAAGCCTGGCATGGGAAGCATTAACTTGACCCTCCCTCCGACCCAGCATAAAGTACAAGGTGATAGGAAAGAGAGATTAATGAGTCCGTGAAGGTATTTTTGTCTTGGTAATATAGTGGAGTAGGTCATAAGAGGATCCATGATGGAACATCCTTTAAGAATTGTAAACCATTAATCCAGTATGCTACCCTGCATTTTAACTTGTATGCATATTAGCAGACAACAGAGTCAAATCAGTATACTGTAGATGTTTTGAAATTAAAAGTCTCACCAGCTTAATGAAGAGCACTTCCTGATTGATTTAAAGCGAGGGTAGGTCATATATCTTTCTTTATTCGAGGTCCAGAGCACAACATCAAAGAGATAATCTACCTTATTAAGTATTCTTCCAAAGTCCAGAATTCAAAAGTCACTCACTCAGCTCCCCAAGGCTCAGGGAGCTGTGTTAATCAAATTATTTTAGTGAGCATGTAAAGCTCCTTTAATCAAAGGATAGCTGGCTAATTTATGTCTGAAATTGGGGTAATGTCTTTTTTGGAAGATTGCTTTCAACACCATTAGGTTTTGCTTTTCCTTTTTCAATTCTTTACTTTATCTGATGTTGGTACAAGATGGGCCCTAAGGCACATTTTGTTGATATTACACTGCACGAGGCCTTCTCAATAGATAAACAACTTGGTATTTTTCTCTTAAGTTCTAAATTAATATTCTCTCTTGGCCATCACTTTGTAAATATTAGACTAACTATTACTGGAAAAAGCTCAGAAGCACATTTAGTCTGTCTTTGAAACCATGTAATACATTACTTTGGTGATTAAATCTGTTGCTGACTGCTTTTCAAAATACTTTTGCAACATTTTCGAACTTTAGCCCTAATACATAATGCATCTTTAGCTGCGTTCATTAAAGTCTAATAACTTCAGGACTTTTTATCATGTTTGGCCTCAGTGGGAATTATTGTGAAGAGAAGAGTAACAGTTTGAACTAACATTTTAAATTAAAAGTTTTAAGCTGTTCACCCAGTTCAACTGATGCACTCCACTGTGGGTGAGAGGAGCAGCCAATCTGCAGAGCCTGAATATTGGTTGCTACCAGCTATAGACTTGTAAAGAAGGCAACGTGACTTTGAGATTCACTGTATTTCTTTTTGTTTGAAACTGCATCTTTACTTTGTGAGGCCTGTTGTCAATAGGGTGTCACATCAAACAAAAGTTCTATTTCTAGTCGCGTTTCAGCATGAAAGCCACAGCATCTGAGCTGGCGAAATGGAGAAACTGACTCCCATATTCACTAACTCACTGCCAATTGATTCACATGTTGTAGCTCGTTGCTCTAAAAACACAAACATGCGTACATTACAATTTTTTTTTTTACTGAAACTACTAGCAATTAACGAGCAGAGTGCTCTTGGATCCTGCAGCAGTACATACTAAATTTTTGAAATATATTCTGAAACATTATGTTCTTATTATTATTATTATGTTCTGGAAATGGACCTCTGGAATACAGATTATTATTGATAGTCTAAATATTGGGTCACCCTGAAATAACTCGTGCGCGGGAAAAAGTAAAATATTCAAAAAAGTCATAGACGAAAAAAAAATGAAAGAATATTAAAGGTATATTTGGCTTTAAGACAGTAATACTTTTTTTGCTGCCACAGCATGTCCTTAATTTTCATCAGGATTATTTCTGACATTGTGCCGGTGAACACTGATACTTAGAGATTGATATTGGATTCCCTGGATGTCGTTCAATGAGCTGAATAGATCCGGCTGTACTTTGTTTCACCCCAGGCACAATCAATCACACCAATCACTGTCAATCAGTACACATCACCAATTACACAACACTATCTTTATCTGTTTCACAGTTCTTTTAAAACCAAACTTGGTTCACATCCCATATGTTGTCTTTTCAGACATTCCTTCATAGTAGATACAAAGTCTGACACTCCAGGAGACTAAAATAGAAACAGGTACCAGATTTTAAAAGGGGCTTTTTTCCATCCCGTGGCTCTAACTTCACACACAGCACAGATTCTGCCACCTTCCTCCTCCTGCAGCCCTCAAAATCCTCTAAATCTGTTCAGAGTTCCTGAACTTGCACTAAACTGAAAACATACTAAGGCAGTGTGTTTTTTACAGATGTTATGGATAAAGTTGTCATCATGAGGTGACCTTCGCAGGATTTCTTAGCATTGGGAACTGTCAAAGGCTGTGTTTCACCAAGCAACAGCTACAAAAGACACCTCAGTGTTAACAATGGTAATGTATACTGTTCCTTTACATTTCTGTAGCCAGAAGCACGCGCCAGAAGTGCTGGAGTTGAGTTGCGTCAAGTGGCAATTACAATATAGTCACCATTGTGACTACTGACTACTCGGCTTTGTGAGTCACCCCCAGCTAATGGCAGTATAAATACACTGCACTTATGAAATATTCAAGAGGATGGAACATCTCCCACTGATAACCTTACGTTAGGGTCTAGTCTGTGAGTAGACTTGTACTGTAAATCCTAGAGGACTGGACCACAGCTACACCGCTCGAGAATCACAGTAAACGGCCCTGCCTCTCTTTACCCAGCATGCCTGGTGTCAGACACACTGAGCTACCCACAGATAATCCTTTTTGGCAGTGCATTTTCTACCAGCCTTATCAGTTTTATGGTGGCGAGATCAAGAGCCGTGCAAACGCCTTCTCCACCCTACTCTCGCTACCGCACCGCCACCCCGACTCCTGTCCTGTACAGTTTGTTTTGAGGTGATATGCTGACCTTCATTTTACCGAGTGCAAACTCCTCCAATCATCTCTGGAAGGACCTGATAAGCAGATGGCATGCCATCTATCACACTTGACCCCTAGATCCCTGGACAATGTAAATCGACGATGGGTTTTGTCCTGTGGAAATGGAAGCCTGTGAGCTTCTCAACCTGTTTTTACAGTAAACTGGTTTGAAAGCACACAGGCTCTGTTCAGGAACAAAAACTGGCATTTTACTCTGAGCTCAACCGTATATTATATATTTCATAAAAAGTAGGAAAACAAAGACCTGCAAAACTCCTCATAATGCACTACATCATATAGGATAGATCCCGCACTTACAGTAGTAAGACTACCAATTATCTCATTTTATAGCACCCTTGAGCTTTACAGCATGATCCTCTGAAATATCAAAGTGTGCCAGTGTTCCCAGAGTTCATTTAATTTATCAACAGTTCTCATTCCATATGACAACATTTGCATTACCGCACTGTAATAGCATATGTTTTCTGGAAATGAAAGACATTACTTCTGATATTATAATAGCACACAATATGATTGCATTATGATCTTCTGTTTTCTCTCCGTAATTCCTTTTAATGAGTGTGAATCAAGGGAAGTGTTATTTTTGCTATTTTGCTGATTGGTACGCAGTCGTTTGTGTGATATTAGTCATTACGGGTTAGGTTCTCTTCTGCTGTGGCTGCGTGAGCTTTTTATTACAGTCCCTTAAAACACATTGTGAGTGCTAATACTGATTAGTTAAATGTGGGAGACACTGACAATGAAATTGATTTTCTGTTTTACTGTGCTGGGAAGGGTGCTCTAAAACAAAGTGATGTCTCTTTCTCCTTATTTGCGTTGGTTACTTAATTATGGAACACTTAGGATATGCTTCAAAAAAGGCAACTTTTTTTAAAAGCCAAGGAAACACAGAAATTAATATCGATTGTGCAATTGTTGTTTTATACTAAACAATTGATGATACACGGAAAGGTAGACCAGTATCCCTCGTACTTACATTCATATGGGATGATTTAAACCTCAAAATTTATTTCTAAATGCAGAGTGCAATGCCAGTGCAGGAAGGAGTGTGTCCTATATGGACCTAAGCAGATTATTAAGGGTGAGAAGATAAGTGGTGGATTCATGTAGCACATTGGACATTGTAGTTGGGATGCACAGTGTACTGTCCTGCTTGTGTGTCTCAGGTGTAGACAAAAATACTAACTCCACTCAGAAAGACACTAGACTCAGTAAAAAGCATCCAAACTCCATTCTGTTTCTACTGTTCTATTTTGCCACGTGGTCCAGCAATGAACTAGCTTACTTCCTGGTTTAGATCTGAGGCTGATATTTTTAATGCAGTACCATAGGTGATCACTAGGGGTAACCAAAGTTTAATCAAAACATAAAGGAAGGAATCTCAGTATATCTGTCCTTCGCATATCTCAAGAATCATTCATCCTATTGACTTCACACATGGTCGCTGTATTGCTGAGGAGCAGAGGGGGTGCAGTGTCAAATTTGGTGCATTTGACATGCGCACATTTTACACGTTGATACTACTACACCATGAGTAAACAAGCAGGGCGGAGATCAGAGCTGTACCATCATAGCAATTCAATTCAACAGTGTTATGAGTCTGTGTTTATTTTGACGCGTATCTGATCGACCAACTACGGACGTATTTTAGTGAGAAATATTTTTGAAAAGTCTGTGAAGATTCTCAGTCATCCAAATACAGCAAATACAGTTTTATGGATTATATTGATGCCGAATTGACAAGAAGACTGTCGACATAGGATGCCTTTTATCTTGTGTTTCAAGAGTTATGTTTTTGCGGTGACATAAGGAATTGTTAAAATGTCCTATTGGCATAATATTTTTCCCAGAGAGTGCAGGCAGTTTAAGTCAAACTTATAATACTACCATATGTGTATATTTTTTTACATATACCCTTGTCACCACTACAGAAACACTAACGTAACATTAGTAGCGTAACTGCTGAAGTGTGATAAGGTTGACTGAGGTTTGCTGCGATTATTGATTGATTTGATTAATGGTTTAAGGTCTAATAAAGTGTGTTTGTATTTGTGATTGCCACAGCCATGGCCACACAGGCATCTTAAACCCCATGTGTTAACCCCATGTACTTATGCCTTTCCTTAGTTTATGCTGTTATTTTTCCATAGGATTGGTTTATATACTTTTTCAGACATATTATACATATGTTTTTTTCAAATATTTATCTAGTTGCAAATAATGTACAGGACACTTGGTTTTCCTTCACATACATATACTTTATTTAGACAACCGTACAAAGGTATTTTTTTGGAGCATGCAGAATTAGTTACTCTTGGATTGTCTTTCTGTTTTTATAACCACCCAGCTTACCAGTTTTGTGGATTCCACACCCTGGAAGTATTCATACAGTCTGCTGGCTTAAAGTGTGGTGGAGCAGGAGCAGCATTATAGGGGAGGTTGCCCAATTGGACACTACCACTGCTTGTTATGTCTGGGGGGACATAACAAGGGGTAGCTTCATGCTCTCCTAGATATTTTGAGTTTTTATTGATATTATATTAAGTATTTTGTTTTGTTAATGTTAATTAAGATTACATTAATTTGGATTAAGTGTTTAGTTGGTTTTGCTGAGGGTTTATAGTTTATGTAGTAGTGCTATTGTCTCCCACATGTATCAAAACTGGTCTGATCAGCCAAAATATAAGTCCCCTTTGCTTCTCTTGTAGTAGGTCAGTTGTATTTTTGAGTTTGTTATGTTCAGAGCTTCAGTTATGGTCTGTTTAATTGACCTCTTTTACATGCCTAAACTTTATCTTTATTTGTTGTAATGATTTTTGAGGTGAAATAAAAACCCTTTCTTTTGAAATTTTCTTGTGACTCCTCTTGCCTTACTGCTTGATCCCTCACAGTATTGATTAGTGATGGTGGCTGATCAGATCAGCTAATAGTATAATAATGATATGTGTGTACAGGTTTAAATACTGTTTTTCAATACACTGGCTCTTAATTGTTGATTGTATACTGTTTTGCCTTCATACAATGTATCACATATTAAAAAGTTTTTCTGGCTTGTGCACAAAGACAAAAGTTGACACACAACTTTTTAAGCTGCTTCCCACGGGCAGTTCAAAACAAGTATGTCTCATATAAGCACAAGTCTTTTGAGCAAATATAACTACTCAAATTATCCAAACTGAAGGCACAGAAAACAAAGCATCTGAGAGCCCAGTATGACCGATCCACTTTATTTTTGGGTGCACATTTTTTCAAACGCTCCCTCTTACATATTTTATTTCAATTGCCGCCTTCATTATATTTACAATGAGAGAAGTTTGTGTATAATAGAATGTTATTGGTGTATATCACACCTCAAATCAACAAGCAATCGGCCCGTTCCAAAAACAGGCACGTTATGAACAGGCTCTGCGCTAGTAACTGCAAATTCACTTCGTTATTAAACCAAATCAACTGAAAGTGAAGAAAGCAAGGATTATACAAATGTTGACATTGCAATCAAAGATTTCTGGGCTTTGCAAAACAATCCAATATTGATATTCTTATCAGGTTAGGAAGCATTTTACAGTATAAGCTGGAGCACATACATCCTATATGTGTTAATGTAAAATTATTTGTAAAGCATCGGCATAATGCTCTCCTGCTTTAGCACTAATACAGTATATCCTACAGTATAACGTTGCTCTGATTACAGACTCTCACAGAGCATTCAGAAAACATTTTGGACTCCTACAAAGGTCTGCTTACCTCTATTCCTACCAATCCTAACTATACAAACAGATTAGTATCCATATTTCATGGGCCTTAGCCTTCGCTGTTCCTCCCTACCTCTGCGAAGCCTCATTTTAATGGCTGCATTTCACCTGTTTGTCAGTCCCCCCCCCCCCCCCCCCAGCAGATTATTCTACTTACCCCACATCTCTCTCACTCAGTCTCTGTCTGTTTCCAGCTCTGTCGTTCCCTTGCTCCCACATGTACCACTCTCCTCTCTGCCTCTGATTATCTCTCCCACGTCGCATCTCCTCAGGAGTGTCGGCCATTAAATGCAAACCTGGTCGTGCTGTCAGTCCCACGCACACACAGTAGAAACACAGTGGCACACACCCAAACCTTAATAACTGTCTTCAGAAGAACAAGAAAACTATTTCAGACTTCACTTTTTCCTTTGTTCATCTTCCATGGATATTTCTCACCATTTGTGAGAATAATATTGGTGGTGGGTATTAAAACTGAGACCTGTCAGAGCCTTTCTAGTTTTTAAATTGTGCCAGAGAATCTTCTTTCTTTTATGTGTTTATTCCCACCTCTTATTTGAGCTCTTGTTGCAGGCGGCGCTTTTATCCCTGTCGCTGTCACTTATATTTTCTTTTTCTAGCGTAACTTCTCAGAGTTTGCAGATCACCAAATCTCACACATCTACCGCTGTACCTGGAAGATCAAAGCACATTATGCATTGTAGTGCTTTCAGGTCTGTGACATCCTTCCCCATTTTTGATGTTGTATTTACAACTGTTTTTCGAAACCTGCATTCTTACTCTCAAATCTAAAGTTTGGCTAATAAGAAGAAAAGACCGCAGAAGGGAAGTTACTGTTAAAGGCTTAAGGAAAGTGTATTTTTTGTCAATTCAAATGTTTTTCCAACTTTAATTGGCCCTCTTGCCACAGCAGTCAGCATGATTAATAAGACAATTCAGTTGGAAAGACGGGTTTTGATGCTCCCAACAACAGGCAGGACTCTGCAGTTGCTGTGTGAGAGCTGGAGCAGAAAATGGATAGTCATTTCCTTTTATGGCCACGAAAGGCTGCTGTAGAGATTCAGTCTTGGTGTATAATTGAGACACCAGGGTATATTCTCTTTCTGGACAGACTCTAATGGTTAGTGCATTAAGGAGGATGATTGAAGAAAGCCACGCACTTACAGTAGAGGCCGCGGTAAATCAGAAAAGATGGCTTTTTGGCCAACTTGTAGATTGCAGTGGGTTCACACTGTGCAGTGCTTTAGGTCTTCCCTCTCTCTCATCTCTGGTGAGAGCACTCTTCAACAGAGTTAAATGGGTATAATTTTGTGCTAAAAGAGAGAAACACTTTTAGTAGTAATGGAGAGAAGGCCGTGGACATGTTGTCATTGCCCTTGGAAATACAGTAAATGCACTCTTCAGGCCTCACTCGGTTGCTGGGAGGCTCCTCTCTGCATCACTCTCAGGTTTTGTATTCAACTCATGAGGGATGAGGAGCTGAGGAAGTGGCTTTCATTAAGACATCAGCTGGACTCTGCTTATTCAGTCAGACCTGCAGGTTTAAGGTACATCGCCCTGCAATAACACAGCCTCAACAGTTTTCTTGTTTTATCTTTTAACAAAAACTCACTTTTTAGTCATTTTATTATTGTCAGTTTTCTCACTGTTTTATTCAACAAAACAACAAAAGGTTTTTTAGTTTAGTTCATTTTCATCATGCAGTTTTAATGTCTATGTTTTAAAATTCTGAGGGTAAACCTCATTGTCGTCTTTAATGTGTACAGTTAACATGTGTTTGGCAGTCATTAGTTTAGCAGTTGTTGCTGTTTACTTGTTTATACCAGAATGTAATGGTTAGCGCACACAGTGCCCACTGCCATAAAACAATAGTCAGTCTCCTTAGTAAATGCAGTTGTCATTTCTATACTTGACCTTCTACCGTCATGGAATCTCACGGGTCACAGATTTCAATGTAACACCAATCACTCATTGTCATTCCTGCTCTCTTAATGCTGCTATACCTGAGCTCTCTACTGCATGTATTGTACTGTATTCTTCACATTTTTCACTACAACAGTGATCACAATCTGGGTCTAGCTTAAGCCTAGCAGTGAAAACATCCAATAACGTTAATGCAGTGACATTGGTTTAGGAAACATCTCTGCAGTTTTGATGGTTGACTGCGAAAATAAATCCTGCCCTCATTCATAGCGATTGCTTGTAAACATGAAAGATAGCCAGCTGAACATCCACATGCCATTTAGTGGGATTGTATATAAATGTGATCCATCCATTACTTTTTTCCTTTCAAAAACAGGTTATGATAGTTACATTACTTTGTACGGAAACAAAAGTTAATTTATTCGTTCTTCCACTTTTGAAATAGTTAGGTTTCTATTTGACATTGAATTGACATGGCATTTAGTCATACTTCCTTAGTCTTGTTTTCGACTGGCAAGAAAATGCTGTCAATGAATAATTTGGGTCATAGTTTTCGCTGAAGAAATGTACACTGCCCCACAATGCTGTGAAACACTGAGCATTTATGACACAGCTTCTGTCAGGCAACTCGCATTCTCAACCATTTCCTGTGAGCTTCACTTTTGACTTTGAGTGTCAGGCCTGGGCAGCTTGTCGTGGGGTTTCATATATATTCATATATGACAGCTGGTTGCCGGCAGATTACTGGTCTTTCATGTGATTGTGCCTGAGGGCCTGAGTCTTTGTTGCTATCCTGATAACACTTAAACCGCAGGAATTCTACCCACCCATGACATGTCTTCTTCCCATGTATTTGAATCTTAGAGGGACGGGGTGCCTATATGTCACTCCATGATAAGTGTTGGGAATTACACAGTAATTAGTTTGCCCATTCTAAACAAACCCTGAGTGACACCAACAGTGGAAGACGCCTGAGGAGTAAAGATACTGTGCCCACTGCGTCCTAAAGCAACCTCTGCTAAACCCTTGCCTTGCACATTTGCACAGAAATGATTATTGTAGGATTTGTTTCACTTGTAGAAATCAAACGTACAGACTTAATGATAAGGAGATGCATTTAAGCTGCTGTTTTAGTGTCTAAGTCCGTTGCTGAATCATTTTCTTCCGTTTTTAATTCCACAACCAGATGTTTGTGTAGTTTTTTAGTTATATTGTAACTTTACACTGTCTATACATATCTAAATATAATGTATGTATATTTTCATGCATGTAAAAAAGCGAATATAGCAAGCATCTTATATTTCATCCATATCATTAACTATTACTGTGTTTTAACAGGGGGTCATTAGGTGTTAAGACAATAGAAATTTGTCAACCATCAGACATTTCATTATACCATTCATACTGTGGGTGTTTTTTCTTCATTTTTGCATCAATATGATGAAGTACCCAAAATCTTTCACTAGATCAGCCAAAATCCATCATTCACAAATTGATTTTATCCATAAACAGTGCCATGATGGGATTTCCTGAAAATGTATTAATACAAGTATTAATATCGGCAAAAAAATTACATTGTGATGAATCCCCAATAGAAACCCCATCGGTTTCTATTTACTTTCGTGTTCTTCAAATATTTCAACTTTTTTCAGTTGATTTGCAAAAAAAATATTACATGTTGTATGAACTTGTTATGTGCATTGACTACTGATACCCTCTTGATATATGTTTACTGGTAATGAAACAAACCCAACATTGTTTATAACACAGTTTAATGTAGCTGTAAGCAGATGTTTTTGCTGTTGTATTTGTAAATACAACAGCAAAAATAAATTCTTATTTCTTCTTATTTCTTAAATAAATAAGAAAGAAGAAGAAGAAGAAGAAGAATATCGGCAAAAAAATTACATTGTGATGAATCCAATGTTATCCCTATTGCCCACCACAGTTGTTAAGTGTCAAACAATCAAGTAATTTAATTATTTAGTTGTTTATGTTGTCAAACAAGCAATCCGTTTACCGTATTTCTCTGTTACTTTTGTCGCCACAAAAAAACAAAAATAAAACTACCCGCTCAGCTAGCAAGATGGCAGAAGACAGCCTTCTTTTTTTTCATAGAAGTAAGTATCATAGCATTAACCTAGTTTCCTGGTTCCAAGTTGAAATATGATGTAATGTAAGGCCCTTATTGTTTTGATAGAGGCAACTCAGCCTAATTTGACTCTGCCCAGTTTGACAGGTGTCAGGTACCAGAGATGCTCACAAGTCTTTGAGCTATAGTCCAAGTTAAGTCTCAAGTCACTCGTGGTTATAATAAATGTTGCTGCTGCGTTCAATTCAGGCTGCTATAACACTGCATAGCTATAAGGGATTCTGTAACTGTAATCTGTTTTTCCTCAACCATGTAGCCTAATGTGCAATGCAATTAATGCCAGCTTATTAACTACTGCAAGTAAACACACACCCCCGACTCTCTAACCCAGTGTAACATTAACTAAATAAAACTTTAACGTTACATGATCAACAATAAACCTGTAACCTGTTTGCACCCGGCAATAATAATTAACGTGATGGCAGCCAAGGGGACATAATTAGCAGCTAAATCATAGCTAAAGCAAGAAGCAAGCTAACGTAAGCCAATGCTCAGCTAAACATGTTGACTAACCTCAGATTACTAACCTATTTTGCATTCAGCACTTCTTTGTTTGGGCCTTGCTGTAAGAAGTTTTAAAGCCAAAGTTTATGATAAATGGTAGATCAGCTGCCAGTGTTGTCCTCTCTCACGTGGGGCTGTGTGCAGCTGATAGGTAGGTTATAGGTAACAAAGGTAGGGGAATAACAGCAATCATCAGACGTTCCCTAGAAATAAACATTGTTCACGAGTCCCGCACCTCGAGCCCGAGTCAAGTCTGAAATCTTTTTAGGACAAGTCTCAAGTTGAGTCTGAAGTCACTGTGTGTGTGACATAAGTCCGAGTCCGAGTCTCAAACCCGAGTCCCCATCGGTTTCTATTTACTTTCGTGTTCTTCAAATATTTCAACTTTTTTCAGTTGATTTGCAAAAAAAATATTACATGTTGTATGAACTTGTTATGTGCATTGACTACTGATACCCTCTTGATATATGTTTACTGGTAATGAAACAAACCCAACATTGTTTATAACACAGTTTAATGTAGCTGTAAGCAGATGTTTTTGCTGTTGTATTTGTTGGCAGCTATAACTCCTCTGTGGGCACACATAAGCGGAGGCTGCTGTTTAAACAGATAATTAATGACAACACTGTTGTAATGACTTATATGTGTTGATACTGCACATTAACACTTAAAAATATCCTTATAGCTGTACAACATTTGTGTGCATGTAAACAAAGTATAAATACATTTAATAAGGGAATGTGTCAAAGTAAGTTCAGCCAGCTTGATGACATGCACTGGCTTTCCGCAGGTTCACTTAAAAAAAAGAAAAGTACTTGTGGGCATAACAGGTTTGTTTGGGGCTTACCTAAGTTGAATTCCAGTGATCTACACTCACTCCATCTATTGAACTTGAACTCCTATCTACAACACTTGCATGAAAACACCTTGTCAGTCATCAGAGATGTGACTGTATTGGCTACTTACTGGCAATCATCCAGCTTTGGCTTAAAACAAAATTCAGTCTTAACTTTACCACAACCGCAGCCCAGATGCAAATGGCACAATTCTAACCGCATTTGGTCTCCACTTTATATGCAAGCTTATACTGGAGGAAGTGTGATAGGAGGACTCACTTAGTACTGTTCTTAAGTAGAGTTTTCCACACTTTCCTATCTCTGTCCGTGGAGAGACATTTCTAAATGAATCCTGTTGACTTCCTGTACTTGTTTCACCTTCAAAAACATTTTGATATTGATTATGTGGATCCATACACACTGTCCTTATGGCACAGCAAAGATTTTTTGCCTCCATCTTCTCAAATCACACCCCAGACACATCCCCCCTCTGTCTTTTCTTTAATTCCTTCTTTACTTTTGTCAAGTGTGATGTCTTCGGTGTCGCCCATTCGCCCTCTCAGGATCAACTCTGGGCTCGGTGCAGCAGTGCTGCAGCACGGTGTTGTTTTACTCTGGCAGACAATTATCTCTGAGACGCCTGAACAGAGAGAGCTGCTCTTCACGACAATTTCCCCTTACCCTTAAATCAGTCTCCACTGCCCATCACCCACTAAGTGGCACACGCACTTGTGTATGCACAAGAACACACATTAAATTGTGCTGACACACACAGGTACCCCTAAAACGTTTTCTCTTTTTTCATTTCTCTTGTGTTTATGCTATTAAACCTTTGTGGACTTCCACTTAAGTTAATCTCTCTCTCTCTATCTCACACACACACTGGTTCAATCACTGTCACAAGCCTCAGGAAAAAATCAGCCAAACAACAGATGACAGTATTTACAATAAACCCACCCTTTAAAAGCTAAGCATTTGCATCGCCTTTCTCTCTGTTTACTGCTCCTGCACGAGTCCTCAAAATCTTTTTTATTGACAAACCACACCTTGAAGACCTTGGAGGTTTTTTAAACGCGGTTGGAAAAGGTCATGACATTCAGGCATGGCATTCTCTTTGGGGAAATGGCTTGGATGTCTGGCCGTTAAATAAGGTTAGTTCCATCGTCTTGATTTCCGAGCCGTTTGGTATCCTTGGCATTGCTCAAGAGTGGCCGGCCCTCCACTCATGCTAAAAGCTCTCGGTCCAAGTTGGAGTGGTGTCACCGTGTGATACACTCCCGTACAGGCTAATAAACTGTGCAGCACAGGCTCACACACACGCAAAACACCCATACTGTATATGCACTTACACGCCGAGTATGTTCCCACTGGGTCGTTGTGGTGGTGGTGTTTGTGCATGGATGTGTGCATTAGTGGTGGATGGCTGGGGGGTTGTTGGTGACAGCTAATGATATACTTCTTCATGCCTCACACACAAACACTTTTATGCATCCTGCACAGCTCACCACTATCTCCGCTCCCCTCCTCAGTTCTTCTCATTCAGCGGAAGAATTGAAATGCAAGTGCTTAAGGGTAAAGCCTCGAAGGCCCCCACAACAGAAAGCATTAACCCTTTAGTATTCCCCTGGCCTTGCAGCTGATTAGTTATTCAAGGCTTTTGACAAGGATCCACCCCCTTTACAATCACTAATGATGAAGAAAGGTCAGTGAATACGCTGAGAGATGCCTTTTGGCAAAATAATCTCAGGACTCAATACACCAAGGCTGTATTGACCCCTGAAGTGATAAACGCCCCCTTTTTTATGAGAGTCCCCCCTTCCTGCTGAATGACTGTAATGTGTTTGAAACAATCAATGGGCTCAGCTACTCACAAGCCAGAGTCCTGTCACCATTGACACTGTTAATTAGCACTGAAGAATCCCAGGCGCTTTTGTCTGAGCACATTTGAAAGACAAGCATATTAGAGCATTTTGCTTTACATTTGTTATTCCTAATGTTGTCTTGCATGGGGAGACGATGGTGGGTGGCTCCCAGTTGGCCTCCAGCCACAGATCTACATCCCAAAATGAAAAAAAATGACTGGAAAAGGGGCTCATGCGATATTAATTTCACCAGAACAGTACAGAAACCTAGCACATATCAGAATCAGAGGGATATTCCCTACTTCCATGATAGTTCATGTACGTTGCTTTTATAAATTAGATTTTAATAGTATGTAATTTGCTTTGTTTGTTGACATTTGACTGATTGATATGGGTTTTGAGATGACTAGCAATCCCCGTCTTTGTTCCTAATCAGACCAAACTTAGATTTAGTCTGAACCAAACAAAAGAGGATTGATTTATCATTCCTCATCTAATTATAGCCGCATAGTCACTCAATACACAACAAACATGCCTCCATAAAACGTTGCAACATGTACTATTTTTGCAAAAGTGTCATTTTTGATGAATAACACTTGTTCCAAAACAATCTGAGCATAGTCTATATTTTATCTGTCAACAAATGCCATGAAAGAAAAGACCAATAATAACAATAAATTGTATCACTAAAAAGAATTGTTTGCATATCTAAAATTTGATATAGCTTATTTCTCTGTACTGCAGAGCTGCATTGTTCCTCAAACTATCTAACTAAACTAATCATTGCACCGCACCGTAGAGTACTGCAGTGTATTTTGAGTCAGTCCCATACACACCATCCAAATGTGTTACAACTTTTTGACTAACGTTTGCTAAAAACTGCAGTGCCCAGCTGTGTAAGGAAATTATTTTTTCAAAAATGTTGATCATGTTGTGTTGTCCATCTTCAGCAGAAACCAATGAGCTTGGGGCTGAGTGTCAGCAACAGGCTGGGGAAGTCGGAAAGGATTGAGTGATGGGACCAACGCATTGTTGGTTTTGGTCTTGATTTGTTGACATCTGCAATATTTTTGAATACGACCAGAGTATCCGTTATGTCTGGACAGTTTGTCTCTGCAGGGTTCCAGATGTGAAAAATTATTAAAAAATTATTAAATTACAGTGCACCTGTTGCTGAACATTGTTGGACTGAAGCGAGACAATTGTCATGAATGAAGGAGGGTTTGTTGAAATCGATGGATATTTGTTACCTTATACAATCTGTTGTCAAACTCGCTGTTTTAGCAAGTCTAAAATTCAATCTTCTTTAAAGTGTGATTTATTTGACATCATCATGTTTTTAGCTTATGTTTATTTATTTTTTTTCGGTATGATGTATATGTTGCTTCGATAGTATAACTTCCTTACTTGGAAATAATATTTTAACAACACAATAGCCTATTCTTGATGAAAAAGTGCATTTTCAATTGTACTTTTTTCCCTCACACATTATACAGGACAGATTAATAGAGGAGCCCAGTAATTGGATTCTGGAGCTTATTAACCAATAAAACAGCACTTTTGCAATAGCTGGTGGAACGTTGATCATTATTTTCACGACAGATGGCATTAGCCTCTTTTTATGTAGCTACTTTGTGACCTCTTTACATTCTGCAATAATTGCCTTTAATGGTATGAATGCAATATAACTGATCTGACATTTCCAGTGCTCACATTCACTGTCACGAGAGCAGTGAGTCAACTTGATGATGAATATTGTATGTAAATGGGAATCCATCTGCTCTGATTGCAGCTACAAAGGGAGCTGTGCATTGATATATGCTGCTCCTGGTACCAAGCTGAGTTGAACCAGGGGTCAATCCACCAGTCCAATTTGTTGGTTAATGCAGACTTATTCCCCTCAGTGATGCCAGTCAATAATGTTTGACCTCATGTGAAAAACAGGAACACAAAGGCGGAGAGAGCGGTACTCACACACTTGCAGTCATCAAGCACAGTCCCACATTAAAGGGAAAGAGCAGGTGTCACCATCATCCGGTCTCGTATTAATGCAACCCTGAAAGTTGCATATCGATAGTGTCAGTGCGGCAGAGAGGATAAGCCTACAAAGGAAAGGCTAAAGTGGATGTGGAGGAGCAGATAAGAGTTAAGGGCTTTTTTTTAGGATCTGACACGTTTTAGTGTAAGGTGATATTGTCTGCCTTTTATTCATACAGCCATAACATCAGAGTTATTGTCATTGAACAGAGTGCACACAGCTCAGCACTTCCAAAACATAGTCCAAAGCCTGGAACTCACTCAAATTGGATGTGCGTCACTCTTCACTTTCAAATGCACCCATTGATTTTATTTGGCAGCATTTTGTGGTGCATCAAACCACCTTGACTGGTCTACTGTTAAACTGTTTGGATTTTCTGAAGCATTCAAGAAAGCAGCCCAGACATATGCAGATAGGTTTAGTCACAACTAAACAAATTGTTTCAACATAAAATAAGCTAATAAAATACAAAAAAACAACAATACAAAAAACAATGTCTGATTCGTACCCCTCGTTTCAAGTGTAATACATTTTGTCTGAAAGATACAGTCACTCCATACATTATAGAATAATATTTTTAGATATAAAAAAAATGATCTCTTAAAATACAATACATCATTATAGATTAAACTGCCACTACTTTAGGTTAAATTGTTGAAATCAGATCCATCTAACTGCTTAAATGATAATACACCACTGATAACAAACCAGTAATATGCACTACATATTAATATGACAGTCTGACAATATGTTCTGTTTCAAGCATCCAATGTGGGTTAAAATCAAGGGCAACTGGGCTTGGTTGAGGTTGCTTGACCTGAACTGAAGATGTCCCTTATATGAGAGGTGAAATGTCTTCACGCAACCTCAAACCAGCCTAGTTGCCCTTGATTTTTAATCCACCTTGGAGAACTATGACCTGGATGACTGAGAAACTGAGAATCTTCACAGACATCTATTTTAAGTTCTTTTCATGTAACTCAAGGACTGTTTACTGAAAAAAAAAAAACATCTTCCACCACAGCTTAAGTATATACGCTATATGTTTGTAAAAGCATTTAAAGAAGGTCTATCCATTGTAATGTAAATCAGAACTTCACTTAGTTGGATGCTTTGCGTTTTTGCAGTGAGCACAGAAATGTCAGATGAAGAGAATCAAAGTGACATACATCAAGTTTACTCTTAATTTCTGCCTTAAATACACTGCTGATTAACTGCATCTGACATTAGTGACTTGGTTTTTTGCCTTTTTAGTGTAGCCCATCTCCTGGACAGCAGACAGAGGCTATTAAGAATGAATTAACAGCACACAATTAGTTTTCTACTTTAAGTAGAAAAACGGATTCATTCTCACTCCAGACTGCCATCTCCCAAAGCTACATGTGTCAAGAGGGTCATTTATGTGGCATAAGTAGACCATTTTGTGTTTCCTTTTTTGTTGTTTTTGTTGTCCATGAAGCATGACCAGGCAACGTTGTAGGCAGGGATGGAAATTAACACCCGCTCCCTGCCAAATGGATTTTCGTTCTATAAACAGCTGGTTGTTGTTTATGTTCTTTTCATGTTACTTGTGTGTAATTGGCATAGATTTGTACGAAGTGGGCATTAGGGGAAAAGGGAAAAGGGCTTTATCCATAGACTGTATATAAGAATTGGACATAGTCATTGTGACGTCACCCGTTGGTTTGTGGACTGCCGTTTTGAAGCTTCGAATTTGACCGATGGGTCGCCGCCGTGTTGAGTTTTTGCAACCAGGAAGTGCCCAGAAGTGACGATACAGCGGAGCTAATGGCCGTGTGCGGAGCTAGCTAGCTTGCTTAGCTAGGTGCAACTGTAACTCACGTTACAGTTTTAACTGGGCTGATAACTTTGTCTAGAGAACAATAGTCTTAACACTAAATGTACTCACCAGAGAAAGTGAACAGCCAACTCCTAATAAGTTTTTTCAATGGTGCTGGTTAAATTTACACAGCGCTGAGGTAACGACTTGTCAATCACAGATAATCCCGCCCTGAAACATACTCTGCTTTGTAGTCTATTTTAAAATAAATGGGACCATAATTTACTAAATGAATATCATTTTGTATTGAAGAATACTTGAAACTAGCGACTGAGACCATAAACTCATCAGAAAAGTGTTTACTGTGGTAATTATTCAGCTGAGAAGTAGGGTCATTTTTCCATTATTTCTAATCGAGCTGGACTTTTTTTGCAACCAGAAGAGTCGCCCCCTGCTGGATTTTCAATAGAATGCAGGTTTCAAGGACTTCCGCATCGGCTTAAGCTTCCCGCTTGGCTTTATCCCTCAATCATGTGGGCTTTCACATAGCGGTCTGTGCATGTCGGCTGGGGCTTTTCACAAACAGATCGTTCCGTGTTTCTGTCTGGTGTGTGTCAAGAACTTTCCCTGCTTATAGGCAGACAAAATCTGCTCCATACCATTCATAAAGTGTAGCAAGCTGACAGATTGGCGCAATACCCCTGTGTAAAAAGGCAGCGTGAAAGCTACTGTTAGGAGCTAATTACAAAAGTTGTACTAGGAGTGTTTCAGCTGAGTAGTTGGCAGTCCAGTCTAGTGTCTGATACACTGTCAGATCTACTAATAGTCCTGCTATCCTCCCCAGAGATCATAGGCTGTATAAATGTTGATCCCACAAACGCTGTGATGCTGTGGCACCAGGACTCTGTCAGAACCAGGAGGCCAGAAGAGGGTGTTTGTCGAAAGTGAGCAGTCTGACCAGGAGGTTTAAGTTTAATGAAAAGGCATGACAAGAGAGAGCAGTGATAATATTTACGTTGAATGATTAATAAGCATCTTCTAAGTTTAGAAAACAATTTACTGTTATGTTTTAAGTACATGTAGTAGCAATAATGTAATTTTACTTCAAATTTCACTCTGGCTTTTCTCAGTGAAAAGGATGGAAACAAATGTATATGTGACACAAAGGGCAACTAAAAAATAAGTTTGGCCCGTGGATTTTTTCATCTACCACCCACCTTGGCAGGTAAGAAATTAATTTCTACCCCTGCTGGTAGAAGATTTTGAAAGGCAGTGAATGTTTATATAAAGCTCTGAGAGCCTTGAACAGTTAGCTACTTAACAGATCCCTGAGTGTGTGAAAAAAGAAGGTATTCAGACAAACGGACCAGACAGAGTTTGGTATAGGAGAGGCAGTGCCTGTACTATCTCATACTGCTGTGTAAAATACCTCTTTGAATCAATGGCGCTCACTTCAGGACACTATAGCTTTTATCTGAACCTCCCGCAGGCAGTCAGCAACAAGGTGGGGAGTAGAGACTGGAGTGCATTCACCGCCTCAGGTTCTGTCTTGGCATAATAAAGGAATATTTCATGTGTGACACTCACATAGCCAATGGGGTACACTATCTAAAGCAGACTTTGAGCTAGCAATAATTACCGTAAACATATGGCGTGTGGCTCCATTGAATTGTGCCTCTTCTCCACACAGTCTCAAGTCTCATCCAGCGCCTCAGCTAGAAATAATCCACTGCACATGCTAATCGTTTGGCAATTGATTTGGCCCTTTTTGGTCCAACAATTTCTGTAAACCACTGAATTGATCTGAGAGAAATCAATTAACAGCTCAGGGTAGGTAAATATGAACAAAACATATGGATTGCTCTACATACAGCATGACAGAATTTGGCCACAGTTTGTGTGCTTGTGCTGAGATGCTCGGAGTGAGCAAATTCCAGTCAGGTTCGACTAGCCCCAGGTGAACTGTGATAACCAGGCAGACTGCAGTGATAAAGTTATCTTATATCCATCACGAAGAAAATGCACTTAACCCTCCACGTTCAGGCCTGCTGTGTTATCAGCACCATAATGGAAATTGATAAAATAGAGCTGTCTTATCATAATCCTACATACATAACAGCTGGGAGTTGCTATTTTAGGAGGCTACAGGCGAAGGAGATGGGCGGAACGGAGAGGGCAGGAAGAGAGGGTTGCCTCCCGGTTGGAGATCTGATGTTATCGGGCTGTACTGATGGAGCAGCTCATAGAGATGCAAGTTGCGTCGGGTTTTGTCGTCAACGTTCCTCGTAACTGGCCAGATTGTCGCTGTCATCACAGGGGCACAGTAGCCGAGCAGCGGCTGACTCAGCAAAATCCTTGGGCCTGCAGCACTCGCACAGAAATAAAATCCTGATAAGCATTAAAAAGTGAGGGAGAGACACGGGGGAATGGGGAGTTATTAGAGATAGTGGGAGTGAGAGACCCAAATATGAGAGGGAGATTATTATAGACATTGAGAGGAAGAGAGAGGGAGAGAAAGGAAATGTGGGCCTGCATGAACTTGCTACATGCTGACGCCATTTGTTTGCGTCCCTGTGCATTTTATTAAGCCCCTAACATTAAACAGATTTAGCAGGAGCACCCAAAGTCATGGAGTAATTATGTTTTTGGAAATGCTGTGATTAAAAACGCTCGCTTAAAGTATCAACTATCCACACTGTACTGTTGTTTATTCCCAGAACGTGCTGATGTGGATTTACCCTCTGAATTTAGAGAGAGAGAAAAAACATGCAAGGGAAAATTCATAAAACATTTTAAAAATGGAGATTTATCCATCAGGCGTGCATATAAAGTACATCATTTGCAAGCTCATTGATTTCCTGCATAAAGCATGTCCTTGAATTGATAGGTGCAATAAACATACGTGTAGCTCACTCTGAATTTTTGGATCCTCTCGAATGCCAGACTCATAACTTCACTTTTCAATTCAAAAAAAGAGAGCATGCATACACTTTCTGTGTGCAGGAGGAGGAGACTGTTAAAGTGAGACGTCAATCAGTAATAAAAGGGAACAGTATCTGTGTGGAGAACGCCGGAAATGTCTTCTCTGTCGGGATTCCTCTCTCCGGCTCTCACTGTGCTGAGGGCTCTCTTATGTGTCCAGATACCCCACAGAGGCGTTGATTAAGTCAAGCTGAAGGCCAAAGCCTGCCTGCAATCGAGAGCCCCCAGCTCACTCAGTAAGCTATCAGGTGACCCGTCTCTCTCATTCATTCACTCTCCAGTCAGATACTGATGCCGAGAGGAGCTATTAGAGCCCGGGCTCCGGCCCCAAAAAGCATTCTGCAAGGTGTTGATAACTGGCAAGTACAAGGATGTGGAAAGGGGGAGATGGCAGTATTGGGAGGCGGAGGTGGGTAAATGATCTCTGAAGGCCATCTTATTAATGGAGGCTTTTCATTACTAGCACTAATGCAAATGATTGGTGGGGCTAATGAGCTTGAAGGTCCGTGTGAATGAGGGCTCTGCGGAGCAGCAGTGTGTGTGATGATCATAGCGGGAGACAAAGGTGATGAGTTTTGAACATCGTATGTGGTCATGATGAACATTTTGCTTGTACAAGAACAGGAGGAATAGAGAGAGGAATGGATGAATGAGCTGATGGGACGGCAAGTCAATTGTGCGCCAACTCAATATGGCAGACTGCTATAGGCATGAGGTTATACGATGAATGACGGAGGGGACCGGTGTATTTCACTGTCAGTGACGAGGTAAGGTAAGCATGGAAAATGTCTTCAGCACCTTCTATAAAGTGCTTGCACACCCTCTGTATGTAAGCATTTAAAAAACGATGAAGCGCGCATCAAATGTCATCAGCGTTGCATGATATTCCGTTTAGACTCTTTACCAAAGACCAACGCAGTGCCCCCCCCCCCCAAAGACCTGCTTTTAGTGTGTGCTGTGCTGAGTTAAAGACACCCTTGGTGGTTGCTCTGAACCTTGCATGTAGAGGGATTTAGTCTGATTTACAGCATGGTGTGTTCAGGATCAGTTCTGGCTCAGGATTGTCTCATGTGGGCTTTCTCAGGGGAGCAGCGGGGGGGAGGACCAGAGGCCACTGATTGATGGTCAAGGACACTGAACCCCTCCCCCACCCCCTTGTTCAGAGGAGACCAACTCTGAAGCCATGTCCTCGGGGGGATTGGGATGCTGCCTGGCTGACTGCCGTCTGTACGCCACTAGTGACAATACGACCAACTCAGGGGATGAATCATCCGCTAAATGACGAACGAATGAATTGGAGACTCAATCCAACACATAAACATGGGAGATTTTTTTTCTTTTTGCGTTTTCACATGTGCTTTGTGGAACATGTGTGAGACTTAATGCGAGTGGATTGCGAATTTCTGAATGGATTTTCACAAACCTTTCAAACCCAACATGTGATGGTTAAAGAGCTTGAAAGAGGACTGGAAAGTAGCTCACACTATTACCTAATGAATGATGATGTTCCAGTGAATTACAGTGCAGTGCATAACACTCGAGATGGTACTCAACACAAACCCCGCATCGAGTGTCACTGTTGCATATTTCAGTATGATTCATTATCTGTGTCAACAGTGACTGAGGTTCAGGGCCTTAGCATTTGTTGTGCATATGATATGTGGGTGACAAAACTGCTGTTGATGGAGATTTGGGAGGGGTTGGGGGAGGGAAGAAGGACAAGAGAGAAGAGTGCGTGGCTCATATTCGCAGTACACTATTTAAAGCTGATGGCTCCAGTCCTGAATCAGAGGTGAGAAGCAAGGATTGTTATTTTCATTTGACTCTGGCTATAGCTGTGGAGGCTCTAGTTTTTCATTTCAATTCGGTTGCAAAACAGTAATTGAAGTGTATCACTTTCATCTCCACTTATCTCCTCCGCTCCTCTCCCTTTGGAACGCCGCTTGTCTTCCCAGCGTTTGCGCATCTCGACACTGTTGGTTTCTCTATGATATATTGTCTGGGATTCTGGTACTTCATTGTGGCTTGATGCTGATGTACATGGCAATTAAATTCAAACCCAAAGAGGTAGAGCTCAGTCATAGCCCCCCTCCCTCTCTCCTGTCCGCTGCTGCTGCAGCCTCATTCTCGCACCCCTTTCAATCACTGTCTTTTTTCCCAGCTCTCTCCTCCTTTGATTCCCACATCTTCTCCCCTGTATCTCTCTTTCTTCTGCGTCCGTCTCTGTCTTTTTCCCCTTCTATTCCCTTTATGTTAATAAGCAGAGTAATGGTGTTGCAGGCAGTTGTTGGTTGGGGAGTTAATTAAAATGGCAAGTAACAACCCACACAGACAAAGCAACGGAGGCCCCTGCTTTTCGCTGCGACACAGGGAGATATTAAATAAGCCCAAAATCAAACTCTGTGAGGAGGTAGGAACCCAGTAACATTGACTATACCCCAACCTCACTTACCACTTCCCCTCCTGAAGTACTGAGGGCTTTATTGTTACGCTCTCCAGCCCAGTCAACATTAGTCATAGCAGAGATCCAGTAATTGCCTTGTGAGCTCCCTGAACTGCTGCATGAAAAGCAGTTGTGTACGAGATATTAATGTGATTACTGCAGCATTTGCTGAGCCAGAAACTACACTGACACTGATGAGATGAGAAACTGAAGAAGGGAAATAGTGACATCTGCCTATTCCCCACCCACCGCAACAAACACACACACACACACATCACAAATGAATCTGCTAGCGTGGCTAGCACAATGCAGCGCACTCAGGCTCCGGCAACAGTGGGCTGGCTGAACAGGACAGGAGCTGTTGCTATGGTTACCATTTCTCAGCTCGCTCGCTCTCTCTCTCCCACAGCCCAGGAAAAGTGTGTCATTATCCTGTACTTTGGATAGGAGAAGAGAGAAAGAGACAGAGCGGGGGGGGTGGGGTGGGGGTACAAAGAGAGAGAATGAGGTAGAAAGGGGAGACAAAGATAGAAAAGCAGAAACAAGGAAAAAGAAAAGTGGGGGCTGCAGTTCACACAGGCCAACCAAGCATCTAACGCGCACATCATCAAAATTTGCACCCATTTGTGCTCCTCTGTTCACTACTTTTACCTTTTTCCCCAATTTTCCCGTCTGTCAGCGGAGCTATAGTTTTCACTCTAATAGGTAAACAACTCCAGTGCCGACAAATAAGGCTTGAAAATATCAGGTAAAAGCAGCGCTGTGTCAGGTGATAATGGGATATGTGTCTCTCTCCCAGGCATCGCCTGTGAAAATTGCCACCAACAAGCTATTATGTTGGTTAAAAAAAAAGATCAGTCTCTGCTTCACTGTATTTATTTTAACAAACCAACAGCCATATGCCACTCTAATGACAACCAACTCTCATTGAATAAATATACAGTCCACAATAACAGCAGCACAGTGGGGTAACAATCCTCTTCTGCAAAACGAGCAGCTCCGAGTCGTTTACTAACCTCAGAAATGCACGAAGAAAAGGACTTTATATGTTCATGATTGCATGTGTGTGTGTGTGTGTGTGTGTGTGTGTGTGTGTGTAGTAAAGGTATGTAGTTGCTCCCTTTGCTCAGTATGTTTGTGCAACGTGAGGTCCACATCATAGGAGTTACATTGTGAACTAATTACATGGCCGTGTAAATAGAGGCACCCTGCTGATATGGGCTGTGCACCACATGATTTCCCCTGGTAGAGCAGAGCCTGTTTGGGCTGCCTTGCTGTGCTGTGTGTGTGTGTGTGTGTGTGTGTGTGTGTGTGTGTGTGTGTGTGTGTGTGTGTGTGTGTGTGTGTGTTTGTGTTTGTGTTTGTGTTTGTGTAGGCATGCATGTGTCCTGTACATGCAGGTACATATTGTGTGTGTGTGTGTGTGTGTGTGTGTGTGTGTGTGTGTGTGTGTGTGTGTGTGTGTGTGTGTGTGTGTGTGTGTGGGAGAGCAAGTTTTGTAACCTGCGAGGCGTTCTTTATTGAGCTACAAGCTATAAGAGTGTGTCTGTGTTGAGGAGGCAGAGTAGCCTCTCCAAATGAAAGACTGCCCTCTCCCTCTCTGCCCCGCCTGACGCAGCTCTCCAGAGAGGCCCGTTCATATTACTGTGGCTGTCTGCTGGTCAGAGAAACACAAACAGCTCGAAACAAAGGCGCCTTTCGATAGGAATGTGGATAAAAGACCTAGTGTTGGCCTCATCTATTCTCCTCTCTCCAATGATGGCTTTTTTTGTACCATTAATATGAAAGACGGGGAAGCGGGGATAAGTGTTTTGACAGTGGACTAGAAAATGATGAGGTGGAAGAAAAGTATTTTAGAATCTGTGGTGGAAAGAAAAGAAGCAAATTTAATCAAGCACAAGTATCATTTAATGCTACTTTATCTTGCTACTCCACTATATTTCAGAGGGAAATTATTACTTTTTACTCTGCTTTTTTTTGAGAGATGTCGTTACTTATTATTCAATCTACTTTTAAGATTAAAGGTCCCGCGCAACCACATAGGAGTTTTCAATTACTCTGATTATACCATTCCGTCAGGTTAAAGCTGGGTGGTGCTATGGTGAGAATTACGTGATATAACAAAAATCAGGACGGCTAGAGGAGAGCTGTCAATCAAGCCTAGACTGTCTGCTCCCTCAGTCAGATCTGAAAAGAGGTCCAACCAGGCAACACCTGTGTAAGTGGACTACAAGTGTGTAGGGGCTTTGAGATTTTATATTTTTAAAAACATAGCTGATAAGCCTATACATTTAAAGATTACACCAGTGGTTGCCAACCTCTATAGCTTGTGACTAATTACAAAAAAGTTAGTGTCTAGTTGTCTAGTTGTCACATTTCAGGTCTATGAGTTGTTAGCAGTTCCACCACAGAGGGATTTCACCTCTGAACTTCTTACATAGTTTCATTTAAATAATAGTTAGATGGCCAAAGATTAGCGAATATTACAAAACAAATTACTACAAATTTGCGTAGCCCCTATCCCATAACCAACTATTGTTTATCCAAAATGTTATCCATGATTGTTGATTTTCAATCATTTATGAATTTATTTCTAACTGACTGTCATTGTTGTGTCTCTGTGCAGTACCTTGGTCAACCTTTATAGTTCTTAAACTTGCTCTATTAAGAAATTTGCTCAACCTGACTTGACTTCATTAATCATCTCATGACCCCTCAGATTTATCTTGTGACCACTTGGAGGGGGCTTGACCCCTTGGGGACTGCTGGATTAAACTACGTAACTGTATATAAAGAACTTAAAACCAAATCCACTTTAACCAGCTACAACAGTAGAGTGCTAGTTACACTCTAATGCATAGTATTGATGCATAGAAACAATTTAATAAGGGCCACTTTTCTGATGAAGGAGTGCAGTGATACTTAAAGTACATTTTGCTGATGATCCATCTATACTTTTTAAATGCATGTATTTTATGTAATCGGATTGTGCCGAGCTGAAGATAATGGATGGATGGATGGATGGATGGATGGATGGATGGATGGATGGATGGATGGATGGATGGATGGATGGATGGATGGATGGATGGCGTATTTTTACATTGTGCGGTACTTTTATCTTAGTTCAGGATCTGAGTTCTTCTTCCACCACTGTTCAGAATATACATGAGCATCAGTGTTGTCAAGTAGGAGTTTCTCTTACAAGAAAACAACTCAAAACAGCAGCAGTTGAACGGTAATTGCAGTTTTTACAGTCCCATTTGGAAGCACCATGCCAAGCTGACTGCAGGTTTTCAAATGGTGGGTGCTGCTGAATGAAAGTGCAATCATAACTAATCAGAGCCTCTCTTGTTTCCTGCCCACAGCGCCCAACACTGCACCCTATGGGAGCACAGGAAGCGCGTACGTCCCGCTGGCCTGCCGATACCTGGTCCTGGCTCTCTCCTCCTTCATCAGCATGTACTAGCAGAGGCCAGCCCAGACACAATGACTGTCGAGAGCATTTATGAATCCTTTGTGACATTGCTGATGGCTGGATTCCAATCTGGTACAGTTAGTTGAAAAGCCGTGAGGGGAAAATAATCAGCGTTACTTTGTGTGGGGATTTTTCTTTTTCTTTTCTTCGCTTTTTGGTGAAATTTCTGTCATGTAAATACTATGATGTTTGTTTTTTTTATTATTATTATTATTTCTTCTCTTCTTTTGGGATTGATTGACCACCTTGTGAATCAGTGCTCACCCAGCCCCGCTCCACCTCCACTCATATCAAAAGCCCCCAAACTTCCCAAATGAGTTACTTTCAGTCCTCTTTCTCTGAGGCGATGGCGCAAAATTTACATTTTCATCCATTTTTGTACATGGCTAAAAAGAAGCGATTGTGCCAAGTCTCTCAGTACACAGAATTACCATACCAATGTTGTATTGAATGTATTATGGGGTTGTCGAACAAAGGAAAGACATTTAGATTCCAAACAATACAAATTCTGATTATGGAGTGCGCTTAAAAAAATTTTAAAAAACAGAAAAAACAGGAAAAAAAAAACAAAAGAACAAAACAGGCAGGGCTTTTCTAGGACCTGTATTGTCATGATTACTCAGTAGATGGATGAACAGTGTTGAAGGTGTGCTTTGTTGTATTCTGAAATGGGTCCTTCAGTTACTGCCTGCCTAACAGACCAGGCAGCCGTCAAAGTAGCAAAGTATACTGTATTGTATCTTTATATTTTAATATAGTGTAGGCTTTTGTTTTAAAGTGGGACCAGCTTTTCTCATTCGACCAAGAACATTAACATAGTTCATCACTTTGTACAGTATGAAGGGGGGAACGTCGCTGCCCTATGTTTACATTCTTCTTCAAAATATATAAATACTACAGTATATACTTCATACTTTGTTTTCCAGTGAGTCCACGTACAAGAATGTCACAACAAACTGTTTCAGTTGAGAAGAAAAGGCAAAGCCCAAGTTCAACTGTTTCAAGCTTCTTTGAAACATGCCACTTCCAGTGGGCGTCTGAGCGGGGCATTTTGTCTCTGAATTTGTTGTGTACCTACTGATCATCTTCTGACGGAAAAACCTACAGCTGCACAACTTTGCAGCTGCACAATACTTAAATAATGGATTCTGGGAAAGCAGCAAATTTGCAGCACGGTATTTTCTTCCTTTGTTTTTCTTTAGAGATTATTCAATACTTAAATATATTACAGTTTTTTTTACAGTAAATATACAGTATCTACTTTATTGTACCAGTTAACAAATAAAAGATAGCCAAAGGCCATGTAACTTAGCATTTCTGGCATTTACACCCACATATTTGGTTACGTACAAAAAACATACAAAAATAAAACCTGTTTTGGCCCCAATCCAAGTCCTTCTCATGTTAATTATGATCAACAGAACACAAAATAAACGCTATGAACAATCTCATCACTACAAACATGGCCTATGAGTGTCCATTATATTCATTATAACAGCTGATCAGTGTCCACAGGGCCAGATAACATCCAGCAGAGAAGAGAATAAATTAAATCATGAGATTGTTTCATTGGAGAGAACGTGGCTTTTTTTTACTGAAATCAACCACATCAAGGCTTAAAAACAATGTTATTGTAAGCATTTACCTTTTGCAGAGACTGTCATATTCATCCTCAAGTATCTTCAATCCATGGTGTAAACAGAGATACTGTACTGTAATGCCTTAATAGTACCATAGACATTAAATGAACCTCCTTTAGAAGGACACTTCCAGAAGCTCTCAATAAGATACAACTCATTTGTTTGACATATTACTGATTAATGAATGTTCATAAACCAATAGATAATTTATCTTTCAAATTAGGCATTATATTCAATACACACAAAATTTCTTGACTTGCAGGTATTTTCAAATAAGCCAGTTGCATCTGATAAAAATGCAGTATTTGTCGTACAGGTTAGCATGTTCGCAGGTCTTGTTTGGACATGAATTGTGTTATATTTTACCCCAGGATCATGGGTCTAACAGTACCCGAGTTAGTTCACACAGTATTTTCACATGAACTTGTAACTGCATACCTATAGAGAAATAGCCATCGCAGTTAAAAGACTTAAAGCACAAACACTGTTGTTACTTTTAGGTTTTGTGATGATTTAAGGTCTGCTAAACATTTTGTTTTTCCTTTTTTTTTGTACTGAAATTGTTATCAGCTTGTTTTACAAGTTATGAAAATACTGCACCATATGATCTTGTTTAAATGTTAAGGTATAATGAAAATGGATCAAAAGTATATTTATTCTCGTCCTTTATGAAAACAATGTATAAAAAATAGATTTGAAACATGTAAAACTGGATATGTGACATTTATTTGACTGAGGCACAGTATGGCATAGTTTATAATGTTGTGGGGTTCATTTAGATGCCATAACTGTTGTTGATTTTTTGGTCAGACGAGTACATTAAAAAGAACAATGTTTGCAATCAAATTACCTACTTTTTGAAACAGAGAGGGTGTGAACCAATATAACAGTATTATAGAACAGAATCAATGTGTGTATATTTGGAGAAAATAGGATACTTTTAGAGCCAGTGTGTAGTCATAGTTTTCACACACTTGCGTGTTTGACGATGTGCAGAGAGTATGGTTGTGCTGCATGTCAAAGTTAACCTGTGTTTTTGAGGTGGCCATTTTACAGATATTCATACTTTTTATGAATGCAACCAGTTTTTTCCAAACGTTTGGTTCTTAAACCTGGTCTAAAAATGCATACCTCCCACAGACCACCAGGCTATGTTTGTTTGTGATTTATATGAATCAGTCTTTGCTGATAAACTAAAACAACTGCTATTCAGAGTCATAATGATTATTGTGGCACATTGGTGACAGTCTGGAGTTATGTTGGTTGCTTGTCTAAGCAGTTAAGATCATGCTAGTATTCCATATGAAATGTACTGGATGTTGATCATTTTGAATAATGGTATTATTAACTCCCTTTTATCGAATCACTATTATTTGCAATAAAAGTCTTCATGTTACAATATAAACCCATATCTGAGTTAATGAGCACTCAAAGAGGCTGTCATTATCACCAGGACAGGGTTTGAGCCAGCGTAACATAACAAACATAAAATATCCCATCACTACATTCTCCTTTCGCCCAGTTGTTCGTCAAGGGCAGAATCTATACTGTTGGCACGCTTTTCATTTTTAGATTTTATAAGCTGTATCAACGTTTATTTTGTGAGTTAGCTAAACTACAAAATTAACTGTTAATTAACTGGCATCTCAAGCTGGTGCATGTACGCTCAGCCAAACCAAAGAAGATTTGTTGGAGAGGAAACCCCCCCCGCTCTAGACCGTTTTGATTTTAAAAACTTAGCAAAGATTACGCCTTTTTGCTGTTCAAAAAGACCAGCTGAGTCAAGAGTCTGTTGGTCAGTTAATCTTACGTCGGCTGACTGCACACATCAAGATTCAGCCCGGTGCGTTGTTGCTGGACAGCAGTCGAGTTCTGTCTGACAGCTAAAGCTAAACCATAGTGAATTACAGTCAGAATCCTTCAGTTATACGTTTAAGAATATCACACACTATTAGTTTGATCTTATAAATCAGGATCTTTGAACATTCAGGCCTGTCCTGGACAACCTGTCCTGCTCTCCAGGCCTGAGGGAGCATCAGTCTGGTCGTACAGTGTAGCTTGGGTTATTGACTCGTCTTAATTTTGCCGTATCATGCATATTTCATCCCCTCCCATTTTGCCCTCAAACCCTGAATCCCAAATCCTCCTGAATCCAGATGGCCAGATGCAATAGTATGTAGGCTTATCCACTGTTTGCACTGCATCATCATCATCATCATCATCATCATCATCATCATCATCATCATCATCATCATCATCATCATCATCATCATCATCATCATCATCACTGACTTGAGTGTGTCGCTCAGTATATGTGATTTGGAGATATTTATAAATGTAAACTACTGCTCATTCGTGTCCAATACCACACCTGGGTCTCTATTATAATTTTTCTCCCCCAAACAGGCTTTCAAGTGTCCTATGACCTGAATACACTCTTGACTAAAACATCCACGGGTTGTGTGACCTACCTCATAAAAAGTTCAGTTGAAAAAGTCATGTTGATGTACAAGCTGAAAAGAGGCCACGCCACCCACCTGCAGACATCACTGCCTCACCTCACGCTCCCAGCTGACAGCGGAGGGGGAGAAAAAAAATCTCTTCACTTTTAAATTTAAGATAAGAGGATTTTAAATATTCATGCTAGTACGTATTATTATGGCCCTCAATCCCCACCCTGAATTTTTAAATTGCCCATTTCAAAGCATCCTCCTCCTCTCACCCTCGATCAGAGTCATACTGTGCTGTTTGAATGCATTTATCACAATTTTAGGATTTCGATTTTTTGCATTGTGAAACAACAGCTGTTGAACTCTCGGAGGTGGACAAGTACTGTACTGAATGTGCCTTTAAGTATTTTATCATTCATACTTAAACCTTATTTAGAGCATTATTGCCACAAGCTAAAGCTCCTGTATGCAGTATTTTAGCTGTGAAAAATAATTTCTCACTTAACAGTTTTCATTACATTGGTTATAACATTAACCACATGTCCAGTGTCATCCAGTGTCAGCATAGAGGTGAAAAAACAGCACACAAACATAGGTTACAGATATCATATAATGACATGTACAGTTATTCTGACACATGTAACTCCAAAGTAGCATAGAATGCAAATAAAATGTATTTAATCATACATAGTTAAAATAAATTTATTGTGATTAATGCATAGTTAAAGTTCAATGTAGTAATATGAATTTTATCTCCCAGGGAAACAGAATAGCAGGGTTCAAATCATCTTCATCCTGGATATTATCAGGTCAAACTGTACTGACAAAGTATCCTTCCTGTTTGTTTTCACTTCTTTATTATAGGCAGGGACGTGTTTGAAAGGCAAGGAAGGTGTATTAATCTTTTCTGTTATTGACGTACTGTACTGTGCCTGACACCATCTAAAATAACAATAACACAGCTTGAAAAGTTTAAACAAACAGCGAGAATTTATTTTGCGGATGATGTGTGTGACTCTGGATGTCACGGTAGGAAAGATCACGACAAACTCAGAGACTGGTGTGACACTCCATGTGCAACAGCAGGAGCACATACACTGTGCTGCCAATAAAAGCTGATGTAGGGAGGTGAGGCAACATATTGCAAGTGGCATATACAGTCTTAAAAGAACAAATACTGACAGTTTTTAGTGCAACCAATACAGATATTCAACATGTCAGCATATGTTTTCACAACATAAAGATTTACGTTGATTGTTATTTGACCACTCAAAACTGTATGTCTGCATTTTTCATTCTGCAAATTAATATATGTAAAACTGTGTTATCTTGCAGCAGAATTAAGGCAGCATTTAATGTAGGTTGTGGAAAATTATTGTCATGGTGTTGTTTGGCTCATCACAAAGACAGCTGTGGCCACTGTGAACACAGAGAAGGGTGGAGGAGTAGTGAGAGAGGGATTCCTCCTGACCCTGCGGTTAATAAAACCCTTCCTGTGCCTTTGTCAGTTTTAACTGGGAGATTGTGTCATACTACACACTGGAGCTGCTGCCTGGCTCCTGTAGTAGCCATCACACTTCCCTGAGCAGCATACTGAATTGTCAGTATCAAAAAAAAAACTCTGTTTCTTGAGTGCAAGCATTCAGTTTGGTAGATATGTTTGTTGCACAGCAGGCAAACACTATCCCTCCTGTCCTGGTAGAAAGAGAGAAAGAAACAACAACTTGAATTTCTTTCTCTATAACTAGCCTCTGGGCAAGTTTGATTCAGTTCTAAATGGAAAAAGAAAATGTTCAGTTTTTTTTTTTTTTGGAAATAGACCTCTTTCTTTTCTCTCAAACATTTCAATTGGTACAAAAACAGTGAGTAATTTCTGACTCCATTTTCTTTGAAATCCCTCTGATAGTGGCAGCTGCAAATACAGTGGGGCTGAGGTGGGTATTTTAAAAAGAGGTTGCATAAAGTATTTGTCAACCTGTCCCTCATTATTTCCACTGAACTGGAAAATAAGTTGCCAGGCAATGATGCAGAGCCTGAGATAAAGCCTGGGTTTTAAAGCAAGCTATCTAAGCCAGGTCTCTCCATGACGTCGATGACGGAATCACACGCTGCGAAGTGCTTTCACGTGAAGCTCCCAGGCAATTGTCAGTTTTCATGAAGGATCGCACAGGGTCGCCGTAGAGAGAGTGTCATGATCTGACTGACAGTATATGTGATCCAATTGCATTTGTTTTCAAAAGGCAGATTACACATTGTTTTACATTCACTGAATGACACAACTAATCAGTTCCTCAAAGCAGCAGATCATCATCTGTGTCTTCAGTGTTGTATTTGTTTAAATGGAGTAAGAGTTCAATGTATGAGGTGCAGCATTTCTTCTGTTTTGGTTCTGTGAATTGAATATATTTACATATGCCGTTTTTTTTCTTTTTACAAACAATGGGAACGGACATTATAAGGTTTACGGGAACATCCTAAAAATATTCATACATTTTCTTTTTTTCAGTTGTTTCTTTAATTAAAATCTTCAAACCATCATGCTGAAGAATAATGTGATGAGAAACCTGGAATGGAAATGTTTACTCAAATGTGTATGAAGGTCCTAGCCACCAGGGACATAGTTGTACATTCATAGGCTCTAGATCACTGGAATGATATATATGGCTTTAAGTGGCATTGATATATCTATATATAATATATATAAATATATATTGATATTTGTCCAGAAATAAGAAAATCCATGTACTTTAATTACTTTAAAGCTTACATTGTGTATAGCACGTATGCAAGTCCATTTTCATCATGTTTGATGTAATTTTGTAGCAGTGGTTTGATACTAATAAATGGCAGTTGATGATGGAATTGTAGATTGTGTTTGTGTTGAACTGATGTGACCTTTACAACAGCGACATCGGCTCTTTGCTCTCAACAACACTGGCATGCTTTTATGTGTCTTCAAGAGGATAGTGTTTGACTGAACATACTCGCTCAGTAGCCACACTGGAATAGGATAATTTATTCATATCAACATGTTACAGACTAAAAATATCCAAGTCATCCATTTAATGAGCAGATATTTTGTGATTTCCTGAAAGTGGCTCGTGACTAGCATCAAAAAAGCTCTTAGTGTATAAAAACAGTAGTTGTAAACATTTGATGGAAGTTTTTCAGTCTTTAATAATGATGAGTTACATCCTTTGTATAAACATATAAGTCCCTGATATGCAACTATCCCTGTTTAGTTCGCTATTACAGGGATATTATTCCAATACTTGTTTTACTTGCAGCAGGACAGAAAGGCGAGAAGAAAGGATAGAAATTGTTGTTTGTAAAAATGCCTGAAACAGCCTATGTTTACATTTATGTTACATGTACATTATGACGTTATTAGCGCCAGGAGACCACTGTTAGTTTCCTGTTACCTACCAACGGTCAACATGGTTTACGACCACAATCTGTCAAAAACTTTAACAAATAAGTTTGGGTAAAAAACAAAAAACAACTCAACATCATCTTACTTGCTATTTACTAAGCTTTCATCGGTGTCACATGGTCAGCGGTTGGAGTTTTCTCATTTGCGATGGATCTGTTGACGTGAGCTCAGCTGCTCTTCTATCCTTACTATGTTTCGAGGTGGTCAGCTGTGCAGTTACAGAGCTAAACATGCTTCTATGAAAAGGTAGACAGCAGTTGGAACATCAAGACAATGAAGGTGGAATAATAAATGTGGAGGCCAAAATATATGCAGTTTAGGTTAATGTGTGCAACGAACAGTGTACGCTGGCCACTTTATTAGGTACACCTGTTCAATTGCTTGTTAACATAAATAGCTAATCAGCCAATCACATGGCAGCAACTCAATGCATTTAGGCATGTAGACATGGTCAGGACAACATGCTAAAGTTCAAATCGAGCATCAGAATGGGGAAGAAAGGAGATTTAAGTGACTTTGAACGTGGCATGGTTGTTGGTACCACACGGGCTGGTCTGAGTATTTCAGAAACTGCTGATCTACTGGGATTTTCACACACAACCATCTCTAGGGTTTACAGAGAATGGTCCGAAAACGAGAAAATATCCAGTGAGCGGTTGTGTGGACAAAAATGCCTTTTTGATGTCAGAGGTCATACTGGTTCGAGAGCACAGAAAGGCAAAAGCAACTCAAATAACCACTCATTACAACCAAGGTATGCAGAACAATCTCTGTATATCATCATCTGAAGCAGATGGGCTACAGCAGCAGAAGACCACACTAGGTGACCGTGCTGTCAGCTAAGAACCAGAAACTGAGGTTACAATTTGCACAGGCTCACCAAAATTGGACAATAAAAGAGTGGCAAATGTTGCCTTGTCTGATGAGTCTCAAATTCAATTGTGACATTAGAATGGTAAAGTCAAAATTTTCCATAAACAACATGAAAGCATGGCTCCATCCTGCCTTGTATCAACAGTTCAGACTGGTGTTGGTGTTATAATGGTGTGGGGGAGATGTTCTTTGCACACTTTGGGCTCCTTGCTACCAACTGAGCATTGTTTAATTGTGACAGCCTACCTGAGTAGTGTTGCTTACCATGTCCATCACTATATGACCACAGTGCACCCACCTTTTGATGGCTACTTCCAGCAGGACAATGAACCACCATGTCCCAAAGCTCAAATCATCTCAAACTGGTTTCTTGAATATGACAATGGGTTAACTTTTCTCCAATGGTCTCCACAGACACCCGATCTCAATCCAATGGAGCATCTTTGGTATGTGGTGGAACAGGAGATTCACATCATGGATGTGCAGGCGAAATCTGCAACAACTGTATGATACTATCATGTCAATATGGACCAAAGTCTCTGAGGAATGTTTCCATCACCTTGTTGCCACGAAAAATGAAGGCAGTTCTGAAGGCAAAAGGGGTTCCAATCCGGTACTAGCAAGGTGTACCTAATAAAGTGGTTGATAAATGTATGTCCTCATAAGGAAGATCCCGACTTCTTCCATAGAATGAACAAAATGATGGGGGACATAGTACAATAATTGCAGGGGATTTCAACCAGGTGCATGATGGGATTGTAGATAAAATTTCTCCCACCTCTAATGTACCAAAAGATAGAAAGGCTATACATTTACTGATCTAGGGATCTAGGCCTTGATCATATCTGGAGACTGGTAAACCCCAAGACAAAAAATATACCTTTTACTCACACAATCATAAATGACATTCAAGCATAGACTGCTTTTTGTCACCAAAGACCTTACAGAAGGGGTGACGCACTGTTACAGTTGCTCCACGCTGAAAAGGCTTTCAGTAGGGCAAAGTGGACTTTCCTCATAATAATGGGTTACGGTAATTTATCCATCACCTACAGCATCTGTTTTAACTAATGGCCCGATGTCCCCCTCCTTCAACCTTACAAGGGGTTCAAAACAAGGAGATCCTTTCTGTTCTCTGCTTTTTGTTTTATTTCAAGAACCACTAGCTGCAAGCACAAAAGCGGACACAGGCATTACAGGGGTATGCGGTGGGGGTGGTGAACACAAATCATTTCTGTGCGTAGATGATCTTATTACTCATATCAGACTCTGGTAACTCTGTGAATTTAGTTTTAAACAAGAGTGAGGCCTTTTCAGAAATCCCTGGGTATCAAATTAATTAGTATAAATCAGAGGCTATGTCAGTATCTAGAACATGTTTTATCATGGGGAGCTCTTTCCAGTTCAAGTGGATTCCATTGGGCATGAAATACTTGGGTTTAAGATTATGTGTAGATTTGGAGAATATAATTATATAGAATAATATTATTTAAAATGAATTTGCTACCATTACTTCATGAAAATGAGATGAAAAACAGGGATGTGAACTGACTGTCAACAGAGAGAAAGGTGCATAAAGCTGTTTCTACACGCCTCCCACTGCTGATTTTGACAGTAAATCATTGATAAATTCAATGCCTGCTAATATTATAATGCAAATTTAGTCTAAAACAACAGGTCTTACACCTGCATTAACCTTCAGTAGTGGGCTTATCTAAAGATGTAACATAAAAATGCCGACTGATTGTGAGAAGAAGTCCTATCTATATCGCTGTCAGGCGTATCTTAGCAACGCTGTCACTCACATCCTCGTATTCTCTGTTTGGGTAGTGCAACATAACATGACAGACGGAGTGAGGGATAACAGAGCAGGAGGGTTTCCTTCTATATCATACAAAACACCCTGTCTTAATAGTCCAATGGTTGGCAGCACTATAGTGCAGTAACAAGGAAAACTGGATTCAAGTGAATGATTAACATTAAGTCCCCAGAGGAAGTACAACACTGTAATAAATATATTAAATATACACAAAGAGTTTAAGTGTAAAGAGTAAAATACAGTTAGTTGAAACAAAATGATACTAAGTCACAAATTAACAATCACAAAATAGATGTAATACAAACAGTACCTATGCTCCAACACAGGCATTTGGGAAATAACTAAAAGACGTCTGTCAACATTTGCTTGGTCACAGACCTGACAGAGTTAACAATGTCAGTTAAACTGTAACTGTCGAATTGCAGCATAACATGTAGGCGTCATGTGTTCCCATGTGTAGTGATCAATTGCTCAACAAAATTCTAGCCTTGAAGTTCTGCGGTTTCTTTTGTTACAGGCTGACCTGGATGTACTGCTCCACCCTGACAGCCCCTTTTTCCAGCCCCTCTAAAAGCCAGTCACAGCAGCAATGGGGAGTTTGATATGATGACAAATGGTTAAATCCAGTGGCTGAATTATCGACTGGAACCACAATGTGAGGACAGAATTCTTCTGGGACGAGAGTTGAGTGGAAGCTGCTCTACACTCTAATTGCCCCCCGCCCACCTACTCGTTTCTTTCTTGGCAGCCCTGTGTTGAGTGTTACACAGCACTGATGAACTCTACAACACACTTTTAAGTGTTCCAATAATTAAAGCCCACAGAGATTGTCAAGATAATGCACTGCACAACAATAAGCTGCATGAATTCAAGAGCCTTACACAACAGGTGTGGTCACATTGCTTAATTGCAGTGTCCTTGCAACTGGCATTGCCTGAAAAATTTCTTTTTATATGTGATGGTGCTACCCTTTCACCTGAGGAGACAGCTGAGGCAAATGCAGACTTTGCTCTGGAGAGAATATGCAGATGTGAGGAGATGGAGTTTATGATCCAGAACTACTCTGCTCAGAAACGAACAATAAGTGACGGCAGTTGAAGTCAGGAAGAACAAAACTGCAAAGTATTCATGAAATGAAAGTCAGAATAATGAGACCTGCGTCTGAGGCGTATCCCTGCTCTAACACAGCAATTAGGATGACTGTGACAAGCTAGATAAGATTTTGTCACATGACAAGGCAGCTTGTAAGAACAAATTGAAAAAAATAGTTTTGCATTTATTTTAAATATCTCTGTGACATTCAAATAGGTTCTTTTTAACAGCCCTGTCTCCTAGAAATTACAAGTATATACTGCTAATTTGGATTCGGATTAGGTTTTTTTATCACATAATGAGGAAACGCTGCTAATGAACGTATCTGCCAAGACCCAAAACGTTAATTACCTCATTCTAAACTTTTCTCCTGTGTGGTCCCTCTGTGGTGCAATGACTTACCGAACTCAATCCCTCTCTGTCTTCAAAAATCACTCGAAAAAAACAAGATAATTTAGAGCCCCAGTGACAAGTGAGATCCACATTCATCAGAGGGTCGTCACCCTTGCGCTGGAGAGGGTGTGGGCCAGTTTGTGGGCAAGTTAGTGGCCACACCCATTTCTTTTGTAATTGTCCAAAATCAGTAAGTAAGTAAAATATTGGGGGAAGGTGTACATGCTGGGATCAAAACAATTTAAATGTCACAGCTCTGTGATTCTAGTTTTTCTGTGTGTTCCCCTCCTCCCTTGTGTCTTTGCGTGTGTTGTGGGCACAGATTACCATTCCAGGCACCTGGCTGATCTACTCACCTGATTCCAGTCATCTCATCTACTTCCTTACTACTTAAAATACTACTTAAATACGCCAGTTGTCATGCTACTCATCGCCAGATTGTTCCGTCTCCTTAGTGGTACAGTAACTCTCGGCCATGTGTTATAATTGCCTGGTGCCTTTTTGCTTACGTGTGTTTTTTCTGTACCTGCACCTGCTGTACCTGCACCCATTGTTCACCACCCACCTCTGCAAACACCAGCCACACCACGCCATCTCCAAGCTGCCTGCCTCCCCTTCTTCATAAGCCCTGCCAGCCACTTCATTCTTTGATTGTTTGTTCATTATAGACTTTTATTTACACTACTCCTGTTGTGTGCTATGTCCACATCTTGGTTTGCCTAAACCGAAACATAACATTTAAATCATACACACTGGTCCTCTTTACCGGTTACAAGTATAGATCTAATTAACGTTAAGAGTAACCAGTGTTAGAATATTTTAGGCAGCAATTACGTTTTCCATCAAAATATTATTGCCACAAACAAATCAGTAGTTTATGAACATTGTTTCGAGGAGATGGGGTTGGCTTGAATGGTCAAGTCTTCACACTCTTTTTCACATCCTAGACTCCTATTTCTAGACTCCAGCATGCATGCACATTGTACACTTTACATTCTTAAACATTTCAATACATCTTGATAAAATGACATGAGCGCGTTTTTTTACATTCATTATGTGGCTAAAATAACGCACTCGTGTCATTTTATCAAGATGTATTGTGCAAAGCATAGACATATTGCGCTGTTGTAATCCTACAATAAACATGCAATCAGTACACATTCGCAGGTTTCAAAAAGATGTAGTAAAATTCAAACACACAGAGTCAGGGTGCCTTACATAACCATAAAGTAAGCCTGGCGGGTGCTGTCATCAAAAGTGTGCCTGTAGCCGCCTTCCTGAGATGAAAAACAAATGAAACACTTTGAGGCTGAGATGATTCCCCTCCCCTCCCGCAACTCCATCTGTCACTCCCAGCAACTTATTCTGAGCAAGAGTACTTTCCTGCATGACCTCCATCACAGCGTGGAAGATGAACGAGGTGGGTCTGGTCTCTGTCCTCTGTCTTCTCTGTGCCAAGGCAGCAGGGGCACCGAAGCATTGAGAACACCTGCAAACTGAGAGTAATGAGGCAGCAGGCCGCGCGGCCGCCCATCCTCCCCGCACTAATCAATCCAGCTAGCCATTAAGGGGACCAAAGAGGGTTGCAGCTAGTTAGTGAAAGTTTCAGCTTCATGCCTCCATAAACCTTTGTCTGCTTTCTGAAAGTGGTCATCTGTTGTTTCTACAAGACAGCCACTAGTTTTGTGTTTTTACACCTCACATCCCACAGACCACATCTATGGTTTTTCCATTTCCTGTTGATTACTTTTCTGCCTCAGTTTCAGCCTATTAAAGCTAAAATTAGCTCCAAACAAACCATTGTTGGAGCCGAAAAAATAAACGCCAGAACTCCCCATTACCTGAGGAAGGAGGTTTCGAACACATGGGTATTAGCTGAATTATTTTTCATATAACGATCATTCATTTATCAAAGGTCTAAGGTAAGACACAGCCACAATATTTATATCAACATGTTAATAAAAAACATGACTTAAACTGAGACTTTTTAGGTACATTTATTGTTCATGTTTAAATTCAGATGCAGGGCTTAGCTTTAGTTCTGAGAACTAACAGTTCCTGAGAGATAATTTTTTCCTGAACATCCTCAAGCACTGGTTCTCATGTTAATACCAGAATGGTGAATGCAAAAATATGTTGTCATTCTGACTGAAACATCCATCTATTCCCTCTTTTCCACCCCTTCAGTCTCATAGAGTCCTTCTTTGCATTTCCATTCTCCTCCTGCCAGCCGCAAGACAGAAGCCAGAAATGCCCTGGAAAAAGACATGCTGTCACACGGTGCATAGCACCCCCAAAAAAAATAATCATGCCACCATGTCATTACCCAACCTCGACTCTCTCAGAGCAATCACATTCAAAGAGCATTTTTCAGGAGCTCCCTCCCCAGCACAACTAGTAAGCATGGCTAATGGAAATTTAATCAGCAACGAGAGAGGACAGCAGGCATAATGCAACAGATGATAAATAGAAGAAAGATGCAAATGGTATTTATTTTAGACAGGCCGTGCTGACAACCCTGATAATGCCTCCTCATGCAGCTTCTCCCTGAAGCTTCTTTTTGATGGCTCTGAAGTGGTATGTACCATATTTCACAGCCTATCATTTATAGAATAAATTGTGTGATTCATAGAAATGTTTTTCATTTTTTCCAAATGCCTCTTCTCAGTGGTGCCTGAGCACCATGGCTGTAGGCCTAAATTAATAAAAAGCAATGTAAATTCCTGCAGTCATTACAAACCAACATGTTTATAACTGAAAACATGCAAGGCCCCTTTTAAAATTACAAGCAGGTCCACATATTTTAGTTAAGATGAAGATTGTTCCTTTTGTGCTCTCCTTTAGTATTAAATGTGGGGTATGCGATTCTGGAGGAATACAATACCATGACAAATACCATGATATACAGCAACGACACATTAAGTAATGTAACAAACGTTAGCCAATGTGTGGGTCAGCAAAGTGCCACTAGCTGCTGCTGCGAAGCTAACACACAGAGAGCGATTAGCTCAGATACACCCAGTGCCAACACAGCAGCTCCAGAGAGCGAAATGCAGTGAGCTAACATCACAACAACAGCACGTCTTGGCAAACATTTACTGACAAGCATAGCTGAAATACTGTTGTATGTTTCCCATTTACCATGGATTTTTTTGAGCTATTTGCTGAGTTTAAATTTTGTATTTGACGTATATTGGATTAGAATCGCTAACGCCACCTTTAACAAAGTTTATACTGTCAACCGAAAGATGAGATCTTAATGCTCTCCTAAATGATCCTGTTCAGGATCGCTGGGAGGCTGCAGAGCCCAGTTCCCTTACTTGTTCGCCTGGCTGTGGTTCTGGTGCCAATTCAGGACACAGTAATTGGACCGCTAAGTTAGCTGCAGCTAACTGGCAGTTAGCAGCAGTTATGAACTAATACGTAATATGCTGCCCCCTCTTATTGTATGAATTCGGCAGATGGATATTAGTTTCAATTTTTAGATTTTTTTGTACCTTTAAACTTAGGTGACTGAGCCAAGTAAATGTTGGGAAAAACTGTAGACTTAATATGTAATATAATGAAAGCTTAATATAGTTTTAACATGATTCAATTATGATTTCCAAACAAACTCCTTTTTAGGTAACGTACAGGGATGTTTTGCCATCAGACTAAAAGATTTGTGTATTAGAACATTGTAAGCCAGGAAAGAACAGTGGAAACTTGGAGAAGTTGCAGACGTCTTGCATGAGAGGCTGACAGATAAGGCAAACAGTTTCAGTCAAGAGCACTGCGATTAAGCAAGGCCAGTCACTAGAGTACTGAAAACACGGTGCATGAAAAGAGGATGTGCATGCGTTTGAAGGATTGTTAACAAAGTTGACAGAAAGTTTACAGTTAACCTATATGGTTCTATGTTTAAATTCAATTTAAATAGTTGAGTACTATAAATTATAATATAAAAAGACCTATGCATCTGATCATTTCTATAGCGTCCTATACAGGGAGAGGCCTGCTGCAGGGTCAGTAGAGTAAGCCAAGATCTAGGGCAAAGATTGGGTGCAGCCATGCCTTTGAACACATGCGTGCATATCCTATTAAAATATTTAGTCATATTAAAGCTTTTGTTGTATATTTAGTAAGGCAAATGTTTAATAAGGAATATGAGTTTCCTGGGAAGTCTGTGCATTTAGCCTAGTCCACAAGGCCAGAACACCAAAATGAAAAATTACAATGTTTTGACAACTGGTTGAGAAATGATAAACTATTTGTGTGTGTGTGTACATTATACGGGTTTTTACAAATATTATTACTGAATAGTGGGAAAGGGAGAGTCAATCTCATCCTGTCTGAGGGGTCTCCTCATCGACTTTGGTGATTTTGGCTGTGATATTTTGCATTTAGGCTTACTAATCTTGATCTTATTTCCAACATTCACTATTTCTAAGAACTGTGTTACTCTCCTTTGAATATCACTCTTAAATATGTAATTGTAATGCTTCTGATAGTTGATATGTTTTTTATAATTTGCCTCACAACAACATTAACATCTATGACAAATTTCTTATTATATTGTGTTTATTATATTTAGATGAACTGCATTTTATGATATTTACTGAATCTATATCTTTACATACATATATATAAGCTAACTTTCGTGTTATAAATATATTTGTAAACATATGTGCACAATATGAAATGCCTTCCTGAAAATATCCCTTATCTTGGAAACATCAGTTGACAAATTAATCCCACCACAATGTCAAATGAAGTAGCTGTTTTGGAACTTTCAATCAAGTCACATGAACTTCATCAGCAGATGGAATTTTTATTAGTTAAAATTCACCTTTTTTTGAGCATTTCTAATTCTTCAAATTGAAGTCTTGGTTGATTTAGCACTCAATTGACATTCCCACAGGTCAGTTGTGTGTTAATTGCTATCCCTGGCAATGCTTTATTCTGTATCAAGTGTATTTTTACCGTATAATTTACTTATGAAAGGGCTTCATTGTGAACCAACATGCTTTCACGCTGGTCCAGCAGTCACTCAGTCCTGCAGCCCAGGTGCATCTGTGTCACAGAGTAACACAGCATGTCATTAGCACTAATATAGCTGTCAAGGGAGCTGCAGTACTGTTGCTTGCACAAAAGTACAGATGAGCTGGTTCGCTTGTGATGCCTGTTCTTCTCGGATGTTTCCTGTTTTTCCTTGACGGACTTGAATCTGGCTGATACCTTGCTGTCATACAACTGTACAGCTGTACAGAGTAGCATCCCTGCAGAGGCATCGCTAATCAAGTCTTGTTTTGGTCCTCTACAGCTAGCGGTTGGACTTCTCTGAATAGCTTCAGAACTGTCGACACTGTCACACATCTCCATGAACTGGCAGCCCATGAGAGGCAGTAATTAGATGAATCCTGGCACTGCATGGGCACATATAATATGATCCTAAATTGTAAAAAAGCATTGCTAGAGCTTCATATAATCTGAAAAAGTGTTGAATATATAATAATGTTTAGTCTTTTGTGCACCTTCATAGCACCCCTCTCATAGAGCTTGTTGAGAAAATGGAAGCATTCATTTAGCAACAGCTTCCAGCAATATGCTACTGCAGATTTCTGGTTTGACATTGATGTATGATCTCACATAAACACCTAAAAAAATTTTTTAATAATAAAACACCACCCTTACTCTGGCTCAGAGACATACTACGTCTTCAGCAAGCATCCAGATTTCTAAATGAAGATGAACTAAGTGGAATTTACTGAGCATATTGGTCTGTGAACAAACACGAAGAGAGGGAGCTTGCTGCACGACGTCCTGCTGAGATAACACACGTTTCTCTGTCATGCTTTTTTCCCCTCTTCCTTCATAACAGCAAAGTGGCAAAAACAAAACAACCACAGGACTGTATTTCAGACAGACAAATGCAAGTAAACATATGAGACAATCCTATCATTGATCAAAATGAGCTGCTTCACATCTTGAAAGCTTTTTGTTTAGATTTATCTTCTGGTGTCCTACTTTAAATGAATTCATGAAAGTTGGTAAAAACGTGACTTTGTGTGTCAAACAACACGGGCCGAGCTCGGCTCACAGGGAAATGATGCCGATAATTGTGTTTGTTGGATGATTAAGAAGGTTTCAGAGAACAACTTGTGCCTCTGTGCCTTGGTAGCTTCCTGTTGATTAGAAAGCCATCCATTTTAATGGCTTTTCTTCTCCTTTTGTTAACTAGGCACCTCTCTATACAAGAAAATGGCACCCAAATGAATGGCATGCTATTAAAGTGGAAATAATAGCTCAAAGTAGCAAAACAAAAGAAGGGGAAAAAACATGGAGACATACAAAGGTTTGAGATATGGAGATTTGCAATCTTCTCAGCATGCTGCTCACAGTGTGTCTGTTTTCCAAACTTGTCAAAACTAGTATTGTATTAGCTAGAAGTTGGTTAATTTTTAGACACCCGTATTGCTGCTCCAGTAAAACAGGTCTTTTGTGATGAACAATTGAGCTGGGATTTCATTCTCATGTTACCTTTTGTTATCCCTCCTTAATAAGTGCAACACACACCGACCAAATCATGCAGCAATGCGCTATTTGACGCAGATGAAATGACATCCGTAGCACTCAACAAACAGATCATACAGACAGAAGAAGTGGTCCAGGTGCAATAGCCAGGATGTAATGATCCGGGGAGCAAATAGGATAAAATTGCTGCACTTCTGGAGAGTTGTGGTCGATGCCGGAAAGTATAACACGTTCATCTTAACGGAGTCAGCCTGTGATGGCACATGGCAAGACAGTGTTGATGTGTTGGCTTATATAGGAAAATATTATTTGTAGAAATGGCTAAAAATGATTTCAACCAGGTATTCCACATGCCTGCTCACCACAGAGCTTACAGTTGGTATTTAATAATCGTAATATTTTTTTCCTAACCTAACCTCATAACCTAATATTTTATTTTCATTATTTGTGTTAATAGTTTTCTCTATAGTGTTTTGTTTCAAAACAGATCAAATCTCTGGACAGACTGGCCTTCAAAACTTGCAGATCATTTTTATTGAAGCATCAGAAAGACCAGCACTTGAGCAAATCCATTACCTGCTTTTATCAGATAAAGAGCACAAATGGCTCTCTCTGCATAAGAGCTATCCTGGTGACATACCCAAACATTCAGCAAAACTATTTGACAAAGGTACAAAAAAAGAGTTTTAAGGAGTTTTTGATCTGTCTGACTCAAAAGCGGGATCTATTTTTCATAAAACGAAACTCAAGGCAGCATGTCTAATATATCGTATATATGGCATTTTGCAGGTAAAATGCAGATTTTAACAAAATTAAAGCTTCATGTGCACTCTAGTACCCACATATGAGACTGGACAGAGAAATGACAGCAGTGATCATTTGGTTACACTTATGACCTGTGTTTAAACTTTCATTTGTCATCCTTTAAGTAGAAAAACTGGAAGAAGCCTGAAGGCTCACTGAGGATGGTCAACAAAACAGGTAACTTTCACAATTCGTGCACTGTCTTTCTTTGGTTTCTTCATACCACTCTCATGTCTGTAGAGTAAATCAACTAGAAGTCAGTCTTTAAACCCTTGCACTTCCAAAGCTCACTAACTGACACATTTATTAACACGTTTAATCCCTTATTTGTTTCTCGGGAGATTGCCAGGCAACCAGCTGAGACTCTAGGAAGTTACTGCTCTCTGCCAAGACATAGACTGAAAAAATTATGAATAATTGAATTAAACAAAAGAGATATAACATGTTAATTAGTGAGCTTGAGGTTATGGTAGGTAGGTTTTGTTACCCATTGGACATACCCAGGCTACCTGTTTCCTCCTGTTACCAGTCTATGCTGAGCTAAGCTAATTGACTGCTGCTAGCTGTAGCCTTATATTTACTGTTAAGCATGAAAGTGGTATCAACCTTCTTAACTAACTCTCAGAAAGTGACTAAGAATATTTCCTAAAATGTGGGACCTATCCTTTAACACTTATAAAACACAAAAATTATCCAGCCGTGTCTACACTTTCCTGACCTCATGTGGCCATGAGAGTGTCTGTCTTAAGGTGGACAAAGTAACATGATCTTTTTTCAGAGAAGCTCTTAAGGCTCAGCAAAACATCCCGTATTTGTACCAACAGTGAACATTAGTTTCTTTTAACCATAATGACAATTGTTTCTGAAAATTAACTAAGAAGCTTTAGTTCCATAATTTTAATCAGACCTTAACCACAGATGTGGCAGATTAAAATGTCAAGCACCCTATTTTGTCATCGTGGTATGACAACTTGTTGCATAGACGATGCAAAGTAAAATAGCAGTAGACAATATGGATTGTTATTTTTGAAATGTTCCTGTGAGTGTTGCCTTGAAAATCCCCCGCATTATGATGTTCGGTGTCTTTCAAACACACAGACCCCACATGAGCTCTGTTTTATTTCTCTTTGTTAAAACAGAACGCTTTTGTCCAGTTTCTAACTGGCATTTTGTGGGCAGCATTTGATTTGGTGGAAACGTGTGGAGCTGGTGGGCTGAAAGGTTCCCTGCTACCGCCACAGAGACAGAACAATCCCACGTGGGAATAGTGCGTCCTCCCCCTCTGTCGTTTCCATCTCAGAACTTGCGGCCAGCCCTCCTTCAGGAGAAACTTCAACAGAAAAACAAGGCGATTACAGAAGCAACCCGCAATACAAAATGACTCACCATGCAGTTTACCTCCAGACATGAGCTTTTATACCAGCTGTAACTCTGCGCTGTCTCCAACACATACACTCACTTTGTCACAGAACTTGACATTTCCAAGTAATTACAGGTGTATCTCATTATTGGCTGTCTGAATTGAGGCTATTTTCTCCTGACACTGGCATATGTTTAAAGATAAAGCGTCATTTAATTACTTTCATGTGAGGCCCGCGTAGATCTGCTTGTGGTTTAACTTTCCACCTGAACATATGGGTGGCTGTGCTGCTTGTATGTAGTGTTAACAACACTCATGTCTCACAACACCAAGAGCTGTTTTCAACAAACACAACTCGCCTGGTGCGGATTAGGCACGGTGAATTGCAAATCAACCCATCCTAACTCTGATCTCTGTTCAGGCAACATACTGCCACTGTTTGCATGTTTTGATCTATCTTCTTAAGATAGACTGATAACAGCGGAAAACGCCTGAAAAGGAAGACGGCAGCATGGGGGCTATGGGTGCAAAACTCCCCCAGAACAACCCCCCCCCAAGTTCATATCTCCAGCATCACCACATCAAGTGTCTTTGCTGACATGTCACAGATATGACAGGTGATAATTTACAATGGCAGCTGCAGGGCGGAGTGCTGGAACAATCTCCATCCATTACATCTGTGTGTGTGTGTGTGTGTGTGTGTGTGTGTGTGTGTGTGTGTGTGTGTGCATCGCTTTATGGCACAGATAAGCAAGAGGATGTTGGTTTTAGCACCATCTTGGTACATGGCGTACATCTCATCTAAACTTGACAGCCTGTTATGAGCTCTCTCCAAACACGTCATTGACAAGTGTCTTAAGCAGCCTGTGTTTCCTTGAACTCAGGATAAATGATACTGTCCTCTTGAAAGCTTAACAATCTAAATGATTCATACCACCCAAAAGTCCTCTCGGTGATTCACGACTTGCTGCGCGTATAGGTGTAGCTGACGTTAAATGCATAAACAGCTGAGCTAATGCAGTTAGACCAGGGTACAACTCAGTGTGAGATGAAGCGTGTATACACCTGCTTGCACACTCTCTGGCATCAAGGGCGTGACATTTCTGCGGCCAGTGGTGATAAACCAACTCCCCAAGCTGGCTGTGCATTTGTGAACCTGCTGTCAACCTTTATAACACTTACACTACTTGAAATCTGTGTTGTTCAAATGTGCATTTGCATACAGAAATTGTTCAGGTTGATATTTTGCAGTATTAGGCCAGCGCTGTAAGACACAAACAAAAGCTGACAGAGCAACAAATATTATGTCAGTTGTAGTCTACTCATGGTTTTTATTTGGCATGAAATGAAAAATAAATGTTTGTGCTAAGACTAGATTGCAGAAGTCAGTGCTGTGGTGAAGTATAGCTGCATATTTAGCAAATGTAACTCTTCATGAAACAGTCACTGCTTCACATTCTGTTGTTAATTTTGAATAAACACCCATTTTAAGGTCAGCTCAGTTAGCCTACATTCCTTTTCCAAATTGAAACCCAATTTGCATTTGCTTTTCAATACTCTAAAATCAGCCAGCTGTGGAGAATTTGTCATGTGGTCGTAGGTACCAATGCTTAGCTATTTCTTAATTACAACATAATTGATGGCTAATGTTTCGTAGCAGGCAGGAGAGTTGTTGTTAGTGGTGCAGTAGCATGAAAAGGAGAAGTACAACTTGACTATGCTTGAGCAGCCAAAGTTATTATTTCATTAAACCTTGGGATACATGTGTGGCACTGTGATTTGGGCACACCACTATCAGCCTAGAAAATCAAACAGAGATTGTGTTTACATGGTAATCGGCATTCAAGGTGCACGGGTCATGATCAGGAGAATTAATCTAATTACCATTATCATTATTTTATTATCTGATTAATTGGCTGTCTTGACAAATGCTCCCCGAGGAGACACACATGGAAAATGGCAAAGTGCAAAGTGACAAAATCTCTGAGTGAAAGTGGTTCTGCTGGGGTGATCAAATTAAAACTACATTGTCAGTTGTGCGTAGATATACACACGGGGCAAGGTGTGAAATTAAGGTTACAGTAGAAATTCAGAAGACCGTGTAGACCAAAGTAGATCAAGACAACTACTTTGTTAGGTGATAAATTTAGTAATATGATCATTTGGCTTTTAACATGATATAATGTAAGTAACAATGTAATGAAGTACCTCATAATTATGAAAACAGGATCTCTGGATTAATGTTATGTGATCAGTCAAAACCCTGCTGGTGACCGTTACAATGATATCTGTTGCTAGGAAACAGCATGAGTCAGGATTTACTTCCTACCACCTGTTGACATTAACAAACACCGCAATAGGAAATAAACTAGGACCCATTTACAGCACAGTGTTTGAAACCGGGGGAATTATCTTCAGGGGCTGCGACTGCTTGTAGCCTGCTGGAGAAAACTCAGGCTGATCAGAGCGAGTTTCTCATTACAGAAATGGAGAGTCATTCTTTCTGCACACTGTTAGCTTTTAGTTGAGTTTATTTAAAGAAACAATGTTTTGACATTTCTCCACAAATGATATGAAAAGGTTTTTATCACATTTACAAGAAGAAACTTTATAAAGTTTCCGCTTCTTCGGACGTAGCAGTGAGACACATTTATGTGCACAGGCAGTGAAAACAATTATATGAAAAATTTAGATTAAGTTTGGTTTCAATAGATATGGTTTATTTGTGATCACTACTAAGGTACACTCAGTCTGGGCTCAGAAAACACAAGGGACTTTTATTTCCCTCAATGACTGCAGTTATGATTGAAATAAATTATTTACATACAATGGTAAAAACATAAATAATATGATAACCTTTTGCTCATGTAACTATGTATTTATTAATTTGTGTATGTACATAAATTATGTATTAATAACTAACTAATTAACAAATGTTTTGTTGGTTATATTTGCAAATGTGAAACATATAAACAAATAATACAATAATAATACAATAATCGTCGTTTCAGTGTTCCACCTACACCCAAAGTGTCTGGGATCTCCTATGGACTTGCTTTATAAATAAAAAGTAAATTATAACGCATAGTGTCTCTACCTCCATTAACCACAAAGCTTGTTCCTTGCACCAGTACATGTGACCTTGTCAGACACTAGTCAAGCAGCACAATGTAAATATGTCATTTTCTGGTGTAAGAGTGAGGCTGTAGTCACACTTGAACTAATTTTTTTTTTTTTTTTCTATCATTCAGAGTTCTGATTGAGTCATAACAAAGTGCATTTGTACAGTAAGGTCTTACCTGTCAATTGTGACAAAACTTTAGAAATGCAAAAATGCAAAACCACTTCAGTGGAAGAACTCTCTTACACCAAGTGTTTGTAGCATGTTTCTCCGTATCACAATTCAGCCTATGTATTTGTTGCATACAAAAATTGGTCACAAGGATATATGGAGTACCCGCGTCCCTGTACGCAGGATAAGCGGTTGACGATGGATGGATGGATGGATGGATGGATGGATGGATGGATGGATGGATGGATGGATGGATGGATGGATGGATGGATGGATGGATATATGGTGTAGTCAGTGACAGAGCTTAAAATGAATAAACTGATGGCTTGTTTTGCTGAGGGAGTGAAAAATATTTACCCACAACGTCTTTGCGCTTCAGATTGAATTCTCTATTCAAGGCTTTTGCATTGAGAGGCTCTTCTGTGGCCTGGACTACACTGCACCTCTGAGACTGTTATTAATACAAAATTACAAATGAATACATGACAACAGAATTAAGTATATTAACAAAACATTGATCTTTTACAGCTCTTTGTAAATGACTTGTAGCTAAAACACTACTTCATACCAAAACATTTCTCCTACAGTAGTTTTCTACTAATTATACAGTATAGGAAATATTGACCATTAGTTTCCAGATAACTTACTGCATAACTGATCATTATAAGGTGTTATCATATTCACTGGACAGGTAGGAAACAGCTGGACAGATGAAGCAAGTCATTGTGGCAAGGGAAATATCTACACTCCTTTCATTAAGGAAGATGCGGTATTAGACTGATATAAAGGAAGCATTGAATTACCTTTCCTTCGTGGATCAGCTCGCATGATGGTTGCCAGGTCACTTCACTCTGATAGGAACATTTATAGGAAACTTCTTAGAGAATAACAAGGTTCCTATAAATGGGGAATTTTACATGTGGAACCAGGACCAGTGCAGAAACCGGGTTTCAGTTTTATAGACTTATAATTAATCCTCTGATAGCTGCATAATTAAATGGACGGTTACCATCGAGCTTGCTGTTGCTCTCCCCATTTTATGCTTTGTATTATTATTTGTTATTCCTCAGCCTGCCGAGTCAGGATCTCATTAATGATTTCAGGGCGGATGTGTGAATAAAATAATGACCTCTTGGCCTCACCTCGGCCTCTCCACAGCACCTTGCAGTTAATCGTACTTCAACACTCTCTTTCACGCTCTCTCTTCTACTGTACTTTAACCCCAGGATGGGCTGACCTGTACAACCTGGCAGATAGCTGCTGACTGACAGCATAATTCATAGTTACATATAATAATTGGTTTAGCTCCGGCCAGTGGAAAGCACAGAGCACAATGGATAATGTTTGTAGGTGTGACTGAAAACACACAGTATCTAGTCCATACACACAAATGGACTAGACAGTGTGGCATTTTGCCCCATGATCCTGCACAACTGTCTACACAAGTTTTCCAGATGTTGTAATGAGAGGCATCAAGGCACTGCTGCAAATGTGTCACACTCGCAGTGTTTCAAAGGGCAGCACATTCACGTAGATCTCTGTATTTGTATTTTTTTTCCGCTTTTATGCCCAAGCATTTGTTTGGCACATCATTGGATGAGACCTCCCATGTGAGTTCACCTTGCTCACACAACAATAAACAGAGCAAACACTGTGCTCAATCTCAATTTAGGTTGACTCTTGTGGAAGCATCGTCCTTCTCACTTATCTCCTGTGCTGCTATCAAAAATATTCACAACCCCTCTCCATCTTCACTTACAGCACGCAAACTATATTTAAACGTGTTAATATGAAACTCTGTAAAGTGAATTTATTCAATGAGGTGCCTGGGTGTCCTGGGTGTATATTATTCATGCTTCTCATTGCTTTTCAATTAGAGGAGAAGGAACAGCTACAAATGATCTGCTGGCCCGTGGCGCTTCTTAAGCCTCTGCCTCTTTGTTCATCGTAGGGCCTCAGACAGTAAATAATCAGAATGAGTTATACATAATGGTTTGCTCTGTGGAGGCTGATATAAGTGGAAAGCCAAAACAATGCAGCCTAATGAATGAGCCATGCAGTGCAATAGATGTTTGACAGAAACAGAAATGTATCAGCGTACACACTGCTGTCCATCTTTCTGCTCGATGCATGAATACACAACACTATATTTTTTGTGTTTGTGTCAAGCACTGAAATGACTCAAATGATACATTATCCATAGAGTATGTTCACAATGTGTCATTTCAAGACGAAGACACTGCTACTGCTTTGTTGCTAACAATGTACCCAATTTACTTGTGTTGATGAGAAACTGGTTTAAAGGATACAGCCATGCTGCACATACTTTAAACTGCTTATATCCTACACTAGGTTTTCCCAGAGAGTTACTGCGACACTGGACAAAGAGTGGAAGGGTAGAAAGTGTCTGCCTGTTGAACTGTAGATGGTTAACTGGAAACAGAAACCATCAAAAATGCTAAACCATTTGCAAAAGCAAATATTTTTATTCAGGCTAGTTTCAGGCTAGTTAAATTGTAAAATGTGACGTTATTTAACTCATGTTAACTGACATACATCGTTATTTTAACCAAAACCATGATCTTTTCCTAACCTTAAGCAAGTACTTTTGCTGCCTAAATCCAGCCAAGTACTTTCTACCAAAATCTAACCAAACTGCGTAATGATTATTAAAATCGTTTCGCGATTTTAATAATAGTGGAAACCAATAGTGGTACATTATTAAAATCGTTTCGCGATTTTAATAATGTACCGTTTGAAAATGGCAATTTTTCAAAGATCTTGCGTTTTATTTGAAAGTCTAACTGGACGTGGCATATAATTGTTCCTTACTGAACCGGAAGTTGTATATTTGTTGTTGCTAATCGTTGCTACCTTAACCACAGAGTCCTAAATGTCAATAAATGACACAAAAGGGGTACCCAGGTCATTAAAAGGCAATGCCAAAGGGCCTTGACCAAGCGTCAATAGGTGGGAGTGAGAACGTGTTACAACCCGACATTTGTGTGCCTTTTTAAAAAGTTATATTGTACCTCTCTTTTGTTTTTCCCAATAATTTACAGGACAGGGATTCTAATCCTACATAGAAAAACTTGAAATTTGTTTACCCTTAAATTCGTAACCCTAAAGTGCCCCTCCGCTTAGAAATGTGTTAATTCACTTCAATGTTTGACCTTCATGTTGCATAATGATGTGTTTAACACTAGAAAGCTATTTTAATATTCACCTTCTATGTCCACCTTAAATCTCAGTTTAAGGTTTTCATGAAGTTTGTGAAATCAAAACCAGTGTGGAAACCAATAGTGGTCCAATATGCAAGTTTTACAAATTTGATGTGAAAATGGGCTTTTCAGTGAGATAGGAGTCATCCTATGACCAGCAGGAACACTTCTGATTTGCATATTCCTTGATTCTGGATTTTTAAATGAGAGAGAACGGATAGATGTAATGATTACAGTAAATTTCAAACAAGGTAATTTAACTTTATTTTTGTGAAAAAAGCACAATTTATCATTCAAAGTAGAGTATTTTTATATCATAAAACATGTCTAGAGGGGATCTTAAATGAATATATTTGGCCTTTCTACAGAAACAATCTCACCAGAAGAATAATATTGGATTACATTCAGTAACTTTGTTTGACAATGGTCAATAGTAGTGTTGAAAAAAAATCTTCTCTTAAAAAATCTGTGCATTACAACTATAGTATGATTAAAGTTAGGGCCACCGCCTCCACACCCTCACTTTCTACCTAAAGGACACACTACTTCTTGCTTTGGCACTGAACGTTGGCACTGCACATGAATCATGAGTTGGTGTGAACATAATTCATAAGGATACTGGGCTGTGCTACAAGGTAAAACCTTAGTATTTTGAAGAGACTGAAATATGGCTTCTACTTAAATGATTCATTCTTGTTGCGATAATTGTACACTTTTTGCAGAATGATGTCACTTCCATTCTCCTTTAACCATTCCTACTGTATGATTTAAAAATGTTAGAAGAAGAAAGAAAAGCAGATCTGAAAGTGTAGTCGCACTACAATAAAAGTCCCATATGGATATACAGAGGGCAGATACCTCTGCTGGCAAGATTGGTGTAATCAAGGTATTCAGAAAATCACAATTGAGCAACAATAGAGTCAGCCATGTGTAGCAGTAGATGTGAGAGAAGTTCGTTTCCTCTATTTTTGAGGACAAAGCAGCCATTTATGCATTGTTCTGTGGAGGTTGAATCTGACTTAAGCAATGAGATGTTACCTGAATAGAATTATGGGTATTGTAGTTCAAATTTAATAATACTGAGCTGAGCTAATGTAAAGAGACTAATGTGCTGCTGCGCTACCTTCTCTCAGTTATGTACAGTAATATATTCATTTATTTTTGGTTGAAGTCAGACTATAAAAACACAACAAAAGTAACGCAGAAGCTTTTTATTTTCCAGTTATTACTACTATTGTTACCATTTTTTTTAGACGAAAGCAGTAGGATGGAGTGATTGGAGAGTGGGTTTATTTTTCACCAGGCACTACAGGAGGGGGAAACAGGAACGAGAAGTCAAGTTATGTTGACAGCTCAGGCTTTTGATCAGCGCATCTTAGTGTGGCATGTTGTGGCCAATGGATGATGTGGGACTGGAGTGACAGGAAGAGATCCATGCACGCAGGAGCAGTGAGGAAAGGCTTTGTCACATCTGTTGCTCACAGCCCAACTGTCAAGATGTAAACTGCCTGTACACTGGAGCATGAATACATTGAAAACATCACATCATGTATGATATTTATGTATATATTTCTATATTTTACATGTATTTATTTACTGTGTGGCAACAATAAATGTGAGCCATACATTGTGGCTTGCAATAAAACAGTAGTAATGTGATGATGTTTCCATTAATAAATGATGGTAATGTCACAGTATCCAAGCAGACATATTCAAGGAAGTGAAACATGATGAAAGACGTTCATATAGCATCTTGCTTAATGGATTAATGCAGAACCCTATCAAATAGGGTGACATAATGTATGCACATCTGCAAAGAAATTTATAAAATGTGACAGACCATTATATAGTTTCATTCAGTCTTTGACAGACACAGGCATCTAATTGTTGTAAATGTCAAAAGTGTTGTAATTGTTTTCCTCTCCTATAAGCATTGCAATGTCTTTGGTAATGAAAGAAGGCATAAAAGAAACACACCAGCTCCTGAATGGACAGTCAGTTGTGGCTGTAAAAGAGTGTCTAAATTTTGTTTCCTGCCTGGGCATGCTGCTGGTCCTCCTATACCACCAAAGACTGGCACCAACAAACTTTCCTCTGAGTTTGGAAGGAACACCTTCACTGTCACAAACACATGTTCTTCAGAGAAGGTTGGGCACACTGTCACTTCAACAAAAAAACACTGAGTCGACTGACAATAGAAGCTTACTCCTTCTATTCGGACAGCCATCAGAACACCAAAAATATGCAAAAATGTCTTCTAGTCTTCTAGACATTAAGAGTTTCAGCTAGCCAGTGGTGAGTAAATGGTCAGTGTGTGAGAGAGTGTGACATACAAGAAATGTGTAGAAAGATTGTGTATGTGTATTTCATGCTAGTGTTAAAATTAATGTTGGTATTTTGAGTTAAGTAAATTTTGATCACTGTTGAATATATTTTAAATTATTTTGATTAGGGCTGAAGGATTAATCGTTTTTAAATCGAAATTGCAGTTTCAAAGAACGCGATTAGCTAAACGTGAAGACTGAGATTAAAATGAATAATTATTAATAATTATTAATTATCAGTGTTGGGAACGTTACTTGAAAAAAGTAATTAGTTATAGTTACTCACTACTTGTTCCAAAAAGTAACTGAGTTAGTAACTGAATTACTCTGTAATAAAAGTAACTCGTTACCAGGGAAAGTAACTATTTGCGTAATCTCTGCTGCTTCATCGAATCTCTGTTTAGCTGTTTTGTGTGTGTGTGTGTGCTGGCATGTGTGTAAAAACACTGGCTCTGATTGGCTACCAAGAAACATGACTCTGCCTTAGCCAACATAATCGCTGGTTGAAAGGCACCCGAGCTTCTCTTGTCCCTCATCTCTCCCCGCCGACAGAGTTTAGCAGGCAGGCGAAAACGGGAACAGGTGAGCGCCACGTTGCGCCCATAGAACCTGATATGGAGAGTGCAGCGTACCGGTCCACTTCAAGCACTAATTACCTCGTTATTAACCCACCTCCTGATTAGCTGTGTGAGCCAGCTGGTGCGTTCGGATTACACAGTTTATTACATAGTAATGCACCGCATTTAACGACCAGTAACGTTAACGCCGTTGTAACGACGGGAAAAGTAGTTAGTTAGATTACCTCGTTACTGAAAAAATAACGCCGTTACGTAACGCCGTACTTTTAAACGCCGTTATTCCAAACACTGTTAATTATACAGCACATCTGACCGAACAGTCATGCAAAATTCATCCTTTATCATCCTTAGGTGACAGACTTGCTAACCAGTTACAAGCACCATGTGCCTCCTGTTACAGTCCTACTTACCAATCAGAGCGGGCACAGGGCGTGTACATTTTACAACAACAAACAAAACTGGAGGATAACGTGGGATCATGGTGCCAGCTGAACCAACATATATCCCATATGGGGCATTTCAGAATAGCATTTTGCCTGCCTGATTTTGCTGACTTGTTCAGATTTTGTTAATTTGTTCAGCTGTCCTTAATTTTTGAGTTTCTACCTTGGCTAAGCAGGCTACATGGTTAAATTGTTTCTCTTTTTGTCTGTTTTAATTAGGGATGTCCAGATCCGATCACAAGATCGGAAATCAGGCCCGATCACGTTGTTTCAGACTCGATCGGAATTGGACGTTACCTCCCAATCAAGACTCGGATCTAAATGTATATATATATATGTATATATAGACGTGCTTTGCAAACACTGTGGCAATTTTATTTTTGTATTTGTTTACATGCCTGATGGGTATTTTAAGTTGAGGTGCTATTTGTTTTCATCTTAGACTATTTTTATATTTACTGTCCAAAAGTGAAGAATTTATGTTACTTATTACTTGATTGTTCAAGCTACGTCACAGAAGTGCTCTGTTTGTTAACAGAGTTGCTGAATGTTAAAATAAGGTGAATTAAATAAAAAAATAAGGAACATCCTGGATCTGTTTTTTTGCTCTTCTTTATTCTTTTTTAAAGTATTTTTACTTTTTGGGCTTCTGTAAATAACTTCAGAGTATGGTCTAGACCTGCTCTTGTGATTTGGCGCTATATAAATAAAATTGAATAGAAATTTAATTGAATAGAAGTATCGGATCGGGACTCTGTATCGGTAGATACTCAAAATCAAATGACTCGGACTCGGACTCGGACTCGGACTCGAGGGCAAAAAAACCTGATCGGGACATCCCTAGTTTTAATTGTGTTTATTGTTGGAATACCATCAGGTGTCTGCACAGGGTATTTTATTTTGAAAACCAACCAAATGGCTTCTGCCAAAAACAGACTGGATGAATCGCAATATCTGGCAGAAAAATCGCAATTAGATTTTCTCCCCAAATCGTTCAGCCCTAATTTTGATGCCATTTGAGCTTTCTAGCTTGTGCAACCCTTGCTGCCGGTCCAGATTCCCCCTATGTGTGGTGCCGGTAACACGTTAATAAAAACAGTAAATTTAACTCGCAGAACACAAGAGTTGATGGTCTAACTTTGACCCATCAGGTTAATTTGTGGTATTGTGTGACTTTGCTGTGTTTCTTTATTGTGTTCTTTGTTTGTATTATTGTGTGACTTTTAAAGGGTTACAAACACCAAAAGTCACACAATAACACAAACTAACTGACTGAGGCAGCAATAGACCAGAGAGGTAAAATTACTATCTTTGTCAAGGGAGTCTGGTAGCTTTGATGAGGTATATAAAAAAAGGTATATCTCCTTATGGATTCTTTCCACAATGTTGTCAGACACTTGTAATAACAATCCGTGCCTGTCAGTGGCAAAAACAAGCACTTTAGGTGCAATTGCCTGCAAGGATTATGTTGCAGCTCTGTTTCGCAGCTGTCGACTACAGGAAAATAGGGTCCAGACTGAAAAATACCAGAGTTACTCTTTAGGAGCTTTAGCGAACAAAGGCAGGCCACAAAATTTAGGAACAAGTTCTCACACTGTGACTTATACTTCGACCCAAGTTTACAAACCAACCAGTCACAATGTGACATGAAACAACGCAGAATACAATCACTTTGCAATATCCGCATTTCACGTTGCCCTTTATTCCCCTGGCCAAATGCCAGAACTATCAACACTGACATGAGAGCAGAACAGATAGATGGTGCGAGTAGATGGCATTTCTCTGCATCTGTTTTTCTGTCTATTCATCACTACGATTCACCAGGCATTCATTGCATCACATGACAGAACTCAAAATAGTCTGATACACATTGTGACTTTATCAGACCTACTTTGCACAGCATGACATGCTGTGAACTTATAAGATCCTTGTTACTGTACTGTTGTTGTTATTGCACCTTAAGAACTGTAGAAATGGACCTGGATGTACACAATACAGGTCAAAATATTCAAATGATTGGTTTTGTTGTGTTTTTTTATTGAGAAACACTAAATGGAAACAGCCAACCCAACTGAAAGATACATCATAAATATTGTGTTTAAAGTGTCAAATTATATTAATTGAATTGCTACAATCCAATGTTTCAAATAGGGTGACATAATGTATGCACATCTGCAAAGAAATTTATAAAATGTGACAGACCATTATATAGTTTCATTCAGTCTTTGACAGACACAGGCATCTAATTGTTGTAAATGTCAAAAGTGTTGTAATTGTTTTCCTCTCCTAAAAGCTTTGCAATGTCTTTGGTAATGAAAGAAGGCATAAAAGAAACACACCAGCTCCTGAATGGACAGTCAGTTGTGGCTTGTCACTTCAAATGTCTTGATGGTCAAAGACACCAGAGATAAAAGAAAGAAAAAAAGAGCACAGATGCAATGTGGAGTGGAGATTTGTCAAATCCAGGCATTGTTTGGGATCTTTTCTCTGACTGGGCAGTAAATCACTCCACTGAAAAATAAATAACTCCCAAGAGGACAAAAAGTAGAGATGTACAGTTCCTATCTCAAATTTTTTTTCTGTGAGCGAGCAGACCACCAGATTGTGTCACATCTGCAAATATTTTGTCACTCAGCTCTTGAGGTTTTCTGATGTTCCTTTTCCTAAGTGCCTTCCCACACAACCAACAACTTGGAGAAAAACAGCTGCAAGTTCAGTGCAAGTGGAAGCCACTAAACCAGCAGCAGACCTAATACAATAGCATTTTCCTTTTCCAATGACAGCTGCTGCAGTTGTAAGGTTTTGTTTCAGTTTTGCACAAGTGTGTGATTGTTAGAGAGGAAAATGGACAATAAAGCAAAAATTATGGTGATTTTGAAACTCATGATAAGAATCACCTTGCTGCAAGTTAAAGACATGCACTCCATACAAGAATGTACTGAATAGCTTTAGAATGTACTCATAAAAGGCATATGATTTTTCAGCACTAATTTTATCCTAAAACATGATGTCAAGGCAGCAGAAGATCAAAGTGTAACCTTAAAATGCTGCCAGGTGAAACACCGAATATACAACCCTTAAAGAAGAAGAACAAAAGAAACGTGGTAAAAACTGTATTGTTTGGTGTGACAGAATAAAAAATCATCCTCTCCCACTGGCCTGGTAATCCTCAGGCGGATAATTAAAAAGTGTGTGCCACAGTCGAAAAGGCAAAAAAAAAAAGATTAAAATAAATAAATAAGTTAGAGGAAGGGAGGAGGCTCTGCGCAGATCCCGAGGGGATCCATTAAAGAATGTTTTCTTGAATTGAGGTTAGGTGCATTGATCTCTGTCGAAGCTGACACAGCTGAGAGTTAACACTCCCTGCCTGCGACTCTGACTCATTTCATACATTATTCCAATTAAATAACTGTGGCCTGCCTGGCTGCCTGCCTGCCTTTCGGATTTCTAGGAAAGCAGGAATTGGCACCTGCCACACTAACTCCACTGTGATCAAATATGACTGAAAGAGATGCGTGCTGCTTTCAAAGTTAGAAGACAAAAAAAGAGAACAAAAGGTGGCTAACTAAGGTGACATGTGTACAGCGGCAAAGAAAACGATTGAACGTCCACCATGATAGATTAGACACATTAGGTACACACTAATAGGTCCACTGTCCTATACAGTAGGCCTATGTGTCATTGTATGATATATTGACTGGTGTGAGCACAGCCATTGTTTTGGTTGCTGTTTGTACAAAATCTGAAAGGAAAGCCCATTACTTTGAGTCACTTTGGAGACAATCTTTGGCATTTGCAGATGGTTGATAAGAACATTCACTTCCACTGTATAATAAAAACTTGTACATGTAATGTTTTCAAAACCTTATTCCACAGGGGATATGCTGTAGTTTGCAAAACACTACGTTTGTTTTTGACAAAACAATCTCGCAACAAAGTTTATTTAGTAGCTGTTGTGGAGATTTTGATTGTATCACAATGATGGAGTTTACCCAGTTGTCATTCAATTGTATACCTGGTGGGGAGATTGTTTTGTCCACCACTGTTTCCAAGGTCACGAATAAACTTTGAAGCTCAACTTTTAAACCAGCTGGAAGTCCTTAAATTGCTCAGAGAAATTGAAATGTGCAGGTCTAAATTTCCAGGGATGAGGATGAGAGTGGCGATATGGATCCTTGAAAGTGGGGTGCTGCAGATGAATGCACGGAGCAACTTTTCACTGATGCCGTGATAGACCATGTATAGACCCTTATCCCTTTTTAGTACTTTTGTTAGTTTATGTCAGCATCTATTTGTTAACCTAAATGAACTGAAACTGACATCGAACACCATGAACAGCTGTTGACACAAGAAGAGGACTGGAGCAGCCCTGAACAGGCTGGGCTGATCAAGCAGACGAGTGTGCAACCTACATGTAATCAGTGGAGCGAAGACAAAAAGATACCCAAGCTCACCTGGCTTTCGGGTAAGACCTGCATCCTTTCTTTGGTTGACAGCAAAGACTTTTCCAGACTTTTGGAGCAGCTGGTAGCTGCAGTGATGCTAATTTTCACTTAACACAAATAAAACTGAATCTGAAGTAGTTGATGAATTTTGTTTTTTTAGCTAATGTTCGTCCTAGAGGAAAAGTCAGAGGATTGCCAAAATTATTTTGGTTCGTCATCTGGGGACCATGCATGTTTGTTTCAAAGCATCCCATCCAATAGTTGTTGAGATATATCAGTCTGAACCAAAGCTGTGAACCTACAGACCACCTGACAAACTGCTACATCTACAGGCAAAAGTACATCAGTCACATAGCAATATATCAGTCTTAGAAATCTCCCAGTTCCCCACATGCATATCAGTCGACCCCATGTGAGGTCATGAGACGAAGGCGGAGAAACTCTGAATTAGGGTCAACAGCAGAACAAAACAATGCTGATTATCAAACCCTGTTGGGTTCACAATGTCCTGCATGTTGCTTTATGGATGAAAACAACTTGGATCAGCAATCTGCTGTTGAACTGCCACACACAAGATTCAGTGTCAAACTAGCAGAGAAATGGAGGCATTACAGGTGCCCGCTCAATAACACAAAAACAAATTGTTTCAGTTTTTCCCACAGGAGCAATATGCATGAAGCTAACTGACAGCGGTGTCAAATTGCTTCTTTCAGCTTGTTCCTTTCACCTTACCACACCTAACCACCATACACAAACAATGGCAAAAACACACCGTACAGTGCAATCAGACCAAGCTATGTGATTACAGGCAGAACATTTATTTCCATGTTTCCTGTTAGACTGGGGAATGATTCGAGGAGCAGTTTGTGCAGAAAGTCTGATGCATGTTCGGGTCACTAAACCAGGCTGTTTTAAGCCTGCCAGACAGACTTTACATAAACGTTATTCATCAAGCAGCTTTTACAGATATGACTTCAGTGGCCCAGGGATGATTGGCTGGACACAACACCCACATCAAACATCTTCTCTTCTCGGTGAGAGGGATTAAAGCAAACACTTTCCTATGAAGGGCAGCGTATTTGAAAGCCTCAAGCCATGGTAAGTGATCATTTGATTTAAATAACAAATATCAGGCAAAATCAGTCACAGTGGAGGCTATTAAAATCAAGCTTAGATCTTAGAGTTTGGATATTCTGCCACATCTGACTAACAAGCAGTTTTTGAGTATAGTTTTCTGATTCCATACATCTATCGATCCCGCGTGGCTGAAGGAGATGTCAAGAAAAGAGAGGGTAGACCTAAAGTCTAAGTCAAAGAGATGGTAATAGTCAGATTGAGAGGACAGAGGAGAGATGGACAGGATAGAAAGAGACACATTGCTGCTACTTTCAGGGCAGGTAAATAAACAGTAAACTATAGATTGAGGGCACATGCTAAAGCCTCCTTGTAATGAGTATACACACACAAACACACACACACACACACACACAAGGTTAACTGCAACAGTCACTGGAGGAGAACACAGCTCAGCACATCATTGTCTCCTAATGGGAGCAGGTTGCATTGCCTCCCCAGTGCTGCACGAGGACCTGCTTTACACTGTGTGTGTAAGAGAGAGAAAATAAATAAACAACAATGCACTTGGCGGAGGAAAGGGAGTAAACATTTATTAATGTAAGGGTGGAACATGTTTAGTTGCTGCATGTAATTTCCGGGTTCTATTTATGGCCAAGTAAGCTCAGCCCCAATTACTGTGTGAACAATATTCTTAGGGTTCTTTGTGTCATAAATATGCAAATGGGCTGTCTTTTGATACTGCTTGTTTTCACAGTGCATCTCTTAAATTGGCTTTCACAGCATACATAACGACACCTCACTGCCTTTGTGATATGCATTTGATAACATAATTTCTTCTTTCATGGATTATTATCCTGCATTGACTCAACTGTAATCATGTTACAAGCAGTCTAGTGAGTCATTTGACCTTCTCTGTATCCATAATAGGGACCAAGCTGTAATCTAATGATATGTAATCTAATGTTTGACATAATTACATCTGTTGCTCATCACAGACAACAAAAAGCCTAAAACAATGATATCTCATAATAGAGGGCTTTTACAATATCAAATACATGTGAAAAATGATGTTGCATTGTCACAAATCACATTTTTACCTAAGCAAATAACTGCACCATATACTCTGCATGGTAAACAGCTTCTATGCGCATGTACTACTTTATTTACACTGGCTTACAAGTATTGTGAATATTCATAAAGATGAAAAAGAGGAAAAAACTAATCCAAGATTTTCCTTGCGTCCCTACTTTCAGCCTGCATCTGCAAACTTCCTGCTCGTGAAAACTAATGGAAAATGCATGCGGGATTTCAGCGGAGGCTCCAATCCATTTTAATCCTGAAGGCAATTACGGCGTGGGGTTTTAGGGTCAGTAGTGCTGTTGATTGATGGGAAGAAAAAGTCACTTTAACAAAGTGCCGTGAACTTCAACCACCTGGCTGCAGCACAAAGGGTGTTGCTTGATGCACCGAGACAAATGCTTTAATGCTTTTTTAATGCATTCAATGAAAGAATATAAAATGGAGAATTAATGATTGTGCCTCTGATAGGTCCTATGTGTCAATATCACTGATGCCTTTTGAATTATAAATTAATTCCTTTGTTTCTATGGATCATTTGCTCCTCTTGCCTAAGACGAACCTGGTAATGCGTGGCCACCAGCAGCACTGATGACACACATTTTAAAGTGGATGGTGGCATTGATCAGTGACATATTTGCAATCCCTGGAAAGCCAGGTTTGTTTGTGGGAAGAATCATTCACTTCACAGCATTCTTCTTGCTCCCTTTAAAGATCCATGCTCAGTCTCCTAGCAACAGAACTCACTCGCCCCTCTTCTATCTGTCGAGTCGGTGCCAGGGAGCAAGGGCGAGAGCATAGGACCCCTACTGTCTCCTGTCACTGTCACACATACTGGTCATATTCAGAGTTGGTCCAATTCCATCTAGATACCTTTATGTAACATCGATGGTGTAATTCAAGCATCCTAAATTTACTGACATATACAAGATATTAATGCAGTAATAACTTAATATATTTACTTAAAAGGGCTATATGTAGTTTTTAAATGAAATTAATCACTTTTTATTGTTTGTGTGTGAAGGGGTTGTGACCTCACATAAAAATGATTTTTATTTTACCTATGACAGCAAGTATGCCTTCTCCTATGTGAATATTCCAGGTTGGATTTTACAACTCCCTTGGCTGCTAGGTGCATGCGGACTCCCAAGCCTCTTGCCTTCTGAATCTGTGCTTGTTATGTCCCAGTCCTTGTGGTGGAAAGAGACGTACACAAAAAACAGATGTTCTTGGTAAAAAGGAAGTTGTTTATTTTACAGAAGAGAGTTTCAACAAAATCTACAAGTGGAAAATGGGCTGTTAAGCGCTGTTTAAATAAATGAAAACAATATAACCAAAAGAGATCCCTCCTAAACGAGGGACTAAATACTGGTCAACAAAACAATAGAAGTAAAAATAAAACCCCTCTGTCTAATAAGATCAAAACTGAACAAAGGGAGTGCAGCACCCCTGAACCTAGTGAATCTAAACCTGAACAAACTATGTGAATTAGAGCAGGGTCAGTGTTTTACTGTGAGCATGTGAAACAGTCGCTTCATGATCAATTTGTTGAAGAGAGAAAAATTAAGTTCTTCCAACATGGGATCAAACACGTAACCTTCTAGGTGAGAGTTCTTCACTTTACCAACTGAGCTAACTAAAGACCATAACATTTAGTTCCAATATTATACCTTATATTCTCACCCACGGTCTAATGGATAAAAAAAATTACTCATGCAAACTTATTTGCCAACCCCTGCTGTATGTTATTTCTTCTTCTTCGAACATACATTTTCAACGTAGTGGTGAGCTTCTACACTGTCAGAATTCTACAAGAAGAAGAAGAAGAATGTAGCACTGACTGTTTTGGGCTACTGTGGAAACATGGCAGCACAACATGGCGAACATGTGCATGGAAGGGGAGGACCCGCAGTGATGTAGATAGTAATGGCTCATTCTAAGGTAATACAAACATAATGGTTCATAATGTGAGGTTTTATATACACCACTGAAAACTATAAATATTTTATTGCATTTCTGTTACTAGATCCTCAGAAATATATTACACACTGGACCTTTAAGTGATGTAGGGGAGACCAGTGATGGTTGCAGCATGTCCAATTTCTCCAACCAGGAACAAGTTACAAATCACCTGATTCACTCTGCACATGTTTAGTTTAGTCCTTATTCTACATGGGGAAAAGTAGCACCCTGTGGCAGGCACAGGCAATTATGGAAGGTAAGCAATATTTTTGGGGTAAGAAAGTTTTACTTCATTTTTGTTACAGCATAGCCTGCTTTGTAGTTAAACTCACTCTTCAACTTAAATCATGGTTATTGTGTGTCTGTGTAGATAATTTTCATGCAAGCTTTTAGTGCAAATGTTTCAGCTGTAAGCTGTAAGCTTGTGTGTAAGCTAGTTCATGGCTTACAAGAGTCTGGGTCAAAACCTACTCCAAGTAAATGTTCAGTTGTATTTATATATTTTATTTGAGTATGTCAGTATGTATCTGATAAACAATATGTTTAAATGTTGCTATATGTCTGTCTACCCTGTGATGGTGCAAGACAAACAAGCACAAACAAACACAATGTTGTTAATTTGTTCACATTTTGTTAACTTTGATCATTATGTTCACTACTATGTCACTACTATGACTGACAGTAACTAAGATACTTTGGATACCCCAACACACAGACACACCGGTTATGTTCAAAAAATGTGTCATCAGTGCTCTGCTGAACCAACAGAGAATTATCTTTCAATTCTGTGGCTCTCCTCAGCATCTTTTTATATGTTGTTTTGGTTTTACAGCCCACAACTTTACTGTTTTGTTTCATTCTCACTGCTCTCATGAGCATCGTTTCCAGATGCTGCTGGCAGCTGTTTTCAGCAAAACAAATTCTGAGAAACCCACTGTACACCACCTGCCTAGCACCAAACGACAGACATTCAAAGTTAGCAACTAGCCGGTGAATATAGTGGAGCCTTTAGCAGCTTAAGAGTCAGTTATTTCCTTCAGAGGTTGTTGCGGACCAAAAACAGAGCTAAAAGCAGAGTGAATATTGCAGAGTGAATATACTTACATTCATCAGGTGGACACAAACATGACTTCAAATTAATAAAAATAATAATAGAATGATAATATTGCTCCTAAACTGCTGGAAGTAATAGCAACTGCTTGCCATATCAACTCTTTAAGGTTGTCATTACAGCTTGCGGTGATGTCCCCATGTGGGCAAAAAAATAAATAAATGCATCTGTATACCTATGTTTGTCTCATCAACCATGTTACCAAATACCTGCTTCATCCTAGTATTTCTGGTTCCTCCAGTAGCCATCACGACAGACTGTTATAGTCTGAAAAAACACCATCACTAGATGTATAATGCCCTTCAAAAGTATTGGAAATGTATGGCAAATTCCTTTGGTTTTTTGTTCACTGAAAACAATTGGGTTTAAAATCAAAAGATGAGTTCAAAATTCAAGCTTTTATTTCCTGGTGTTCACATCTAGATGTGAACACCAGGAAATAACAAAGGAACAAAGGAATTTGCAACAAAGGAATTTGCCTTACCATTCCAATACTTTTGAAGGGGACTGTATATTATGTGTCATTATTTCCACCCTAGCCATGCACCAGTCATTAAACAGCAACCTGAAATTGTACATGTGTGACGTCAAGTTGGCCATAAAACTGGAAAGATATAAAGAGCTTATCATTGGCTGAAGAGCGGCTTAACCCCCCGTTTGAGCTGTACCCTCATTCTGTTCTTAATGACCTCTACACATATGAAGCAAGTCCTTTCAGCAAACCATTCCTGTGCTCCACCTCTAGGCCCAGTACGCGTGCATATTATTGAACAAAAAAGATCAACAGGACACCAATCTGCCAAGCTCTAGCACAAAACCTGCATGATTTCCTAGGATGAATCACAACACACTCCTGGCATGCTCTCTATTCAAAATCCTTGTGGCATCAAATCTCTGCCCCCTCCTTTCAAGTCTGCAATCTAACAACCGTCAAATTTGTTGCAGGACAGACACACACAAAAAGTGCACAGTAAAAAGGGGAAATAAGAAGAAAAGGATTCAGAATGTTTTCTTGCTAGTGTGGGATAATGTGGAGGAAGTGAAGGGTACAAGGCTTCTGTGATGGAGCAGTAAATGAATGGTTATCCGGGGAGAGGGTCTCATCAGGCCATGATGTCCCCTCCTGTTGAGTCATTGGCTGAGGTACTGATTTGCCCTTGTTTCTTGACTCCCCTAGACCAGAATGCATCAAACTGTGAGAAAGCAACTACAGTGCTACCCTCGAGGTGAGAGTAATTGCAGGTGTTGCCAAGACAATCAAATGTACTGTACAGAAAAGTATTTTATTTCTGTTTATTTTTGGGGGTAAGATGATAATGAGATGGCTGTAGTACTTGAAACCGGCCTTGAGAGTTTTATCTCAGATTTGTTTTTTTTGGTTTGTTAACATGAACTTGCCTCTATCTGACTGTTATCTAGGGATGGGAAGACCACAGGATTCAATATTTTAGTACTCAAAGATTTCTCATTTGGTATCATTAACTATGAAAACGTATTGATTTAAAAGGATTTTGATTTGGAAATACTATTGCAAGGGTCTTGAAGGCACATAGTAAACTTTTACAGAGTTTGTGTCAGTGAACAGACTTTGTTAACACAATAATCTTGGATGCCAACAAACCAAATCACAATTAATTATTTTCTCCAACCTGTCAAAGAATACGCATTAGTCATCACCTGGCCGCAGTCCTGAGCTCTCAGCACTAATAATGGTTGACTGAAACCCAAGCATAATTTCACCTTCACATTCATGCAGTGATACACTATGTACATCATTGTTGTGGAGTGTGTTTACTGTATGCTAACAATAGGCTGCAGAGAAAACTCTTGTCGAGTTGCCTCAAACAATACGTATTTTTATGCATGTCTACACGGGTTTGCAATGCTTCTATTGAAATCCCCAAACCATTGTGGAGAGTAAGTAAAAGGAGACTTATTTGACAAGTTTATTTGAATGACTTCTTTAAAAATTACGTTTGGCACTTGCACATGTAAATTAAAGCGGTGTATTTAGCCACATTTTTGCGAATCTCTTTTTCAATGAAGTGAGAATATGGATGGACAGCAGAGAACGGAACTGTGCTGCACAGTCATATTAGGACTCACTTTTTAAGACAATTCCTTTGACGTTTGACTTTATTACAGAGGTCCCAAGTAGAGATGAAGACAGGAAATTGTGAGATAGATATATGACATACAGCAAATGTCCCCAGCGGGAACTGAATTGGGAACATTTATAATGTATGTGTCTTAACCACTAGACCACCATGATGCTCCTAAGTTACATTTTTTTGCCATTAACACCTGTCATCGTTGGAATACATTTTGAATTACACATGACCTTCTGTGAAGGAAGAAACTATGAAGATTTAACAGTCACCTTCCAAGTCTGCTTATAGTGAGTATTTGATATTACAAAGATAGATTTGGGTTGGGTCTAAAAAAATCAAGAACAAGGATTTTCTCTTGCTTGATGGGAAATGAATTATGCCATGTCTTATATTATTGCTGTAATCTTCATGTGATGTTTTTTAAAGTTTTTAAGTCTGAAAGGGTGCAGTTTTAGGCCTTTTCCTTTAAATGTAAGCTATTATTGTGTTCACTCTGTGCTCTTGTCCCTGGCGTTTTTTTTTCAAATTATGCTGTTTTCATATTACCGCCCATGCGTGACATAAGCTGCCGATAAACTTTCCCTTGACTTATATCCACGTGTAGTTGGTGCAGGCTTTGCATTCACAAGAACCACCCCACAACTCACTAGCCTTATTATTTTTCTAATAGAAGATAGCTGTTATCAGTTCAGTGAGAGAGGAAATAATCAACATAAACAGAGTTAGCAATTAGCAATAAAAGTTTCACTTCATTTGCATGCACTAATGTTGCAGTGTATATTCTGCTGGGAAACTTGATGTACTGTGGCCACACGACTGTACATAGCCAAAAGCAAATTTAGAAATTATTTTATGTTCTAGTGTTACATGGTACACAAATTATACAAAAATATCACACATACTACTTGGGTACGCTAACTAATGCTCTCCTGCTATCGGCTACTTATAATAAAGTAATTAAATCATTTATAATACTAAACTGTGGGTATATAGGCACACCAAGTTTATCCCCACAAAACCCACCAAGAGCAAGTGAATCAACAACACTACCCCTCTACTTTTAATCACATTACCAGCAGAAATATTGGCATGCTACTGGCCAATGGCCAATCAATATTGTAATTACAAGTTTTAAATTGTATGCAATAGGCAGGATGAGCAGCAGTACTAGTTTGTAATTGGATGTTGCCTAAAACATTGCTCAAAGTTTCTGCACTGTGAAACAAACAAACAAACAGCATTGGTGCCAACAAATAACAGAGAGTTGTAAACAACTTTATCCTACAAAAATTTGTTGCTTGTCTGCCCATTAATTATTTTATGCTTCACTGTCACCTGGACTGGCTTTACACATTAGGTGTATAGACCTGTTAGGCAGATTTCTACAGGTTGTATTAAAGCCCTATTGACACATTTGTTTGTGCAGCTTTTAAATGATAAATACGTTGACAGGTGAAAAAACTGGATGATAATGTAAATGGCATTTTGACTATCATGAATGGTAAAGATGTTTATCAAATTACAGTGGTCTTTATCGAAAGGTATAATTTATCGAAAGGTATAATTTAAAAGCAAAGTGTATCAATCTAATCATACATTTACTACCTTTCTCTTTAAAATAAACATCACTGTCATTGTAAGGAGATTTGTCTTTTAACAGAAAAGTAATGGACCTCCTGTGACTAATTTATCAAGTTTCTTGCTGTACGGATGCACGGTTATATTGTCCTTTCAAATGCTCTTCTGAGATTCGGATGCAGTCTGAAGCATCTCAAACCACAGTGGTTATATTATTTCTACTGAGTGTCAACCCAGTGGAATAGCCATACATCCTGTTTTTTTATAGGTCTGCTTTCAGAGACCTAAAATCAAACCAATTAATTGCCCCATATTTATAACAATGACCTATATTTTGTTAATAATGTCATGTAGCCAAATTAGGTTCATGCAGTACACAATGCTCTGAAAACAAGCTACTTACTGTGTATTTTTTATATATTTGCTAAAACCTTTTTGAGTGCGTGTTTAATAAAAGAATTTATTTAACAATGATTTGTGTGTGCCTTGATGGGACTCCATGCGTTATTTTTGCAGTTGGTCAATTCAAATGCCTTTGTATCATGAAGGCTGAATGCAACAGTAGCGATACAGAGGTGTGGACCCAATGAGGCTGGTACTAACTGTCACATACAGAGATGATCAAACAAAAGGCAATGTAGTCTAAACTCAGGAGTAACAAAAGGCCAAGGTAACCCAAACATAAGGGAATAATCCAGAGAAACAGCGCACAGGCAGAACACTCAACATACAAAGATGATACCACAAGGACTGAACACAACTGAGGCTAATATATACAGGGGCACACCACACACACAAGCAGACAGGGCAATTAAACACAGGTGAGAGGCATTAAGAATCAAGGTAGACAGGAAACAAAACTAGACAAAAACTCCAATCACCAAAATTACAAAAGCTACAAATTGCTAAAGCTACAGACAATACACAAAGATAAATGTAACTAAATGCAACAGAAAACAAGGAAGCAATGCTCAACTAACAAAACCTAAACAAGAACACAGAGGCAAGGGGTAAAACAGAAAGGACAAACAAAGCAAAATAACAGAAAAACACCACACTCAAATCCAAGGTCGTGACACTTTGTATACACTAAGTACCCCCTTAAGTGCCCCTCTGGTCCATCCTGGTGCACTGCTGAACTCTCTGCTTTGCTTTATTGCTGCTGTCATATGACCTTTTGGCAAAATTGAGCCTTGACCCTAGAACTGTGGAAAAGATGTTCCTTTTTTCGCGTTAGGCACGGCCCCCCAGAGAATCTATGTACACCACTGCTCCAGTTAGATCAAATTAAATCAGGTCAGTCTGGCTCCTCCCAACTGATCACAGCTAGTGGACATCTACACAATATTGGGCAACCAACCCTTCCCTAGCCAAGTGTTTCTGTCTGGAGTTGCGTCTCACAGGAAGGAGTTACTGTATAATGGCAAGGCAGACAGCCGGTAGAGTAAAACAAAGAAGATCAATTCATTGTGGAGTAAACATTAGCCAGCATAATATTCACTGGACCGGCACATACCTAATGTTGATTTGCATTTATTGTACCTTTCTAAATGCGGTGTTATAAAAATCTCAGCAAACATGGAGCAATGTTACTTTTGGTTTCACTTTATGGTCCTCAATGCCATGGCTAACATAGTAATGTTGCTGATTGGACTGACTATAGAAATGGTTTGACTGAGAACTGCTCAGTGTAGCCTATTCAACAGTAGCTGAATGGGCTTCTCTGGCAGAGGAATTGATAATGGCTGTTTGGCTGTAGCATCATGACTGCCCTTTGTGCATTTAAAAAGGGGACTGTTTTAAGTTTATAAATGGGCCGAGTGTCACCCAGTCTTTAGAACTGCTGCCTCTATGGCAGAAGAAGCAAAAGCTGTGGTGTGGGAGGAAGCCAAAGAGAGAGCCCTTTGGCAAACACTAAGATGACTCAGGGAAAGCAGTGCTTCGCCGCAACTGTATGCAGCAAAGGTGGGGAACAGACTTCCTAGGCAGGCTCTGTCCTAAAAAATGTAGATGAATGAAGATGCAGGAGTTATGATGCTGGCTCTCTGGTTGACACATCAAATGGAAGACAAACAGGTGAGATATGGCTGTAGTATTTTACATCAGGTCAAGCCATAAACTAACAAGTTGAAGCAAAAACTGGCATCTTCATCAGAGGAAAAGTATCCAGCATCTAAGCTTTAAACATATACAAAAAAGGAATTAATACCTTTCACTGGTGCTAATGAATCAAGAATTACAGTATGATCTATGTTTTCTTAAAGAGTAACTGTAACTGTGCTATGATCAAACAGTTACTGTAGCTGTTGACATGAATTGTAATAAAAAGACTAGCTGGGCAAAATCATAAAGCTATAATTGTAACTGTAGTTTGTTACATTAATTATGAAGCAAATATGTACGGGCCATTGTGTTTCAACTTACAGCCAGCATGTGTGTATGGATTTCCTTTGGTGGGAAGACTTCAAAAAAATCAAAAGGCCGTCCACAACAAAGGAGTTATAATTGTTTACATTTTCTCCACAAATCCACTCCTACACCCGCTTCCCTGCATCAGCTTTAAATAATAATTTCTGTGGTGTTAAGACCGACAGTACTTGTTCTGCAAACAGCACACGGCATGTTGACTCCACACACAAACTACAGACATTCCTGTGTAAAAGAGTAAAAAATGCACTATTATCATTTCCAATTTTATCTTTTTTTACCCATAGTTTTATTTGTTATTTGTTATTGTTTCCTGTGGAAATCACCTTTCAACACATTAACTCTTCTGTAATCTTGATATTCAAACTTCCAAGTAAGTGGGAACCTCAGTGTGTGAAAAGTGAAGCCAATGCCCTAAACCTGCATTCTTTCAACCAGTAGGGTGGGGCTCCACTGGTTGCAAAAAGAAGTCCAATTGCATTAGATGTAAAGGCAAAATTACCGTACTTCCCATTTGATTTATTACCTCCCTAAACACTTTCCTAATGAGTTTATGATCTCAAGCGTTAGTTTTCTTCAATGTAGCATGATGTTCATTTAGTAAATTAATCAAATCAATCAAAAAATCAAGACAGCGACTGCCAAAATGCCAAACTCGTGGCTTCAAAACGGGTCTACAAACCAATGGCTGACGTCATGGTGACTGTATCCAATCTTTTATACAGTTAATGTTCCAAGGCTAAATCGTTGTCAGACAATAGCCGACTCTTGCTCTCTACACGGACTTTAATTCTACTACAAGCAGGCCAGCCGTTGGGGTACAGATGACAAGGCCTAGGGGGGTCCCATGCAAAGGTCTATGGTCAACCCTTAAGTTACACACTTTACTTACTGTCTTTGATAAATAACAAAACATTTTAGATGTATTTATATGTTAAATAAATGTATTATTATCATTAAAACATATTTCAAACTTCTCATCTGAGAACCCGCTCCCCGCTGTTATTGTGAAAATGGTACGGTCGAAACATCTGGCCATTCACAGTCCAGGGCCCACAAATGTAAAGGGAGTCACTTTAAGTGAACACTGCAGGCTGTCAAGGGCCCACAAAACTCTGCCTAACAGGCAGACTAGCAAACAGACACCAGAGCTGCAACTCTCAGGCATTGAGCGGGGCCTCACGGAGTTGAGTCGCTGTAAATAACTGAAAGAGTTTTGCAAAATAACTTCTAAAATCTGAGGCTCAGACCTGCTCTGTCTGTGAGCTGCACTTTTTCTGAGGTGCTGAAGTGAACATTTGTGTGGATTTGTGGTGATATTTCTGTCTGATCAAAAGTGCTTCAAGTAGGTTAAGTTTCATTTATCCACCTCCTCCTCTCATCCAGTAGTACAGTCCCAAACGGCTCTGTGTCTGCAGACGTTCTGAAGGGGCCAAATCAGCAACATAGCAGGCTTATGCATAGCAGAGTATAGGGCTGGTAGACTGTTTACATTTTTTATGAATACTCATAAATGATGGCATTATTCTCGTAATATTATCACTTTTTTTCTGGACCTGTCAGAGAATATATGTCGGAGAGATTCTGAATGTGCAGAAAATTTTGAACATGAGCAGAAACCTGCTAAAACACATCGGCTAAAGTGCAGCAGTTGGAATTAAAATGAATTAAAATTACTTCATATCATTGAGGTGAGTAAAGGTGCCACTGTCATATTTAAAGAGGTTACTTCCACAAACAAAGACAAAGACTTGAGAAAATATTTTAATGCACATTTAATGTATATTCAGTGTTGGGCAGCAGCGTCGCTACAAGTAGCGCCGTTACTAGTTTAACTACATTTCTCGGTAGCTTGGTGGTAGCGTCGCTATTTTCTGAATCAAATAGCTTTTCAGTAACGAAGCTCTTTTATTGGCCGAGTAGCGCGGTAGCTTCCACACACGCTACATTTTCCCAAGCATTTCGGAAGGATCAGTACGTGACACCACCGCCACACACGGACCTGTATGTGCAGCCGGCAGAAGCGCTTCCCTGTGATGGTGACATCACGTACCGATCCTTGGGCTGATGTTTGCGACTTTGCTGCAGGGGAATAGACACGTGCGACGGAGTGTCTCTCTCTCTCTCTCTCTCTCTCTCTCGCTCTCTCTCTCGCTCTTTCTCTGCCATGAATGTTTAGGTTGCAATGTTGTCAGAGCACAAAGTCACATATAAACTATAAAAAATCTAGAATTAATAATTAATTAATTAAATTTATTAATAATTTGATAATTAAGTTGCTTTATACAAAAAACAATGGTTCTCCGTTTGTTGCATGAGGAAGTACATTTGCAGCAATGATATGGCAGTAAGTAGGAGAGTTTCTGTGTCTGATTTAGCTCTCTTGCACAAACACACTGTTTGGAGCAGGTTTTTAGTCTTTCTTCTGTTGCTACTGTGGAATGAAGTTGGTTGAAGCCCACTTGAATGAAGCCCACTATATAGTGGACTATATAGTGAGCTCGCCATTTTGTAGTGCTGTCTGAATGTATAGTGATGATTATTATACCCTATATAGTCCACTCAATGTATCCCAGAATGCATTTTGGAAAGTAGTGTACAACCGATGGTCACTACCCAAGCCGTATATACCATCATGCATCGCGCTGATAAAAAAAAAAAGACAATCCGACGGCAATGACGTAATTAACGGAGCCGAAATAACGATCGGGGTAGTGTCTGAAAGTGTTGTTTTAATAACGTGAGTGAGCTCACTACATAGTGCTCTACATACAACTCCCTACAGAGGGGATAGGGAGTAGTGATTGAGAGGGGATTTCAGACACAGCCACAGTCATACGTCACCACCCCATTTTAACAACTAAGCAACTTTTGCAACTTTGAGCATAAAATTAAGCTATTTGTCAAAAATATGTGGCAAACTATGTGGGTAATCAACATTGTAAGGAAATGACTCAGAAAAATATGAAATATCATAGAAATGTCAAAATACACTGGAGGGGGGCTTTAACTGTCCCATCAAAAGCTTTACATAACTCTAAGGATGCAATTGTCTGTCTTCTTGTAGTTCAATATTAGTATTAGCACAAGATGATGCAGTTCACTATTTGCTGCTCAAATAAATTTCCCTTCATGATGGGAATAATGAAGTCTGTATCTACACGTCATTAATGGCCATGATTCAATCTAAATGAACACATCAAACTGGATTATTTTAATCTAGTCTGTACCTTAAATGCAGGCTGAGGTAAGCTGTTGTTCAGCATCCAGTACAGACAGGGAGGTGTTTTTTAATTTTGTTTATTTCACAATGATCATTATGTGAGAAAACAATTTGTGTTTGATATTCTGTTATTAAGAAATAATTGTGTTTTTGTTATGGTAAAAAGAGCAAGAAATACAGAGAAATCCCCACAGCCTCCCTGGAATGATGCTAACTCATTAACACCATGCTGCTCACCTTCTTCACTGGGACAGGGCGGCTACAGTTATGGGGACACTGGGGTGCTGCTGACTCATCTGTTGTTAGTCTGCTAAAAGGGGCAGGGACAACGATTTAATATGAATACTTTACTAAACGTTTCCCTGCACTGATTAAATGTTGATGAAATGTAGGCTAACACTAGTCTGTAGCTAGCTAGCTTATTTCATTTTATTTTATTTAAGCCAACAGGTTAACACCACTCACAGACTAAAGGCTCCCCACCTTCTTGGTGAAAAACTGGGCTACAGATTGACATCCTTTCATTTGTCTTTCGTCTGTCTTTTTTCTCGCTTTCCTTTTTTGAAAACCAGATTTTGGTTTACAAGGCAACATTGTTATCACTGTGTTTCTGGCACATCTATTGACTGCAACTAAACTCCATCACTGATGAGCGTGCTGAGGCAGGACCAAACCATTTCATGCAGATGGGGGGGGTCGGTCAATATGGAGGTTTATTCTTTGGTCAATGGGGATATTTAACTTTCACTGCCAAAACCAGTTAAATCAAAGAGAGCATTCGTTTCATTGTTATATTTGATGATGGTTTTATATAATAATATAATACAATTTGATATTACTTTATAATTATTTTTGGGGCCCCTGTCAATCAGGGGCCTTTGGACTTGTCCTAACTTTCCCCCCTATACCACACCCATGCCCACAAGTTCCCTTGTAACAGCCTCAAGAAAACGGACCTACTAATCCACTAATCACTAGTCAGCAGCACATCACAGGTCATAGGATACAGCTGCAAATATGGTTACAGTATAATAAGCTATACATTTGGTAAACCTGTTTATATTATTATGATCATCATTTAGCTGACACAGCCATATATTCACACAGTATTTCAGTTTAGTGCATAATTTGACCAATATGTTGATTAATGTAGTCCTCAAAATTGAATTTGATAGATGAAGTATGTGTAATTGTTCACTCATAATTAAATTGTATGATTTAATGTTTTGCAGTAATTTCTTCAATGTTTGATTTAAGTTAAAAGGAGAATCATAACTGTCACAGTTTAATTAGAAAGATTTTTAAAAAACTATAATGACCTTTGTGCTTTACAACCATACTAAGTAATTGAATATATATGTGAGAATGGCCTGGATGAGTCTATAACACTTTGGAAATGATTGTTAGGGACTCCATCTGTGTCACTATAAGGCTAATGGCCAAGACCTTTTTTGAAATTGCCCGTGTTTGTATTAGAACTAAGGGTGGGCTTGGTCAACGTGGTGCTGGATTGGGTGTTGATGTGGGGCCTAGTTTGGAAAATGTCCAAAATTCCTAACGGCGGGCATTACTACAAGTGAACTAAAAACTGAAACCAGCCATACCAAAATTGCATAGTGTTAATACCAAGGACATTGCTAGACATAAAGCTCTACTAACACATGAAATGTGTTAGTTTCATTTCTGGCTTCATGTTTTACTGTCAATTTTGGATAGTATTTGCACACTGAGCTGAGTACATAATGTAATGTCAAATGAATGTCATCTGTATGCATTTTAAGAGAGACCAGAAAGCAATTAATGGGTTATATTTTCTTCTGGGGAAGCAAATAAATGCAAGAAAACAATCCCTTGAGGAGTCCCTTTTCATGCCCTACCCACATGCATTTCAGTTGTAAAAATCAATATTATTTCATCAAGAATCTTGTTAACACATTGTCAACAATTGTTTCAATGACATCAAAAAAACTGTATGGGTTGCCAGTGGACAAATATACTATGTAACAAAATGTGTTAATTCTGATTTGCTGTATTTTTCACTTGTAGGTGTTAAGAGGTGTGACTGCAGAGGGCATAAATAATTGAACGAAAAAACATTTTCAGTTGTTGTTGTTGTCTTAAGTTTTTGGCCTAAGGGAAGAGTCTTGAAGAAATAGTAGAGAGGATGCAGTGATCCTCAAAGGATGTTATCTGCCAGCCTACTAACTGCCTCGAGGAGAAAGCTGCCAGGGAGTTGACTTGGCAGTCGTCCTGTGATCTTGGTTTCTGAATTATTTTTGACTGTAAGGTGAGTGAATCAAAAGACCAATTCAATTCAAACTGCAAGACTTGCATTAGTGTTAACCTTAAACTAATGAAGTTTCATTGGATGCTGTTTTGTAAAAATTATTTTAGCATTTTTTCTTTTATTGGACAGTCAACCGTGAAGAGGCAGACAGGAATCCATGGGGTCAGAGAGGGATAGATGTTGTATACACTGTAATTATTTGGCATACTGGGGCGCTCCCATTGGCAATTTTTCACAATATTCATCATTACACAAGTTAATAGCTGATTTTGACATTCATAAAAAAACCTTGGATGTCAGCACACTACAACAGATGTGCTTGTCGGATGGTAATACAGCACCTAAAAACTCCTCTCCCTACATTTTTCTGAAGTCAGAATTGGTCGGGTTGTTTGTGACAATTTCCGTAACTTTTCAAATCCGACATTCTTGTCTATTTTAGTAGCAATTGCCAGCTTCGGGGCAGTGAGAAAGGAACCAGGTTTTGAACTTCTCTCTAAAGCTCTCTTATTACACAACTTTTTCTTTCAATTTTCATGTGAACAACCAAGTGCAACACCACGAATGCCTTCCAGAAAAGACTGCGCCTTTGCCCCCATATTTGAACAATTATCCTATCTCAGCCCCTCTTTTTTTACCCTGCCTTCGAGTGTTGCCGTTCGGAACAGCTATAAGCACTTTTTTCTTTAGACAAACTAGTTCTTTTTGAGCATGCCATGGCCTTTACTTTGGTCCTGACTTTTTCATGCTGGTCCACTTTGGATAAAAGGAACAACACAAGCATCAAAAATAACTGTATGATCAATATATAGATAAAATACAATTATTACATAATTACAATGATGCGGCAAATGTTCCTGCATTTACAGAATGTAACCAAAGACACATCAAATAAAGCTACACCATTTCCTCTGTACTGTCTCTGTAAACACAGTCAGGTATGGAACTACAGATGCAGACCTGGATCTTGTGTGTCCTGTGTTTTGTCTAGTATGAATGAGTCATGAATGAGGGTAGAACACACACATTGCCGCATCAAACACAAAGTGATATGTCAAATGTCAGTTTTCCAAATGTCTGGGTTTGGTAGGGACAGTCAAAATAGTTCTAACATGTATTTAGCCTTAGGCTAGGTGCAACACAAGAAGTGTTTTTAGACAGTATATTAAGAGATGAGTGAGGAAATTCTCCTGATGTTCCTGGGAAGAATCCATTTGAAGCACAATGCTCTTTAGTTGAATGTTTTTAACTCAGCGCAGTGAAAATGCTCAGTACTCAGAGCTGTCAGCAGTGCATCCTATTCTTCTCCATAGTAAACATTGAGAAAAAGAATACAGCTCTGTAACAAGAGGTCCCAGCAGGCATCCAGCCTTACAGATCAGTGAGTTAGCCAGCAGTTGAGCTGACTCAATCTGTTTGACTTTCTCTGTGGGGCACATGGAGCCCTGGGCAGGCAACAAGGTCCTTGGGCTTGGCCCACATTGATCTGAAAATTCAACGTCGGACTGCTGGCCAACTCTTAAATATTTGGTTTTAATTACTGCCACAACCTTTACTCTGGCAGGTTACTGTTGAAACATAATCCCCAAGGGGCTGCACAGCAAGGGCATCACACCATTATTCAACCATAGAGGAGATGGCAGCCATTCCCTTACCCAGGCGTTTTTTTATCTGGGAAATGGGACACAGCCACAGCAGACTATATAGGCTGCCTCTGACAAAGAGCAACGGAAAATAGTGAGATGAGAGACACTCCATAACCCTTAATTATACAGCAGCTAAGTTCGACTGAGGAGCACAGCTTATCTCTCTGGTGGGGTTGGTGGATTTTTGAACTTCTTATTTGATTACTTGCCCTGTTCACCTGTCTGCCTCAACAGCTCACAGCTGCACTAATGAATGTGCACACTGTTCCTTTTACAGATCCAGAGATGATTTTATAATTTTGCCTCCCATTGTCCACAGTAAGATGGGGGAGGAGAGAAAAATTCTATTGTAGATCATTCGCCTAAGGGTAACATCTGCCTGTGTGTGAGTCTTCTCCTCAGCTGGGTCCTGACAATAACTATATAGGACATTTCTCCTGTTCACTCTTGCATTAATTATCCATTATCATTGCTGAGGTAAAAAAAAAAACAAGATGCATTTTCCATTTGGGATTTATTTAGAATACCTTGCTCAAGAGATTCTTTGTTATTTTTCCCGAGGCTGCAGCATCCCGTGATACAAAAGAAATGTTTTATAGCGAGGGCCAGGGAAATTTGCCTTCAGCACACATTTTAAAAAACTGCCAATGGGATGTAACAAACTTTTTGGCACGGGAAGATACAGTATGTTAGGTGTGAACAAAACATTTCTCATCAGACTTCATAAGGCACTCTAAGTGAGTTCTTCACATGAACAATGTTGGAGACTGATTAAGCATAAAATCTATGTTTATTAAATGCGCTAATATGCTGTGTTTGTTGTATTGCGTTCACAGCATTACACATAAACAGCCTCTCTTTGTTGTGGAGAAATCATTATGCCCCTTGGTGTGAGACTAAGAAAGCATGAAAGGGTGGGGAAGTCCAAAGTGTGTTTTACATATTGGCTTTTAATCCAGACACTGCAATAATTGGACTTCATCACATGTATCCTTTGATGTATTTCTGTCTTGGTAACCACAAAGCTGCGTCTACCCCACGGACCGTGCAGAGACAAAAAGCCTTCAGATGGAAACACAGCTCCTGTTTTTGTCACCTCTCTCCAAAACCAGTGTGTACTACTCTCACAACAATGATCCCTACAAATCACACTCCTGGGTAAGCCTTGAGTATGGGGAGTGTGTTTGCTAAGGGGGTAAATATCGTCTATACCAGTGATCCTATCACTTTCTGATTAAAAATGTCAGTGAGGCCCTGGAGGTGACAGATTGCAGGGTTGCTGGCATCCCTGGGTATTTTTGGTGCAGGGACAGGTGCAGCATGCCTAGGAGACTTGGAGGGAGGAGTGTGTAGGAGAGAGGGAGGGAGGAAAAAATGGAAAGCATGAAAGGAGGGAACTGGGAGTAAGAGCTGCTCATCGATAGCCTGTGGCTAGCCTACATCATCCGCTACCTGGGCTGGGTTCCAGAGCTCATCTCTGTCAGGCAGAGAGGCCCGATACTCACGGCGTGATTGTAAAAGGCCCATCGCAAACGGGTTTGTGAGAGGTAGCAGACAACACCAATCACTCTGACAGAACCAGTACAGGTCAGACATTTAGTACTGTAGGGAATTGGGTGGGCTTACATCCACATCAACACCCCTTTACTCCACATGGAACTAACAACACACACTGAACAAATCCCACATGACTGCCAGGACAACGAAACACTGTGAGGGATGGAGGCACTGCAAGAGTTCCTCAGGGCCCCCTTTAAACCCGGTCCATCTGTTCCCACTGGTCACTCAACTCTGACATGTCATGGACTTGGTCCTTCTGTCTGCTTGTACATACTGTGCCACTTTGAAAGGTAGATAGATAGATAGATAGATAGATAGATAGATAGATAGATAGATAGATAGATAGATAGATAGATAGATAGATAGATAGATAGATAGATAGATAGACAATTTTCTTCCCCTCTCTTGAGAGTTGGTCAATAGAAAATTGAAAAGTCTCTCTGGAGTGTAACTAGTATATACTGAATGTGATTTTCATACAGCTCAGAGTGGTAGTGTCTTTTTTTTCATGTAAAACACTGTGTGAGGTACAGGATCCCTCAAGTAGAAGCAGCTTCACACTTAACACCCCACTGCACTATGCTTTAGCAAATTTGCACGTTCTTTATGTGTATTCATCACTCACTTCTCAAGCTTATTTCTATGTTACAGCTTTACTGTAATTCTCGAGTGATACAGGCTTCAATGCACACAGTCACATACTGTAAAATGCAGACATTCCCTGCATCTCCTGATACTAGTTTTATCGCCTTGATCATTTTTCACATGAATTTATACTAATTACAAGTTTTAGAAGTTCACTACAGATAGTTAAGTGTTACGTCTATTTGGCTTTAAAGCATGTTTAAATATACCAGATTTCTATATGTTTCATATCTGTCAAATGTCAATTTAGATTTCTATTATTCATTCTGTTACAGTTTAATTGTGAAAGAGCTTTAAAGTTAGGCCTCTGTGGAGTCTAAATGATCCCACACTTAAGTTTTGTCACTATGTAAGATACTGCAGAATTCTTTGTTTGAGAATGACTTTTTGCCAAACAATATGCATAGCCCATATAAATCGTTACCTTCATCAAGTGTGCAAGACCAGTTTTTGGCAATCGGAAAGGTTATCACTTAAATAAGATCAGAAGAAAATAAAAATATTGATCATTATTATTTTATACACACAGTAGTGGGGTCTGTAAAAACCCAAACAATGAGAACATAAAGCCAAAGTCAAAAAAACACCAGAGTTAAGTGTTGCACTCCATGAGCCCTGCCTAGCAACAGAGGCACTGACTGGCAATGCCTGACATGGTCCAGTATTTGAGGGAAGCTGGCAGAAGTTGGATTTGTGTTAAGTCTTTGTGATTAAGATACCCACTACCCACAGCGTGTACCCTTTGGCAGACAACCCTCTGAGGTCTCATATATGGACATAATGATATGCCATGGTGACTGGCGCAGTGCCACTGCCCATTCCCTCTGTTCATAAAAGACAGGGGAAATCATCTGGGACCATAAAGCAATCCTCTGAGATCTCACTCTCACATATGGACAAAATGGCATCACAGATGACAGTCTTGCAGTCTATGCAGTCTGCAGCCATGTGCTTGTTGATGTCTTGGGAAAATCCATTTCAGAGATGTTGGGGATAAGCATTGCATCAGGATAATCCTAGATTATTTCCATGGGGATTGCTTGGTATACTGCAATCAAGCTCTCTAGATTGCAATGTGTCAAATGACCCAACCACTTCTCTGGACTAAGACTTATTCCAGATATGCAATGCGGACCACACACCTCCTGTCAAATGAGCCTGTAGTCAGAATGATAATCGATACATGGTAACTTACGTTTTATGAATAATATTTGATAACCAATAACATAGGATGTGGAGGAAATGTTGTATGCAGCAGGAGCATCCCATCATGAAAAACAACAAAGGGCATAAAGATATGACAAATAACAAACAAAAGCAATGAAAGAATAGTGCAATAGGGATGAAGAGACTGTTACACATATTAATAATGTATCCAGACACACACACGGCAAAAGAGAAGAGGAATTTTCAAAAAAGCCATCAGACCAGCTGAAATGACTGAAACTAAATTATTGATCAGTTTCAGATTGATTAGCTCATAACAGAAAGTGTATTTGGCATGACTTTTACTGTTCTATCGTGCAGGGCCGTCAAACCTTGACAAGACGACTCCACATCTAAAGCATCAGAGAGGGCTCACAGGGCTTTTAATGCTGTCAGCAAACCCTGAGCAAAGCAGACACTTGCCTTTCAAACTCATTAGCCAACCCTGATGTGATGAACTCATCAAAGGCATTGCAATGAGACAGAGACGTGAGGAACTACACTTTCTAACATTCTGCAATTCATGCTTTTCCTCCATATAACCGACATGATATGGAGGTAGCCTATAATAGAATCTGAATTAAATGTGAGTGTGTATTTCAGAATGAAAGTGTGTCAGGAGTGCCACAGAGGACAGTCGCAACAGCTGTGAATGTTTGGATGTGACTTCCTGGGCCTGGGCCAAGTTGCCAGCCATGTCAGTTGCTCTGCACACACACACACAAACGCACACACACACACACACTCCCACAAACATCCTAGTACTCAAGATCACACAGAAAATGGTAAGTCAGGGAGAAACACACTCACACTCTACATTAACTCCTCTCATACAATCACATGCACACACACACACAGACATATATAGGACAATATGATAAAATGCAATGTAATACAATATGTGTGGTTCAACCTATACTATACATGGAGATCTTATTGAACTGCATGAAAATCAAGAAACATCTAATTGTTGTGACTGCACGTTTGAGATGAGCAAATTAATAGCTGATTCTTGTCTCTTCTAATGCAGAAAATTAAGGATTTATTTCAAACTAAACCAGAGTTTTTTAGACACTTTTATCCTGCACAGAAGTCAAGAGAACACTGCTTGTAGAAGAAGCCGCCTGTTAACAGCAGCTCTTGTGAAGCTGAGAGGCTGACAGACAGCACAACCTGTGACCAGACACTGAACAACATTGTTAATTTGTGACAATCACACAGGGATAACAATCATAGTTTGATAGCTAACATTGTTTCACCTACTTATCAAATGGGCAAGAACTTTCATCTTCCATGTACACTGAATCATTTGGCAGTCAGTTTTATACCCCCAAAAAACTAAATAAAGTTTTCACGACAAGGGACCTGCTACATGAAGAGTGATGCACTGAGTGGGAATCAAACCTGCATCTCCCACACCAAATGCATGAGTTTTAAACACTGTAAATACTCACTTCGCAAATATATACATAATTACGCATGTATGCAAGTGTGTATACATGTATGTGCATGACATTATGTATATATTTGCAAGCAAAGTGTTCAATTTTGGCCTACTCAGCTTCTCATAGAATCCGGTGATTTACTGTGTCAAAGGCAGATGATTGGGCAAGCAGGATAAGAACCGAGGACTGGGCTGCAGATTTAGCTGACCTTAGGGCTTATGTCACAGACAACAGAGCCGTTTCAGTGGAGTGGCCGCTCTTAAAACCAGAATGATATGGATCTAGGAAGTTATTATTATTATTCGAAGACCATCTGTTCGATATCTTTGGACAGAAATAGTAGAAGTAAAACTGTCCGATAATTCTCAATTTTAATAAGGCGTTGAGGGATGGCTTTTTGAGTAGGGGTGTAACCCAAGCCCTTTTGGAAGCAGTTGGGATCACATCAGTGATTGCTGGTTCCAAAGTAGGAAATCTGGCTTGGAGATTGGTGGGAATCGGGTCCAGTAGGCATGTTTGGTGTCTGACACCTCGCTCTCTGTGAGAGGGCCAAACAAGGAGAATTAAGGCGAGGAAAAGATGTAGTAGGATTGCTACATGTTAGGCTTGGTGTCGAGCCTTTTGCACCATTGCCCGTGGTAGACAAGTATAAGAACTGCTACATGGTAGGTTGTCCTGTGACCGGAGCGGGAGTAGACCGATTGATTTTGAGTGAGTTAGAGAACTGGTTAGTTATAACCACCACATTGCCTGTGAAGAAGGAGGCAAAGGTATCGGCAGACAGGTTTGTGGGTGGTGGAGGCAGAGGAGGATTTAGTAGCGATTTAAAAGTGGAAAATAATTTCCTTCAGTTAGTCGATCATCAGTATAATTCTGTCATTATAAATTGCAGTTTTGGCAGTACTGATGCTGGTTGAGAAGAAGGACAGGAGTATTTGTTAGCCTTTAAGGTTGGCTTGGTCTTTGGTTTTTCACCATTTTTTTTCAGTGGCTCTGAGATCGGCGCACAACCCATGGATGGTGTCAGTCAGCCACAGGTGGGACTGGCGAGTAGGCTTGTTGGATAAGGGACACAGGCTATCCAGGCATGAGTTCAGTGTAGAGCACAGAAATTGTGTGGCTTCATTGACCTCAAGTGAGGAAAATATGTTGAGAGGAGGTAGAGCGGAAGCTACTGCTGAGGCAAAGTGAGTGGAAGACAGGTTGCAGAGGTTGCGCGGTGCGAGACATAAGGTACTGGAACAGTGCACTGTTCCTGTAGGAATACCATGAACTGAATGAAATAGTGGTCAGCAGTGTTGGGAATGTTACTTGAAAAATGTAATTTTATAGTTACTCACTACTTGTTTCAAAAAGTAACTGAGTTAGTAACTGAATTACTCTGTAATAAAAGTAACTCGTTACCAGGAAAGTAACTATTTGCGTTACTGTTAAAAAAAAAATCTCTGCTGCTTCATCGAATCTCTGTTTAGCTGTTGTGTGTGTGTGTGTGGCGTGTGTGCTGACATGTGTGTAAAAACACTGGCTCTGATTGGCTACCAAGAAACATGACTCTGCCTTAGCCAACATAATCGCTGGTTGAAAGGCACCCGAGCTTCTCTTGTCCCTCGTCTCTCCCCGCCGACAGAGTTTAGCAGGCAGGCGAGAACGGTAACAGGTGAGCGCCACGTTGCGCCCAGAGAACCTGATATGGAGAGCGTACCGGTCCACTTCAAGCACTGCTTACCTCGTTATTAACCCACCTCCTGACTAGCTGTGTGAGCCAGCTGGTGCGTTTGGATTACACAGTTTATTACATAGTAACGCATTTAACGACCAGTAACGTTAACGGCGTTGTAACGACGGGAAAAGTAGTTAGTTAGATTACCCCGTTACTGAAAAAATAATGCCGTTACGTAACGCCGTTCTTTTAAACGCCATTATTCCAAACACTGGTGGTTAGACATGTGTAAAGGTGTGACCGTTTATCTATCTGTAGCACAGTTTCGGACTAGGTGGACAAGAACGAGGTGAACGAGCACCTTGCCAGCTTTGTGGGATAGGAAGCTGAGAACCCGTTCTAGATCAAAGGACTGAATGAGGAAGTGAGTTCCCGACCCCAAGGTTGGGAGCCACTGATATATATATCTTAAATGAGCGAACAAGAACTAATTTGGGACATAGTTCTTGCATCCTATCAAGGTTTAGTGTCAATGCTTCTTCTGGGAATAGAGTCTGGTGGAAGCATTGAAAAATTTGAATCTTTAATTGTTATAGTCTCTAGAGAAAGCCTAACTAGGCACAGGAGTTATGCTCTCTTAACAAAGAACATTAGTGCTTCATTCTGTTTGCCACCACTTCAGGGCACACAGTGTTAATTTCAATGCTTCTGGCAAATAAACTAATAAAAGAAAATAAACAATGAAATGTCATATTTAGATGTGCATACAAACCAGCTTTTTTATTAAAAGCTTCATCTAAAAAATATACTTTTCATGAATCAGCCTTCAGAAAGTTTTTAACAAACCATCACCCATCTAGTTATGTCACATTCTGTGCTTTGCCATCCTGACTGCTGTGCACACCACACACACCAACACTCCTTCACACACACACACACACACACACACACCTCCTGCATACTGAGGAGGCATGTGGTGGGGTCAGCATGCATTCATGGGAACCTGCTCTGTGATGAAGAGAAAAGAAGCTGGAAGCTCTAGTGGAAAGTAGATTGGAGGCATACAGAGTATTATACAGAGGTTAAAGAGCAACAGTGTAGCACATTCCACTATTTTACCTCAGACGATGGTGAATCCTAACTTTAATTTCAGGACTGGCATTATTGTGAGTGGAAGTTGATGGGAATGCAGGGATCACTGTGGACCCTTGGCTTCTCGTGTGTAACTTCTGATGTCATGAAATCCTTTGAGGGGAACATGACAAAGGAAATATGTAGGGAGGTGGAGCCATCCCAATCCCTAGATTAATAATAATTGCAGCACAACTGGTGCCATTTGTACAACACTGTAGCTTGTTTTCAAGCAATTATAAAAAATATGCCAGACTGCTTTTTATTATATATTATATTATAATTCATTCATTCATTTTAATTAGCTGTATTCATTTACATTACATTTAACGGTAATCTTTCTAATTTTGTTTGTTTTACATATTTTAAACTCATTGCATTTTTGTCTATGTAAATATCTTGTAAACTTTGTGTAAATTTTATTGTGTTTTAATTAACGTAATGTATTGTGCAATGTTGAAAAATTGTGCTTTATTTGTGCTATACAGGGCTCCCTTGTAAAAGAGACTTTGTCTCAATGGGACATTTCCTATATCATATACCCGGATGATTCAGAAAAAATTTCCTGCGTGCCTTGGACCAACAACCTTTTTTAAAATATTTAATATTTAATTTTTATTTAATCAGGCAGTCTCTACAGCCGGTCATTGTTAATATGGTGAACATTCCTGCATCATAGCGGACAAGGAGGAAATGAACTTCTCTGTCCTTGATAACAAAGAAAATAACACAAGTACATAGACTTTTGGTATACTGTGAAAACAGTATACTATGAGAATTAGAATAGGCTAATAGTAGCCTACATATACTGTAGACATGCATACATAGTTAGTATGTAGTACGGAAGTGGGATTTTTCAAGTTATAATAAATAAAAAGTCATAATACCTAAAACTCACTTGCATGCATCTGTCTCTGTATCAAAATAATTGCATCTGCCTATAGTAATTCACTTTACACACAAATATCCAATAAACCTTTGTTAACATAAATGTATTTTAATAGGACTGTTGGGAGAATACACTGTATTTATGTGTCCACCCTGATAACTCACTACAATCACATACTTCCACTAAACCTTATTTTGCATCAATTTGATAGTATATTTATGGAAATACAGAATATAAAGTGCTGTTACTCATTATTTCAGTCATCCTATGCCTATAATTACACCTATGAAATACATTATAGTGACATTTGTATCCATTTGACTGGAATACAGGTAGACAAGGTGTCAGCATAAAAAATAAAGCTTTAACAGAGAAGTTTGTCTTTCCTTTTTCCCACTGAATAGGTGTCCTCATTGATAATTATATACCCTCATGGACATTCATGCTGCATGAATGAGCTTAAATATGACTGGATGTTTATGGGAATGAGCGAATTATGCACTGTATCCTAATAGTGTTTTCTCAGTGATTAGGCATTCGTATTTATGATTCACCACACCCATGGACTTCAGCTAAACCTGTATCTGTATCAACATGACAGGAAGTCATTTGGGAATCAGCAGAGGATATCTATTGTGTCAGGCTGTTACAGTCTGAAAATAATAGGGCTTCACTCAATGAATAGGTTTTCATATTCATAATTGGCTATGCCCTGTGTCTCTGTGTAGTTTTCTGTGCATGCTTATCACAACAACACAGAGTGATAATCAGCTGTTATCTCAATCCCCAAAACTCTCATTTCAACAGAGGTTATTAAAGAGGGAAATAGCTAGCCATATAGCCCCACACTATATTCCATGCACACACCCACTCTCAGATAGAGTATGAAATAAGAGGCCTCTCAACTATTTAATAACCCAATTTACCAATGATGATGAAAACATATTCCCACTTACCTTTTCATCTAAAACGTGTTATGTTAAACTCAAGTAGTTTGAAATTATAAAAAAGGTGGGGACATCAATATTAATAAACAAGCGTCTGGGCTGATACATCAACAGTGTCCTCTTGTGGTGGCATTGATTTAGAAGATGTCCCCTCTGTTTTGTTGCCTGAGTCCAACTGTCCCAGATTTGTGTAGCTTTGCCAGGATGCCTTGACATCTGCCAGACACAATTGCACCCAGCTGTCTCATAAGGTGGCAGCAATGTGGCATGATTTGAAAGGAATTTGGGGTTGGTGATGTGCAAGAAGAAAATTCAGTTTCCAACAATTGGACAGTATACCATTAGGTCATATTTATTCTTATGTCTGTCAAGAAAACAAGCATGCCACATTCCTTTTGCACAACCTCTACCAGTTGAGTTATGAAAGAAAAGAAAACTGTATTAACAACTATGTCTCCCTCTTACAGTATATGTTTTTATTCAGCAACAACCTACAAAATGCACACAGTTATTCAGCAACCTCATTCATGCTTTTAGCTCCAACCATTCATTTAAAGCAGTTGCTAAGCAGTCAGATCACTGTGTTTTCATGAATTCTAAGTATTTGCCCTGCAATTGTGACTATGTCACCAGTCATAATGCGGCTCATTTCATTTGACTCTGCCTGCTCACTGCATCTATCTCTACATAGTTTCTGACATTCTATATTTTTTCTGCCTTCACAACATATACTCTTCTCTGTGTGACTTCTGCAGACTTTCTTCTCCTCCTTCCTTTTGTAACTATTTCTCTAGATCTTCTGTGGTGTGTGTGTGTGTGTGTGTGTGTGTGTGTGTGTGTGTGTGGGCTGGTACCTAAGTCATCCTAAATGACCTTGCATCCTCATTATTCTTTGCAGCCAGGCCCTTCAAAGCAAGCTGAGACGGCAAGGCAGAAATGACGAAGTTGTGTCTGATCACACACACATGCATGCTGCTTGCTCGCGCTAATATAGTACATTATTTTGAGGGTAAGGAACCCTTTAAAGTCTTCCTCAAAAGAGGATGTTTCCAGCAATGTAAATAATTCATAACATCTTGCAATTCAGTGGCCTACCCCGTGTTTTTCCCACTATGACTCCAGCAGACTGTGGGTCTTTTAAAGTGAAAGCAAAAAGTATTATTGTGCTTTAAATGCTTTGTGGTCTACTAGAAGCACTGATTCAAAGATGGGGGATGGGACTGCGATCTGATTTTATAAAAAGGTTAATGGCCCAGAGGGTGCTTCTAGTTCTAATCGGTGTAAAAGATGTGGGCACAATTCTTAAATAGTCATTTGTGGCTCCTTAATATTACCTCTGTGACATTTCCTCTGGCATCCAGCAGAGATGATTTTATGAGCTAGGGTTTTTATTCAGCAACGATACTGGAGATAAACCTTGTGGCTGGTCCCCACAACCCACACCCATTTTTTCTTATACATATCGCTGTTGCTTGCTCTATCTGCCTCTCTGTTACCCCATCTCTCATTCTGACAGACCTGACATGGAAGTGGAAAACCCCACTTCTGTGCACTTGCTGGTTGTGGGCTGTGCTGCTGAGTAGCTGGCACATAACAGCACCTCTGCCTAAGTAGATAGAGGCATTTGAATTGTATTCCTCAGTCCACAGAGCGCTGCACAGGATGTTATCATCAAATGAGCAGCAGTATGAAGAGTCTGACATACGGTTAAATTTGACATCTACTGTAAATTGTAGAGTCAACATTTTTATTGTGGATGCGCGTCATGAGTGTGTCTTGTTTCTGTTTTGAGAGAGGCCACGTGAGTGGGTAGTAGAGGCATAGTTGCAGCAGTTACAGTGTTTATGTTGCAATGTAAGTGTGCTGTATTCAAAGAGGTGTGCAAAAGAGGCCAATCTGCTTCCCCACTTTTCCTGCAGTTCTTCTCAGGTAATTACTGGCTCACCCTTGAAATACCAACATGGTGCTGGTACACTGGCGGTGGAAAAGTGACATAGGTCATCTTGTAATTATGACGCCTTCCTTCTGCCTTTATTGTCTCTGCATAATCAGCTCCATCAGGGCTGAAATAATTGATTCTCCATTTATGCTAATGGTATGGATCTGGAGCGTAGAAGAGCAAATACTCAGCCATGTTGTCTTTTGGGCGTGACATTTAAAATGGAATGAAGAAAGTGTTAGATTCTAGTCAGATAGCAGGATGTTTTTGTTCTGGCCTCAGTGACAGCCTTGAGTAGAGGCGCCAGGTTGCACTTGTTCTAACCAGACCAGACACTGAACAGGAACGAGACCTTCAGATGTATTTCACCACTGCCTGTTTAGGGACCATTACTATTGTGTATCAACTGATGGAGGTAAATTAGATCGCACTCATGCATGCAGAGCCTTACCAATTAATCCTCCCACCAACCAGTCGGTGTGAGGCTCCAAACACATACTCACATGGACGAGACAGACTTAACAGGCTTGCTTGCATTGTCACAAAAATATCTAACAAAAGCCTGATGAAAACATATCAGACCAATGCCTCACAACTACCTCAGAATCCTTTAGTTCTTTAATGTCAATCACCTGTCAGGCCCGGCTGATAGGCTGCCAGCAGCCCAGCAGGCTGCCTGTGGCAGGAAATGGTAGCACTCACTCATGGGAATTAAAGTTTCCATTTACTATTCATGACCATAGGCGTCGCTAGACCCTTTTTACTGGGGCACGTGCCCCTGTATCCATGTGCTGTGCCCCAGTACAATTGTCAAGACATCTTGCCGTTGTTTTTGGACATGTAGGGGATTGAGGTCAAGTTAGCAACAACTGGCAACATCTGCAACGTCCAGTCAACTTAACAATAATATACATGCAATGTCCGGTTATAATTTCAAAATAAAACTACTGGTTGAGGACTGGACAAACACCGGATCATATACCACGCACGGCTCTTGCTTACCAATGATGACTGCACTGTCGTCTTCACTACACCAGCTGATGTTGACAAGTACATCAAGAAGATGGAACTAATGACTGAGGATGACTAAACTAAGTGTGTCTTGATGAGAACTCTTATTACACTCACAAACTCTTTAGATGTGGCTGCTGGGAATTTAAGAGATATGTAGGGCTTAATTCTGTTGGAAACTTGGCAATCTACGACCTACATACTTGATTCTTTTAAAGTACAAGTATAAAAAATAGTCCCGTTTAAAAGCTCTATTTTGCTTTATTTATTATAGCTACGTGCATGTAGTCTATTGCATATTCTGTTTCTAATTGATAGATAAAATAATTTATCTGGATTATTCTTTGTATATAGTGAAGCAACTGAGCTGAGTTCTGGTCTACAGGAGAATAGTTCCTCAGTATAGCGTGGACCTATTTCCGACAGTGGAGGGAAGTTATTCAGAGGTTTTGGGCAGCCTGTATGGTCTAGTGGTTCAGGCCAGGGTTTTGGGTGGGTCGCTCTCTTCCTTTTATTTTTCGTTTTATTCTAAATGGTACCCTTTTATAGGCTTTATGGCTGTGCTTGCACTAAGGTAATATACCTCTTCTTATGTTAACCATTATATTATAACAAATGACAGATGTTTTGGTTGAATGTGTCTCTTGGAATTGTAGAGGCCTACGTAAACTTACTAAAATAAAACAAGTAGTAGGTAGAATAAAACAGCTAAGAGCCAAAATTGTGTTCCTACAGGAAACACACATGCTAGATCATGAGACAATCAAAATTAAACGTAGATGGCCAGGTCAGGTAATATCTTCATCTTATTCTTCTAATTCCAGAGGAGTTATAACTATGATACATAAGTCTATTCCTCTACGCATTGATAAAATAACCAAAGACCCCAACGGTAGATTTCTAATTGTACAGGAAATTATTCTATCAACTCGGATTAATCTGGTTAATGTGTATGGACCTAATGATGATAATGCAGAATTCTATAATAATTTATTTTTGAGAATCTCCACTATGTCCGGAAAGCACATTGTGGCAGGTGATTTTAATTGTGTTTTGCAGCCCAGCAAGGATTGGTCATCCGGTATCGATAACACTCACATAAGGTCTAGGAAAGCTTTGCAACATTTTATAAAGGAACTCAACCTGGTGGATATATGGAGGTCTCAAAATCCACTAAAAAGGGAATATTCATGTTGGTCGAGCATTTCTAAAGGATACTCATGAATAGATTATTTTCTGGGATCAGCTGAACTAATTTCATGTATCCGAAAGTGTCAATACAGTAGTATTCTTATATCAGCTCACGCACTTGTATCTTTGACGTATGTTGAACCAAACTTTATTCGTAATCGTACTAAATGGAGACTTCAAATACACTGGATGCAAGACAAAATATTTCTTGAGTTCTTAGGGGAACAAATCGACTACTATTTTGAACACAACACCACCCAAACATCGGCTGCAATTAGATGGGAAGCCTTTAAGGCCTTTATACGAGGACAAATTATAAGCTATACAAGCAGAAAGACAAAAGAGAAACAGGAGAAAACTAAAACCCTTGAAACAAAAATCCGTTTACTTGAGGAAAAAAGCTTACAAGCAGGGCAAAATACTGATAATGTCTTTAAAGAACTACTACTGCTAAGAACCCAATATAATGAAATAACATATGAAAAAGCAACGGCCAATTTATTAAGATTAAAGCAACAATTTTACGATCAGGGGGAAAAACCAGGCAGACTTCTTGCTTGGCGCATAAAACAACAGGAATCAGAAAGAGCAATTACTAATATTGAGGATGACAATGGAAATATGACTGTAGATCCGATGGAAATTAATATAGCGTTTAAAAACTTTTACAAAAATCTATATCGCTCTGAATATAAGGCCACAGCTGAGACCCACTCCACATTTTTTGTTAATCTTAACATCCCTAAAATACCTAAAGAACAAAAAAATAAGTTAGATAGTGAGCTTACAGTAGCTGAAATTATGGAGGCTATAACTACATTAAAAGGTGGTAAAACTGCAGGACCTGATGGCCTACCCATTGATTATATAAATATTACAAAGACAAACTGGTTAAGCCACTCCATGATATGTATATAGAATGTTATAATAATAATTGTCTTCCTACTTCTACGAGAGAAGCTTTGATTATTCTGTTACCAAAACCAGGAAAACCGAATACAAAATGTGAAAATTTGCGACCTATAAGTCTAATAAATACCGATACCAAGATACTATGTAAAATTTTGGCAAAAAGGCTAGAGGGTGTGCTTCCGGGCATTGTGGGTGAATATCAGAATGGGTTCATTAAGGGCAGACAGGGATTTCATAACGTTAGACGTGTTTTAAATATTTTGCATGGCCAAAAAGAGGAAAAGGATATGGCTCTTCTCTCGCTTGATGCAGAGAAAGCTTTCGATAGGATCGAATGAGCCTATCTCTTTGACATTATAGCTAAATTCGGATTTGGAAACTCCTTTCTACATTGGATCAAATTATTACATTCCAATCCAGTGGCTGAAGTTTTAACCAATGAGGTGATTTCCGAGCCATTTAACATTACAAGAGGTTGCCCTCAAGGCTCACCGCTGTCCCCACTTTTATTCATTTTGGCTATTGAACCGCTAGCAATAGCCGTAAGGTTTAGCAGTCATATACAAGGGATAACAATGGGTGGCAAGGAACATAAAATAGCTTTATTTGCTGATGATGTAGTGCTATTCTTAAAACAGCTAAATGCCTCTTTGCCAGCACTTTTAGATCTGATCAATCAATTCGGCAATATCTCTGGTTATAAAGTGAACACGTCCGAGTCATCGTTAATGCTGCTGAATAAAGATAGTTATCCAAATACATCACATTTATTTACCTTGAATCACCCAGCTTTACATATTTGGGTATCAAAATAGTTCCCCAACTAGAAAATATAATTTCTACAAATTATAATGCTATAATGGAATCAACATTGATGATGTTGATTCCATTATAGCATTATAGCATGATGAATATTTTGCCCAAATTCATGTATCTATTCCAAAACATCCCTTTGGCGCCACCTGCTGGATTGTTCTCAAAGATTAACTCATTAGTCAGGAAATTTATTTGGAACAAGAAATGTCCTCGAGTTTGTCTTTCTCTTCTTTATCTTCCATTTGACGCTGGAGGGTTAAAATGCCCCAACCTGTACTGGTACTATTTAGCTGCACAATTAAGAACAATAATGTTTTATTTTTCCAATGGAAATAAACCGTCATGGGTGGATATGGAGTCATCGTACTTTGCGTTGCCATTAAACTTGTATATGTACTCGGATAAGTTTAAAAAATTGAAAACACTCACCACTCACCCCATTGTTTGTAATATGATTAGAGTATGGTATGAAGTTAGAGAGTACATGAAAATAGATGATTCTTTATCCCAGTTTAGTCCCATTTGGGGCAACACATTATTCAAACCAGGCACGAAGGACCCAGGATTCAGGCTGTGAGTTGAAAAAGGATTAAGCAAAATTAGTGATCTTTTTGTGGATGGAACGTTGATGTCGTTTGAGCAGGTATCTACTAAGTATAATATTCCAAGAAAACATTTCTTTAAATATTTACAGATAAGGAGTTTTGTTCTCTCTATGCAGAACCAATCATTACATCTGCCAGTACTTTCTTCTTTGGAGGAATTAATTACAAAGAAATGCAACAACAAAGGATTAATATCGTTTTTTTACAACTGGCTTGCATCAGGGTCTAACGAATCAACAATACCGAAACTTGAATTATGGAAGGTGGGATTGAGAGAGGATATATCTGAGGATGAATGGAGAAAAGTCTGTACAATCTCTCAGAGACAGTCAGGTAATGTTAGTTTAAAACTACTTCAATATAACTGGTTGATGCAGACTTACATAACTCCTGTCAAACTAAATAGGTTTAATAAAAATGTCCCTGATACATGCTTTAAATGCGGAGAAGCTCAGGGATCATTTGTACATTGTGTTTGGGAGTGCAGCACTATTAGGGACTTTTGGGTGGAAGTGATTAGTGTTACAAAGATAATATTGTCTTTGAATATTCCTATAGATGCAAAAATGATTATGCTGCACTTATATCCAGAGAACCTTGCAATAAATCACCAGCAGTGTAAATTTATAGACTTTGCTATATTACAAACTAAAAGAATGATAGCTCTTAGCTGGAAAAGGCCTGATACGCCAGTTATTGGAGCTTGGATTAACTCCATGGCGCAATGTATGGCCCTGGAAAA